>CM060906.1:71301270-71972341 GCA_030737815.1 Allium fistulosum
TCCCACTAAATGGATGCATAACCCTTAATTGTTTGAGATATAAACTAGTATCATATGATTCATAATCATATAACTATACTATCTCTCAAAAACTCAAAACTACGACTTAATCTATAAATCCAAAATAATTGTGCATAATATTAGATACTTCTTTATTTACTAATGCATCTCTTTTGTTATGATAACAAATACCATATTATAGTTTTATTCCATAATAAATATTCATAATATTCATATTGAAATGTAGCCATGTCTATTTTACAGTTGATACTGAAAAATAGTCATTATTTCATAAATAATGGGTGGTACATTTTACGAAAACGATTTTTGTACTTTCATGTAATTAATAATTGCTATATGGCATGCTCCCGCTATTTCCGACATTACTGTAATAGCGTACTTAATTTAGAGATCTATCATTCACTTAATATAGAGTATTTATTTCAGATACTATAATTAGTTTACAGGGAAGATTTCTCTTATCAACTATCTTGAACCCATAGAAACAAATCTTATAGAATACAATTTTCTATACAAAAATACATTTTGGAATAGAAATCATATTTCTTATTCCAATGTTAAGTATCTTTTATTATTACAATTCTTGTCTCCGATGTTTCTTTATGAAGCAAAAATGACCATTCACTTTGTTCATCCCAACTATACCTTAAATCACATCTACTCTTATACATTCATTAATCTTTCTAAATGGTCAAACCATTCAAAAGAAAAACCATTACTGCAATATCAGAACGAACTATTTACAAAAGCAACTTAATTATCATTAACTTTTAAAGACATCATATATGTTGCGCTTTGCGTAAACTAAACAAACTGACATTTCAGTGATCAAGTTCTTAGATTTATATTATAGTTTTGGTCTAGTGTTACATTTAACACGATTAATCAATCAAATTGAATACTCGATCTCACATTAAGATTTATTTGATTTTTTGGATGAACTAATTTCATCGAAACATTGTACATTACAAATTTAGACCGTTCACCATATTACATTTATATGCGATTGTATATGGATCAAATATCCATAGTCGTGTATTGTTTTAGAGTTCAAAACCAATAGAATGCAATACATGGTCTCAACCAAATAAACACATATGCGACCTATTACGAAAATATTAAGTAGTTGTAAAACTAGAACTTGCATGGGTATAGAAACGTTCACATGCAATAATCATTTATTAGTAAGTATATTCCATATTTCTATTTGTCAATTTTCAATTCAGTTCATTTGTATATCTTAATTGGTAAACATTTATCAATCATTTTGAAATGCACAAGTTTATCATTGTAGATTATTATAACATTATATAACATATGTTCTTACAATATTAGAAAGGTTAAATATTGTCTTTTCATTTTTTTAACAATGCCCCCACTAGTCTTTTATGTTTCACTGAACCCTAAGCGAAACATAGAAGTTTCTCAACTCCACTAGTGGGTGTTGGGACTCGTATGCCTTGGGATTCGGACCTTGAGGAAATCTCAACAAATCATAGGCCTGCATACGATGGATAAATCTTTATCGGTTGTATCGCATACAACTCCTAACCTTTGGTACCTTATTCTAATTCAGCCTTTTACCTTGAGGAAAGCTCAATAAGTAAAGTAGGACTATTTACTTGGACTATCATTTTGCAATGGCCTAAGTATAATGCACGTACCTTGAGAAAAGCTCAACAAATACATGCAGTTATCTTACCTTGTGTATTCAATATATTAATAGTACTACACATAACATCCATAGCTTGAGGAAAGCTCAACAACTAAGGAGTATGCAAAAAATCTATTAATATATAAATGATAGTGGACAACTTTATATTAAAGATTCATAATCTTCAATATATTATATCGAGTGATATTGACTTATGGAATAATGTATTTCTTATGAAATACTCTCATAATTCAAGTGTCGGACACATCGAAAATCACGGCATACGTGCATTTACGTATGTATTTATTCCTTAAGTCTATTAAGGGTTTCTTTAATGTTCCACCTTTAGTTTATACATTCATATCATATAAGTTTTATTATTATATAAGTTTTATATTTCGTATTACTTATATAATAGTCTTATATATAATATTTTATTAATTAAATCTTATTTAATTTATTTTAATCAATTAATTCTTCGGTTAATTTAATGTTAGTATTTCAATGCAACTTTTATATTGGACATGTCTACTATAATCTTTATAGTGTATACCATAATCTTTATAGTATAGCACATATATCTTATATATGTGTATTTTTCATTTAACTAATTAACCTTTAATTAATTTATTTACTTAAATTTTTTAATTAAATTATATTAATTTCAAAAATTTATCTTATATACATACATGTATACTTACGTTATCTTAAACACTTTAAAATGACATACAATGTATCAACATATATAATACATGCATATAAAAATTAATTAATTAACTCATTTAATAAATTTATTTTATTAATCTTAATAATAAATTTCAAATTTTGAAATTAATATTTAAATAGTTTCAAACATTTTGAACTTTTCATTACATTTTCAAACATTTTGAAAACTTATGTTATATTAATAACCTTTTATAATAAACATGTTTTTATTTAAAATTTAAAATCTTCTCTTAATTTTGAAAACTATTTTGAATATTAGCCCAAGGTCCAATTCAAACTGGGCCTTTTCTATTAAAGGAAACCTTTGGGCTTACTTCACCTTTCAGGTCAGGCGAGTAACTAGGTATGACATAGTACTTGATTACCCAATTCCAATCCTGGACATTACCTTTCTAGACATCGTACTAAGTGAGCAAGCTTAATTAGTTAGCCCCGACATGACTAATTTAGACCGTATAGGCTATTGGGCTCTAATACCATTAAAAGAACTAGTTCAGGTCGTAGTGGAAGAAATTAATGAATTTTATAAAAATTACCATTTTGAATCTTTTGGGCCTATGAAATCTAAAGGTATATAGATCCAATCTAATAAAGTTTTTAACTAAAATCTTATTTTATTTAAAAATTGATTAAAAGAATTTTTTAATTAATTTAAACTTAAATATATAGTGTATCGAATACACCCAACAATTACCCATAAGAGTAAATTAAGAGTAAGAAACTTTTCGTTTCTTCCTCCAAAACTTATGTAATTTAGAGAAGGAAACTTTTTATTCTTTCTCTAAATGTTATGAAATTAATAAAGGGCATACAATGTTTTATATGAAGAGAAAAACCTTCCATTTCTCTCTCTTTTAATTAAATTAATTGTTACATTAAATGTCATTAATTAGAAATTAATATATAGCATAAAATGTAAGTTTTCCAAATATATTCCTGTGTGAATTATGAATGTGCAATATTTGATATGAATTTTCACATTTATTTATATATATGCATACTTATACAATTGTATATAAAACGTCAGAATTCTAACCATCAATACAATACTTGTAAATTAGATTGTAGTTAATTTTAAGATACCAACAATAAACAAAGTAATCCTTGAAAAGTAATAATTGGAAACAAATGATTATTTATATTCTACATACTTATGACCATAAATGAAACTTTTAAAATACACATAAAGACACTTTGAATGCACATTAAATGCACTTAAATTCATACTTTAAATTACAAATAATTTTATAGCTAAATAGATGTTTGTGTGTGTGTATATATATATATATTTATGAATATAGAGATAATAAAACATATGTATACACACACACGCATATATATATATAGAAATATATGTTCATATATGCAGTCACACATATGGTTACAAAGTATATGAACAAAACTTTGCTTGCACTAAACAAATTAACAAAACTTCCTTTTATATATAATCAAAAATATGGTTACACAACACCTTAATAAAACTTTTGTTGCACAAAATAAATTAGTAAAACTTTCCCTTTTTATTTTAAATCACATAATTAGTATCTAATAAAATATGTATGCGAATTTAATTTGACAAATGTGCAAACAAACAATTAAACATATAAAAAAATATATGATTAAATTTAACAACTATGTATTAGAAATGTGATTTTCTTTGTTATAAAATAAAACATATGAACATATTCTGTTGATTAGTAAAATAATATGATCATACAGTTATATATGAAATTGTTTATAGATTAAAGTTAACCTAATAAATAGTCAAAATTAAAGTTAAGAAGAAAAATACAATTATGAATTTCTCATAGGATGTTGCCTAGAAGTCACACCTTGAATGATGATATCTCCTTAGATCTTCAAAATTCTCATCCAATACTTGGAAGAGATGGATGAACCACTTTTGTTTTATTTTATTTGATCCTTTTTTATTTGGAGTTGAAGGATTTTGAAAATTTTATTTTTTTTGTTTTCTGCCATGAAATGTTAGGAGGAGGACTTCTCCCTTGATTTCCTATGAATGTTGTATTTGGTATTTGACTTATTTACGAAGCAACTATGAAAGTTTTAATTTAAAGCTATTATTTTAGTTTCTGCTGTTTTTACCTATTTTTGTCTTGTGAATCTTAGTCTCTATTAGCCTTATTTATACCTACAACGCACCATGCCTTTTAATGTGTCCTTTTGGACATATTAAAGAAAATGAATTGTACGTATAAAATGAATTAGAGTATATTTTTTAATTAAAAAAAATGAAACCTTTTCCGTTCTTTAATTAAAACTTTCCTGATTAATTCCCTTGATTGTTTCTCTCTCCAATCCTTAATTTTCGCATGATATGTCATCAAAAGACATAAAATCCCCACAAATCATATCATCAAATGACATAAAATTTCCATAAATCATTTCATGCAAATATCTTTTAATTACATCGATATCATATATTAATGCGCGTAAATATAACTTTTATAAATCCATTAAAATAATTACAAACAACTTCCAAACATCAAATAAAAAATAATTAATATTTCTCAAATATCAATTAATTTAACAAATTTACAACATTTTATAAATTAATTAAACCATGTGATTTTTCAAAGAATTCATCATTACGGTTGTGCGACTCAAAGGTGTAAATTCAGTCAGCGATTAATATCGAACTATTTGAATATTAACGTTCACACATCACTTAGCAGGTGGCGGTTGAATTTATCGCTTATACATCTTTTGGTAAAATCTAATTTATTTATTATAAGTGGCCCATAGTGGAAATTATTTACACCAGTTCTCTTTATCAAAACTGTATCACATTACGACTTATGGGATTCGGTAATTATCAAAATTCTAATATCGTCTACATTAAACTTTATAGTCCAAACACAAAGTCCTTGTATAAGTAATAGCAATTATTATTAGCCGAAATGCTCTAGCCAGAGACTTTCATTTTGAGTTGACTTTCGTTGACCGTGATACTATCTCATATAACTAAGGAGACAAATCCTCTCTTGAATAGTATTTCACTTCCAATACTTTCACTCGGCCCAACTATCGTCGTTCGATGGACACCATGCCATGATTTAACTATAATCAAAGTGGAGCTTCCACATTGAAGACCAACAGTATTCTCAAGTTGAGAGAACTATGTAAATTAGTCACATTGATATTTTCTGCTTGACCTTAGTTATATTAACCAACAGAAAACTATCGAGTGAGTCATTCCATTGTTATCTAATAACTATCAGTATGTAACCCCTTGGTGCCCCCAGCAGTCATGAGTAATACATTGCCCAACATTTGAGAGCGTTATATACTCTAGTCTCAACGAATGTATCAATATCTAGTCTCGATACATCTTGACTAGGAATATTTAAAATGATATATTTATTTTCATTATGATAAATTACTCATGGTTATAACAGTTTGTAACTACTATCACAAAGCATACCATTTTTGGATTTTCTATTAGATATACTTTTAATTAAATTAATTAATTAATATAACACATTATATCAAGTATATAATAGAAAGAAAACACCTTTTAGTCTGAACAAGATTGGTTATTAAGTTAGATATATGTAACAAATTGCATAATTTCCTCTAGGGAATACCCCTGGCTCTATCATACTGAGCTAAGGAGGCGGCGGTCAAACGGCTCAAAGGAGAATGGCACCAATTATAACTGTTTTAGGTAGTGGGGTAGTGATTGCCAAAGTAATTCAGAGACTTTCTGAGGAAAGTATTTCTGCATCGCAATTTTGCAAAAGAGAAATAGTGCCACAATTATAAAAGGAATATGACAAATTATGTCGCCATTCCATGCCGCAATTTGAAAAAGAACACGCATAATAAGTAAAGAGTGTATTACACACATTGGTCGGGGCAGGGTATACCACGCCGAAGTATTATAAGCAGAAGTAAGGAATGGAAGGGCTATTAACGCCGAGTAAGGACACTAGCATGAATGCACACCTGAAGAAACTTCAAGTAAGGAAAGACATTCAACTTCCAATGGTCTGCATGGGGCTAATTCTATCAACCTCAAATTAAAATAAAACAACACTATAGAGGGCTGATTCTATGCAACCTTAAATGAAAATAAAAACAACATTGTAGGGGGCTGGTTCTATGCAGTAAGGGTCTATATGTAGCTGATTCTTTATAGTCCAGAATTAAATAATAATTGGATGAGACCTACATGTAGCTGATTCATAGCATGTCAGAAATAAAAGAATAAATGTTAGATAGGGGATTGTGGGTGGCTAAGTCATAGTGGTCCTAGGTCTAATCAAATATTATAAAAGAAGAATCTACGGGTGGCTATTGCATAGCAGATTTGGACTTAATAAGTTATAAGAATGGGGGCTGTAGGTGGGGCAACATAGTAGCCCAGAGCTAAATAAAATAGTACTATGGGAAAGTGATTTCATGCAGTCTAATATCCAATAAACAAATAAAATAATACTATGGGGACTAGCGTTAGTACAGTACGAGTAAACAAAGAAAGAATTAAAAGAACGTTGCTAGAGGAGGATCTCATGCAGCACCGAATTTTCATGTTAGTCAGTTAGGACTGGGTGGGAGTTGCGTAGGGCACAGTAGTAACTATATTAAGTAAAACTTTGGAAGTTTCCAGGATAAGTAAATATGACCTTTGTTGTGTGCAATAGTATGTATGTTGTTTGTAAGTAGTGAGGGGAAAACTCGTTCTGCGTCATGCGGCATGGTCTCGCTATGTATTTATGTTATACTCACAAGTAAGTATTATTCACACCTGACTTCATGTCTAATCCGTGCTTTTACCATTACTTTCCTCATAAACTCATGGGTACTCATTTGAGTAGGCTGAGTTTATGGGATTGACAGGTTATTTTGGGCGCAGGCCAAAAATCAAAGGTGGTGCAGAAGGCCTAGTTATTTGTTTATGATTCATTCGCTGTTATAAGTGTTTTGGTGGCATCATTATATGTTAACCCGACACTCTGCTATGTATTTCTTATGTTATATTTTGATCCCTGCATGGGTATGACTTAGGGTTAACTTGAAATATGTATGTAATGAATATTAAAACAAACTTGATGAAATGAAAATAGTTTGTTGTTTTGTTTACTTGGACTGTTTTGAATAATACAGAACTTACTCTTGGTCGCTTGAAAATAATTCTGATGATGACTACAACATCATCGGCATTAATTTTCGGATCTCCTAGTGAGGAATGTTACAGTTGGTATCAAAGCATAGGTTTATGGTGATCTAAGTAAGATAGAGTTAGATGTAGAAATAAGAACTTAGAATAAGACTAACATCCTGGGGATGGGATGCGCTATTATATTTAGTGTGTGTGTGTTGTGTACAACGTATTTGCAAATTTATACCTAGATATATATAGGAACATATATCTACCCTTATATTGTTGTTTTTCTCTTTCTTTTGGTTTCTAACAAAGACTAGCTTATGGCTCGTTTGGATCGACTTATATAAGTCATTTTTTTTAGGGAACTAAAACCTATTCATTTTGGCTTTCAAAAATCCAAAAAGCGACTTATTTAAGTCGACCCAAATGAGGCATTAATAGAAAAGGCATTATGGATTTAAGGATAGGCAAATTGCGTTAGGAGAGATAAGTGTGAGGAGAGATGCGGAAAGTGCGCAGACTAGTGAAGGAAGCGGGGGAGAAGTCCTAAGAGCAGTAGGGGTGGAAACTGCACAGCTGGTAAATGCGCCGGGCATGGATGTGAATGCCTTGTTTAGAGAGTTCATGGCTCAGATGTTGAGGGAGAATGTTCCGGGAGTGGTTGAGCCAAGGCATGTTGTTGTAAGAGAGGATTTTTCAAAGATGTGTAAAGACTACAAGAGTTTAGGGGGAAAGTGTTTTCGGAGAGAGAGCCCACATTAAAGTACTGAACTAGCTAAGAAACTACGAACATATATTTTGAGACCTAGGGTTGAATAATGTGTAGAAGAGGAGGTTGACATCAAGATAGTTGGAGGAAGATGTGCTGGATTGTTGGAAGACATTTATTGCTGGAACACCTGAGGAAGAGACTACTTGAGTGCAGTTTAAAGAAAGATTTGAAGCTCAGTTTATATTCGAGTCGTAGTAGAGTGTGTTACTACGCGAGTTCATAGACTTGAAGCTGGGAGACCTTACTGTGGAAGGGTATGTTCAGAAGTTTAATTCTTTGACCAAATATGGTAAAGAGATCATCAACACTCCAATAAAGAAGAATGAGAGGTTCAATATGGGCTTGAAGCAAGGGTTGGATCATAAGATGATGGCTCACTTGGCATCTCCTTTTGAATTCGTAGTTGATATGGCCAGAAGATATGATAGGATGTATTAAGGGTAGAGGAGAGTAGAGGCAAAGAAGAAATTTGTTCCTCATACCAAAGGCAAGAAAGGAGTACCGAGGGGGAAGAGTGAAGAAGCTGCTACTGCGAAAGTCATCTGTTTCATCTACGGATAGAAGGGACGCTATGCTGCCAAGTTTCCAACGCCGAAGAGTCTTGTGAGGGCTAAATGCTTTAAGTGTGATAAAGTGGGGCATTTGAACAAGGACTTCCTAGAGCTTAAGGCACATGCTTATGCTTTAGAAGGACCAAAGGAAGGACCACCCATCGAAGATAGAAGGATAGGGAAGGTCTTGGAAGGTATGGCTCTAATTTTTGGTATTTCAGTTAGGTTACTATATGATACTAGTACTACACATTCATTTATACCAAGAAGTTTGGTTGATAGACTTGAGTTAGGAGTTACCTATTTAGTCACCTCTATATGTGTAGCTAATCTGATCGGGGGATATACCACTCTCGGATTGAGATGCACTGACCTAGATATCGATTTAGGTGAGTGAAAGTTTTCTTGTGATCCATAGGTATTGGACTTCATAGGTTTTGGAGTTATTTTAGAGATGGATTGGTTGGAAAGGTATTGTGCAAGTATGCACTATGTTGAGAGAAATTTTACTTTTAGCCATCCAGACTGCCAAGATAGAGTGTACATGGTCTTAGTGGAATGCAGGGTCAAGCGCGGAAGCACTTTGTTTGCTTTATCTTTAGAAATAGAAGAAGAGCTGGAGCAGTACGGGTAGTGAAGGAGTTCCAAGATGTATTTAAACTAGTTTCGGGGTTGCCACCCCCGAGAGCAATAGAGTTTCATATAGATTTGCTATCAAGGTCTGAACCGTTCAGTCGACCTCCTAGTAGAATGCCTCCAAAGGAGATAAAGGAATTGAGGAAGCAGTTGGTTGAGTTAGATAATAAGAGCTTTGTTATGCCAAGTAGCTCGCCATGCAGAGCAGCGGCGGTATTTGTGAAGAAGTCAAATGGGTCATTGAGGCTATGTATAGACTATAGGAAGTTGAATGAAAGGATGGTGAAGAATAGATATACTTTACCGAGAATTAACGGCCTTTTTTATCAATTAATGGAGCTAAGTATTTTCACAGCTAGATTTAGCAACGGGGTTCCATCAATTGAGAGTTGTGGAGGAAAGTGTTCCTTTGAATGCATTTGGGTCAAGGTACGATTCACGTGAGTGGCTAATGATGCCATTTGGGTCGATGAATGCGCCATCATTCTTTGTTGATTTGATGAATAGAATTTTCAAGATTTACTAGATAAGTTCATTTTGGTGTTTAGATGACATCTTAGTGTACTCCAGATATGAGGAGTAAGCACATAGTTCACCTAAGGCATGTGTTGGAGACATTGAGGGAGCATAAGCTAAAGGCAAAGTTCTTCAAGTGCCATTTTTGGAGAAGGAAAGTGAAGTTCCTAGGCCATGTGATTTCAGAAAAAGGTTAGCCATGGATCCTTCAAAAGTTGACGCCGTGAATGGGTGTAAGAGGCCTGAAACTATTACTGAGGTGCGATGTTTCTTAGGATTGGTTGGCTACTACCACCAGAGGTTCATTAAAGATTTCTCTCATATAGCTGTGTTAATGATAAGGTTGATCAGGAAGAGTGAGCAGTTTATTTAGGCGTAGGAGTGTGATAAGGCATTCCAGGAATTGAAACATTGATTGATAGATGCGCCTATGTATGTGATACCCGAAGGGAATGATGGTATGACTATGTATACTGATGCATTAGGAGTACGATTGGGTGCAGTATTGATGTAAAAGGGCGGGTGATTTCCTATGCATCTAGCCAGTTACGACCGCATGAAATTCGATATCCAACTCATGATTTGGAGTTAGTAGCAGTTGTTTTTGCATTGAAGATTTAGGGACATTATCTCTTAGAGGAGAAGTTTGAGTTGTATACTGACCAAAAGTCATTGAGATATTTGCTCTCTTAGAAGGAGTTGAACATGAGGCAGCAGAGGTGGTTAGAGTTTCTAGCATAGTATGATTTTGGGATAGAGTATACCTAGGAAGAGGCAGAAAAATAATTGATGCCTTGAGTAGAAAACATCAAAGTTGTGTTTTGGCTATGATAGAGGAACGAGCCGTTTTAGAAACATTATCTTTGTGTAATGTGCAGTTTAGGTCTAGTGTAGGTTCGAGCAGTGCATTTAGAAGGCTAATATGCTTAGAAGTTAGGCCAACGCTTGTAGAAAGAAATGCTGAACTGTGGAAGGGAGACGAGTTCTACGCAGACATAGCAAGGAGATTGGACTCAGGAGCTGAGGCAATAAATCTTAAGGGCTTCAGCATCGATAGAGAGGCCAGACCGTGGAAGGATAGAAGGTTGTATGTTTTGATTGTAAAAGGACTGCGGAATGAAGTATTGGACGAATATCATCGTTTAAATTTTGCCATACACCCTGGAGGTACGAAGATATACCAAGATATAAAGAGGAGTTTCTTCTGGGAAGGGATAAAGAAAGATGTAGAAGAGTATGTGAGAAGATATCTTACATGCCAACAAGTGAAGGCAGAACATCAGAAGCCAAGTGGGCTTTTGCAGCCTTTGGGTTTTCCAGTTTGAAAATGAGATTTGGTATCTATAGATTTCATGGATGGGTTGGCAAGATCGAGGGCAGGGAATGAGAGCATATGGGTCATAGTGGACATATTAACCAAGTGTGCCCATTTCATTCCAGTATTGGCCACAATAACTGTGCCGAAGTTAGTAGAGATTTATATGAGGGCAGTAGTGAGAGTGCTCGGGGTGGCTAACACTATTATTAGTGACCATGATCCATTATTCACGAGTGAGTTTTAGTGTAGCTTGCAGAGTACTATGGGGTCAGAACTGTGCATGAGTACTACATACCATCCACAAAAATATGCGCAGACTGAGAGAGTTAATAAGATCCTAGAAAATTTGCTTAGAGCTTACGTCTTAGACTTCGGTGGATCATGGGAAGATTATTTACACGTAGTAGAGTTTTCATATAACAATAGCTACCAGAGTAGTATTGGGATGGCTTCATTTGAAGCTTTGTACGAAAGACCTTGTAAGTTGCTTGCATGTTGGTTGGAGGCGAGAGATAGGATCGTTTTGGGTCCAAAAATAGTCAAGGAAGCTAGTGAGAAGGTAAAGAAGATCCAAGCTAGAATGAGCACATCTCAGTCAAGGTAGAAACATTATGTCGATACTATGAGAAGAGAACCGGAGTTCGTAGCTGGCGATCAGGTGTTCGTGAAGGTTTTTCCGATGAGAGACGTGATGCTTTTTGGGAAGGCTGGGAAGTTAGCACTCGGAAATTTAGGGTCATTCCCAATCATAGAAAGGATTGGGAAGGTGGCATATAAGGTTGAACTTCATAGTGTTTTTGCAGGAATCCATAATGTGTTTCACGTATCACATCTACGGAAATGCATTAAAGATCCATGTGCAGTATCATTCGAAAGCAGTAGAAGATCTGATCATAGAGCCAAATATGAACTATGTGCGAAGACCGGTTAGGATAGTGGATCAGGGTGAGAAACGACTTTAGAACAAAGTGGTGGAGCTAGTTTGTGTTTAGTACATCGTAGATCTAGAGGACTGTACATGGAAAATAGGGGACAAGGTCAGAAGGACATATCTAGAGTTGTTTGTTTCAGATTCGCATATGAGCTACATATTTCATTGTATTGATTATGAACCGTATGTATGTATGTATGTATATACATATACGTATACATGCATACATACATACATACATACATATATATATATATATATGAATATTATGGTTGATTATGGTATTAGTAGAAAACACTAGTACATTTTAACCATCAATTGGGAATTCATGGTTATGCTAAGGGTAAGCATGGAATAATTGTCAAATCAGTACTAAGACTAACTGAATTTCGGGGGCGAAATTCCTATAAGGAGGGGAGACTGTAACAACCCTCGATTTACGGTTAATTTAATTAATTAATTAAAGGGCCAAGTGGGGCCAAATAATAAAATAAAGGAGGTAGTGAATTAATGAAAAGGAGGGAAGGTGGACTATATAAAGTATGTTGTGAAGGTGTCAGAGGGTGTGGACGTGCATACTACTGGTCATTATTCTGGTATGGTCTTTGCTGGTGATGTAGAGAACGAGATTAGTCAGCAGCTCGATGTTATACTGGTTAATGTGGTGGATCCTTTTTTAGGATTGGTGACAAGGAGGGTTCAGATGCTATAGTGAGTAATGTGCATTTTATTAGGTCGTTTAAGGATGTGCTAGTGGATAGAGCTAATACCGAGGTTCTTGGGGTTCAATTGAATTTAATGTTGATAATGTTGCGGGTTTGGGTTTCGTAGAGGTTGATTTTGTTTATTTAAGTTATTTTAGTTGGGATGGTAGTATACAATAAGTTATCACTAGGAAGGATAACGTTGAGTGCAATAGTTCAAGTCAAGCAAATCAGAAAGACATGGACATGTGAAATCTTTTAGGGCAGTCAAACCTGAGTGTTTATTCTGGTAATTTTGGGAAGAGTAGGAATAATGATAGCTGCAAGAAGCATGAAATTGATTTGACAGCAATTATTGTTAACGAAGAGCAGACAAAATCACGTGATAATGTAAATTTTATGGAAAGGACTGTTTATTATCATATTGGGGGTTTTTAATTTATTTTGTACTATTGCCTTGCATTTTTTAAGAAGATCTACACCTTCTACTATCCATGCTTGTGATTCTTCTCATACATCCAAATCTAGTAGAAGAAATAGTAAGAATAATTCAGCAGTTGATATTAAAAGAAGTCCTCGATTGAAGCTTAAAGCTTCTAGGTCTTATGCTTAAGAGTCATTGGCATTTTGGGGGAGATTTTTTTGATGTTTGTTCTTTTGGAGACTATTTGTGGCTTGAGTTGATGCGGTGTGTTTTTTGAGGCTTTGTCAGGTGTTGATGTTGAGGTTGAGATTGTGAGAGTTTTTTTAGTAGGTTGCTCATTTCATGGAGATGATTCGGGCATTAGATTCATGTTAGAGTAGAATGTTTAGGGAGATTCATTAGTTTTATAGGTTTTTGGGAGTGTTTTTTTTATTTTCTCTTATTTGTATGGGGGCTTTTTGCTACCTGCTACACTTGTTGGCAGCACTTTTTTAAGTATGTAATAAAATTATATGAGTGCTCTCCTCTTTGTGAAGATCACTTATTTTCCTTAAAAAAGAAAAGGAGTATGTGGGCCAATGTCCAAATAATTGATAAGCATGATTATTTTCCATTCATTTATCTCATTCTACTAAAAATAAAGTAAAAGCTCAAAAGATATGTTAATGGTGGTAGCTTAGAGAAACGAGAATAAAGGGAAGATAAAGCAAATACAAGCTAAGGAAAATAAAATAAGATCTAAGCATGATTTCTTAAAGATTTAGGTGAGTAACACTTAACCTTTTATCCCATTCATTTTGGTTGATTTGGATCATGTTATTTTGTACTCATATAGAGTTATGCTCAAATGAAAACTTGATATAATGTCCTAACCATTGTTCTAAAGATGGGTTGTAAATTTGAGAAGTTCATGGCTTAGGGGTAAATTGTTATGAATTTCTGAAGCAAACACTTAGAAAATGTACAAGGAAATAACTTGCAATTCAAATGAAAGACGAGGTAGGGATAAAGGAATTATTCATGAATTTTCTGGAATTTTATAAGATTTTCTATACGTAAAATAAGCTAGAAATAGGGAAGAATTGTGTTGGTAGAAGTGGAAATCTGCGCTGAGTGTTGATGTAAATGATATATGTGTTAAATAATAAAGTAAGGGGACAAGATCAATAAAAATAGCTGAAAAGTTAAATAAAGGACTCTGTGAATGTTAGAAAATAGTACGGTAACCGGGTGACGATGCTTGTAAAGGTGGTAATGTGCTTTATCAGAAGTGTTAGATATTGTTGGGTATTGAGCCAAGAAGGCGGTGGCCAAACGTCTCAAAGGAGAATGGCGCCAATTAAAACCGCACTGGGTAATGGGGTAATGATTGCCAAAGTAACTCAGGACTTTCTGGGGAAAGTATTTCCATGCCGTAATTTTGCAAAAGACAAATAGCATTGTAATTATGAAGGGAATAAGATAAAAGAACACGCTCAATAAGTAAAGAGTGTATTGCGCACATGGGTCGGGGCAGGGTATACAGCGTCGAAGTGTTGTGAGCAGAAATAAGGAATGGAAGGCCTATTGACGCCGAATAAGGACGCTTGCTCGAATGTACACCTAAAGAAATTTCAAGTGAGGAGAGGCATTTAACTTCTAAAGGTCTGCAGGGGGCTGATTCTATGCAACCTCAAATTAAAATAAAAAACACTGCAGGGCGTTGATTCTATGCAACCTCAAATTAAAATAAAAGCAACACTGCAGGGGGCTAATTCTATGCAGTGAGGGACTGCATATGGCTGATTCTTTGTAGTCCAAAATTAAATAATAATTGGATGATACCTACGAGTGGCTGATTCATAGTGGTTCCAGGTCTAATCAAATATTATAAAAGACGAAAGAAGGAAGATTCTACGGGTGGTTGTTTCATAGCAGATTTGGACTTGATAGGTCATAAGAATGAGGGATGCGGGTGGGGTAACATAGTAGCCCAGGGCTAAATAAAATAGTAATGCGAAGAAGTGATTCCATGCAGTCTAATATATAATAAACAAATAAAATAATACCGCAGGGACTGGGGTTAGTGCAGTAGGAGTAAAATAAGAAAAAAAGAATTAAAGGGACGTTGCTAGGGGAGGATCCAATGCAGCACCAGATTTTCACGTTAGTCAGTTGGGACGGGGTGGGAATTGTGTAAGGGCACAATAGTAACCATGTTAAGTAAAACTTGGGAAATTTCCAGGATAAGTAAATACGATAATTTTTGTGTGCAATATTATGTATGTTGTTTATAATTAGTGAGGGGAAAACTTGTTCCACGCTATGCAGCATGGTCTCACTATGTATTTATATTATACTTGCAGGTAAGTATTATTCACACCAGATTTCATGTCTGACCCGTGCTTTTACCTGAAGATAGAAGTAAAATATTTTAGGCTCAAGCCGAAGATAGAAGGCGATGTGAAAGGCCTAGTTATTTGTTAATGTATGATTCATCCGCTGTGATAAGTGTTTGTGTGGCATCGTCATATATTGACCCAACATTGTGTTATGTATTTCTTGTGTTATATTTTGACCCCTGCATGGGTACGACTTGGGGTTAACTTTGAATATGTATGTAATGAATATTAAAACAAACTTGATGAAATGAAAATAGTTTATTGTTCTGTTTACACGAATTGTTTTGAATAATATGGAACTCACTCTCGTTCGATTGAAAATAATTCTGGTGATGACTGCAACATCATCGTGTTCATTTTTGGGTCTTTTAATGTGGGATGTTACAGAAAAGAAGTATCTAGGAGTGTATTTTATTTAACTCCATTTGAAGATTGTAAACTAGACTGGTGGCATGAGATGTGGGATGATTGAAGACGTGAGTTTTAAGTTTGTCCAAAACTCGTTATGATGATGTAAAATAATTATATGCATATTTTGTGCGGCTTACCTTAATGTGTTATAGGAATGTCTGGTTATTCACATCTAGAGAAAGCGTAGAGATATGAGATTATGGTACCCGTTTTGGTGTATGGGGTTGAGATATTTTATTTTAGTAGTACTTGTTCATTTTGGTTGAATTGGTTCTGTTATTCTATTGCTTGTTGACATTAGTTGTATTAATTTGAGTGTTTCAGTTGACTGCGTTTGTTTATAGCCTATGGCATGATTGTTTGAACTAAATTATTCCATTTGTATTGTATTATTCTTGTTTACTTGTTTGATAATGGTTGTTCATTAGTTATGTTATGCATTTTTAAGTTAATGCTTTTTCTTGCATAATATCTTTTTGATTGTTTGTTTTGATTCAATCCGCTTAATTGTTGGTTGCTTGTTTTTGCCTTGTTGTGATTGTGCACATTATATAGTAGGATACATTGTCAGTTGGTATTAATAATCTTATGCCGAGGTGTTATCCAATGTTAACTTTTCAGGGGATGTGCATTGGAAACACTAATGAGATGATAAGGGATATATTCGGATCAGTCGTGGTGGATGACGTGAGATTTTCTCTAGTTGACTTTGGGGCACGCATAGGGAAAATGGTGGATAAAGTGTAAGGAAATGCTAAGAGCTAAGTGAAGTGTTCTAAATTTTGATGAGTCGACGACTCAAGGTGTTTGATCGAGTATTTCAAATGGGAAGTGAATGCATGGGACTAGAGTAGTCCGAAGAGGCACATTCGACAAGGTGAAGCGATGTGGCTGGGCATGTGATGTTCCAGATCGAGTCAGATGCTGAAGGGATCATTGATAATTCTGGATGGGATGTGTGTTTCAAATGGAAATGGTATGTGAGGACACTCACATGTGGACCCTAGACCGTGAGATGGTCTGGCCTGCCCTAAGAGGGCAGTACATATGAGATAGGTATGCGAACGAACACTGAATCCGGTTGTGACAGAGGGGTTGCCAGCCTAAGAGGTCGTTGAATGGGTTATCATGTATCCAAGTGACCTTGGTAGTGGTCATGGTGATGCAAGGCCTCGAAGAGAACTGCGGTGAATGCAGGACCTTGAGAAGGTCATAGTGACTTAAGACTTTGAGAAAGTCGTAACAAAGTGAGACTTCAGTGGTGATCATGGTAAAGTGAGACTTCAGTGATGATTGTGATGGAGTGAGGCTCCGGTGATGACCGTGGTAAAGTGAGACTTTAGTGATGATGCGTGGTAAGTTAAGACCTTGGTAATGGCTAATATGATGCGAAGACTTGAGGATGATCTAATTCGCCTTAGTGGCAGAGAGAAGTGTTCGGTATATGACGTTGATGGTGGTCTAGTTCGCTTTAGTGATAGTTTACATTTCCCGACCGAGGGACTAAGATATCGAGGATTGATGCAAGTGTAGCAATATTTTAAGGATGTAGCGATAAGTGGAAACATATATTATTTTGGAAGGTGTAGGTATGAGATGATACACCGATTGTTATGAGGATGAGACTATGCAGAAGTTCACTGATAGGTTGGAAGATATACATATTATAGTGTAAGGGTAGTCAGCATAGAGATTAACACACATGTGTTGTTTGTTGGTATGATGGTGTGATGATTACCACTTTTGAGTGTGTGCATGCTTTACTTTAGTGAGCTATGTTGATTATCGATTCATGTATATTGTTATTATGCATGCGTGTTTGGCCAACCTAAATTTTGTTGTGTATTTTCACTATGGGCAGTTGCATTTGGATTGATGAGATGCATGTTGTGACTTATGTATGGAGTTGAATTATAGTTGAGATTGTTTCACCCTTTATCGATGAAGTGTTATTTTTATATACTATAGTTTGGATTCATGATTGAGGAACCATAGGTGTTACTGTAATATGCGTGTTGAATTTATTATTGTGAATGAAATGTTACATGTAATGGTTGATTGTATTATATGGAGGTCGTGTGCTACAATTAAAGATGATTGATTATGATTAATATACTTTCCCATATTTTGTGATTAAATCTATGATGAGACTTTATTACTTTAGTCGATGGATGTGTTTGGGAAATTATGAGGGTGCAATTCTTTTAAGGGGGAAGAATGTAACGACCATTAAATTTGACACTACAAAATATTAAATTAATTAAAAATGAATTTTTAATAAGATGATGAATTAGGTATCATGTATCACGTTTATAACCATTGCGAAGGTCTTTCCAAGCTGATCAGTTTGATATATACTTTTGATACATTCAGAGTTACAATTTGCGAAATAGAGACGTTATAATGTTTGAATAACATATATAGCTATTCCGAGCCAAACCGAATACAACACATAACCTAGCCTAATGACTATATAAGTGAGACCACGAAACCCTAGCCGTCGCCTCTATCTCCACTTTTTTGCCCTAATCTTGAAATCACCTTAATTGCTCTCTAATGATGATTAGTAAATTAATTAAAAGTAATTACAAATCAAACCATCCAAGCCCTATTGAATTATATATGGATTCGAAGCTCTCAACGAGGCGAAGTGGCATCTAAGATTCATTTTTTCGTCTGATGCTCTGATTGACCAGAAATGCTGATTTATTCTCGATCATCGAATCTAGGGTTTTCAATTCAACGGTGAAACAGCAACCAATCGACGATTGGAAAGTACCATTGCATAGAGGATAACTGATCGGAAGCATCAATGGTGACTGATCATCTTAGATCAGCCATAGTTCATCGAAAATCATGAAAAACGTAGGGAATAGATAGGCATGGCGATGGCCTGCTGGTGGGAGCGGAATTGTCGCGATGGTCGGCGTAGGTGCGTTTGAGGCAGGAGTGGTCGGTGGCACTCTTAGATCGGGACGATGGTTCCATTGGCAGCTACGAATTAGAGGTAAAGGTGGCACTGGGATGGGTTTGATTCAAACTGTGTACGGGTGGTGGGGAAGTAAAGATGCGGTGGGAATACATATTTAATGGTATATTCTTTTTCTATTATTATTATTAAATAACGTCGTATATCATCTAATTTCAATATCTTTTGCATACGAACTCTGATTCACGTGCGATTTCTTCCATTGGACTCGTGGCGAAATTCCAGACGATGTGATATTGAGTTTGCTAAGTTTGAAGACTATTTGAAAAAGTGCATTGTTATGGTTTATTTATTTAATTAATTGAATTTAAAATATTGAATGCATATCCATCGATGAAAAATTATAATCATTGATATGTTTTGTGATATATTGATAATTGTTTGGGTATTATGAATAATTAGATATGTTGTGCCTTATTAGTAGCTTATTGTTGATTATTGTATTATTGAATGCTATTCGTAGTCAATTATAGATTTAAAATCCGGTGAAATTGATTAAGGTAAAATAGATGAAATTGATTAATAATGCGAAGATTAGATAAATAAATGATAAATAAGGTTATTATTGTTTTTGTACAATGTTTGTGAATAATAGTGGTTTAATGAATTAAATGAAATTAATGAAAGAAATTTAATAAGGTTATTATAATGGAAAATATAGTTTAAACTAAGATTGGAAAGTTTATTAATATTTAAATAAACGAGGTTCCATAAATAATAACATGAATTTTGTGATATTACATTGTTTTGGGATAAATAGTAATAAACTGGTTTACAAGAATATTAAAGAGATTTAATATTTATATATTATTATTTTAACATAAAATAATAATATTATTGCTTTTAAAAGTAATTTGATATAAATTACTATTTTTGATGGAAAATACGATGTTTTATGAAATTTGGATTACCATAAAGTATTTTATAGTATATTGTCATTTTGGAAGAATTATTATTGTTTTGAGATAAATAAAAGATGCTTTTATAATAAGAAATAATAAAATGATTTTATACTTAAAAGAAAACAATAGTCGCAAATATGATGTTTTGGATGGATGTAATATGTGATTATGGTTGATTCTATTTATCACATATGTTGTTTTATGACGATGAAATAGCATATGGATGTGTATGTGTGATATTTTGCCATTATTACTACGTGTGTGTTGTTTAACTATGGTTTTACTGTATTGATGTTTGTGTTACTAATATAGTGGTTTAATACACATTGGATTGATTTATACTTACATTGATGGTGTACTACTAATGGTCGATAATTAGTATATGTAAGTACGTATACGTTATGATTAGTTGATTTGATGTTTGGCATTGACATTATGAGTTGTCAAATGGTTGTAATGTTTAATGACTAAGTGTGTTATTATTGATGTTACCTCATATTTATGATGACTAGTTGGAATGCTTTAATAGGAGTAGTGTTTCATGCTTACTTTGTTTGCATTGGTTGCATGGATGCACAATGACAATTGAATGTAGAAGAAGAGCAGGAAAAAAAATCACATAGGCTTGATCCTCCAAAAGAGATATGTAGGCAGTCTTTTCCTATGTAATTGCTATCGAGCCTATGGCCGTAGTGTATAGGGATAACCGCAGTCCAAATATAGTTGAAACATTGTTCCTTTCTATTATGTGTGTGTGTGCGCGTGTGTACAGTTGTAGGTAGGAGTGGGAGAGGAAATTGGACTGTTATGCTATGTCGCGGATGACTGATTTGGTATATTCTTCTATACTATGGTTATATCATTTATGGGTTAGTGATAATTGATGTACTGAAATGTAAATTGATGTGATAATGTTGTAAAAACTGTATTATTGAGTTGATATTCATTTATATTGATATTGATTTCGATGCGAGGTTTCACTTGTCCTTTCTTGGTTATTGTAAAAATTAAATTATAAAACAAACGATCCACCGTTTTTTATATTATAAATCAGTTGCAACCATAGTTTGTGGCATTTGTAATCGATTTCAGATGCTGAAAATAGTGGGACGTTACATATGTGAAGTGACCAGGACAAGGCGCGTGGAGAAGGAGATTTGGCGTATCAAAGATATATTTATTTATAGTCATCATCCTCTGTACTTTATTCCATTTTTCATACATACTTGTATTGTTATATAGAGACCCTATTTTATCAGCATTTGTATGGCCTACATTTCTTTTTAACGTTGATTTGGAATTATTTTCAGTACTAATATTTTATTTCCTTATGTTGTGAGATCTGTAAGTGTAGAATGCTTTATAATTATATTTGTCTCTGTATTATGCAAACCATAAAAACCTAATGAATCATACTTCTTGGCATGACTCGAGTTCAAAAGCTTTTTAAGGCCTTGAATTGGTATATCCGGAGGTGTGTGTTGTTACATCAGATATAAAGTTTAGTGTGAATAATACCTTAACCAAACATAACATATAGTGAGACCACGTACCATATACGGAATGCGTTTTCCCCCACTAGTATAAACTTAAGCATAAATGTAATATAAGCAATACTCAAGTCAAATTTTGGCTTGCCCCAAAACCCCAATGGGATTGCAGCCACGACCAAACTCTAACCGAACCCTCCCTCTAAAATCGCGCATAGAAACCCAACTACTAAAGATACCTCCCCTACGGTCCAGTTGCCAAGCTTACCCTTTGTATTTCTCACTTTCCAAATGTGTAGTTCATCCTAGCCATGTTCAGTATTCGGAACCCATTCCCCAGGACACACCCTTAGTGTAGTTAGGCTTTTCCTCAATTTTAATAGTGAAGCACAACTTTAAGAAGTTCGATTTCTCTTTAGTTTATATTGCAAAGACTCAGCCATATGCATCTTCATCTTTATTCAATTTATACTACAAAGGATCAACTATATGTAGCTTCGTCTTTATTTAATTTATACTTCAGAGTATCAACCACATACGCTTTCGTCTTTATTTAATTTACACTGCAAAAAATCAGTCACATGCAATTTCGTATTTATTTAATTTACACTGCAAAGAATCAACCACTTGCAGTTTCGTCTTTCATTGGTTATACTGCAAAGAATCAGCAACTTGCAGTTATGAGAGCGTACTAACTCGTTCGGATGTCCCACATCTCTTCGTAAGGAGAATGTTTCTCCTCACCTTCTTAAGGTGTGCATTTGGATGAGCGTCCCCACTCGGTGTCAATAACCCTTCCAAACTCGTATTCTTATATAGGTCCTTCTTCTACTTGGTCATCTTAAGCTCCTCGAGCTTTAGCTAATTGTCATATATTAGGTTCTGGTTTCATTTCATTTTAGCGCAGTACAACCCTGCCCTCATTCGTATTGTAGAGCAACGTTCCTTACTCATATTGCGGTGTAGTACTTCCCCGCCTTCTTTTGTCCTTAGTGTAATATATTAAGCTATACTTTCAGCTCAACGACCTAATGGCTTCAACGCGGTTCCTTGCTATGCCATTCGGCTTTTGGCGCAGTTCTCACTTATACCTTCAGCTTCAGACCTTTGTCAATGTTTCGTCTCTTAGGTTAGTATATCCCCACGCAGTATTGACTCTCCCTGAAAGTCGATAACTTATATAGTGACTACCTTCAGCCCTAAATACTTAGTTTATTTTCTTAATGTTTGTTTACAACCTTAGCTCCGTATCAGACAAAGTATTACACGCCTGTTACCACCTTTTCCATTTGTCGCCATTTGATATGTTTAGACTACACTTTCTGCTAGTGACTGTGTCCTTTATTTATCTTTTTAGCATTTATGTGGGATTTTCCCCCATAATTATTTAACATTAATTTCATCAAGTTTATTTAATATGTCTCAGTTCCCTGTATAATCACCTTCGGCCCACGCAGTTCCCTTCGGGGGTGATTGATTTTAGCTCATTAGATCCTTAGAAATTTTAAATTCATGAATAGTTCTTTTAACACGATTTACTCTTATTTATATTTTTTCGGATATTTTTCTTATATATTCATTAGATCATTTGTCCATCAAAAATTCATAACTAATGATTTTGACATGGAAAATTCTTCAAATTAAGAATTCATTTCTAAAGTCGTGATTAAAAGATCATATTAAATTTTCATAGCATTTCGAAATCGTTAATTAGGGAAATATAACTAAGCACCCCATGCATCTACTCCCTAAAACATTTATTGGTACATCATTTATCTTTTTCAAACATTATCTCATATGAACTCCATCATATTAAACCCAATCCTAAACCAATAGGAAACTCTCGGATGAGTCATTCCAAAGCTATCCAATAACTATAAGTACACAACTCTTTAACGTCCTCAACAACCATGAGTAATATATTGCCTAACATTTAGAGAGGGTTATACACTTTGGTCTCAACAGATGTGTCGATATCCTTTCTTGAAACATCTTAACCAGGAACATTAAAACAAAATGTTATTTCATATTGTGTTCAGTTACTCATAATTACAACTCTTTGCAACTATAATCACATAATATTTTATTTAAGGATTTTCTTACTATATACTTCAAATTAATTTCTTAATTATTTACATCACAGTATAATAAAGTATATAAAAAAATACCATTGTTACAAACAAGATTGACTACGGAGTTAGACGTATGTAACAATTATATAATTGCCCCTAGGGCATACCATTAAATCTTTCAACTACAAGGACATGGAAACGTGAAACTTCAACACTAGAGACGCCATATGAGATGGACTAATTACAACAATGATGACGTGACACATTGTATTTGTGCCTTTAATTATTTTCCATGTTGTCGTATTTGTAGCTCAAAATTGTTTTATCTGGACCATTGTATTTGTAGTTCGAAATTGTTGTATTCCTATTATTAACTGATGAGTTTATCATGTTTATACTAATTATTATTTTAATGCTAATCACAAAATTATTAACAAGATCAATTTCCCACCTTATTCAGTTCTCCATTCTCAATATCTTTCGTCATACGAAAACATGTTGTTTTTAACCAATTTATCACTTTCATATACCTATTTGATATGTTCAAATATCCACTCCCCTTTTACAAGGTAAGCTCCTAAATTAAGTTGTAATTTTCAAAAATAAAAAAACACAAACTTATGTTTTTAGAATTTTTTTCTTAAAACTCTATAATTTGGCAATGGCAAAACCAAGTACTATTCAAAACCTCAAAAATCAAAATCAAACTAAATACTAAATGTCGTCCATGGGTGTCCTTTTTGCTTTATGTTCAAGGTAGTCATGGAACAACTGTTTTTACAACAATTGTTCCGTGTATGTTTATTCCGGTAATTTGGAGTCAAATTTGTTATTTGAGTCCGACATGGATATTTATTCAATGAGAAATGCTAGTTCAACGGAAAAAAAACAGTACGAGATCATACAGGTTTATAATAGAGGGAGGA
The DNA here is from genome assembly GCA_030737815.1 of Allium fistulosum. Taxonomy (NCBI): domain Eukaryota; kingdom Viridiplantae; phylum Streptophyta; class Magnoliopsida; order Asparagales; family Amaryllidaceae; genus Allium; species Allium fistulosum. The sequence goes on from CM060906.1 coordinate 71,325,826, forward strand.
AACTAGGTAGGACTAGGGAATTTAGGGTTTAGATTTGTTTTGCTTCATCCCACATGCTAATTCATTGGTTGAATTAGATATATCGTTATTTAATATATATACGTAGTATTCGAAGTGGTAAGCTCTATTGAAACTATATATTATACAAAAGTATGCTATTGTTGGCGTTCAAAAAACGCTTCCAACTCCCAGAATCAAAGGCCGACATACAAAGTTTTGTTTTTGTTTCTTAACATCAATTATTACTTTATTTTAAGTAAATACGCATCCAAACATTTCGAAACATAACAGTCATCCCTTCTATCTTCTAAATTAAAGTCGATTTTTTTTACAACACGACAAAAATCACATAACACACAAAAAAACAAAAATCAAAACAAAATAATAAAATTTATTTTTCTGACTAACATGATGAAATTTTGAATGAATGCTTACTTGATCGATAAGAAAATGGTTTTTCATATTACCTTGCATCTAGTTGATTGTCTTTTTTTATATTTTCACTATTAAACACCTTTTAATTTAAAACGACAAATGTATTCTCAATTTCATTGTTAGCGGCATCCTCGTTTAACATCAAAAAAGAAAAAAAATATAAAGAGAAAAATGACATAAACGTTGCATGATAAAGATTACATTTCAATAATCTACCATTGATCATCAAACTTTATATCTTTTAAATTTGTGTTAGCCACGAGAATGATTGAATACATATATATATATATATATATATATATATATATATATATATATATATATATATATATATATATATAAAAGAAAAGAAAAAGAAAAGAAAAGACTATATTTTGACGACACTGAAACTTTAACGGAAGCTGGGTGCCCATGACCGAGCCCAATAGTACCACGCTATAAATAGTTTGCTCCTTAGCAGATTGTGCTCACTCTCTTTGCCAACCGTCCCCATTTCAGATCTGGAAAATATAATTTAATAGATAAACAAACGTTTACTGCGCTAATCTCCGATGGCGTTCGGCGATCGTATGACGACATTCGAGGATTCCGAGAAAGAGAGCAAGTACGGTTACGTCCGCAAGGTACGAAAGAACTCAATCCAATTCGATAAAATTTTCGAAATTCGAATGATACCGTTCTTCAAATCTGTTTCATTTGAGTAGGTATCAGGTCCAGTTGTCGTAGCAGATGGAATGGGTGGAGCTGCTATGTACGAATTGGTTAGAGTTGGTTATGATAATTTGATAGGAGAGATTATTAGACTGGAAGGTGATTCATCTACGATTCAAGGTATTCTTTTTACTTATGCTTTTGTACTTAGAAGATTAATTTTTTGCTTGTTAGCCATTAAATTACTTGGATGCCTTTGGCAAAAATTTACTTGATTTTACTTTAAGTTGTTATACTACTGTAACTTGTTATTAAACAGAATCATCACTTGATTGTAATATCCTCTGTTTAATTAATTTTAACTTTAATAATTATTTTGGTAAATAGTTTATGGTATGTTGGTGAAATTTGGAATTATCACGATTAATTATTCGTTTATTTCTTGCTGATAGTGTATGAAGAGACAGCAGGGTTGATGGTGAATGATCCAGTTTTGAGGACCCACAAGGTAATTCAAAGCTGTTTTTTATACATAATTTAACATCCATGGTTGATTTTTCATTTTTTTGTTGGGTTGCTTTTCTTTCTCTTTAATCACTCGTGTGCTTATATTCTTGTAGTTTGATACATAGCAACTGTGTGATTAGGTCAGTTGCGGATTAAGTTGGGTCTTTAAACACTGTGTGTGAGCGCGCAACATCTTTATCTTTAATAATAGTTGTAATAGCTTTGGTGTCACACTCTTTGGTATCAAGGTGAACTACCAAAAACGCCTATATATATTATTAAATCTTAATCACTTAAAAATATGATATAATATTAAACTTCTTTTACAAATTCAAACGTCCATACAAGTAGGATCTAACAATTAAACACTATCAAAAATAGGATCTAAAATTAAACTTTTTTACAAATTCAAAATACTTCTTTACAAATATACAAATCTTAATATCATTTGAAAATAATCTTTTTTTTGACTGATTAAAATATATACAACTTATAAGAAAAACAATCGCGCGTGCCGTAACACTCGTGGGAAATAAGGTGGTTAAATGATCTTGCAAAAACTGAAAGAAAAAAAAATGCTGAACTTTTGGGGTATGAAATCAATTAGTATGTAAATTATGATACAAGTTCCTGACTGAAGACTGTCGGATGATGACCTTCCACATGTTTTCTGTTTGACCACATAAACACCATTAGTTAAATAAACCTTCCATCAATCAAGAACATTTGAATATGCATCGGCAGTTTTGGCCATATGCTGCTAACCAAACACGTTTTGGCTTTTAGTGGTTGCAAATTCATATATACTAGTGTGTATTCCGTGCGTTGCACATGGTAATGTTGTTAAAAATTATTATATATATTTTAATTATTGCTAAAATATATTTTTATTATGTAATATGTGATGTGATAATTTATTGTGATGTATTAATAATAAACTAAAATGACTTGCGACGCTCAGATATAACGTTGATGTTCAATACTCGTTAATTATATATCTCTGTAAAAATTAATGTCCTAACTCAAAAAAATTATAAATTAAAATTGCTAATATTGTATATTTAAATAATTTATGTTATGTAATATATATATATATATATATATATATATATTTGAAAGGAGTAATATATATATGAGTGAATACGTAATTTCACCAGTTTGTTAATATAATTGAATTTATTTGAATAATTTGAATTAAAGATCGACACTAATTAAATATAAGTAGTTAATGGGGAAAAAGTTAAATTAAGAAGAGCATAGATCTTATAGTTAGCTTATCTACATGTGAATATTTTTTTGAATCAGACATGAACTTTTATTCATTTTAAGTTTCCATTTTAAAACAATTTTATCCTTGTAGTTAACCATATATTTCATGTTTCTATAAAGGGTCATGTTTACAACTTTGATAATTGCAAAAAAAAATGTTATATAGTATATAGTTGAGTTATGAGTTGACTATGGTTTGGTAACATTTTTAATAATAGTTGTAATAACTTTGGTGTCATACTTTTTTGGTGTCAGCGTGAACTACCAAAAATGTCCCTCTATAAATATGATCAAATCCCTTAAAATTAGGATCTAACAAATAAACTTACTTTACAAATTCAAAATGTCTCTCTATAAATATTTACAAACTTTAATATCACTTAAACATAGGATCTAATAAATAATAATTATTTTTTTACCAATTCAATACGCCGCTCTACAAATATTATTAAATCTTAATCACTTTAAATATGATCTAACAATTAAACTTCATTTACAATTCGTTCTTTATTAGTTAATAATAAAAATAAATTCAAACAACAAAAAATAATAGATATTGAAACTTAGAAATAATAATTCAACCAAACTACACATAATTTCAACGCAAAATATGATCAAATATTTGTGTTTTTTTTCTTGAATGTGTTGAAACATATACAATTTGTAAAAAACAACTCACGCGCAAAGCGCGTGCCATAACGCTCGTGTTGAAAGTGAGAATGTTTGTATAATCTAATTTCTATCCGTTTAATCTGTGCGTTCACATTGTGATGTTGTAAAATATAAAATTATCTTTTAAAGCTTGTTAAAAACGAAATTATGTTATATAACGTATGATATTTTTCTAAGGTAAACGAATTAGAAATTAAAAGAGTTATTATTACTTATATATACATTTTATATTATTTGATTTAAATATCTTCATATATCATAATAAAGAAGAAATACTTTTATTATTTTTCTCATATACATGAATATTATATATATTGAAATCCTCTTATTTTTAGGATTTATCAAATGGATTAACAAATATTAGTTAATCATGGTTATTTCAATAATTTAAATTTAGATTACATAATTAGTTAAATATATAGATTTGAATGTAAAATGTTAAAAGAAAATTAAGAAGGATTTCTAAATAATAGTAAAAAAATTAATTTTTTAGGTATTTGAAGTTGATAGAATTTTATAGTGCAATGTATGATAGGTTCATTCAGTAAATAAATCATAAATAAATTTGTTATTGTCATTAATGTACATAATTTATGCTATGTGATTTACATATATTTGCATCTAAATGAATTTTTTTACCAATTTATTGATGCGCTTATAACATTCATATTGAAAATTTCATCTTTTAGGATTTATTAATAAATATTAGTTGATTAAGTTTATCGATTAATTTAAATTTTGGATTACGTAATTAATTCAAAGGGACAGTTTGGCACAGGTCCCTAATAAGTTTCAAAATACACAAAAACCCCGGTAAAAAAAATTTTGTAAATTAGGTTTCTAAAATTAAGTTACCGAATAATAGCATACACTTATGCAATTATTCAGTGAATAATTGCAGACATTTCCACAATTATTCACTGAAAAATTGCGGAAATTTCCGCAATTTTTTCTAAAATTTGCGGAAAATTCCGCAATTATTTAGCAAAAAAATTGCGGAAATTTCCGCAATTATTCACCGAAAAAATTGCATAAATTTATGCAACTTTTAGATATAATTGCATAAATGTCTGCAATTATTCAGTGAATAATTGCATAACTATATGCAATTACTTAGTAACTTAATTCTAGGGACCTAATTTACATACTTTTTTTTACTGGGGTTTTTGTGTATTTTAAAACTTATTAGGGACCTAAGCCTAATATTCACTAATTCAAATATATGGAATATAATGTGTAATTTTGGAAGAGAACAGTTAAATATTTGAAAATAATTATAGATTATTTCAAGTAGGTATTCAAATGTAAAATAATGTGAAAATTTTAATAGAATAATTATAAAGGGATAAATGATAGAATTTTGAAAATAAAATATCCAGTTTGAGAGAATTAAGGAGAATGAAGATAACTCCTAGAATCAATGAGAAAGCTTTAAATTCTTCTGCTTTACTATTATTTAATAGATTTTATAAACCGAAGTTATTTTATTGTTGGAAGAGTATGATTTAATTTGCCCTTTTTATTTCATGCAACTTTTCATATTTTTTCCCTTTTACATTTGATTTCATAAAATAAACAGTATTGTTGCAGTATTTGTTCTTTTTGGTGGAAAGGACTTGTGATTTGGTTGGAATTTGTTCTTATCCTGATATGGATTTACAAAGATGATTTTCTTTACAGCCCTTGTCTGTTGAGCTAGGTCCAGGTATTCTTGGAAATATCTTTGATGGAATTCAGGTATATAGCCTTGTCATCTTTTATTGGTGTCTAGTTTTTGATACTGACAAGCGACAATAATGTATTGAAATAATTGATTTGAACAGAGACCACTCAAAACTATAGCCATAAGATCAGGAGATGTCTATATTCCTCGTGGTGTCTCTGTCCCTGCATTGGACAAACATACATTATGGGAATTTGACCCAAAGAAGTTGGGTAAGGAAACTTACTGCATGTCAATGTTATATAAGTTACTTTTAGTCACTGTATACTAATCACTCAGGAAATAATGAAATACTTTATGTGTTGCAGAGGTTGGGGATCTTCTTACTGGTGGAGATCTTTATGCGGTTAGTGCAAGAGTTTTATCTCTAAGAAGATTTGATTTTGTCAATTTATTTAATCAGTGCCCTAATATTATTGTATTTTGATCAGACTGTGTTTGAAAATACTTTAATGCAACATCACGTTGCCCTACCTCCCGGTTCCATGGGTAAAATCAGCTACATTGCCCCAGCTGGTCAATACAGCATCCAAGTCAGTGCAAAACAGTTCTTATATATCTTGTTGGTATTAGAATCTTAAATATGAAGTTATGTTTGAATGAAGTCTCAAATTGTTAGCATATAATACTTACAGGACACGGTACTTGAGTTGGAGTTTCAAGGAATAAAAAAACCTTTCGCTATGCTCCAGGTTTGTGATGTCTGGTTAAAGTTTGTGCTTTTAATTAGAATTCTGGAATTAACCTTTTTCTCCTTCTATTCAGACATGGCCGGTGCGTACCCCAAGGCCTGTTGCATCAAAACTTGCTGCCGATACACCTCTCTTAACCGGGCAGGTATCTTCACTATAACACCTTAAATTTATTGCTCGAATTAATAGCAAGACCTCTCTAAACATTGTTTTACTTAAATAATGTCAGCGTGTTCTTGATGCCCTTTTCCCCTCTGTTCTTGGAGGCACTTGTGCCATACCTGGAGCTTTTGGCTGTGGTAAGACGGTCATTAGTCAGGCACTTTCTAAGGTAAATTTGTTAGTATTTACTGCTAGTTTATTTTTTGGCTGTACATGTTTGATCTTACTCTTGTACATTCTCCAGTACTCTAATTCTGACACAGTGGTTTATGTTGGCTGTGGAGAAAGAGGAAATGAAATGGCTGAGGTCTGTTTATCTTTTCCTGCTTTTGATTATCTTTACATGCTGTTTCTGGGAAATAATTCATCTTATTATCTTCAGGTGCTTATGGATTTTCCTCAACTAACAATGACACTACCAGATGGCCGTGAAGAATCTGTCATGAAGAGGACAACCCTTGTGGCAAATACTTCCAATATGCCTGTGGCTGCTAGAGAGGCTTCCATTTATACTGGTATTCCTTTTTCAATTTTCTTTTTTCTTCTAGATACTTATCAGTTATTACTTCCTCCATTATTTTTAGTTGTCATTTTACCCTCAATTTTGGCCATTATTTGTTTCCCATTTCTCGCTATCTTGATTTTTTTTAACCCTAATTTTGATCCAATTACTGGAATGAAATGGTCCTGGAAATAGCGAACCACTTATGCTAAAATGGGTGGGTAGAAACATATTCTAAGAGAAGCAAGAGGAAAAATTGGGACACTCATAGAAAAAAACTAGTGTCTTGATTTTTCTTCTTCTGGAAGCCAAAGGAGTGCGAACATTTTATGCTAAGTGACAGTATTTTCAAGGTTAAAGCAATATGTATGTCCTTTCTTCATTCTCTCCCACTCTCTATAGTAAATTGAAGCTATCATCTTTGCCTTTAATCATCTATCGTTATCACTCTTTGTTTTTCCTCTTTTTTTTTGACAAGTAGCTATATTTTGTTATGTGCCATGGTTAAATGGGCAAATCCCCATATTATTTTGCTCAATCTTCAATTGTAAATCATTAGATATATTTGAATCGTTGTTTTAAAAATATGTGCCATGCCATCTTATGCCTTAAATATTAGATGCATATGATAAATTCGGCGCGGTTAAGATTTCTTTTATCCATTCGCCCAATTTAAATTGAATGTATTCAGGGGTGTTAATGAGCTTGTACACTTACATCTACCTTTTTTTTATTTTGCTTTGTAGTTATTATTTTTCCCAAGATCAGCATGTAACTTAATTTAGGGGAAAAGCAAATTAATATGATAAACAACACAATTTCCATTTATTCTAATCATTCATGAAGATAACTTGTTGCAACATGAAAGATCTAATCTTTTACTTATAATCTCATATTTACTTTAAATACAAATGCCTTACACTAAACCACAAATTTTGGCTAATCATAAATTTCCCCTCCTCTTTTACAACGATCAAACCCAATATTTATATGTTTTAATCCAAATAATCATCTCAGTTCATTTTAGATTCATTTTTAAAAATAAAATATTGTTTAATGCATAGTCCAAAGCCAACCAAAATACTCATTATAAGAAGTAGACCCTTTGCTGAACTAATATATCCCATACGGTCCTACCATGGACCTTGAGATTATGAGATGGCAGTCCACACAACATACCTGATAATGCAGCTCTATCTTCAGAACTTTAATCAACTGCAGGCTATGAGATTCTGCATGAGTTTGATCAAATGAGATATCCCACTAAGAAATTTTAAGAACTCGAGAAACCCCCTATCTCATACGGTCATACCGTTGAAGAACTATAATTTTTGTTATTGTATTCTTTCCTCTTGCTCCTTGCACATTATTTTTGTACCAATGTATCAACTTCAAATCTGTACGTTTGTGTCATCAAGTTTTAATAGTAAGTTGATGTTTTCTTTCCTTTTCTTTGCTGGTTTAAAGAAACAAGTGAAACCTTAGGTAGTGTTTGGTTTGAAAATGAGTTTTGTGTTTTCAATATGCACGTCAAACGGCATGAGAGAGAACGAGGGATTGGAAAATCCTATTCATTCCCACAAAGGGGAAAAGGGGAATGAAGAAGATAATGTTTGATATTTCTCAAAAGGCCAAAAACAAGAAAAGGTCATTCTCAACTTCATATATTAAAACCGTTTTCCACTCCCTTCCCCCTCCCCCGTGCATTTTGAAGTGCGTTGTTTAAAATGCAAAACACAAAACTCGGTTTTAAACTAAATGCTACCTTAGAAGTTAAAGGCCATTTTAAATCAATAATATACATGTATTACTCTATCTTGGCTGAATGTAAAATGGTGTAGATATGTGCTTGGACTGTGGAGAAAGTGCACTCTGATTTTTTTTTTAATAAATAAATTGAATGACAACCTTAAAAGTTTAAGCAAATGAAAAAATTGCTGCAGCAAAATCTTGCTCCCCTTTATTCAAAGTTAGTTACACGGTTTTGCAAATTATTTTCTAGCACGTTTTTCTTACATAAATTAATATCATCATATTCAATTTAGGTATCACCATAGCCGAATACTTCAGAGATATGGGATACAATGTTAGCATGATGGCTGATTCTACCTCCCGTTGGGCAGAGGCTCTACGTGAAATTTCAGGACGATTGGTAATCTTATTGTTTTATCATATACTGTTTCAGTATTTACATGAGGATCGCATATTTGGTAGTAATAAAGTGAAGCGTTTTGTGTAAATTGCTTAACTCGTTTTAAGTTTCACAACAATTGTCTTATATGAAGAGTATGATTGCTTCTTGAGAAATCATCAGTTGTCGATTTTACCATTTAATTTTTATTGATCCGTCATTTATTTTCAAATTTAATACCGGAAAAATCCCTCTCAAAAATAAGTTTTTGAAAATGCCCTTGTCGATGTTTTCAACAAAAATGTACATTTTAAACTGCACAAATTGCAAATATTTGGAGTTTAAAACGTAAATATGTGCAGTTTAAAATGCACATATATTTGTATAATAAATATTTGCAGCGTGGACTGCAAATATTTAAAGTATAAAATGTGCATTTCTTGCGGTGTAGACTGCAAAATGAAATTTCATTTCACAAAAATGTGCAGTTGGAACTGCAAATATGTGCAGTTTAAAATGCATATTTTTACTAAAAACATTGACGGGTGTTACGTGAAATCTGTTTTTGACCGGGGGGGGGGATTTTTGAAGGATGTTTGAAAAAACGTCCTTTGATTTCCCATTTATGTACTTTTTTTCCTACTCTAGGATGATTGTCATTTTTAGGAATATCACTATACTGGATCCGTTATATAACCTAAAATACTAGAGATTCATTTACTGCCTGTAACATATAACCTAATATGTATGTTCCCTTTCACCTTTTCATCCTGACATTTTGTATATAATTTGTGTGCAGTCCATTTTTTTTCCATTTGTTTTGACACCTATAAACTGTAATAATACTAATATACCATACCATTATACTTTGGCGACCTTGTTGCTTGATGTTATAAATGCTTGGTCATTCATCTTAAGTTACTTGACTATGATTTCCTGCATAAACAGTCATACATATAAGTATGACTCACTAAAAATATAGGCAACACGGCAAAAAATTATTGATTTAGAGACACGGATGATTTCAGTCTTTATTTAGTAAGTTCAGTCTCTAAATACAATTCAATAACCGATTTGAAACTGAAATATCAGTCTTTGATTCTCAAGTCCCAAAAGATACTTAAGACTGAAATTTCACTTAAGATTTAAAAACTGAAATATCAGTCTTAAATATTTCTAAATACTGAAAATTTAAAACTGAAATATGGTCTTTAGTCAGTTTCAAATTAAATGATTAATTAATATTAAAGGTATCCAAAAATTAAGAATTGTATTTGAACCTAATATGCAAATGTATGCAAGTGTGTATATGTACATACATAAATAATAGCAAAATGTAGTAACTATAACAATTAACATTAGATTACTAATGACAATCAAGAGAATTCACGCTAAAATTTTATGTAATATAAAATAATTCCAACATTGTACTAAGGCTTATATCTTTCAAAATATTACTAGTATTTTGTATCCAGAGCAACAACAATCTAATGAGATACATTTTAACATAAGCGTGCATAAAAGATTTTGTAAGTATACTTCAAACTTCTTCTCCTTGGCAAAACCTCAAGCACTTTGACTCCAAATGAGCTGGCAATACTACCTTATTCAAGCTTCAGCTCCATATATTATTTAAGATGCTTTATGCTGTTTAGATTATTCCATTAAACCAAATTTGCTAGAAAACAGAAAAAATTATTTGAGTTGCCTGCTCCTACAAACGAAAAGAATAATTATATATATATATATATATATATATATATATATATATATATATATATGAGAAAATGTACATCAACAAAGTTAAGCACTTAACAGAAGAATAATCATATATTACTTTGTGCTCTTTGATTTCTATACATGACATTATCCATGTTATTCTAAATAACCGAAATCAAACACTATGTAGCAAAAACAAGCTCATTTGTACATGTGAATAGTTTTCTGTAAAATACTCACATGAAGAATAAAACAGTTATCTTAAGTTCTGATCTAGAGTAATATAGCCCTAGATTAGACATTTACAAACAGTAATGTAAAATTGTGGAAAACTTTTGAATTTTTGTTTTTGTTTTAAAGTATAGAGAGGCTACCAAAGTCAGCCATACCGAAAATTAGAGTTTTTGGAGGTGCTTTACATTACTTTGCTTCAGGCAATCTTAGTTTCATTAGCACTTCCTGAAAGCATGAAGATTCTACCTAGTTAACATTGCCATTGCTGTAACTACAACACTTTAGAACAAACACAATTAGCACAGTTGGAAACGTTGGTAGCCATTGGGCTGTAAGTTTTTTTGAGTTCCTTTGTTACATGAACAATGTTCATGAGGGAAAAAAGAGTCAATTTTAAAAGTAGGAGATGAAGAACTGCTACTGCGAAAGTGATTCTGTGTGAATGAGATTGTGGCTTGTGAGTGACCTTAATTGCAGCAATGTGGGCTAAAGTGTACGAATAAACTAATAATTTTTTATTTAAAGTTGTACCATTAAGTATATCACGTGGATCCTTGAATTCAGCCATTGGATATAATATGAGACAAAATTTCCAACCATTAGATAAATAGTTATGTAGAGGTTAATTAAAAACTGAATTAGAAACTGAATTAAAAACTGAATTAAAAACTGAATTAGAAACTGAATTTAAGTCCTTAGTTTGTAAAATTAACGACTGATATTTTTAGTCTGTGATCAGTATTAAATTAATGACTGAAAAAATTCAGTTTTTATTTTCTGTCTCGAACCAGCTGTTTTTTTGTAGTGTAATGAAACCTATTAACTGATGTATGCTTTATTGCAGGCTGAAATGCCTGCGGACAGTGGTTATCCTGCATATCTTGCTGCACGTCTGGCTTCCTTCTATGAACGTGCTGGTAAAGTAAAATGTCTTGGTGGTCCCGACCGTACTGGCAGTGTTACAATTGTTGGTGCAGTCTCCCCTCCTGGCGGTGATTTTTCAGATCCTGTAACTTCTGCCACTCTTGGCATTGTTCAGGTAAAAAAAGAAAAAAAGAAAAATCATCATGCGTGCATGCACTTATTATATGTTCATTTCCTTGTACATTGTGATTACTTAGTATATGGTCAACGTTTATGCAGGTTTTCTGGGGATTGGACAAGAAGCTAGCTCAAAGGAAACATTTCCCTTCTGTAAATTGGCTTATATCTTATTCTAAGTACTCAAAGGTTGGTGAATTGGTCATAATCATTACTGGATGCACTAATTTTGATTTAAACAGATTTTGTTAAGATGAGTGCTACTAATTTAACCTTAACCTGAACTAAAAACAACTGGGATATTCTTGTTCTTATACGAGCAGCCTCTAAGAGGTTGATAATGCATGCTCTAGCCTCTATTTTGATGAAGTGGAAAGATAATATATTAGCTAAAGCTAGCCCCAAGGGCGACCAAGTAGTTGTCACTTAAAAGGCCAGACAGTATGAAACCCCATAATTGCGGGACATAGAGTACAAGTGGCAAAACTTTATCCCATAGCGTCAAGGAAAATACATCTCAAATAGCCCGGCCTGGTAGAATGGAGGAAAACCAATAACAGCGGTATTCTAGGGATTTTTCTGAGTCCTAACAGTGAATGCAGTCCACATGGGTACCCACTGAAACCCAAGATTTGAGCACCAAATTGAAAAGTGAGGAATTCAGGGGGAGTTGGACTATGGTTACAATGTATAAAATTTTGATTTGCCTAGATGTATGTATGTGGGACCAGCATACACCACCACTAAGGGTTGTTTACCTACGAACCTCGGTTTTTTGGGTCTTAACTTTTTAAAATTAGAGCTAAAAGTGAATTAACCATCAAACAAATTGGAGAACAAACAGAAATAGAAGTTAATATTATGTTAGATCTGAAATGAGACATATACTACAGTCCTCAAATCAGATCATCGTGGTATGTTTTATGTTTCAGTTTTGGTCAACCCATTTTGGAGGGATTAACATGATATATTTTCATCAGTTTATACATTTAAACAAGGATTTTATTGACATAAACACTGTTGTAAAAATTCTTCCAAGCATCCACGTAGACGCTTGGTAAGGTTTACCATTTAGGCACCCACGTGGGCTCAGGCTAGGCAAGGCTACCGCCTCACATAAGCATCTAGATGGCTATCTTCATAATACATAGTTATCCTTCACGGTTTTGGATGAATACATGTTAAATAATATAAAAAATTCAACTGAAACTAGAATTTTTCCTTTACCAATGCCTTTAGAATTGAAATTTCACTAAAAATACATGAGTATCGCAAAACGTTTGGCTCCAGTTAATCTTTGATTGATCCCCGCTTAGATGATTAATCTCCCGTCCATTCCCCACTGCTAATTGAGATATTATAAATTTTGTCTTACCAGACTTGTTTCTTTATATCTCTAATATGTACCAAATACTATTTAAGCTAAATTACTTGTTATAAATGTTAGACTAGAAGGAAAGGTCTAATAAAATGAGCTTAAGTCTGATATACCAATTAGCACAGAGGTTGTCATAGAAAACCACTTTAAAATGGTCCGTCCGCTACATTGTTTGTGTATTAATAATCCGTCTGCTACATTGTTTGTATATTAATAATTATAGAAAAATTAGAGAAAGAAGCCAAATGTGATGTATTCATGTTTATTTGTCTTTTTTGGTTCAAAATTACAACACGACATACAAAGCTCTTACACCCAGTTCATCCAAATTACAACACTTAAAACATAGGAAGCTTCATCACATAGTTCAAACCTCCAACACAGTTTAATATTTTGTGTTGTTTTACATACACATTAATGTTAAGCTATTTCTATTAAAAAAAAACCTTGATCACTCCTATTTTGTTTTATCGAGTTCTTTGCTAGTGAATGCCAATAAGAGTGTGGATCCACCACCAGTCCGATATGACATTTCTAACAATTTATTGTCAACATAAAATGTCACCAAATCTAAAGCATACCATGTCACTAACCGACCAAGTACTTTAAAAAAATCTCTTAGAACTATATTTATGGTATGTATGTATGAATACCATGTGAATGAGAAAATCAGAACACCACAACCATAAAACCATATATGACTACATGGTGAAAATTAATGAGTAAAACATCCCAGATGTTATCCGGATGTGGTAACGTAGCAAGCTTTGAACTCTCAAGACTTGTGTTCTTCAAGGCGGAGCAGAGAGGAAGAAGCTAAGAATGTCCTTAGAGTTCAGACGAAGCCTGGACGTTGAGGAGTAAACGAACCAGATCGTACATACGTAGGTTCGTTTGTGTCATGTTCTATCAAAAATTCTGATGGACACTGACCATACAAGATTTAATTTCAAACATTGTTCATAAATAGGGTGCATATCGACAATTTGGCAAATAAGGCAGCCATCTGGGGTTCAAAATCGTACGAGTGCACCGATCTTATAATTGGAATTTATGAAGTATTTAATATATAATATTACATATAGTGTTTAAGTATATAACTTCTACGGTTAAGTGAATTAATGTTAAATTTATTTATCTACAGGCCATGTATTCAACTTCTAACAACTAATTTTTTTTACCAAATCTTCTTAAATTCAAGAATGGAGTATAGATTTTTACAAACGGGTGCACTATTTTTACAAATTTTCTTTCCAAATTAAAAAAAAGTAAATTTCTAAATCTGAGTACATTCTGTTTTTGTAAACTTATTCCCTAATTAAAAAATACTGTTGACTTTATAAATAAATATACATGAATATTGCTCAGTAAAACATGCATTGATTTGTTTTTGTAAAGAAGGTCGTAAAAATTCTTGGGACATACATGTTTTTACGAGCCAAACACGCACATACATTATGCCGATGGTAGAAAAACATTAAACAATTTCGTACAGACATATGTGTGTATTTTTTTTGTTCTAGTTCATATCCTAAATAAGAATCAAACAGACACGGACCAGTGACCTTACGATCTCGAACCGGACCGGATATCGGACAATCATATAAAATTTATACCCCTACCTAGACGAAAACAAATGCTCACCACATAATATGTTATGAACAAATTTTACATTAAGTAACTATAAAGTCAATAACTACATATGGTAAGAAACTCAAATGGTTGCTATTCAATAGTTTAATATGAGTAATACACGCATAAACACTTTGTTTTTCGTCAAATTTTTTAAAGAATTAGAACACTTATATTTTACAAAGGTAAATTTATACATAATTAAATTTATGCCATGACTAAAATTAAATATTTGTGTATCAAATATCACGACTTCATAATAAAAAATAAAATAACAGCAAACGATTTTTATATTTAAAATGAATTACTTTAGGTTATATTCCAAAAATATTTACATAGAATATAAACTAAGTAGAATAAGAAAAAAAAACCATTTAAATTAAATTTTGAAAAAGTGAGAAATTAACGAGTAACTCTGTACGTTTTTTTAGAACCAGAGAACTAGTTAAGTGAACTTTGGAAAGTTTGGAAACTGTACGGTTCTTCTGAATTATAAAGCATAATATTTATTGAATGATTTATGTATATATTTTGAAAGAAAAAATTATATTTAGTGTAATTAATATTTAAAATTTTATAAGAAAATGAAGAGCTTTAATAAAAAAGAGGGTAACCGAGTGTTTTTAACGTATTGTATTTAATTTAATCAAATTAAAAAATTTGCATTAGATATGCCAGACCGAGATTTGGGGAATATGTCCTGGTCTATGAAATATTTGTACTCCATGAGCTGCTAAACCATAAATATGATGGAAAATCAATCCAGCTAGTAGATATTTGCTTCCAGTTTTGGAGAAAATTTGCTGCCAAAAAGACAGCTACATAACTTTTAAGAAATGCATTCTTGGACAGCTTATGGAGTCCATTATTTGCATAGATCATGACATGTTCTCCAAGACCTTGGGGTTATGACCCTTCCGGGACTTGGGAAAGAAAAAGTTGCATTAGTGAGACCTTAATACATCATTCGCTTATATATTTATCTTATTCCTATTGTGGTCATTTCATCTTTTCTTTATTAGAGAAAACATGGAGTTCATTAGCAATATACCTGGTGATTTTAACTAAGATCACGACCATGATATCATCACCACAGAACCCCCAATTTAAGCAACAAAATCGATTGAAATTTCTGGATTAAATGCCAGAGATGAAAACTTTTCACAGAAAGACTTTTTTCTTCTTTCTCTACTTCATTTTGTTTTGAATCTAGAAATGGACTGAAAATGCTCTGATTTGATCACACTTTGGAAATACTCTCAAATTGATCTCCACCTCATAGAAGAATTCATTTGCCCATGTTTGTAATTTGTTTAAGTGCATGTACAAGAGTTGACCCATGAATTAATGAAGGGGTAGGCCTAGTATTCCCATTTCCCTTTTGCATAAAACTTAAATTTTGCCTTCTCATAATATGTTACATGCATAAGTTAAAGTCATTGATTGAAGCATGATTTCCTATGTTTCTGGGATTTCTTTCGAATTTCGGTTGTTGATTCATTTTGCATTGTTTTCTTTCTCGATCCATTATTTTTCTCACATTTAAACATTCTGCTGCTCCTATTCTGTTTCCTCTCTTCCTGGTGCCATGTTGCAATATTTGAGCACATTCCGTATCTAAGCCTGTTCTTGATGAATGCTTTCTATCTGCAGTGGTAACAATCTGAGAAATACACTTTAGGGAATGAATAATCCCTTTTATCTTCTGCAGTTTTTTCACCAAACCTTTGGGAATTCAAGATTTGCACCATGAACGTTGCGAATTGTAGAACTTGATAGATCCTGAAGAGCCTTGAAGCATGATTTCCTGTGTTACTTTGACTTCTTTTCGAATCCTATTGTTGGTTATTTTTCCACAATTTTTGTTCTTGATCCAATAATTCTACCATGCTTTGAAATTCTTCTGCCCCTATTTTGCTTCCTCTATTCTCGGCGCCTTTGTTGGCATAAATGAATACCCACTTGAAAGTATAACTCAGCCCAATTATAAAATCAGACCTTTTTAGATGTGAGCTTGCAGACACCAAATTTTACACAAAGCTATATTTGAATACCCTACTCTTGTATTTTCTCCTCCAAACAGTAATAAAAATATTAAATTCTTTTATCTGCTCGTGTTAATGGCATATTGAATTAACAAACACATCTTCAAATGTTAAATCTTGACCTTCAATTTTTAATATTTGAGCATATTCTGCATCTGAGCGTGACCTTGATGAATGATCTGTTGCATGAGTAAAAATCTATGAAATAGATCCCTTTAGAGAATGAAATGAAACGATCCCTTGTTGTCGTCTTTATTCTGCAATTTTTTCACCAAACCTTTGGAATTCGAGATTCACCTATGAACATTGTAAATTGTAGAACTGGCAGATCCTGAAGAGCCTGAACTTATTTCCCCAATATCGCATCCAACTTCACAAAATCATCGCTTGCGATGAATTTGAATAGTGCGTTCAACTAGCTTCCCTTTTTATTGGATTGTTCACCTATTGACTGGAGTGTTTCTTACTCTTTGATTGACTCAAATCTGAGATGGCATGCAATGACCCAAAACAGCTGATTGGAAATGATATTTTATCCATGTTTAATTGGAAATAATATTTTATCCGGCTGATATTGAAGTTCACTCTGGTTCTAACATTATTTTATTTATATAAATATTGCAGGCTCTTGAGTCTTTCTATGACAAATTTGATTCAGACTTCATTGATATTAGAACAAAAGCTCGTGAGGTGCTTCAAAGAGAAGACGACTTGAATGAAATTGTCCAGGTGTGTTTCTTGCATCAAAACTACGTATCTACTGAGATTTACAACACACCATTTGGAGGTTTACTTGTGATGGGTGGTTAGACTCACAATATTAGGATTTGACCTTCATATTTCACTAATGTAGGAATATATGCGTGGACATCCAATGTTCACATGTAAGATATACCTTGTGTGATTATTATTTACGGGGGTTGAAAACTCATAGACAAAAGTAAACAACATAATATTGTTCATGCATTGGTTTCAAACTGAAACATGTTTGTTCAATAATGGTCCTCTGTTCTTTGCATCAACCAACAAACAAAGTATTTTATCCTTTGTAGTGTTGCATTTGATCTACGGTCTACAGACATACCAAAATATTGAGTCCTAGTTATGTACTAATATTGATTTGCCTATCCATTTGATTCCCTAAGGGATCTTTACTCTCTTTCGGATATATATCAGTATTTTTTTGGCAAGATAAGACCAAATATTAGAGCATCTTTATGTGGTTTTCTCATATTTGTTTCACGCATACGCTAACATATTTATATAAATATTAAAGCATACAAGAATCTCATATTTTAATATTGATTTAAAAATGCAGTTCACAATTTGTTTTTCACATAATACAGCTTGTTGGTAAAGATGCTTTAGCAGAAACTGATAAAATCACACTGGAGACTGCTAAGTTATTAAGAGAAGATTATCTGGCACAGAATGCGTTTACCCCGTAAGTGTTACCAAATATACAATTGTGCTACAACTTCCACTGTCAAACTCCTCTTTAAACAATTTTCTATTGTTCTGCTGCAGATATGACAAGTTTTGTCCGTTCTACAAGTCAGTGTGGATGATGCGTAATATTATTCATTTTAATACGTTGGCCAACCAGGTAAAACTTGCTTCTTTGTTTTTTTTGTCTCCATTTGTGGACTAGCATTGTGATTATGTTTGTGGAATTTGCTTTCCATATTTGGAATATTAGTTGTACTTGAGATCGTTGTCAAAGCACACCTCATAATTGTTATAACTATATTACATTTCAACCTATATATAAATTACAAATCGATTTTTAGTACTGTAAACTTGATCACAGTTACAGACAATTGATCTCCATGTGTAATCATGTAATGCATCCTACTGTGATGAAATAGTTAGGTGCTAATACATATTTGAGTGTACATGATCAAATATAAGTTGGAAACATTCAAAGTTAGATAATGCATCGTCTAAACCATAGCGAGCCTACTGACCAAATCAAACTCACCATCAATTGCCAAATCAGTTGAATTGGCTTATGTACTTAGTCAAAAGTTAAATAAGAGGTTGAATGCATAACAAAATTTCAACTAATCTCGTCTCTATTTCACACATTTTTGTTCGACTAACTTGTTGCTGTTAGGATATTAATAATTATACTATTGATATAATGTAATACTATTGTACATACTAGGATCCATACTCTTAATCATCCATAAACTATGTATGCTATACTGCAGAGTATATATGGAATTTTGAAAATATTGTTCACTTTGGCAGGCTGTCGAGCGAGGTGCTGGCTCAGATGGGCAGAAAATCACATACAGCGTCATCAAACATAGAATGGGAGATCTTTTCTACCGCTTGGTGTAAGTAGACACCTCCCACTTCATTATTCATTAATCATTCTACTATGCTAGCCATTTGGCCTTAAACTAGAGAAACAATTTGAATTGTTTCTTTTGAACTTGACCCTTTTTTTCTTCTCAACCAATTTATTGATGCTCCATTTGGACATATAATACCAGCTTCAACCTTTACGGAATAATGTCTAAAATTGTATGCTAATTTTACAACAAAACCTCTTAAAATATATGCAGGAGGTTAATTGCTAGTTTGTTTATTAAAGCGAAATATCTTTCAATGTGGGTTAGAACATTAGTTTCTATACTCCAAAGTCCAAACTGGGAATCAGTTTTCTTTTGTGGCAATTTGGTTCAAGTCTTCATTTTCAAACTTATTCCATCAAAAGTTTAACCAAACCTTCTATCAAAAATTCCTATAATTATCTTCTGATGATGTGATCACTTGCTGTGTGAAGGTTGCCTTCTTATAAACTGAAACATTAGAAAAACAATATCTTTCATTTGAAATATTTGACTGGAATTTCATTCACCGTTAAATCGCAAAGTTTATACTCTCTAACATGATGTAGGGTGAAATTTAGTGTTTTGCAAATATTTGCAGAATATCAATGATACGAAACACAATTTGGAAATATTTGCAATTTACATGAAAGATCAAATATTTGCATTTCTCTCAAATATGAAACCATTGTTTTAAATTTTATTTTCACCATTAAATCTCAAATTTTATATTCTTTCGAACAATATTCATATGTCATATAATTTGGTGCATTTTGTTTGGTTCAAATATTTTGCAATTCCAAGTGGAAACTGCAAATATTTGTAAATTACCTATATTTTGCTGGCAACCTGAAACAGGAATTGCAGATGCAATTTATCTGTAACGGACAAACTTCATCGAAACATACAACATATGAAATATCTGTTATAACTAAAATTAATTTCTGATTTATTTTGGCGAGAACGAAATTTTAGTTCGATTTTTTTTCCAAATTGATATTTATGATTTTGTAGGTTAAAAGCGTTGGTTTTGTTTACAATGTAATATGCTAAAAATGCGGACTTAATGTTGCAAGTTGTGCATAGAAGGAACTTGGTCTTTATCACATAATATCATTCATTTGTTTTGGGGAATCGTTTTCCGGGTTAATCCGTTGTACAATTAATTTGATACCAAAATCAAAAAACGTGTGTACTTGTTTTAATTTTGAGCTTTGTATGGTATTAGCGTCACTCGCAATGTTGAACATTCCATTCCTGAAATGTTATATTTGATTACAACCTACAATAAACTTGTGTTTGTTTCCTGTAATTATACAGGTCCCAGAAATTCGAAGACCCAGCCGAAGGGGAGGACGCTCTAGTTACAAAATTCAAGAAATTGTACGATGATCTCACTGTTGGATTCCGCAACCTCGAAGATGAAACAAGATAGTTGTTTTTTTTTCCTTCTTCCTCCAAAGAAAACAAAGCTTCTGTTGCCTTGTTTGAGATTCTTTGCATGTATACACATGTTTTTGGATTGGTTATTGAGTATGTGAAGTGAAGTTGTATTCTCTGCCTTGTTAGCATTTTGGGTGCAGACCATTCAACTCGGTGGCTAGTGGCTAGCTCCCTTCTTGTTTAATACATCGTAGCATTGGTTGGTCTTTATTACATTTTTCTTTGAAATAATGTGCTTCTGCTGCAATATTGCAAGACAGAATGATTAAAATGTATTTAAATCTGCACTCTTCAAAGAGACCAATTACTTAATAATTTGTGTTGGATAACACAAAACTGAAAGGTCGGTTCTTTTTTTGCACAAGAAATAAAATGAATTTTTATGGACCTTGTTGGGTTGTCTTGAGAATGTTTTCTTATTATTATCTTTTGCATCCACACTTAGTTATTATTTTGTTTGTTATTTCAGTATATGAATAAAAGTTGCTGCCATAGTCATGTAGAAAGTTTAATCGTTACTTTGTGCGGCATCCTCAAATGGCAGCGAGAGGTGGGCAGATGGAGGCTAGAAGGCTCAGCATGTATCAGTGTTTTGGAGCTGAGATCACAAGTTATAAAATTATCATTTGTTTTGTTTTGATATATATGAATCTTAGGTAGACAACATACGCATATAAGGATACATATAAATATAGATATATATGAAAAAAATATTTTTTTTTAACAACAATACACACATATAGAGACAATACACATATATACGAATCTTCCAATACACATATATATGAATAAAAAATGCTTTTTTAACAACAAGATATAGATATATATAAGTCTTAGGTAGACAACGTACGCATATAAGGATTCATGATAAGTACAACTAATTTAGTCAGATATAACATAACAAATATGTAACGACCCGCAAATTTATCACTTTGATAAATTTGATTTATTTTTAGAATCTTCAAATAAAAGGTTAATAATACAAATAATATTATTTTGAGTGATAATAAATAATAATAATAACCTTGTTTTGAACAATGAATAATAATGGTAATCTTATTTTCAATGGATATTTACAAACATATCTTCCTCAGGATTTAAATCGATAAAATAGCTGAAAATCATTTTATCGATAAACGACCCTATAATTATTCAAAGTTGCGAACGTGAGTGGATACATACACTTATTTTTATAATTAAACAAGGATATGAAATAAAATTTATTATTTTTTTTGAAAAATAAAATGTATTTATAACATCATCAGTAATGTCATTATAATTAATTAATGATTTTAAATCAAGATTAAATGATTTAATAATTATTATAATTATCCAGATAATTTTTTTAAAATGATAATAATTCATTTGTAATAGTAATAAAGTGATAACAAAAAATTTATAATAGTTTTATAAAGATATATAATAGATTTGAAATTATAAGGAAAATCGATATCGGTTTATCGATATAATAACACTTTTAGTAAGCAATCGTTTAATATTGATTTATAATTAAAATGAGATCATTTTAATTCATGAATAATAATAAGAAAATAGTTTTCGAAGTTTGTTTACAAATATATATACGTTAATTAATAAATGAAAATATGAACGAAGATCGAAATCCAAATTCGTAACGGTTTGATGTATATAAGTTGCACGATGTTGTTCAAATAACTTGTACACATTTGTGACATGCACATACACACATTATCATATACATATACACATGACAATAGTAAAAAATATATTTACATAAGGTAATAAAACAAAATATCTAAAGTAATAATTGCTTTAAAAAGCAAACATCAAATCAATCTTACATCACATCAAACATCAAATCAATCTTACATCACATCACATCACCACCTCCACCATCACCTACACCTCATCACCACATTGGGGGGAGTGGGGATGCCATACGCCTCAAAGTGGAGGGGGGAGGTGTTTTCTTGGGTAGGTAAATGCATGTTGGTAATTTCACTTCGAAGATATTTTCTCATTTTTTCCTATAAATACCACCCCTCATTCTCACTTATTCTTCACATTCTTCTTCATTCTTGAGCTTTCTTATGCTCTTTAATGGCTTCCATGGAAGTCTCTCTTCTTTCTCAAAAAACTTGAGAAAAAGTAGGAGGGTTAAAAATAGTGGAAGTGCTTAAGCACTAATTTACTGATTACTCTCTAACTTTTTCAAAAGCTAACCAAATCTTCTCTAATTTCTTCTAAACTCTAGTATTAAGTCTAAGTCATCATGGGAAGCATGATTAGCAAGTGGAAGGAGGCATGGTTATGAGCTTTGGGTGTTTAGGAGATGTTTAGTGAAGCGTTGATTTGTTTGAATGTTGGTAGGATGTATCGTCTTGGAAATGGCCGTGGACTCCTACATTAAATCTTTATAAATAGTTATAAATGTTTAACATGACTATTGAAATGCTTAAGATGTTTGGTTGGATGAATTACAGTAATTAATGGATATTTGAAAAGTAATTAGTAACAAAAAGTTAGATATGTTATATAAAAAAAGTGAGAACTCTATTTATATATACTACATATATTGGATGATATATATGTTTTGCTATGGTTGTTTATAATGATTGTTAATCATGTTTGGTTGTTTGTTTATGCTTTGATCATCAAGTATTGCTTGTTTAATATGATTGTTAATCATGTTTGGTTGTTTGTTTATGTTTTGATCATCAAGTATTGATTGTTTAATATGATTGTTTGATTGTATTAATAAGCCACGTTAAATACACGTCGATATTACACAAGGAAATCACTTTTTGAATCAAGTTATATAAGTAACATGGAATCATTAAACCCCTTAAAAATGATTAGAAATGTTTTATAATCATTTAAACTTGTCTCGACAAGATGTAAATGAAAATTGATAATCGAGTCAAAACTAGACGCGTAACGGTAATTTGCGATTTCACGCACCAAAAGTTAAATGAGTATATAAAATTGAATATAGCTCGGAATTCTTTATAATAGAATTTTCCAAACTATTATATCCATAGTTTTCAAAAGAAGAAAGAAAATAAAAATTTCACCTTGTAGATTTTGAAATATAAGTAAAACAAGTTTTCGAAATAATTGCGGTTTTGCAGTTCGAAATCCAAAAGGGGATTTCTTAAAATTTAATGTTTTTAAATGTTTTAAAAATATGGAAAAATCTTTAAAAATCTTTTAAAATGTTTTAAAATAGATTTGAGTTGTATAAATAAATTTTCAAATGATAGAAAAGTCATTTTGATCAATATAACTTTAAAAACACCATTCACAACACTACTGCAGTAGTTTTTAGTAGAAATTGAAATATGGTTTTAAATTTAACAATTCTTTTCGAAATCTTTTATAAATATTTTAAAATAATAATTAAATGTTTTAAAGACGATTTGAAGATTTTATAATTTATTTAAAAGAATTTAAATAAATGATTTAAAGAAAGCTGTTATAAGCAATTGTTTTAACCTTGACTCTAATAAGCCGACGAGTACACCTGATTTTTCTATTCGTGAGATCTAGTTGATGTGCTTAAACTAAGAAGATGTTCAAGAGCAACCGGTGTCCTAGCTCACCTGCCCTCACCTAGGCGAGGGATAGATAAGGTCGAAATGTTGGAAATGAGTTAAGTATAAAAGATTTAATTTCTAAAATTTAAACAATTTGGATTTACCATCTTAGATAACATGGTTTTCAACTTATTAAAAAATTACGTTTTGAAAATAAGAAATCTTGGTTAAGATTTAAGTAAAATAATTCGGAATTATTTAATTAAACCAGAGAATTTAATAGAGAGAGGTTTAATGATTCCGTATATACCAACAAGAATGTTTTTAAGATATACATCTCTCAAAGATATTTTTTCAATAAAAAGAAATGAATAAATCAAATGATAATTGCCTATGTATAAAACATCTTTTTATCGATAACCGGTTTGAAGGAAACAAGATTTGGGTAATTCCTATCCGAAAATCACTTTGAACGAATTTACGTTTCGAAAGTGAAAAAAATATATATTGAAGACCTTGATTTTGAAGGCGGGGATCTTCATAATGGAAGGACTACTTGTTGTCAATATTCGAATTTGCTCCCCAGATAAATAAATAGTAGTGGTCCCATCGTTCTAGGATCTTCATATGCAAGGACTAACTCACTACTAATCCTAGGTGTAATGCCCAATAGGATGTGGTAGGAGAGTGCCTTCGGTTTGTCCTGTTCCTGGACAACTTGTATGGACGAATGTCTGACCTTGCGTTTCTAGATCATATTGATTGATCTCTATGAACTTATCATCTGTTCGATGGTGGAGAAAGCAACTTCTCTTAGCTTAAAACCCTTTCCTGAGACGTACGAGCTCAGGAGTTATACATTTGTAGAAATCAACTGTGTGATTGTAAAATGGTAAAGTGGCATTCAAAGTGGAAGATGTGCTATATAAAAGGTAATCGTTACCTCAAAGTCTCACACCCGGGAATAGTGAAACAGGGGATGCTTTAAGGCTAAAGTGGGTCGCAACCAATCAGGGTATGAAATCACCTTCCAGATGGATAAAATTTCTACCCGCTATAACGTCGAGTTTAAATTATATGGTGAATGCTTGAGATCCCGGATAGGCCGGTAACGGCCGGGTGATGTAATACTCAATGCTATTCGTGTGATTTTTGGATAGGCTAGTATTAATTCATATGAGGACCAACATAAGGGCCTTGGGTGCATTTCTCTAGAAATGCATTGTACGGGAGGTAGTCCCTTACCTCGCTATTCAGTTAGAAATCCAACCTCCAATAAGTGCCTTCGGTTTTGTTTGTAGAACTTTAAATAATCAGGTCCAGAATTTAGTATGGTAACAAATTCGGCTAGGATTCATAAGTTTACTTGCAAATGTTTTCAAAAGAATGTCATTAAAAATAGTATTACCAAATTTTCACGTAAAAAATATTTTGGCTATCATAAGGTAAATACTCATCCCGTGTTTATATGCGTCGTGGTATTATGAGATAGCTTTTGTTTTCAAAACCCATATTTTGAGTTCTCACACCACTCCCATGACTGACTTGGAGTTTATTTCCTTTTCCTTAAACCCTAGGTGCCCTATTTTTCCAAGTAGCATAGTAGTCAAGTTTAGTTAGAATAAATCTGGAAGAGCTCGGAGCATGGAGTTAGAAGATTCTTCCGTACACTATTACCTCTTTTTCCACCACACATGTGTATTATTGTATTTCGCATTTTGTACAGATAGAGATTTATAACTATCCATGTTTAACTCTAATAAATGTATTTAAAGTTTTCGTTGTAAAGATTTTATATTTTGAAATAATATATGTTATTCCATTCGTGTAAGATTCTATTCTGTTTTCTTTACTTTTTAACCTTAAGGAACTGGGTATCCGGCGCTGGAGTTTGCGGTACATTAATACCGAGGATGTATTAGTGTCGATTTCCAAGGGCCGAAGAAACGGATCCTTACATTTAGTATCAAAGCTTTGGTTGAGCAAACGCTTAAGCCTGATCGGGGTAAAGTCTCATCAGAGATAAGGTTAGTAATACCCTAGGATGAGTAACTCATTAGAGATGGGGTTGTAACACCCTAGAATGAGTGAGAGTATTATATATATGAGTGTGTATTTGTTAAGGATGTATAAAAATGGTTTTTGAAAACTATGGTAAATGAAATAATTTTACCTAGAATTATATTTTATATATAATGAATATATTTTTAAAAGGATATATATAGTTAGATATATAAAGCTTCGATGATTTTTAATCAAGATTTGTAAAATCTAAGTATAAACATCTTATGATTAGAATTTCATAGTTTGACTATAAGATGTTTGACAAATAATGCTAAAAATATTAAGGATATAAATGATAAATAAAACATGATAAGTTGAAAAATGGTTACGAAATGAGGATTTTAATCTAAAAGGGTTTTGAGAAAAAGTTTTCAAAGAATTTGAAAGTTGATAATAATAAATATTCAGTTATTATCATTGATTAATCAGTCGTTTGGTTAAAAGTTTAAATACAAACACCTTGTGAATTTAGTTTCACAATTTGACTATGTGGTGTTTGATAAATAACATTGGGTTAAAGAATTTGATTAAGATATATATATATATATATATATATATATGAATGTATTTTATATATATGTGTTTTATAAAAACAAAGTAATTTTGAAATAAGAATAAAATTAGTTCACTTCAATCTAATGAATTATTTGATTTAAAAGTTTAAGCACGAACATCTTATGAATTTAGTTTCACAATTTGACTATGGCGTGTTTAATAAATAATAAATAATAAATTAAAAATAAATTTGTAATTCGACAAATATTGAGGTTAAGTAAAGTAAATTGGAAACTTTATATTGTAAAAGAGTGTGAAATAAATATAAACTTAAGCTTTGAAGCGATAATAAAACAGAAGTTTATAATAAACTTAAGTAATGATTTTATAGAATGGTTCCTAAAGTATTATTTGTATTTAAGAAAATATACTAGTTAATAAATGAATATGAATAAAAAGAATCTAAAGATTAACTAGTTCAAGTGGCTCGAAAGTAACTAAAAATGAGTAGGAGTTGTGTTCGGATAGTAAACACTTCTCTTAAGTATTAACCCTCCGGTTAAGAGGATATGTGATACTATTGGTAGTATCCAGTTCATTGGTATAATTTTAGAATTACTCGATCTGGATAATTTTCTAAAGTTAAAAAGGAATATATTATACTGAGAGAAGTTTATTGTAAATTTGGAAAATAAAGATAAATTACCTTTTAGATTTAAATGGTTTCTTTTGGAAAAGTGATAGATATATTTTGTAAATAAATATTTCAGAGTAATAAATTTATAAAAAAGTTTTATAAATAAAGGGATATCTTTATAAATGACATTTTTATAAATAAAAGTAATAAGTGCTATAAAGGAGATTTTACAAAGAAGTAGATTTTTGTGTGAATCTTAATAAATGAAAGGTTTTCATAAAGATTTTGGGAAGTTAATAAGTACGTATGTTGTGCATACATCATTTCATCGCACAAATTTGATCTAAGATTCAAGTACGGAACTTTGAGGTGTTTACACCAGTCCGAAAAAAGATTTATCACTCAATTCTTGACGAACATTGATGAGGGTTTATGGTTGAGTACTTGAGTTTTCTATCATAGTGGAGAGCTATGCAAGGAAGACTAGAGTTTTGATTGGAAAGCCTGATCAGAGTCCACATTAGAGAATCGAAGGATCAATACTAGTTCAGAAGTAAAGTTGCGGAATCGAATAGTAGATCGAATCAGATATTGCATACGAATGATTTATATACATCGTATGGGTATAAGTCTAAAAATAAATATTCTGGAAAAACACTTTTGGGTTTTGCGTTGTAATTTCGAGGATGAAATTCTTTTAAAGAGTGGAAGTCTATATCGAGCCGCAAATTTATCACTTTGATAAATTTGATTTATTTTTAAAATATTCAAATAAAAGGTTAATAATACAAATAATATTGTTTTGAGTAATAATAAATAATAATAATCTTGTTTTAAACAATGGATAATGATGGTAATCTTATTTTGAATGGATATTTACAAAATATCTTCCTCGGGATTTATGATGTGCACGTAAATATGCATATTTTTACTTCCATTTTTAATCTACTTTTGTTTTAAATAAATGTCATAATTGGGTGTTTTTACATGTTTAAAACCAAATTTCAAAAATGCTTTCAAGTCATCATTCATGCATCAATTAGGGGGTAAAATGGTAAGTTTATGCATATATTAATTTTGAGAATATTCACTTGCACATTTTATTTTTATTGTAGAAATTTGGTTGAAAAATGAAAGAAGCCTTCATGGAGATATGCATGCACAAGGATGGAAGACAAAGGAATGAAGAAATAAATCGATTCATGCAACATGGAGGACCCTACCTGCCCACTAACCATAAACTTCAATTAAGAGCTAATGCACATGTTAGTGGGTATTAAAACTACATGCACATTTAAATAGAGGATTATGCTCATGCTAATGATTACTTGGAGGTTATATTTCCTAAAGGGCAATTTGGGTAGCTCCTGAAAATATGGATTAGGGTTTTAGGCATGTATAAATAACCCATTTATGTTCATGTAATGGATCATTTTATCTTCTTATCATATAATGCAAATTGTAGCCTCAATTCAAATGAGAAATAAAATGGCTTCCTAAGCCTCTTCTTTTTTCTTCTTTTACATGCTTTTATTTTCTTTTATGCTTATTTTAATGTATTTTCTCTCTTTTCTTTTATGTTAGTAGCTTAGATTTATTTTATGCAAATAGATTAATTTCTTTTATTTGCTCTTACTTTGCTTGATTTTTATGTTGAAATTTACAAGTGTTGAAATGATAACACAAATGAGTAGCTAAACCCCTTCAATTTAGAAGTAATGAAGCTCTCTAAAATTATATAAATTCAACAAATTTTGCTATTTATGATCTCTCTTTTATACTTCATGAAGAGTGGATTTTGATGTAAGTTTATAAAAGAAATTTGATAGCCTATGTTGTAATCACAAATGGGCTATGCTTAATCCAACATAAACACAATTTACATCATCATCATCTACTAAAGTGATTTTGATTATGGAATTAAAATAGAAACAAAATTTGATGATCTATGTTACTAATAAAAAAAAGTAAATAGATCATGCTTAAAATAGATTTTGTTTTAGTTTCATATTCATTTTCATGAGAGTTGACAAGTGGTTTTAGTGTTGTATTATAGTTTGATGGTTCAAATTATGTTAATTAATAACCTAAATAAATCATAATTATGATAAATACATCACTAATTCCACTTAAGTCAAAATAGAGAGATCATAGGTTATTCTTGTGTTGATTTATGTAAAAATATGAGAGTGGATTTGCCTCTAAATTATTTTCTAATATCATATTTTCACTCACTTTTGTTCTAGTTTAATTTCTACATTTTTAGCTTAAAAAATCTCAAGTTTGGTCTAATTTGATTGAGTATAATTTTTAAATCATTTCAATTCCCTACGGATCGGTCCGTACTCGCTACGTACTAGAATTGTACGCCATGCGCTTGCGTAAATTTATCACATAATTTTTCGGCGATTTTCTAAACCTATAGAAAACTCATCATTAAACAAGTTTTTAGTGCCGTTGCCAGAGAATAGATTTGATTTTAATTTTATTCTTCGAATTACTTTTATTTGATTTTATTGTGTTTTCATTTGTGTGTTGAGTGCTTGTTAAAAAAAATACATATTGCTGTGTGCTTGTGTGTAATTTTTGTTTTCATTTTGTCTGTGTGCTTGTTGTTTTTCTTTTTATTTGCATTTGCAATTGCCTTTTCATTTGTAGTATGAAAAATAGAAAAAAAAGCTTTGCATTTCATTTCAAAAACAAAGAAAAAAGTTTACATTACAATGTTCTTCACATTTTTTGTCTTTATATTTCAAAAAAAAACACAAAAGTTTACATTTCATTTTTGTTCTCTGCCTACATACTCCTCTTTACACTGCCATTTCAAACTTCTCTGTTTATTGCTGAACCACTCTGCCATCAACCCATCATCTTCTTGCCTTTGCCTCTATCCACTGCCTTACCTCCATACCACCTCAAAACTGTGCCAGTACATCGATTCTACCATCAACACATTCAAACAACTCAAACCTGTCACTGAATCACAAACTCCATGTGCACATAATCACTTCTGTGCAACTACTGTGCACATACATTCAACCAACTCACTTCCTCCATCTCTGTTCATACATCAACCACAAGCCTTCAACCTACATAACATCCCCTGCAAAACCATTTACCACTAACCCAAACCACATCAACCATCTACTGAACTGCCGTAAACCAAACCATTCACTATTGCCTATGCCATTCATCACTGTGCCTTATGCATCCTCACTGTCTTCTATATTCAATACAACAGTTCTCACATTCTCTGTGCACAGTGCAAGTGCCCATCTTCTCCTACCAACATCACATACCTTCAACACCCCTGAATTTCCCACTGTTCCTCCACTAAAAAACTCTGCCACTCGAACCACAACTCAACTAAATCAAAACCTTCCATCCCCACAGTTCAAACCTATCTCTGTGCACCACAACTGTCACTACATACAACACACCTCTGTGCACACTACATAAAAACTTCTACACTACATTCCACCATAACTGTCAACATCATCCTTCTCCTCACCAGAAAACCACTCTACTGCAAAACATCTTGCCACATCAAAATCATACGAGTCCTCCATAACAACTTCAAACCTGACCATCATATCGATACCACCATCATCACACTACCATCACTCCACAACAAGAACCGTTGCACTGTCACTACAACAAACAACCAATGCATACATACTAGACCACTCCAGTGCATTTCCAGTGCAGTTCACCACCCACTTCTGTTACTTCCAAACTTCCCACTTTCATTCACCACCTTGCTCCTGTCCCCTCTGCCTCTTTACCACTCATTCACTGCAGTGCACACACATCAGCCATAACTCAATCCCCACTTCACAATCAATTGTCACACTACCAGCCAAAACTGTTCACCAAAATCATTAACATTCTCCACATTGCAATAACTTCCCTCGGCCTACCAGTCATTCCATCAACACACCAGAAGACGTTCATCCCTTTGCCTGCTACAACACACTACAACTCCATCCAAACTTCACAATTCAGATCATTCTTGTTTTCACTGCTTCATTACATCACCAAAACCACTACAACTCAACATCCACCTCAATTTTACATACATATAACAACAACAGATATACCACTGCTCAAACTTGCACACTCCATATCTGCCATCTACTTCAACTGCATACATACATAACAATGCACAGCTCCCCTATTTACACCATCACCAGTCAACCAACCTAACAATCATTTTTCCAGCAGACATCTCCACAACTAACTGTCACTCAATCACAAACCCAAACATCCTCCTGTCAACTACACTCACCCAGTGACAACACATCCTCCACTCACCTCTGCCTCGCTTTAAGTACCACCCACAACCTCAAGCTACTCCTCCAATCGACAGACCCGAACAGTAAAGGAACACCATCTCCTCAGTACATTCACCTGAAACACACCTGAACTAAAATCACAAGCATAAGACTCGTCTTCCATCCTTCTGCCACAACCAAACCCACGACCAAACAATTCAGCAACCAACCTCCTACGCATCCCACCAAACTCAACTTTCAACTTCATCTCACCCGAAACTACTGCCAATTACTTCCAACCACCCACAACCTTCAGCAATAACCAGAATTGTACTTCCCCACTTCCTCAAAGCACAAGCATCTCCAGTACCTCCATCACCAAAATCGCAAAATCCACTCAAATCAATCACCTACGATCCAAAAACCCGAACTCGGGAATCGCTTCGACCCTTTTAATTTCTGGCACTTGATTTTGTTGCTTGAATTTCTCATTTGATCTTTCTTGTAAAAAATTTGTGTTTGGGGATTTGTTACGTGAATGAGTTTGGGTTGAGAATTTTTGTAAATGGGCCGCGTGGGTTTATTTTCTTTTTATTTTGTTTTAGTTCCATGGTAAATTGTTTTGTTTAAAGTATTTTGTTTCCTTTTTGTTTTCCATCTTATTTAAAAAAAATATACATTGTTTTCATTTTCATTTGCTTTCATTTGTGTTAGTTTTTTTTCTCATTTACAGGTTGCAAAAGCAGAAGGAAATAAAAAAGGAATTGTTGCTTTTTAACTGCTTTGCTTGCTTACATCTGTGCTAAAAAATCACCGTTTAAAAATAAATAATTTGCTAATAATTCTGCATGCTCTAGTATCGTGCTCTCATCTTCAGTTTTATTTAAATTGCATTGTTGGGTTCTTGCATTTTAAAAAAAAATTCAAAAAAAAATCAAATCTCATTCGTAGTTGCATTGTTAATACACGTTTAATTTTAATTTTGCATTCATCTCATATTGTTTTTATTTTCTAAGGGCAACGCCTAAATCCACATAAGATAGGAGATTTCATCACCCCTTCCTTAGCCCACAAATTGCATTTCATCCTAGAAAATTGACTAATAATAATGGTTAGACTTCAGACTTAAGGGAGTCGCGTGCTCACCTAGGGCTTAATTGTATCTTGACAGTTGTCTTCTTTGAACAATTTATATTCTTGGCGTCTAGGCTATGACAGAGCAATAATCGATTATAAATATTACGGTGATTCGTAAATATTATACCGATTGTTTCTCTAAAGGTACTTAAACCTTCGGTTGTATTGCTACAGTGATTCGTGGTGCATCGATAACTCCTGTCTATTACCTGGCTGAGAAATATCTTGTTAAATTAAGACAAAGTGTGATTATACAATTTTGTGTTAGGAGCTACTAAGGAAAGAAAATTTGTAATTAAGTCCTTGCATTTATTTTGTTGCAATAGTTCATGCACATTTAAAAAAAAGGAAAAAAGTTTCAAAATCCAAAACCAAGAAAAATTGTAAATTTGACTTTACTTAGTTTCTTTTCTTTTAAAAATCCAAAACAAAAAAATCGTTTTAAATCTTTTCCTTTGAAAATTTTCAATAAAAATAAACAAAATTCAAAAATAAAACAAGTATTTTACTTTCGAATTTTTTTTGACTTAGGCTTTATTTTTAGAAAAACAAAAAGCTGAAAAAAAAGAGAAATAATCTTTTCAAAAATAAAAACAAAAAAAAACATATAAAACAAAAGATTTTGAAAATCCAAAATCCAAAAAAAAACAAAAATTAAATTTCCCTTTTGAAAAATAAAATCCTTTTTGGTAAATATTTTTCCTTTTTATAAAAAAAAACAAACAATTTTTCACTTCATTTTCTAAACTCTGTTTCTTTTTCTTAACTCGATTTTAACTTCTTTCTACCCTTATTCTTCTCGCTAGTGTATGAGTTGTTGGACTTGTGACACTTCTATGAATTATTGGACTCCCTTCTGCGAATCGTTTAACTCAAACAAACGATCCTCCTGAAATGGTGAACGAGAACGCCACTCGGACTCTTATGGATAGAATCTTTCCCGCTAGAGTTTCTATTCCTTCTTGTATCATGTTACCCGCCCCAATGGGTAACCATTTCGAAATTCATTCAAATCATTTTGCCATGCTCCCAAAATTTGACAACTTCGAACACGATGACCCATACATTTTCTTAACGAAACTCGAACAAGTTTGCGCAACCATTAAACTCCAACAACTTTATGATGACGGAATCAAACTCCGATTAATTCTATTTGTTCTCACCGATTACGCTGAAAAATGGTTGTACAGCTTACCTTCAAACTCGATTAAAACTTGAGAAGAATTCGTTAAAGTTTTCCTAAAAAAGTTTTACCCCTTAGAAAAAACAACTAAAATCCGAAACAAGATTGTAAATTTTTATCAATTCAGGGGAGAATCATTTGGAAAATATTTTGAAAGATTTAAAGAGCTTTTGATAAAATGTCCGCAACATAATTTCGAAAAATGGACCCTTTGCCAAATCTTATACGATGGACATGAAAACAGCTCGCGAACCATGCTTGAATCGATGTGCCAAGGCAATTTTCTTACCCAACATCACGACGATGCTTGGCAATTTCTTGAAAACTTGGTCGAAAAATCGTCCCAATAGGAACGTTCCAATGAAAAATCAATTTACCCATGATCGGACGCACATTCGATAGGAACATCTTTGGCTTTGGAAGCTAAAATTGACGCAATGATTAATAAATTCGACAACGTTTTCTCATCGAACCAAATGAACCAAGCTTCCCAACCCATGTGTAATAAATGTAACGATCTGAATCATATAGCCGATCAGTGCACTAATTCGATTGAACAACTCAACGCTTTCAATAAAGTTAAGAATGATCCATTTTCTCCAACGTACAATCCTGGTTAGAGAAATCATCCGAATTTTGCGTGGAACCAAAATAATCCCAACACGAATTCCGTTCGTCCCAATTTTCAAGCATTTTCGAACAATGCTTCGAATCCTTCCTTCCAACCCAATCATTTTCAACAAAACTTTACAGGTCCGTCTCAAAATCAACCGCAACAACCTTTTGCTCCTCAAGACGATAAATGATTGTCTTCTCTTAAAAAACGTCTTGAAACTTTGGCTAAGGCAACCACCCAAAATCTCCAATCAAACAGTAATTTGCAAAATTTGTTAACCTCGTACATGCAAAATACGAGTCAACCAATTGCTAAACTTGAAATGTAAATGAGTCAATTAGCCATGTCTGTAAGTGAACGTGAACGAGGCACATTCCCAAGCCAGCCAGTTCCAAATTCCAGAAATCAAAACACTAATTCGAATCAAGCCCATGTTGTTCAAGATAGCAACGTAACTCAAATGAATGCTATCAAACTTTGTGTTTCGGAAAACAAATCAATAATCAAGTCGTTAATCCAAACGATTTACCGAAAACCCCTCTCGACACTCCTATAACAACAAAAAAAATCTGAATAGAACGTGGAACCAAACGTTGAGCTAAATTCCAATCCAAGTTCTTCTTCTACTCATGTAGACCCACCTACTGAGTATCGTTTTCCATTTCCACATAGTTTCCAATCCAAGAACACTCTGACCAAATGGAAAAGAAGTTGGAAATTTTTAAACAAGTGAAAGTTAACATCCCGCTTCTTGATATCGTTCTACAAGTTCCAACTTACGCTAAGCTTCTCAAGGACTTGTGTACCCAAAAGCGACACACTCATATACCCAAGAAAGTCTGCTTAGCCGTTGGACTGAGCGAAGTTTTGTCTCAATCAATCCTCGTTAAATACAAAGATCCTGGATGTCCGACGATCTAGTGCACGATAGGAGACAAAACGATTAACAAGTGCTTATTCAATTTGGATGCGAGTGTCAATTTGATTCCTTATTCAGTTTACCAACAACTTGGCTTGGGTGAACT
The DNA here is from genome assembly GCA_030737815.1 of Allium fistulosum. Taxonomy (NCBI): domain Eukaryota; kingdom Viridiplantae; phylum Streptophyta; class Magnoliopsida; order Asparagales; family Amaryllidaceae; genus Allium; species Allium fistulosum. Next base: position 71,361,347 of record CM060906.1, read on the forward strand.
TAAACCAACAAAAGTAACTCTTCAATTTGCCGATTGTTCGATTAAGAAACCCATGGGAGAAATCGAGGACGTACTCATCATAATCGGTCAATTCATATTCCCTGTCGATTTCATCGTTCTGGAGACTCAATCCCTTAATAATCCAATGAGTCAAATTCCATTGATTTTAGGTTAACCTTTCTTGGCTACTTCAAATGCTCTAATAAATTGTTGAAACGGTTCGATGAAAATCTCTTTAAGAAACATGACTTTGGATCTTAACATCTTCAATCTTGAAAATCAATCGAACGAACCACATGACCAAACGTAGGTAGTTAGCTTCATTCAAGAAAATTTCAATAATGAAACAGTTGACTTAAACCATGAATGCGAGACCAAATACGAACAACTGTTTCAGGATGAGCCTAACGAGATTGAAAATGCGCTTCCATTTGAACCCCTTACCATTGAATTAGAACCTCCACTGAATTCTTTGATTGAACAACCCTCGAGGTTGGACCTTAAATCCCTTCGGATCACCTTAAGTATGCATACTTAGGTGACAACGAAACGTTTCCCGTAATAATCTCTTCAACTCTCTCTCTTGATTAAGAAGCTTACCTTCTTTCTATTCCATCGAAAAACAAAGAAGCAATTGGATGGTCGATCACCGATATAAAGGGAATTAGTCTCGCTCTTGTTCAACATCGCATCCATTTAATTGACGATGCCAAGCCTGTTCGTGATGCGCAACGAAGGCTTAACCCAAAAATGAAGGATGTAGTTCATGATGAAATTCTTAAACTTCTCGATTACAGAATCATATACCCAATCTCCGATAGCTCGTGGGTTAGCCCAATTCATGTCGTGCCTAAAAAGTCTGGACTTACCGTTATCAAAAACAACTATAACGAACTCATTCCAACTCGTACTCAAACAGGGTCGCATGTTTGCATTGATTATCGAAAATTAAATGCTGCAACACGTAAGGATCATTTCTCTCTTCCTTTCATCAACCAAATGCTTGAACGATTAGCCAGTCACGAATTCTATTGCTTTCTTGATGGTTATTCCGGCTATAACCAAATTCCAATCTATCCCGAAGATCAAGAAAAAAAGATTTTCACGTGTCCCTTTGGCACTTTTTCTTATCGACGTATGCCTTTTGGCCTTTGCAACACTCCTGCTACGTTTCAAAGATGGATGGTCAGCATTTTTTTCTGATATGATCAAACGCTTTCTCGAAGTGTTTAGGGACGATTTTTCTATCTTTGGAAATCTTTTTCCGAGTGCTTACACCATCTTGAATTAGTTCTTAAACGATGCAAGGACAAACATTTAACGTTAAATTGGGAAAAATACCACTTCATGGTCAAACATGGCATTGTCCTTGAGCATGCCATTTGAAATAAAGGCATTGAGGTAGATAAAGCGAAAGTTGATGTAATTGCGAATCTGCCCATTCCCAAATCTGTCAAAGACATTCGTTCATTCCTTGGACATGCTGGTTTCTATAGACGCTTTGTGAAGGACTTCAATAAAATTGCTCGACCGCTTACGACTCTTTGGAAAAGACGTTCCATTTGACTTAAATTCTGTCTGTGTTTCTGCTTTCAAACGTCTTAAAAACGAACTCATTTCTGCTCCCATCATTTGCTCACCTAATTGGGATCTTCCCTTCGAAATAATGTGTGACGCTTCTGACTTCGCAGTTGGTGCTATCTAAGGACAACGCATCAATAAAATTCTTCACGTCATCTACTACACTAGTATGACTCTAAATGATGCTCAACTCAATTACACGACCACTGAAATAGAGCTTCTAGCAATAGTCTTTGCGCTCGAAAAGTTTCAACCATATTTGATTGGCTCACACATTAAGGTTTACACTAACCATTTCGCTCTTAGGTACCTTTTCGCTAAAAGTATGCTAAGTCTTGTTTGATCCGTTGGATCCTTCTACTCCAAGAATTTAACCTTATGATCAAGGATAAAAAAGGATCCGACAATGTCATCGCCGATCATCTGTCGCGTCTCCCAAACTCACCATCTCCTTTACCGATCAACGAGAACTTTCCTGACGAACAACTCCTTTCTATTTCTTTCGATCCATGGTATGCAGACATAGTGAACTATTTAGTCACTAAGGAAACTCCATCATTTTGGTCAAAAAAAGATAAATATAAATTTCTTTCCCAAGTCAAATACTTCTATTGGAATGATCCATACTTGTTTAAATACTGTCCTGACCATCATTCGACGTTGCATCCCGGATTGTGAAATCAAGAGTGTCCTTTTGTTTTGTCATGGCCAGGCTTGTGGTGGTCACTTCTATCCGAAGAAAACTGCTAAAAAAGTATTTCAATGTGGATTTTATTAGCCCACTCTTTTCAAAGACTCGTTCAAATTTTATAAAACTTGTGATCGCTGCCAAATGATAGGAAGAATCTCTCAATGAAATATGATGCCTTTGAACCCTATCCTTACGATCGAGACCTTTGACTGCTTGCCGTTGATTACGTCTCCAAATGGGTCGAAGCTTTTTTGTGTAAAACCAACGACCATAGAATTGTTGTGAAATTCCTTAAAAAAAACATTTTTTCGAGGTTCGGAACACCTAGCACAATAATAAGTGACAATGGAACCCATTTTTGTAACCGATCATTTGAAACTTTAATGAAGAAATACTCGATAACCCACAAGTTATCCACTCCGTATCATCCTCAAACTTGCGATCAATTTGAAGTTTCAAATCAACAAATAAAATTAAAGAAAACTTTTAATAATCTCAAAAATTGACTAGCACGCTTTGGGCTTACCGTACCATTTTTAAAACTAACCTTGGGATGTCCCCATTTCATTTAGTCTACAAGAAAGCGTGCCATTTACCAGTTGAAATCGAACACAAAGCGTTGTGGGCAATTAAGGACTTAAACTTTGATCTTGAAAAAGCTGGCAAAAATAGGAAATTGAAAATCATTGAATTAGAAGAACTTAGGAACGATGCATAAGAAAACGAGAAAATTTAAAAAGAAAGAACAATTTTTTTTCATAACAAGTCAATCCTAAGAAAAACGTTTTCGCCAAATCAAAAAGTTCTTTTGTATGACTCTAGACTTCACTTATTCCTAGGAAATTAAAATCAAGATGGATCGGACCATTTGTGGTTCGAACTGTTTTTCCACACGGTGCAATTGAAATACAAAACCCTAGGGATGTAACAATTTTCAAAGTCAATGGTTATCACTTGAAACCATACTTGGAATTGCGAAGTAATTAAGAGGAGGAGCTCATGGTTCTTTATGAGCTATTCTACGTCTAGTAAGAAATGTTAACCCTCTTTTGTAAATATGTACATATTTTTCCTCGCCACACTCAATATATCATGCATTGACTGTGGGGATACAGTCAAAATCAAGTGTGGAAGGGAGTTTCATCTTCATTTTTCATTTTTCATTTTTCATTTTTCATGGTTTCATGGTTTATTTTTGCATTTCTCTTTAACTCAAAACTAAAAAAAACAAAAAACAAAAAAATGCCAAAATAAAATTTCTTTTTAGCATATCAATTTACTTTTGAAGAAACACTATAGGATAAGTATATATTTTGGTTATTAAGTTGAAATTTTTGAAAATTTATTTGCCTCAACAAAAATAAAAATAAAGTTTGATTACAAGTAACTATGGTTTAACAAGTATATAAGAAGGTTCATGGGTGTTAATTATGAAGTATATCCTAACTGTAAATCTTTGTTTAAAAGAGTGGTTGATTTAAAGTAACGACGATAACAATTTTGATTTTCCAAGTTAAATTGTGCCAAGGTGATTTTGCAAAACTCTCTCTCTTCATCAAAAAAACATAAAAGAAATAAAAATGGTTTTTGTGAAAATAAAATAACCATCTAGAATCATGTGTTCACACACAAGTGTGTACACTCGCCATGCCTTGTACCCTTCTCACGTAAGCCCGAAAGGCAGTGCAGGATCGTTATATCTGGCCTCAGTTTCTCTGAGTTAGATGTATGTAAATAGATTTCATAAAAATAATCACCTAGAGTCATGTGTTCATACACAAGTGTGTACACTCGCCATGCTCTGTACTCTTCTTACGTAAGCCCGAAAGGTAGTACAAGATCGATATATCTGGCCTCAGTTTATCTGAGTTATGTGTGTAAATATTAATAATGTTAATACTTTTCAAAAATAGAGAGAGTAAGAAATTGAAATCCAAGCACTATTTTCACTTAGTGGATTCGACTTGTTATTAAAAAGAAATAAAAATACCACTTTGAAAAACTTTGATAATCAACTAAGGATCGATTTCATAGTTGCACTATGTTATCAACCGAAACAACTAGCCAAACTCGAGTCTAATTGTGATGATAACTTAATTTTTGTTGGAAGTTTTGACAAGTAAAAGGACGTAAATTTTTTGATAATGACCAAAAATTATATTTAACTTATTCGTGCCAATTTAAAAGTAAATTCTTCATTTGTAAATATTTTCAAAAACTTGCGTTCTTCTCTTTGTAAACAATTCTTGCATTTAGGAATTTGTAATGTTGCATTTGGATTTTGTGGGTAGTATGTGCTAAAAACCCTCACGAGACAACAATTGTCCTACTAGGGACACCAGAGGGTTAACGGCATGTTGCGTACGCTCAATGCAATCGTGTTTCCTACGAAAACGGATTTATCTTAGTTTTAGTTTATTCGAGGACGAATAAAAAGATAAGTGTGTGGGTATTTGATGTGCACGTAAATGTACATATTTTTACTTTCATATTTAATCTAATTTTGTTTTAAATAAATGTCATAATTGGGTGTTTTTACATGTTTAAAACCAAATTTCAAAAATGCTTTTAAGTCATCATTCATGCATTAATTTGGGGGTAAAATGGTGAGTTTGTGCATATATTAATTTTGAGAATATTCACTTGCACATTTTATTTGTAGAAATTTGGATGAAAAATGAAATAAGTCTTCATGGAGATATGCATGCACAAGGATGGAAGAGAAAGGAATGAAGAAATAAATCAATTCATGCAACATGGAGGACCCCATCTACCCACTAACCATAAACTTCAATTAGGAGCTATGCACATGTTAGTGGGGATTAAAGCTAGATGCACATTTAAATGGAGGATTATGCTCATGCTAATGATTACTTGGAGGTTACATTTCCTAAAGGGCAATTTCGGTAGCTCCTTAAAATATGGATTAGGGTTTTAGGCATGTATAAATAACCCTCTTATGTTCATATAATGGATCTTTTATCCTCTTATCATATAATGCAAATTGTAGCCTCAAATCAAATGAGAAATAAAATGGCTTCCTAAGCCTATTCTTCTTCCTTCTTTTACATGCTTTTATTTTCTTTTATGCTTATTTTCATGTATTTGCTCTCTTTTCTTTTATGTTAGTAGCTTAGATTTATTTTACGCAAGTAGATTAATTTTCTTTTATTTGCTCTTACTTTGCTTGATTTTTATGTTGAAATTTACAAGTGTTGAAACGATAACACAAATGCATAGCTAAACCCCTTCGATTTAGGGGTAATGAAGCTCTCTAAAATTATGTAAGTTCAACATATTTTGCTATTTCTGATCTCTCTTTTATGCTTCATGAAGAATGGATTTTGATGTAAGTTTATAAAAGGAATTTGATAGCCTATGTTGTAATCACAAATGGGCTATGCTTAATCCAACATAAACACAATTTACATCATCATCAACTTAAGTGATTTTGATTATGGAATTAAAATAGAAACAAAATTTGATGATCTATGCTACTAATCAAAAATAATAAATAGATCATGCTTAAAATAGATTTTGTTTTAGTTTCATATTCATTTTCATGAGAGTTGACAAGTGATTTTAGTGTTGTATTATAGTTTGATGGTTCAAGTTATGTTAATTAATAACATAAATAAACCATATTTATGATAAATACATCATTAATTCCACTTAAGGTCAAAATAGAGAGATCATAGATTATTTTTGTGTTGATATATGTAACATATGAGAGTGGATTTGCTTTTAAATTGTTTTCTAATCTCATATTTTCACTCACTTTTGTTCTAGTTTAATTTTACATTTTTTAGCTTAAAACAATCTCAAGTTTGTTTAATTTGATTGAGTAATTTTTTTTAAATCATTTCAATTCCCTAAGGATCGATCCGTACTCGCCACGTACTAGAATTGTACACCATGCGCTTACGGTAAATTTATCACATAATTTTTCGACGATTTTCTAAACCGATAGAAAACTCGTTGTTAAACAATTTAAATCGATAAAATAATTGAAAATCATTTTATCGATAAATGGCTCTATAATTATCCAAAGTCGCGAATGTGACTGGATATATGCACTCATTTTTATAATTATAAAAGGATATAAAATAAAATTTATTATTTTTTCGAAAAATAAAATGTATTTATAACATCATCAGTAATGTCATTATAATTTATAATTAATTAATGATTTTAAATCAAGATTAAATGATTTAATAATTATTATGGTTATCCAGATAATTGTTTTAAAATGATAATAATTCATTTGTAATAGTAATAAAGTGATAATAAATCATTTATAATAGTTTTATAAAGATATATAATAGATTTGAAATTATAACGAAAATAGATATTTGTTTATCGATATAATAACACTTTTAGTAAACAATCGTTTAATATTGATTTATATGGTTTTTTAATTAAAATGAGATCATTTTAATTCATGAATAATAATAAGAAAATAGTTTTCAAAGTTTGTTTACAAATATGTATACATAAATTAATAAATGAAAATATGATCGAAGATCAGAATCCAAATTCGTAACAGTTTGACGTATATAAGTTGTACGATGTTTTTCAAATAACTTGTACGCATTTGTGACATGCACATACACATTATCATATACATATACACATGATAATAGTAAAAAATAAATAGATAATAAAATAAAATATCTAAAGTAATAATTACTTTAAAAAGCAAACATCAAATCAATCTTACACCACATCACATCACTGCCTCCACCATCATCATCGCCATCACCTACACCTCATTACCACATGGGGGGGGGGGCTGCCGTGCCCCATAAGGTGGAGGGTGGAGGTGTTTTCTTGGGTAGGTATGGGCATGTTGGTAATTTCACTTTGAAGATATTTTCTCATTTTTCCCATAAATATCACCCCTCCTTCTCACTTATTCTTCACATTCCTTTTCTTCTTCATTCTTGAGCTTTCTTATGCTCTTTAATGGCTTCCATGGAAGTATCTCTTCTTTTTCAAAAAACTTGAGATAAAGTAGAAGGGTTAAAAATAGTAGAAGTGCTTAAGCATTAATCCATTGATTACTCTTTAATTTTTTCAAAAGTTAACCAAATCTTCTCTGATACCTTCTAAAGTCTAGTATTAAACCTAAGTCATCATGAAAAGCATGATTAGCAAGTGGAAGGAGGCATGGCCATGAGCTTTGGGTGTTTAGGAGATGTTTGGTGAAGTGTTGATTTGTTTGAATGTTGGTGGGAGTATCGGCTTGAAAATAGGTGAGAACTCCTAAATTAAAACTTTATAAATAGTTATAAATGTTTAACATGACTATTGAAATGCTTAAGATGTTTGGTTGGATGAATTATAGTAATTAATGGATATTTGGAAAGTAATTAGTAACAAAAAGTTAGATATGTTATATAAAAAAAGTGAGAACTCTATTTATATATGCTATATATATTGGATGATATATATGTTTTGCTATGATTGTTTATAATGATTGTTAAGCATGTTTGGTTGTTTGTTTATGCTTTGATCATCAAGTATTGATTGTTTGATTGTATTAACAATTCATGTTAAATACACGTCGATATACCATAAAGAAATCTCTTTTCGAATCAAGTTATAAAAGATTTGAGTTGTATAAATAAATTTTCAAATGATAGAAAAGTCATTTTGATTAATATAACTTTAAAAACACTATTCATAGCACTATTCGTAGTAGTTTTTAATAAAAATTGAAAAATGGTTTTAAATTTAACAATTCTTTTTCAAATCTTTTATAAATATTTTACAAGAATAATTAAGTGTTTTAAAGATGATTTGAAGATTTTATAATTTATTTAAAAGAATTTAAATAAATGATTTAAAGACAAGCTGGTATAAGCAATTGGTTTAACCTTGGCTCTAATAAGCCGACGAGTACACTTGATTTTTCTATTCGTGAGATCTAATTGATGTGCTTAAACTACGGAGATGTTCAAGAGCAACCAGTGTCCTAGCTCACCCGCCCTCACCTAGGGAGGGATATATAAGGTCGAAATGTTGGAAATGAGTTAAGTATAAAAAGTTTAATTTTTAAAATTTAAACAATTCGGATTTACCATCTTAGATAACATGGTTTTCAACTTATTAAAAAATTACGTTTTAAAAATAAGAAATCTTGGTTAAGATTTAAGTAAAATAATTCGGAATTATTTAATTAAACCAGAGAATTTAATAAAGAGAGGTTTAATGATTCTGTATATACCAACAAGAATGTTTTTAAGACATATATCTCTCGAAGATATTTTTCCAATAAAAAGAAATGAATAAATCAAATGATAATTGCCTATTTATAAAACATCTTTTTATCGATAATTGATTTGAAGAATCCGGGTTCAGATTTGGGTAATTCCTATCCGAAAACCACTTCGAACCAATTTATGTTTTGAAAGTGAAGAAAATGTATATTGAAGACCTTGATTTTGAAGGCGGGGATCTTCCTAACGGAAGGATTGCTTGTTGACAATATTCGAATTTGTTCCCGAGATAAATAAATAGCAGTGATCCCTTCGTTTTAGGGTCTTTATATGCAAGGACTAACTCGCTACTAATCCTAGGGGTAATGCTCGACAGGATGTGGTAGGAGAGTGCCTTCGGTTTGTCCTCTTCCTGGACAACTTGTATAGACGAATGTCTGTTGTTGCGTTTCTACATCATATTGATTGATCTCTATGAACTTATCATCTATTTAGTGGCGGAGAAGGCAACTTCTCTTAGCTTAACACCCTTTTCTAAGACGTACGAGCTCTGGAGTTATACGTTTGTAGAAATCAGTTGTGTGATTGTGAAATGAAAAAGTAGCATTCAAAGAAGATGTGCTATATAAAAGGTAATCGTTACCTCAAAGCCTCACATCCGGGAATAGTGAAACATGGGATTGTAGAATCGATTTCACCCTAGAGGGGGGGGGGGGTGAATAGGATGATACTATTAATTATATAAATTTAATGCGAAAGTTTATATAAAACAACTGCAACACGATAGAACAGAATAATAGCAGCATAGATAATTGCAGAATTATAAATGCAGAATTAGAACAACACAGATTTACCCAGCTTCGGCAAAACCCTGCCTACGTGTTGCCCCCAAGGTTTCTACTAGAAATTAAGTAGTCAGACGCTTATACATGTAAACTCGCGACACCCGCTATCGACTAACCAAACTATACGCTCAATACCCTGCCACAACTCAGCCACTGAGTTGCGAATTCTCGAACTACACCACCGTAGTTCGTCCCCTAGTCACACGACTAGTAAATTACAAAAGTTTAAAAGTAAATACAAAGTAAAAAAAAATTTAAAAACCAAAAACCCTAATATATAAAATAAAGCCGAACAGCTATTTATAATAACCGGCCCAAATTAAAAATAAAAGTAAATCCCCTGTTTCTTTTCTATTATTCGGCCCGGTTCCTTCTTTCGTTTGTGATAATGGCTATTGTCCCTTCTTCGTTCTGAAATTAGGGCTTTGCTATTTGAAGTCGCCGCTTTGAAATGATGCTTCGATTGAGATCTGAATTGATGGCTGCTTTGTTCTACTTCAGCTCCTTCAACTTGTCGAGCGTATATACTTGGTTGAAAAATTTGTAAGTGATATTCCTTTTTGATTTCGATTGTGCTCGGCTATGATTCGAGTTGTATGATTTATTCTTCACTGTTGTTATTTGAACTCGACTGATTTTTTTAGGCCAATGATGATTTGGATTAAATAGGTTTTAATGCCCTATATTTTCGTTCGTCTGATATTTTGCTCGGCCGTTTGATTCAACTTGAATGTTAGTGATTTCTTTAGATTTGTTCAACTCGTATATTATTGTTGCTTGATTATCACGGCTTGTTTGATTCTGACTTGTTCATTTTCTTGGCCACCATGGTTTTGAATTCTCTGATTAAACTTGACTTTGGTTCTGTGAATTTCTCTTGTGACATCTTTGTTATCGGCACTTGACATTGTGATAATATTTTTGACTTTTACTTCGTTCAACCACTTACAGCTTCATGTGAATTTTACTGTTGATTTTGACCTGATGCTTGAAATTGTCTGATCATATGTGTTTGTTGAACCAGTGAGTATTACTTTGAGTTGTTCAATATCTCCTGTTATCTTTTTGACTTTGCTCAATTTCTCACGGCTTCATGTGTAGTTGCTGTGCGCTTTTATTTCACTGGCTTGTGTTTTGCATTGAGCTGTACTCGGTTGAAGTCACTGTGTTTTGTTCATATGTGCACTGCCTATGGTCATTGCATATGGCTTTGAGTCTGTTGGTTCATCACTATTTGATCATTATTTGATGTTGAAAAACTGGTCAGTTGTCACTTTTGCACTGTATATTTTAGTGCACTTGACCTTCTTGCTTCGAGTCATGTAAACTTGTTGTATACTTACATATTTGTTCACGTATGTATATATTCATGTTATACTGCTCTGGCTTCGAGTTGCTTTGAGTCTGGTCATTGTTGCTCCTTTTGAGTTGCATTCTGAAGTAATTTGGTTGCCACTGAATTTTGATGTTGTTGCCATTCACTTGTGTACCATCTGGAGCGTGTTGTATATATGCATGGTGCATTTGCTTCCATATTGCCTCAAGTACATGTATATTGTTACTATATTTGTTGTCTAAGTTCATATGCACTTGAGTCATGTTGAACTGTTGTTGATTATTTCATTGATATGTCTTCTCTTGATCACTGTGATCATGTGTGTCTTCACTGGTTCACTTGTTTCACCATTGGTCTGCACTTGCTCATTCGAGCTGCTGTTTCATTCATTGTCTACATGTTGAGGCTGCACTTGTACCATTTTGTTTTCACTTGAAGTTTACATGTGAGTATTGCTTCTTTGATCAGTGACTCGTCATCTAGTTGTGCTGCATATATATGTGTGCTGTGTATTTTGTGTCACAGTGATCATTTGTTGTGTGCTGATCTTCATATATTTGCAGTCTTCATGTTGCATTTGTATCCTGTACTCGACAATTTTGTGATGTTTTGCAGTGCACCTGATTGAATCCAGCTTATAGCTCGAGTTTGACCTTGTGCTCGTATCGTGACTTTATTTGTATTTCACTTGAGTTGAACCCGGCTTTTGATTGGGTTTGACCTTGTGCTCACCTGTCCCTGTAATTTTACCAAGTGTATATCGGTGTGTACGGCCTTGTGGCATGTACAGTGATACACTGTGCATCTCACAAGCTGTTCGTGTATGTTGAATTCAAATTTAAATGATGAAGAACAACCCAAATAACTAAGGCAAATAACATTTTCAAAATATACATTTTATTTTACACTACAAAAATATTTCTTTTCAATTTTACTGCTTCGGTGTTTATTTTGCAGATCTTTCAGATGTTGGATTCAATCTGGAATAGTGTTGAAGATAAAATTGAGTGAACGAGTGATATGTAGTGAGGTGCATATGTAAATGATAATTCTAATGTAATCAAATTTGTATTGTAATCGAAATTGTGTATATATAGTGAGAGCTCAAATTTGTACTATTCAAAATTGTAATAAAATATTTGTTTGAATAAAATATCTGTTTGAATTTAAATTCTAAGTTATTTATTTTATTCAGCAAATATTTATTTAAATATGAAAAATAAAATAGTACATTAACAAATACATTAATGAATATATATATATATATATGTTTATTATCATCAAACAAAAATCATATACTTGCATATTCTATAATCTCCCCCTTTTGATGATAACAAACATATATTTAAGATTTTGAATTTAGTAAATGTATTTGATCATTCAATTTGCTCCCCCTATTTGAATGCTCTCTCTCTACACAAAGCTCCCCCTTCATATATGCATTAGAATAAATAAAAATATGCAAATGAACCTAGATGCAAATAAAAAATACAAATTAAAATATTTGACCTTTATTTGCCAAAATCTTAACTTTTCTTTCCCCTTTTTGTTATCAGCAAAAGAGTAATAGTGTTAGAAAAATAGAGATAAAGTGAGACATTAATACAACATTATTACCCAATCGAGTATAAATATTAAATTTCAATAAAAAATCAAACAAAATCATAAATACTTTGTTAGGTGCATATTCCACTTTAGAATGATAGAAATGATGTCATCATATACAACCATATAGTTATGTCTATTTGTGGTATATTTATATCAGGAATTTGAATATCTACTAACCATGCATAACCGTTAGGACTTTTAAATGAGATTAGTAGTATTTCCAATTTTTTTTAAAATGAATTCAATTATCTTCTAACCACGCATAACCGTGAGGACTTTTAAATGAGATTAGAATCAACTTGTATATTTAATTAATCAATTTTGATATGTGTTCCATACATGCAAAACCGTGAGGACTTTTAAATGAGCATGGAAGCACATAATCAAAAATTCCAAGTAATTCACCCATGCATAACCGTGAGGACTTTTAAATGAGAGTGAATACTTTGGATGTTTTTATTTCTTAAAAATATAATAAATTGAAAAACTAATATTTTCCTGTTTAAAATACCACATATTGACATACTATATTGGATTTTGATGAGTGATGGTCGATAGAAATATGATAGAATTAGAGATGGTTATGGAATTTTTTACCAACAAAAAGTTTTTATAACTCTTGTTTAAATTTCTAAAGAAATTTAAAAATTATACCGTCTCAAGTTATAATATATGATTAATATCAACACTCATCACTTTTTCAATCACTATTTATATTTTCGATAATCAGTAGGGAGTCAGATTAGTTAATGTAGTCATTTAAAATCAAATTAAAAAATAATTATAAAATCAAATTTTCCTAAAATGACTAATCTGAAACAAGTTCAACAAAATGATTTTCTGGAAGGGATTTTATAAAAGAAAAAATGTCGGCTATTTGAAAAATATTTGAAATGAAAAATATGCAGATATTTTCTTTGAAAATGTGATGCATCTAATGAATGTCTTAACATACAACTCTTTCCACTAGTAATTTTTCTATCAACTAGATTACCAGTGTATTCTGCATCCGAATTTCCCTTTGACTCAAGATTATCATTAATTGGATGTTATAGACCAGACCGTGAAGTGTGTAATCATTTTTAATAGCTTTTAAATGAAATTGAATTGAAGCCATGCAAATAAACATAGTATCAGATCTAGAATAATTAAATATATCCACGTGTATCAAGAGTAATCATCAAAACATCATCATTAGTCCAAGCAAATCTATATGAAATAGTTCAAAGATGATTGGTCAACATTTTGAATAAGTCAGAATCAAGATCAACATTCACTTCTTTATCACATAACTGGCTGATTTAAATTCAGATTATGGTGCAGATTATCACATTTAATATCGTTACCTATTTTACCTTCACGATAATTTTTCATTGGTTCCCATTGTGATTCTGTCACCTTTATACTAGGCTAAGGAACTTTGATTTGTCGCCCGTTGTGTGCCTGGAACAACCAGAATCCAGATAACACTGTTGTTGTTCCTTAGCCTGCCACCACACCTACACGATGAAAGATTTTTGTGACCTATTTGTTTTTATAGGTCCATGATTGTTAGTGGCAAATGATTTTGAAAAATAAGTTTGTGGAGACCCAAAACTATTTATATATGTTCCTTTCGACACCCAGATTTGTTTTACTTTAAGGGATTTTATATTCGTGCCTTTTGGAATCCAAATTGGAATAGTTTTCACATATTTGGGTCTATACCAACAATTATTTTGATTGTGTCCAAATTTTCTACAAATTGTGCACATGGAATTGACTTGTTTAATTTCACCTCTAATACGTTCAGAGTGATTATACCCAAGTCCTTGTCTAACATGATTGACGGTTTGTTTCCCTAACAGCATATTTAACGTTCTTTCTCCTTTGGAAAATTTTCCTAAAGTTGTAGACAATTGTTGGACTTGTGTTTTGAGAGATTATTTTTCCTTCAATAATTGTGTGCACTTTTTAATAGAGTTTTCTCTCCTAGTATTTTCACTTTCCTTCAAAATTAGAATCTCATTTTCAAGTGATTTAATTTTGATTTCTGATTTTTTAATTTCTTCTCCAAGTGATGGACACTTATCACACTTAGGACTCTTGCTTTGATAGTTTTTAACCAATTGATCAAGTTGTTTATTTAAATCTATTAAAGTATCTCTTTGTGATTTAATTTTAGTGTATTTCTCCCTAAGTCGTTCGAAATAGCCATTTACTTCGTGAAAATATATAAGCAACTCTGAATGAGTAAGTTTTGATACTTTGCTTGGCTCGTCATCATCATCACTGTCAGTTATATCACCTCGAAGGCACAGATCTGCTTTTTCGCTCTCACTGCCAGTGTTTTTATTATCCTCATCCGTTTCATGCCAAGTAGCTGCAAAACTTCTCCTTTTCTGTTTCTTTCCGTGGTTGAATCGATTTTGAGGACAATTGGGCTTGATGTGGCCAAGTTTATTGCACTTGTGACAGATGATCTCCCGTTCTTCTGAGTCGTCTAGTGCTTTGGCTATTCTGCTTTTCAATTTTTTATTTAGAGCTGGATTTCCGTATCTGTGATTCCACTTTTTGAATTTCTTCATTAACAGCGCCAGTTCAGCTTCTCCATCATCATCATCACCATCATCATCACTTTTTGTTGTTCCTTTGAGAGTTATTGATTCTTTCGTGTATCACTTCCTTCACGTTCTTCCTTGAATTTCATTTCTAGCTCATAAGTGGAGAGATTTCCGATGAGCTCTTCAACTTTGATTTGTTTCAAGTCCTTTGATTCTTGAATAGCAGTGACTTTGGCTTTAAAATTTCGAGGAAGGACTCTGAGTTTTTTCGGACTATTTCCAACTCTGTGTATGATTTTTCGAGAGCTTTTGATTTGTACACGATATTGGAAAGTCATCTGTGCATCTCTTTGACATTTTCTTCCTTGGCCATTGTGAAATTCTCGTATTCGCTACTCAGCATGGCAAGGCGAGATTCCTTGACTTGAGATGTTCCTTCGTGAGTCACTTCAAGTGTATGCCAGATTTCCTGCATAGTTAGACAATGTGAGACACGATTGTCGATTTGATCCAATGAACATATAATAGAATTCGTAGCTTTAGCATTAGCATTCTGTAGTCTATTTTCTTGATCTGTCCATTGATCCATCGGTTTATCTATTTCTTGATTATCTACCATTATAGTTGGGATCCTATAACCTGTCTCAACAATATTCCAAGCATCAATGGTTTTCAGAAAGATTTTTATTCTATTTTTCCAGTAAGCATATTCACCATTGAACATTGTTGGTCTAACTATGGATCGACCCTCAGCAAAAGCATTATTAAAAGAAGCCATTTTAAAACAAAAATTGGTTTTTGAAAAATCAAAATTTTAAAACAAAAATTGACTTCTGTTCCTAGCTCCGATACTACTTGTAGGATCGATTTCATCCTAGAGGGGGGGTGAATAGGGTCATACTATTAATTATATAAATTTAATGCAGAAGTTTATATAAAATAATTGCAACACAGATATAGCAGAATAATAGCAGCATAGATAATTGCAGAATAATAAATGAAGAATTAGAACAACACAGATTTACCCAGCTTCGGCAAAACCCTGCCTACGTGCTGCTCTCAAGGTTTCTACTAGAAATTAAGTAGTCAGACGCTTACACACGTAAACTCGTGACATCCGCTATCGACTAACCTAACTCTACGCTCAAAACCCTGCCACAACTCAGCCACTGAGTTGCGAATTCTCGAACTACACCACCGTAGTTCGTCCCCTAGTCACACGACTAGTAAATTACAAAAGTTTAAAAGTAAATACAAAGTAAAAACAATTTTAAAAACCAAAAACCCTAATATATAAAATAAAGCCCAATGGCTATTTATAATAACCGGCCCAAATTAAAAATAAAAGTAAATCCCCTGTTTATTTTCTATTATTCGGCCCGGTTCCTTCTTTCGTTTGTGATAATGACTGTTGTCCCTTCTTCGTTCTGAAATTAGGGCTTTGCTATTTTAAGTCGCCGCTTTGAAATGATGCTTTGATTGAGATTTGAATTGATGGCTGCTTTGTTCTACTTCAGCTCCTTCAACTTGTCGAGCATATATACTTGGTTGAAAAATTTGTAAGTGATATTCCTTTTTGATTTCGATTGTGCTCGGCTATGATTCAAGTTGTATGATTTATTCTTCTCTGTTGTTACTTGAACTCGAATGATTTTTTAGGCCGGTGATGATTTGGGTTAAATAGGTTTTAATGCCCAAAATTTTCGTTCGTCTAATATTTTGCTCGGCCGTTTGATTTAGCTTGAATGTTGGTGATTTCTTTAGACTTGTTCAACTCGTATATTATTGTTGCTTGATTATCATGGCTTGTTTGATTCTGACTTGTTCATTTTCTTGGCCACCATGGTTTTGAATTCTCTGATTAAACTTGACTTTGGTTCCGTGAATTTCTCTTGTGACATCTTTGTTATCGGCACTTGACATTGTGATAATATTTTTGACTTTTACTTCGTTCAACCACTTACAGCTTCATGTGAATTTTACTGTTGATTTCGACCTGATATTGTGACATCTTAATTTCGATTTGATATTCTCTCGATGTACCAAGTACATAAATGAAATATTACATAGGATAATTCGTATTGTTGATGCATAAGGTATCTATCTCATAGGCTCCACATTAAACATTCTAATATGGCATCTGTGTATATCGTTTATGACAATCCTAATATCCTTTTATACTAGTTATAAAATATGTAATTTTCAAATCCTTATATCGAGAATTAAACAACCAAATTGAAAAGGACTTTAACATGGGTACATCATTAACAATCAGTAGTATGTTGTTTACTTATAGTTTTGAAAATATTTTAGTACCACTTTGTATTCTTTTTTAAAGACACATGCTTCCTCTACATTTTGATTTAAAATCAAATTATTTGATTTCTCTATCAAAATATTTGCTCAATTCGGATGCTTGTTGAAAGATACAATCGTATCTGTTCTTGGTTCTTATCTAACATTCTCAAACTTAGTTATCGCTTCCGCTGACATTGTGACATTACAGCTATCATGTGCAATAGTCTATTCTAAATCAGCATTCATAATTTCTATTTCAACAAAGATATACCAAAATTCAAAGTCAAATTGGGAGATAATTTGCGGGCAGAATCCTAATGAACTTAAGCGCATTAACCGATGAATCTGTTATGCTAATTCAATAGTTGAAATTTATGAGGTAATTCTCATTAATGTATCGGCCTTCCTTTCAAAACACACATGTAACTGATGGATCATATCACTTTGGGCACAACTATCAAAATTGTACTTTGGTAATATACTTGGAATCTACATAGGATTTAAACACCATGTCATATGATAGAGTCTATACTCTTTATGGCTTATTAAAAATTAAGGAAATTGTTATTACTGACAATTCTTTTTACCAACATTGATAAGAAACTCATAGTTTCTTTTTGATGTGCAAGAGTTCTCATTGGACATTCTAGTGAGATGTGTCTATTTTCGACTAGGTTAGTTTCATTTCATCTTATATAATCAATTTCAACATTAGAGTCTTTGGATCATATCCAATACTTAAAATAAAAGTCAATGTTCACCATATAAATTAGTCAACCATTATTTATCGGTCTCAAATTCCTTTGGGGTGATCCACACAAGAGCCCTTATGAGCGAATTTTAAGTAAAACATCTCGACTCACACAACCTATCAACTCCTTGCTCTTGGACATGTATGAGATTCTTATTAACCCATATCTTACATGATCTCATGCACTGTGCTTCAGATGAAGTTAAATTTAATGTACAAACTTACTCTTAAGTACATACCCTTACAGAAAAAAGTTAAACCACTTCACTCATCTCAATCGTACTTTTTCCAACAAAGTCTGATTACACCTCGATACATCATTATGTATGATAAAGGAGAAGCGGCCTTTAAGATTGAGTATTATTCATTTAGGTACTTTTGGAACTTCTTTCCAACATACTAACTTATTCGATCGAATAAAATGGTTTCGTTTCCCCTACATGTTATGTTTTCTAATTCCATTTTAAAGTCTATTAACTTATCAAATATATGCTACTTGTATATCAAATACACATGTTCAAGTATGTGATAACTCATTGGTGAATTTAACAAAGTGGATCTATTTTGGTATCATTAGACTTTGGACTATTTACATATACATACATACATATACATACATACATACATACATATATATATGTATATATATATGTATATATATATATATATATCAATCCGAAGAGTTCATTAACTCTTTTGTAACTCCCACTAAATGGGTGCTTTGTCCTAATAATTTTGAGATATAGTTCATAAGTATCATATGATTCATAATCATATGATTAAAGAATTATTTATCAAAGATATGGATTCGTCAATAATTCCAAAATAATTATAGAAGATTTTAGATACTTCTATATTTTCTATGGCTAATGCATCACTATTGTTATAAAACAAATCCATCAGTGTAATAGATTTATTTTATAGTGAATATCCATAGTATTCATATTAAAATAAAATTTTGCCGATTTTTAGTCAATACTGAATTTGATTATTATTTTTCAAATAATACTTGGTATACTTACGAATGCAATCTTTCATAATTTAATGAATCCACTAATAGTGTTATATGGTATGCTCCCACTATTTCCGTAATTACTATAACGGTGCATGAAATACGAAGCTCTATTCAACCACTTATTATGGGCAACTTATATCATCCACTATAACTAGTTTACAATTGAGATTTTTAGATCAAATTCTTAAACTCGGATAAATAACTCTAATAGAAAACAATATTCTACAAGTAAAATATATTTGGGATATGAATCATATTTGTCATTTCAAATTAAGAATCTACTAGTATTTTATACAACTCTCATTTTCGATGTCTCTTCATGAAGCAGAAGTGACAATTCACTCTCTTCATCCTTTTAATCCACTATCAAACATTTGCATTCCTTTCTAAATGGTCAAACAATTCAAAAGGAAACTTTTACTACAAGGCCGCTAAAGTCTTTACAAAAGTGCATTCAGACATCCTTAACATTTAGGATATCATATTATTTGCACAATAGTAAACTAATCAAACTGAAATTTCAGTGATTGAATTTCTAGTTTTGTCCAGTAGTTCTTAGTCTGCATTACATTTAACACAATAATATCCTAATTTTATTCAATCGTATTGAACATATGATCATGCACTATGGATTAATTACTCATTTCGAATGAAATATTTTCATCGTGATTTTGTATAATACGAATGTGATAGTTCACTATTCAACCTTTTGTATATGCTAGAATATGGAACAAATATCCATATTCTTATATTGCTTTAGAGTTCATAACCCATATAGGAATATACATATTCTTGGGCATATAAATACTTTAGTCACCAAGGTAGGAATGTAATTAGTAGCTTATACTTTAGCTCTTGCATGGATCTTGAGTGACAAGATGCCAAAAGATTTACTAGTAAGTGTATTTTATATTTCTTTGTCAATCCTAATTTAGTTTGCTTGTATACTTTGATTGATAAAAACTTTATCAACTTTTGCAAAAATTTATTTAAGTGGATTATTTTACTTTGTATAGCATGTGTTCTTACAATATTAGAAAGTTTAAATGTAATCATTTCAGCTTTCGAATTATTCCCTCACTAGATTGTTGTACTCCTCAAAACCACAAGAGAAATATAAAAATCTTTGAATTTCTCTAGCGAGTGTTAGGACTCGCTTGCCTTGGGATCCTGGCCTTTAATTTTCTAAAAAAATCATAGGCCCACAAGAGATGGATAACTCTTTATCAGTTGTATTATATACAACTCTAAATCATAGTATTTGCCTTAATATTGACTTTGATCTTGAGTTTGCTTAACAAATCAAGGGAGATTATTCATTCTTACCTATCATTCCTTGACGACCTAAGTATAATGCATATACCTTGAGTTTCCTCAAAAAATACATGCATGTACCTTACCACATCTACGCAATATATTAATAGTACTATACAGAACTGCTCTAGCTTGAGTTTACTCAATAACTAGTGCATATGTAAGTAGTCTGTCAATATATTAATGATATAGGGAAACTATATTAAATATTCATAATCTTTTGATATATTATGAGTGATATCAATTTAAGGAATGCTATATTTCTTATGAAATACCCTCGTGGATCAAGTACCAGACGCATATGAAATTACAACATACTTACCATACATATGTGTTTATTCTAAAAATTTGTTTGGGTTTCTTGCAGTTCCACATATACCATATTTATACATATATGATTATTTAAGTTTAATTTGTTTATAACTATTATAATTTAATTAACTTATACATATTTATCTTTATCTTATTAATTAAATCATATTCAATTAATTTTAATTCTTTAATTTGATTTACTAATTTAATTAAATATTGTTCAAAATTTTAGAAAATTTTATTTTATTCATCCTAAACTATTTAAGGTGAATAACTAACTATAACCTTTGAAGTTATATATATATATGTGTGTGTGTGTGTGTGTGTGTATACACGTCAATATGTAATTTTTGTTGGACATGTTCTTTTTGCCAATACTATATCACATTAGGATATATGGAGTCGGGTATTGGTCAAAACTCCAACATTATCAACATTCAACTTGATCGGTCCATAAACAAAGTGCTTGGTTCCATAATAACATTTTTTATTAACCGTTCTACTCTAGTCAGAGGTTTTGACTTTGAGTTGACTACTGTAGACCGTGATACTAGCCTCATACAATTGAAGAGATGAATTCTCTATTGAACAATGCTTCACTTCCAATGCTTCAACTCAAACTCAACTATAGTTCCTCGATGGATCGCCATAAATGATTTAACTATGATCAAAGTGGAGTATTCACACTGAAGTTTCAAAGTATTTTCAAGTTGAGGTAACCATGTAACATCGTCATCTTGAGATTTCATGTTTAACTAGCTATTATTAACTAACATGAATCTCTCAGACGAGTCATTTCATGGTTATACAATAACTACGAGTACGTAACCCTTTGGTGCATCCAGTAGTCATGAGTAATACAATGTCCAATATTTGGAGAGTGTTACGTACTCCGGTCTTATCAGATGTATTGATATCCTTTCTCGAAACATTTTGATCAGGAATATTTAAAATAAAATATTATTTTATATTGTTATTAATCACATATGATTGCAATATTAGCAACTACAATCGCATAACATTTCTATATAAGGTTTTCTTATTATATACTTTAAATTAATTACTTGATTAATCATGTCAAAATATAACAAAGCATATACAGAGAAAACAAACACCTTTGTTACAAATAAGATTGATTACAGAGTTAGATATATGTAACAAATTTTATAATTGCCCCTTGGGCATACCACTAACTCTTTCAATCTCCAGCTTGCACTTGAGGTCAATTATGGAAACTTAATCTCATTCCTCCTATCAGTTTTGAATTGATCGAGCTAGTCCCTTAGTGAATGGATATGCTATATTGTTTTACTGTCCAGCAAAAATCTCTCCGTTAATGAGAAACTACCTTTTTCATGTGGAACTTTTGGAGTATGTATCAAGACATCTTGCGAGCTCTAGTTTCTTTTACGATTTGTATCACGACATTATTTTCACAAAACAAAATTGTGTGATTCTCAACATTTAAAACCACCCCTATCTCAATTATAAATTTTTGCATTTATGTATATTGCTTTTATTGTAAAACTATTTAAGGCGATGTACATAGCCTTTCGGTTGAATCAATAATGAATACTTGTTTGGAACGTTTTAAACTCAAAGCTCCTTAATTAATGTAGTATGCGAATTTAGGATTGACATGCTATATTCTATATCACTTATGAAGTTTGAATCAGAATACTCCTTCATAAGGAGTTCATTGTTTCGTTGAAAAATTCTTTAGTACTTCGTGAACACTTGAGAGTACTCCTAACTACCATTTAGCAATCTTAATTCAAATCTGACATTCAGTTGATGTACCCAGTACATAAGTGAAATATGATATAGTAGACAATATAGCATATGTGATAATTCTTATTGCCGATGCATAAAGAATCTACCTTATAAGAACCACATTAAACTTCTTAATATATCATTTTTGTATATCATTTAGAACAATCCCAGCATCCTTTTATACCGACTATATAAGATTTAATTTTCAAATCCTTATATTGAGAATTAAACAACCAAACTGAAAATGATTTTAACATGGGTACATCGTTAAATATTATTAGTATGTTGTTTACTTGTAGTTTTAGAAATATTTTAATATCTCTTAATATTCTTTCTTATAGACACACGCTTCCCTTACATTTTGACTGAAAATCAAATTATTTGATTTCTCTGTCAAAATATTTGCTCAATTCTAATGTTTGTTGAACGAAAGAGTCTGTGGATCGTATCTAATACTTACATAAAACTAATTCAATCTTGAGTTCACAAAAACTCTGTTCATAACATAAATTAGTCAACCATTGTTTGAAGGTGCCAAACTCCTTTGGAATGATCCACATAGGATCCCTTATGAGTGAATTTTAGGTGCAACTATCAACTCCTTGACCTTGGACATGTAAAAGTTTCCTATCAACCAATTTCTTATATGATCTTGTGAACTTTGCTTTAGATGAAGTTAAATTTAATATAGTACTTGCTCTTATGTATGTATCCTTATAAAAAGAGATTGACTTAACTTCACTTATCATCGATAGTACTTTTTCCAACAAGGTCTGATCATTCCTTATTAATACATCATTATGTATCGTAAAGAGGAGTGAACTTTGAGATCGAATCTTATTCTTTTTAGGTACTCTTAGAACTCCTTTCCCATATACTCACCTATTCGATTGAATTGAATGATTTTGTTTCCTCTGCATGTTATGTTTTCTACTTCCACTTTAAATTCTACGAACATCTCAAAGATATACTACTTGTGTATCAAACACACATTTTCGTGTTTGTGATAATTCATCGGTGAACCTAACAAAGTAAGTGGTTCAGTTTTAGTATCATTAGACTTTGGACTGCGTGCATCTATGTGTATCAATCCGAAGAGTTCATTGGCTCAATTATCACTCCCACTGAATATGTGCTTTGCTCTTAACATTTTGAGATACAATTCACGAGTTCCATATAATTCATACTTATATGATTATAGAATTATTTCTGAAAGATAAAGCTTAGTCTATAATTCCAAAATAATTATAGAAAATTTTAAATACTTCTATAGTATAATAGATTAGTTTTATAATGAATATTCATAATAAAATAAAACCGTGTTTATTCTCAATCAATACCAAAATTTGGTTATTATTTCTCAAATAATACTTAGTATTATTTTAAATTAATCCTTCGTAATTTGATGCATCCACTAATAAGTGTCATATGGTATGCTACCACTATTTCCACCATTACCATAACGATGCATAAAATATGAAGCTTCATTCAACCACTTATTATGGGCAATTTATTTCATCCACCATAACTAGTTTACGTTTGATTATTTTAAATCAAATATCTAAAACTCATAGAAATAAATCTTATAGAACTTCGTTTATATATGTTAAGTATATTTGAAATATGAATCACATTTATCATTCCATATTAAGTATCTACTAGTATTCGGTACACTTTTGTTTCCAATGTCTCTTCATGAAGCGGAAGTGACCATTCACTCTTTTCATCCCATCCATATCTATTTTACCTCCACCATCAAACATTGCTTTCCTTTCTAAAGGTTGAACCATTTGAAAGGGAACATTTACTAAAAGACTATCGAACTCTTTACAAAAGTGTACTTTGGCATCTTCAACATTAGGATATCATACAATTTGCACTAAAGTAAATTGGTCAAACTGATATTTCAGTGATCAAATTTCTTGGTTTGTCTACTAGTTCTTGGTATGCGTTGCTTCTAACATAATAAGATCATCATTGTATTTAATCATATTGAATATATAAACCATGCACTATGGTTTAATTACTCATTTCGAGTGAAACATTTTCATCGAGATTTCGTATAATGCGAACATGGCCGTTCACCACACAACCTTTTGTATATGCTCAAATATGGATCAAATGTCCATAGTCTTGTATTTCTTTAGAGTTCAACAGCCATAGAGAAATATACATAGTCTTAGGGAAATAAACACTTAAGTGCAAGGTAGGAATGTAATTAGCAGTTGTATAACTGGGCTCTTGCATGGGGCCTTGAAGTGACAACAAGCCAAATGATTTGCTAATAAGTATATTTTATATTTCTTTGTCACTTGCTTGGGGATTCGACCTTGAATTTTCTCACCAAATCATTGGCCGACAAGTAATGAATAATTCTTTATCAGTTGTATCATATACAACTTCAAACCATAGTCTTTGCCTTAATCTCACCTTGACCTTGAGTATGCTTAACAAATCAAGGGAGAGTATTCAGTCTTACCTATCGTCTCTCAATGGCCTAAATATAAAGCATGTATCTTGATTTTGCTTAACAAATACATGAACATATCTTATCTTGTATAGTCAATGCATTAATAGTACTATACATAATAACTCTAGATTGAGTTTACTCAACTACTAGCACGTATGTAAATAATCTATTAATATATAAATGATAGAGGGAAACTGTATTAAAGATTCATAATATTTTGATATAGTCTAAGTGATACCAATTGAAGAAATAATGTATTTCCTATGAAATACTCTTGTGATTCAAGAGTCAAACACATACAAAATCACAATATACGTACCATACATGTGTACTTATTCAAAAAACAAAATATGTTTGTGATTCCTAAAGTTCCACTTATATCATGTTTATACATATATAATTATATAAGTTTAATTTGTTTATAGCTGTTATAATTAATCAACTTATATAATATTTATATGTATCTTATTAATTAAATCATATTTAATTTAAAATTTTAATTTAATTAACTAATTTTACTAAATTTTACTTAATATTTTAGAAAATTTTGTTTTATTCATCCTAAACCATTTAAGATGAAAAATTAAATATAACCTTTGTAGTTTATATATATATATGTCAATAATTTTTTTAATTAATTAACATTTAATTAATCGTTTATCAAATAAACCATTTATTCAATTGAATATTTTAGTTAAATATTTTTATAAATTTGAAATTGTATTCAGTTTATCTTACAATTCATAAGATAAATATTCAATTATAACCTTTATAGTTTCTTATATATATATATTAACACACATACACACATATTAATTATTTATCTTTTAACTAATTATTGTTTTGATTAATCTTATTACTTAAATATTTATACAAATTCCAAAACTTATTAGATTAATTTCTCAAAATAATTTTGAAAATTTTTAAATTTATTTTATAACCCTTATAAAATATCTTTTTATATTTTAAACTTAACATTTAAATCTAAAATATAAAATATTCAAATCTAAATTTGAAAATTAGCTCAAGGCCCAAATAACTATGGGCCTTACTTTTGGGCCAATCTTTTAGACTTATTACACCTATTTGGCCAGGCCAGTAGCCAGAGAGGGGAGAATACCTTTTATTCAACTCCAAACATAGACATTACTATTCTAGACACCCGTCAGATGGAAAAGTTTATTGGCTGGTCCCTAATGCTTGCTAGTTAGACTACATAGACCACATGGGCTCTGATACCATTGTTGGATGCTAATGTGATTCGCAATAGTTGAAATGGGTAAATTTCAAAATATTTCCTAGACAGATCTTAGTGGGCCTATGAATTCCAATATCCAATACTAGATTTAAGCTAGCTTTCTTAATATAATCATATTTTATTTGAATATTTTTGCCTTACTTAATTAATCTAATCAATTAAATATATTAAGTGTGAATATTTGGTCATGAGAAGTAGAGGAGGGAGTAGTAGGCCATGGATGAAAGAAGACGGGTGAATAAAGTTCAATTGAAGGAATGAGGAAGGTTTTGTTTTATTTAAAAGAAGAAACATTTCCATTCTTCTCTTTTAAATGTTTCTCTTTAATTTTAGATTTAACATTTAGACCATACCCGTCCAAGTGTGGCTGACAATGTAATGTCCCATATATGAACTAAAATATCTAATATATCTTCAGCATATATTATTGACTTATTGGGTATGGCATAATGATATAACATATGTTGGGTTTGTTTCGACCGGCTCCATCCCATGCCCACCGAACCAGCTCTCTCCTCTACTACCGGACCAACGACTACCGGACCAATGCACTCCACCTATCACCGAATCACCGAACCACTATCACTGAACCACCTATCACCGAATCACCGAACCACTATCACCGAACCAGCTCTCTCCTCTACTACCGGACCAACGACTACCGGACCAACGCACTCCACCTATCACCGAATCACCGAACCACTATCACCGAACCACTATCACCGAACCACCTATCACCGAATCACCGAATCACCTATCACCGAACCACCTATCACCGAATCACCTACAACCGGTCCACTCTACGCTCCAACCATCACCGAACCAGGGAGTACCGAACCAACATTGCCAGGCCAGATTGCATCAGCTCAGGCCCACCAGCAGCTTTATACATCCAAGACCTCTACCCCCAGCCTCACTCTATAAATAGAGGGGCAGGGGTACAACAATGGCGGAGAAGTTTGAGAGCTCAAGCACAGAGAGAACTTTCAAACAACTTTCATATACTTGTATCAAAGCTTTGTACTTGTAATCTGAACAAGAAAGGAGAAATAACATATAAAGTGGACTTAGGCACGTTCTGGCCGAACCACTATAAATCTGTGTGTCTTTTACAGTTTAGTCCCTACTTTTTACATATTTGCATAAATCACCCAGACCACTAAAAACAACATAAAATCAACTAAACCATACGACTTGGAGGTGTTTGCCCATTTTTTGTGCAAACATTTTTGCTGCTTTCACTGAGAGTTGAAGCTCGAAGCTTCAGCTTCTTCCACTTAACATTCTTCCTAACAGCATCGTTCATCGCTTGGAAAACATGCCTCCCAAGCAGAAGAAAGATGTTAACAAAGGAAAAAACGTCGCAACCAGCAGTCTTCCAGATCCAGTGGTCACAGATCAAGTAGATCGTCCCCCTCCAACAGCAGTACCAAATGAAGGTCAGGCAAATCCGACCACCCCTGCCGCAGAACAGCCGACAGCAATTACTAGGGCAGATCTAGACAGGGTTGTGGCTGAAGTGACTAACCGCTTCACGTCCTAGCAGGAAGCCTTGGTGGACCATCTCATGTCACGCTTAAGGGATGCTGAAGAGTCTAACCGCAACACTGAATCATGGGGTGAGTCCCAGTCTGGAGGATCTCAGAGACAACAAAGATCTTCCTTCTTCGAAGGAGCTAACGACAGAAGCGGCCATGGTAGGAGCCGAGACCGAGCACAGCCCGAAGTTAGGCCTGAGGAAACGCTTGGAACCGAACCCAACGGGGGAGGTACCGGGCGGAGGTCAACTGCAGCTGAGCCGGTCATACTGCCTAACCATGGAAACACCAATGAACGGGGCCGAGCTAGAGTCCAGCCCGAAGTTGGACCCGAGGAAGTGCTTAGATCAGACCCTCAGCAGGGGAAGATCAAGGCAAGGGCCAACTATAGCTAACCCTAACATGCTCCCAGAAGACCGAAGGCAGCCACTGGAAAGTATTAGGAATGATAGACGATACCATCCCTACAGGTCATCTGGACGGAATCAATCCCACAGAACAGAACCGAACTCATTTCTATCTGCTCCAAAATCTGATGAAAGGATGGCACGCTTGTTCAGAGAGTGCGTCCAACGGGATCAAAGAGATCGAGGGATAGGCGCTAGGGTAACCAGCCCTTTCGCCCGCAATATCGAAATTGCTATCACCCCCCGAGAATGGAAAATGCCAACAATGGAACCTTACAAAGGAACCTCTGACCCCATTGTACACTTGCAGAGATACACACAGCATATGCTCATGAGCGGGGTAACAGAGGGGGTATTGTGCAAATGCTTTCCACTATTTTTAGCAGATCTAGCTACCTCATGGTTCTGCCATCTACCCTAAGGATCCATCAGCTCATGGGAGATGTTGAAAGAAAAGTTTATCAGCCAGTTCCACATTCATATGGAACAACCCAAGGACGCTTATTCCTTATCCAATGTCAAACAGAAACCTGGAGAGAAGCTGCAGCAATATTTAACTCGATTCAATACCGCAGCGGCCGCAGTCCAAGATGCCGATGAGAAGCTTGTCTTAATGGCCCTCTGTAGTGGTGTGCATCTGGATACTAAATTTGCTAGAAGATTGACAAAAGAAAAACCAGCTAATTTACCCGATTTCTTCCATGAAGCCGGGAAATATATGAGGCTCGAAGACGCTGCCACTGAGGAACGGTCAGGGCAACAAAATAAGGCATCTCACGGCTACACGCCCGCTGTAGCGAAGGACGTTCGAAGAAATGATTCTAGAGACAATGCTGGGGGCAAGAAGGGAGAAAAGCGCCTATATCGGCCAGGATCGAGATTCGACACTTACACTCCTTTGAATGAAACCATTGAAAACATCTTCCTTGCCACCCAAGACGAAGTTAAATACAAATGCCCCCCACACAAGAAGGAATCAGATAACGCGATTAAGTCTGGAAAATTCTGCCGCTTCCACGAATCCCATGGGCATGATACCAATGAATGCCATCATCTTCGGGACTTGATTAAAGAACACATCAGAAGGAAGAGACTGGAACACTATGTAAAAGGTCAGAACATGACTCTAGCTCTTGCCAATGAGAACCCAAGGCTACTCTCCCCAGAGGTAGGCAGAGGAAATCGCAACACTAGAGGCTCCATTCAAGAGAAGATAGTGGTCCATACCATCTCGGGAGGACCGCACATCGCCGACAAAAGCTGGGCAGAAATGGAAAGATACGGAAAGTCGCTTAGAAACAATGAAGACTGTGTTAATTCTGTTACAGAAGAACGCCACCCGAAGCGGAAAGAGAGTGATAACATCACATTCAGTAGGCGTGACCTAGAGGGAAGGCAGTACCCTCACATGGATCCCATGGTTATCTCTGCCCGGCTCGGTCCGGCCGAAGTTTTCCGAATTCTAGTGGACACTGGAAGCTCCGTAAATATATTATTCAAACATGCATTCGACAAAATGAAACTATCAATAAAGGACGTTTCTCCCTGCAATAAACCACTACACGGTTTCACTGGAGATGCGAAGATGCCCCTCGGGCAACTAGACCTCTTTGTTGAAATTGGAAGTCATCCCTGCTCCGTTGTGCGGAAACAGACATTTGTGCTGATAGAAAACCACTCGGCCTACAACGCTTTCTTAGGAAGGCCAGCCTTGTCTGACTTCCAAATTGTCCTGGCCCCATGGTGCCTAAAGATGAAATTTCCAACGGACAATGGAGTAGGGGAGGTAGAGGGAGACCAGGACGTTGCTCGAGACTGCTATGTAACTGAACTTCGCAACAACCACATGAAGGATAAAGGGAAGAGTGTAGAGGTTGCCCTCTGCACAAAAAGTTTGGAAGCATAGCAACTAAAGAAAGCCCCTCCTCTTGGATATACCAGCAACCCTTTCAATGAATTAGACCCCAGGGACAAAGAGGAGGAGGCCACCGCCGAGCCTGCAGAGGTTATGGAATTTGTATCTGTAGACAAGCATGACTCGAGTAGAGTATTGAAAATCAAGTCCCAACTAAAAGCAGAGTTGAAGGAACAACTCATTGACTTTCTCCGCCACAACTTGGATGTATTTGCATGGTCACATGCTGACATGACCGGAATCTCCCCTAACATAGCATGCCATGTACTAAACATTGATCCTACCAAGGCGCCCGTAAAACAAAGAAAGAGAAGCATGGGGGCAGAACGATGAGCAGCCCTCGATGAAGAAGTAAAGAATCTACTTGCCAATGACTTTATACGAGAAGCCATCTACCCAGAGTGGATCGCCAACCCGGTGCTGGTAAAGAAGGCTAATGGGAAGTGGCAAACATGCATTGACTTCTCCAACTTAAATGACGCCTACCCGAAGGATTGCTTCCCGCTTCCACGAATCGATCAACTTGTAGACAGCACAGCCGGGCACGAACTCTTATCCTTTATGGACGCATACTCAGGATATAACCAAATTCCTATGCATGCTCCCGATCCAGACCACACTAGTTTCATCACTGACCGGGGTTTGTACTGCTACAAGGTAATTCCCTTTGGACTTAAAAACGCAGGAGCCACCTACCAGCGCCTCGTCAACAAGATGTTTGCAGGGCTAATAGGACAAACTATGGAAGTGTATGTGGATGACATGCTGGTAAAGTCAAGGAAAGCCAACGATCACGTAAGCCACCTGGGCGAGATGTTTCAAGTACTTCGCCAGTATGGAATGAAACTTAATCCTCTAAAATGCTCCTTTGGAGTATCATCAGGAAAGTTCTTGGGATTCATCGTCCATGCCAGAGGGATTAAAGCAAACCCTAAACAAGTCCGAGCTCTAAAAGATATCAAAATACCTTCCACTCGAAAGGAAATGCAAAGCCTGAATGGGAAAGTGGCTGCCCTAAGCCGATTCATCTCGAAAGCAACGGACAAGTGCATCCCTTCTTTGAAGCTCTAAAGAAAGACAAAGGAAAATTCGAATGGACTGACGAATGCTTAACCGCTTTCCTTAACTTAATCGAACACCTCCAGAAACCGCCGGTACTCTCGACTCCAAACGAAGGCGAAGAGTTATACCTATACCTTGCTGTATCATCTCATGCTCTAAGCGCTGCTTTGGTAAGAGAAGACAACCGCACGCAGCGGTCAGTATACTTTGTAAGTAAGAGGTTTACATGGGCAGAAGTCAGATATCCTAAACTTAAGAAGCTAGCATACTGTCTACTAATCGCATCACGAAAATTGCGACACTATTTTCAATCCCATTCCATCAGAGTTCTGACCGATCAACCGCTGAGGCATGTACTCCATCGTCCCGACACTTCCGGACGACTACTTAAATGGTGCATTGAACTAAGTCAATATGATATTACCTACCATCCTCGCACCGCCATCAAGGGGCAAGCCATGGCCGATTTCATTGCCGAATTCACTACCAACGAAGGTAAGGAGCAATCAGAGATAGCAGAAGACATCAAGTGGAACCTCTTTGTGGATGGTGCATCAAACGAACAAGGCTCGGGGGCAGGTGTGGTAATAATCACCCCCAGGGGAAGTAAGCTGCACTATGCTATAAGGTTGGAATTCACTGCCACTAACAACGATGCAGAGTATGAAGCAGTGATAGCTGGATTAGAATTGCCTTAGAAATCGGAGCCAATTCTTTGTGTCTTCATAGCGATTCTCAACTTATTGTAAATCAAATACTAGAAGAATTCCAGGCTCGAGAAGAACGACTCATAGCATATTTAAAGAAGACCAAGTTACTTCTCGATCGATTGGACCACTATTTAGTCAAACACATCCCTCGGGAAGAGAACCAAGAGGCCGACGAATTGGCGAAGCAAGCTAGCATGAGAGATGGCGCTATTTCCGGAGCAGTAGCCATCTCAAAGCAACTGATCCCAAGTTTTGAGCAAGTAAATCTGATAGCTGCAACCGAAGAAGCAACTTGGATGACTCCCCTCCGAAACTACTTACAAAGTGGCACACTGCCTAACGGGCGTAACGAAGTCAAGAAAATCTTGAGGAAAGCTTCCCGCTACACAATACAAGAGGGCACCCTCTATCAGCAAGGCTTCTCTAACCCCTTATTAAGGTGTGTCGCTTGAAGGGAAGCCAAGGAAATCTTATCCAACATTCATCAAGGAAGCTGCGGAGATCACACTGGAGGGCAGACTTTGGCAAAAAAGATACTCCGATATGGATATTTCTGGCCCACCTTAAGCAAGGACACCTTAGATTTCGTCAGAAAATGTGACAGATGCCAGAAGTTTGCTAAGATTCCGCGGCTTCCAACAACTAAGATTACTCAAATGACCAGCCCTTGGCCCTTTGCAGTATGGGGAATTGACTTGATCGGCGAACTGCCAATGGGCCGAGGCGGGGCCAAATATGCTATAGTGGCAGTCGACTACTTCACCAAATGGGTGGAGGCAGAACCCCTAAATAAAGTATCTTCAGCAAAAGTTATTAACTTCTTGATCAAAAATGTTCTATGCAGGTACGGAGTCCCATTCAAAATTATATCAGACAATGGACTCCAGTTTGACAGCGAGGAGTTCGCCAACTGGTGCTAAGAGCATAGAATTCACAAAAGCTTCTCATCCGTAGCTTATCCCTAGGCAAACGGACAAGTCAAAGCCGTCAACAAAATTCTGAAAACTCTAATAAAAAAGAAACTCGAAAAGTCAAAGGGCGCTTGGGTGGATGAACTCCCTACGGCACTGTGGGCCTATCGCACATCTTTCAGAACATCAACGGGGCATACTCCTTTCTCTTTGGCATACGGATCGGAGGCTATGCTCCCAGTTGAAACCATCGTGCCTTCCCACCGTAGGATCCACTATAACCCTGAAGAGAACGAAGAACTCCTTCACATGTCTTTGTATCTAATTGAGGAGAGAAGAAATGATGCAGCCCTCAAAGCAGCGGCCCACAAGCAAAAAGTGGCAGCACAATACAACTCCAAAGTCAAGCATCGTACCTTACAAGAAGGAGATCTTGTCCTCAAGCGAATCTTCCCTCGCCCCGGGGCACTAGATCCAATTTGGGATGGACCATATGTAATTCATAAAGATCTCCACAATGGAGCTTATATTTTGTCAACAGTGGACGGAGAGGTGTTCCAGAGGGCATGGAACATTCAACACCTCCGTCGATACTTTTCTTAACTTGTACTGCCCATATGAAGTGAATTAACAAAGAGAATCAGTGGACGTAGGCATTTTCGTGCCGAACCACTTTAAAAAACCTTGTCTCCTTTTTAACTTGTTCCTTTATATCTTGGCTGCTTGTTAACTTTATCCTTTTCTGTTGAACAAAACCCTGTGCAAATAGCATTTTCACTCAAGACGCTCCACTGCGCGACTTCTCCGGACAAGACCTAACAGGTACTATACGAATCTATGCCCTCGCCAATGAGACACTTTTGCTCCGGCATCCCTCTGCTGTGGGTTAACTCATTGCTCATGACGGCCCTCAAAGCCAACTGTAATGAGCCGATTATAAGCCACCAAGAAGGCTGACTATAGCCGAGGCAGCTCATTATGGCGTTCGGCTCGCCGGTAACTGTGAACCTACTTTAAGCCCCAACATAAGGTGTGGCCAGCCAGGGGTAGTTCATGGTTGACGATCGGCACCCGCGCTAGCCGGCCACAGTAAATCGAATAATACCCACGATTACGGGCCATAATGGCCCGGGTAGTTACTATGCGCGATCTCGGCTCTAATGTGTCTTAAGTACGGCTGTGGTAAAAAAGATTAACTCCCCGCGGAGGCGTAAGATGGGTGACAAATGTCTCCAAGACCCACAGTTAGGGAAAGTGACTACAAAGCCCGTTTGCCACGAACTTAAGCACATCGAAGGCCTTCCGTAATTGGAAGTTTTACTATTTCTCATATTTCAACTTTATTTAAGAAACTATTCTCCTATCCTCTATAACAATCCCTAAAGTATAGGACACAAAATAGGAAACATTCGCTAGTGGAAGCAGGTACTCGCAACGAGACACTGGACTGCATTCCATACTCGGTCACACAAGACATTCAAAGCTGCCATCTACAAGCAAAATGTGAAGGGCGGTATTTCCTTCTTTCATGTATAAACACGTGGCTATAATTTATTCACACATCACACTAATATTGCAAGACATGAAATTATGTTTTAAACAAGAACTTGACGTCAAACACAATTTAATTACAAGAATATGCATAGCTATATTTCTCATACAACATGTCAAAATAGCAAAAACATTCAAAAAACGACAGAATCAGCTTAAGTTAAAAAATTACACGTCGAGAATAATGTTGTTTATTACAAGTAGCATAATTACAGCCTAAGAGTTACGTCATTGTTCTGAGACTAACATACACAATAATGTTAAGTTCACAAAAGGATATCCAGGTCAAATCAAGGAGCCGGCTGCGTTGGAGTTTTATCCTTGTCCTGTTGCCCACCTGTCCGGTCAAAGAAAGAATTCATTAATGATAAGCAACCAAGTTAACGGAAAGACTAGAAAGGAAGACTTACCAGCATCTGCTCCTTGATCATCTTGATCATCATCCTCTACTTGCACACCTGCCTCCTCAGCTGCAAGCAACCGCATGCCCTCCTTCACCGCCACCTTCTCCTCCTTGGTAAACTGGGCAGTAACCACATCCATCCTGAAGGCCACGCCACCCTCCTTATCCACCTCAGCCTTGGCCTCCTCTAGAGCCCTGAGATAGATCCTAGCCATAACCCGGGGGTAATCATCCATCCAGGACAAGTTACCCTGCCTCCAAGTACGGAAGTACATATCCTGGAGCATCCCATCCATCATCCCCTCGTTCTCCTCAAACTCCCTCATTCGGATCTCAGAAGCCCACAGCTTCGCAATGACAGCATCCCTCTCCGATCGATACCGTAAACGGTCAGCCTGAAGGGACCTCCTCATCGCCTCCATCTCCTCCTTCAACTTAGCCTGAACAAGCTCCGCGGCCTCAAGTCTCCCATATAGTTCCTCTACCCGCTCGAGGTCCGCTTGCCGAACCTCATCCACCGTGGAAATGGCCATGTCAATCTGCTCCTTACAGACGGCCTCCATCTTCCGCAACTCTGCCCTACTGGCCTCTTCCATAGTCTTCCTCAATTGTCTGGATGCGGCCTCATGCTGAGAGATTTGGATGGCTTGGTCGGCAAGTTGCTTAGCCTGGTCAGAAACCATCAACCGTAGCCGAATGTTGGCGCTCCCTATCTCTTCCCCAACCTTGACCAGTCGGGCGTGGTGCCCCATCAATTTCCTGGTCTCCTCAGCAACCCGGTCAATATTTGCCTTAGCCTCATCCCCTAGAGTTACAACCCGGGTAGTAAGCAAATCAAGGTCCAGGGACTTAGCTTCGTCAAGCACCCGTACCATAGGATTGCGAGGGAGAAGATGCTCACCAGTAACCTCATCGAAGGAGATGTCATGAGATGCCGGGTCCAGGTCCGGATGACCCGCAAACGGATTGCGAACTAAGCCAGGATGATCTATCGGGGTGACGGTTGGATTCTCAGACAGATGTGGGGAAGGTATCAACTCGGTGTCCTCCTCCTCAATATCATGAATAGGCTGGAGTGGGGCCAGAGGGCCAGGAAGAGATTCAAACGTAGATCGGCTCCTCTTCCTCTTTTGTATATCTTCTTCAATAACTCCAAGAAGAGGATGATAGCCGACTACGTCTCCAGGATGGTTAGTAGGAGGCTTCGGCTTGGCGGAAGCTTTGAGGAGTTTGTATTGTTCAAGCCTGTGCCGAAGATCTGAAGTCTTGGCCGTTTTTCCCGCTCCTGGAATAAAAATCAAGTATCACCAGCATGCATTGAGCCATCATTCGAGAATTAAAAAAGGAAGGAGAAAAATTCACCTTGAACCGCAGAAGTTGCCTCAGTAGAAGCACTCCCGGAAGATAAATCGACGCCGGTCCCAACCTTATCAGCTTTCTTGGACTTCTCCGTTTCCTCCAACTCTTCAAAGGCTTGGCGGAGAGCATCATCCGTCCACTCTTGGAACACGCCCGCCTGCCCAGGAGGCAAAGCCCCGGTGCCATTACCGCCCTGTCCTTCGCCACCATCATCACCGTCACCTTCTCCACCGCTTCCGCTCTCTGCCTCACCTCCACCATCCTCGCCTTTTTCCCCCTCCACTTTATCCTCCTCTTGAACATCTGGATGTGTGCTGGGAGAGGGTCCATCAGACTTCTTGAGTTTCTTCCCCCCGGCGACTGGATGCGCCGAGAAGGGTCTCCTTTTGCCGCTCTTCACCGTGGCCCCTCCACTGGCTTTGGCAGCCCTCTCCTCCACCGTGTCTCTCTGCTTGACCACAGACTGATGTGGTAGGATCAGGTTGTGCCCCAGAAGTGTAGCGTTCCTAATCAAGTAAGAGGCCGACCTATCCCTTCCCGTGATGGCTTCTATTTCCGCAGCCATCTGAACCAGGCAGTCATTCTCTACGACCGCAAAGCCACCTGTCGCTAGCAAGAAATAAAAACACATGAGAAGAAGCATTGCAGTCAGAACAGAAATCATAAATAAACTTCGACTTACAGCCTGAGGTGAAGCGACGGATGGAAACAGAGTCATCCTTAATAAAAAACCATTCTTTCTTAAACATGCTGAACTTCGAATATAAGTCCAGGACCGGCTTGAAAGATACGGCTGATTCCAAGCTGATGTATGGAGACCCCTTCTTATAGCCTCTCAAGTTGTACAAATACCGGATCTCCCGGTTGGAGGGAGGACGCCCGTATCTCCTTTGGAAAATGACAAACAGGCTCACCAAAATGGCGTAGGAGTTAGGCTGAAGCTGGAATGAAGCCACCTTCAGATATGTGACAAAGCTGACTATCCAGGCATTGAGAGGCGGGATGGCACCACACATACAGTGATACCTGCTGTAAGCAAAGTAGCCTTCAGGGGGGTCATACGGCATCACTCCTTCCCCCGGCAATAGCATGCATGCTCTGTCAATCCCAAAGGAGCGAGAAATAACATCAAGCTGCTCGCCTTTGAGTGAGCTAGGGAAACAATCAGGAGGTGAGTTCAGAAGCTCCTGAGGACCATATCCATCTACCAATGATCTCGAGGTGGGCCCATAACGTCCCGGTCCTGACTGGACTGGGGGCACGGCGGAAGGCTCTTCTCTATCCTGGGATCTCTTCTTTTCTGATCGGGTTTCCACTTTGTGAGACATTTATCTGCAAACACAGAAAAGCACGTTGTTAAAATAAAGGATGTAAATATGTGCTGTCTGGAGTTTTACTTGGAATTCAAAACATATGCTCATTCGGTACAAAAAATTTTCGAGTTCATTCGGTATCGGTTCCGTTCGGTACTCGGGATCCACGAGTCCATCTGGTTCATTCGGCAGAAAAAGGGGGGGGGGGAACTCACCTGATTCGGCTAACACGTTCGGTCCTTCAATGACAAGGGTTTGATTCGGCTAACATGTTTGGTCCGGCAATGGCAAGGGTGTGATTCGGCTGGTAAGGAATAATGGAAGCACAATGCCCCTACTTATAAGCAAATATCAATGACCGGACCAGTTTGTTCGGCACTAGAGACCGAATGATAGCGTGAATGACCTAAAACAAAGCACGCCATATACAGGCATATGCCCTACTTTGGGGGGCAAATGTTGGGTGTGTTTCGACCGGCTCCATCCCATGCCCACCGAACCAACTCTCTCCTCTACTACCGGACCAACGACTACCGGACCAACGCACTCCACCTATCACCGAATCACCGAACCACTATCACTGAACCACCTATCACCGAATCACCAAACCACTATCACCGAACCACCTATCACCGAATCACCGAATCACCTATCACCGAACCCCCTATCACCGAATCACCTACAACCGATCCACTCTACGCTCCAACCATCACCGAACCAGGGAGTACCGAACCAACATTCCCAGGCCAGATTGCATCAGCCCAGGCCCACCAGCAGCTTTATACATCCAAGACCCCTACCCCCAGCCTCACTCTATAAATAGAGGGGCAGGGGTACAACAATGGCGGAGAAGTTTGAGAGTTCAAGCACGGAGAGAACTTTCAAACAACTTTCATATACTTGTATCAAAGCTTTGTACTTGTAATCTGAACAAGAAAGGAGAAATAACATATAAAGTGGACGTAGGCACGTTCTGGCCGAACCACTATAAATCTGTGTGTCTTTTACAGTTTAGTCCCTACTTTTTACATATTTGCATAAATCACCCAGACCACTAAAAACAACATAAATCAACTAAACCATACGACTTGGAGGTGTTTGCCCATTTTTTGTGCAAACAACATATAATAACATAGTTAATATATACGTCTGTAGATATTGGGATTTATTTCTACTACGTATATATTCACCATTTATATATATGTATTAATTGCATCAAGTTAATTGTTTAATGTTAGATATATATATATATATATATATATTAAAATATCTCTATACATATCTTAGTTACATAAAGCTTAATTTGAAAAATTATATAATATAGCTTGACTAAGTTGAAGTTTTAAATCTAAATATTAAGTTGAAACATCTAAGTTTGACTTGGTAGAACATATTTAAATTCAGATCCCGATCAAGTTAACTAATATAAAATATCTCCAGTTGACTATGTATTGATATTATAATATATGTATATATATAATAATAAATCGAATATAAGTTTCAATTAATTGAAAATATATATACGTATTATATTGAACCGTTCTAATGTATTTACAAGCATATAAATATAAACACACACACATGCGCATGCATACACACATATATGAAATATACATACATACATATATAACTTTTGGACAATTCTTTTTAATTTTAAAACAACCAAAATTAATTTTGAAATTATAATACATATGTTAAGTTAAATAAGATATCAATGAACTTTATGTTTCAAAATTGATTAAAACTCAAATTAAATATTAAAAATATTAGAAATTGTATACTATAATTAGAAAATTATTACATGTGCATTAAAATATATTTACCACTAAAGCAATAATTATATATATATATATATTAATCTATTAACTTAAATCATATTATATCGTTTAATTAATTATTTAGATTATGATGTTAATCCCAAATAGCGATAAGAGTAATACAACTATTATATAAATCTAAATTGAGATTGAACATTATAGATCTTGCCTATTAGTGACACTTTTATTTGAAAATCCTCCATAGATTCCTTGAATCGACTTCCAGACTTTGCTAAATCAGATGAACCACTTTATTTTATTTATTTTGGGTAAATGGAAAGAAAATTTTCAACATAAATGAAGAGGGGATTGCCGACCATGAGAAGGAGAAAGAAGGAAAAAATTGTATAAAAGATGAGGCAACTAATTGAGTTAATGAGGTTAGTTTTATTTTTTATGTAGAGAAGAAAACCTTTTGTCATTCCTCTCTTTTAAAACTTTATGCTTTAATTTCCACTAATTAAATCTCATCCATATTTCTTCCTTTCTCTCTATTAGGGCCAACCACATCATACTATTACATGGATCATTATTTCTAAAAGCCCGTTAAGCAATTAACTAAATTCAAAACCCATTTAAATATATATCGACACTGTATATCGATACGTGTATGCATGTGTCTATATATATATATATATAACAGTTACATAATTACTAGCATCACTCAAATAGAGAGAGTAAGGGGTATGAGGGTGTAACATCCCCCACTTGAGACTCGAAGATTAATGTCAGTGATGCTGCATTTATCATCAGAATTATCTTCCAATGACGAAAGTGAGTTCAGTTTGTTAACTAAACACAGATAAAGTAAACAAAGCAACTAAATATTTTTCATTACATCAAAATTCGCTTTAACATTCTTTACATATACTTCTGTCACAGTTGAATCCAAAGACGTGCCCACGTAGGGGTCAAATATAATAAGAAATAACGTAGTAAAGAGTTGGATCAACATATGATGATGTGGCCCGCACTCCTAATTACAGCGGAAACAAAAATCTTTATTAGCTACAATCCTTCTGCTCCGTCTTTGATCTTTGTACAGTGGCTCTTATTTCAGACCTGTCTAATCCCATAAACTCATCTTACTCAAATGAGCACCGGTGAGTTTATGGGGAAAACAATAATAAAAATATGGGTCTGTAACGATCCACCTTTTTGGACGGTTAAGATCGACAATAGACCACACATGTCAACTCAAACCATTCAAAAGGGAGGATTGCTAATGGGGTAAATAAGAAAATAAGAGAAAAGAAGGAAAAACAAAACACAGAATCTCACAGCGGAATGAAAAAATATAGTAATCAAATAAACAGTTCATGAAGCTATTTTACCAATAACATTTGATTACACTTTTACAATATTTCAGAGTTATACATACAACAGGAATAAATAAATAATGCAGTGGAACAACATGATGTAGTGGAATAATACTAATAATAGAATACTAAACTCCGTCTTCATCCTCCAGAAATAAGGT
The DNA here is from genome assembly GCA_030737815.1 of Allium fistulosum. Lineage (NCBI taxonomy): Eukaryota > Viridiplantae > Streptophyta > Magnoliopsida > Asparagales > Amaryllidaceae > Allium > Allium fistulosum. The sequence goes on from CM060906.1 coordinate 71,401,829, forward strand.
CTTCGATACACTAAAAAGCTCAAACTGACCCGAGCGAATTGAAAAGACAAAACACTCAAGTCAGAACTAAAAGATCTTATGTAAGTTAAATCAACAATAAATAAATATGAGTGCAATGGCTTCAGAGACGTTTACGAGGTTTTACATCTCCTATCCAGTGTCTAACGTGCGTGCAATAACTTAAGAGATGTTCGGGATTCCATGTCCTAAGGATCCATTAAACTATCTACATACATAGTACAATACGCTATTATAATAGTGTCTACAATAAAGTAAAGTATTAAAATAGCGTTAAGGCATTACCCATATCCCCCTTAACACATTTTTATATATTCCCATAGTCTATACAGAGGGTACTCCATAGGTATGGTACAAAACAAACTCATAGAAGGCGCGATAAGGCATGTGACAAGGCATGCGAGGCAATGCCCAAGGTAGGATACTACCGTTTTGTGGATCCGAAATGGTGGTAACGCATAGCAGCTACCATCGCCCACCTTGAAACATACTCCCATAATTAAATCGAGGGGTGGCCACCAAATCAATCACAAGTCATAATATGGTATCGAAGAAGCATGTCCGATCGGAGGTGCGACCTCACTTGGCCCGGTGTGGCTCCTATTTTAGTCATATCAAGCTGACTCGCGGGAGTCAGGGCTACGTTAATACCTCATACAGAATCGTTCACCAAACCATCCTATTTCATTCTGGATCTCTACTACGTACACAGTTGTTAAAGTGGTTTCCGGTATTGGCAAAGAGGATGACAATATCTGATCCCGGTCTCTTTAACAACCAAATGCTTATTTCATACCGGATGGTTCTTTTACATTTTCAAAACCTTTTCATAATTGATATCAAAATATCATATTCAATTCAAACCATATCACTTTCGAACTCATATTTACTTTCAAAATCATATTCACTTTCGAAATCATATCGATAAGATAGGTTAATTAAATCCTCATTTCAAAATCATCATATTTACTTAAATATGTCATTTCACTAGCAAATATCATTTCAAATCCCAACTTATGTTATAACATCATTTAACCATATTCGCTTAAAAATCAAGGATTTAAATATAAACACTTCCACTTTACAAAATCTGAAATTTAGAAAATAGTTTAGATACTTAGTTTAGCATAGTTTTAAAAATAAATTTTCAAATAGTTAAATACTCTAAATAGTTTAAAAATAGATTAAATAAATTTAAAATAGATTAAATAGATTTTAAATATATTAAAATGGGTAATTAGTTTATAATAGGTTAAGATAGATTAAAATAGATTACGATAAATTAAAGTAGTTTAAATTGATTAAAATAGTTTAAAATGGTTGAAAATAGATTAAATTAGTTTAATAGTTTGAAAATCTTAAAAATCAGGATTTTTAGAATAATAAATCTTTGAACAATATATATTAAAATAATTAAGTTTGAAATTGATATTAAAATAAACTATTTCTGCCTTTTCAACAAATCTGGACCATATTCAAATTTCAAATCACCAACTCAAATTTAAACTTTCAATTCTATTTTCATTAAACCACCTCAATTTATATTGATTATAAATCCATAGTTAAACTACAAATTTTAAACCACTTCAATTTCATAGATTTCAAAGTTTAAATCTTTAAACATTTCCAATAACTCCATTTTGATAAATTTCAGTTATATTTGAAATTCAACTTCGAAATTTCCATTTTATTCTTTAGAAATTCATTAACCCAACTCAAATTTCAGCATTTAAAGTTTGGATTTCGAAAATAATTCAGTTTATACAAATCAAATTTTATTTCAAAATATCATTTAACTGAATTCAAAATTTAAGGATTTAAAATCATTTAAATTTAACCAATCCGATGTCCGTATATAATTTTCTACCCTATGGTCAAGTGATACAGATGTATATCATTTCAACCCGCAATAATTTAAATTTACTAGTATATATCATTTCAACCCGTAATCCCGAATTAAAATAAAATCCATAAAATCGCTCGGGTTTATCATTTCAACCAATAACGATTTTTCCCTAATCTATAGATCATCCGGGTATGTATCATTTCAACCCATAGGGATTTTCTAACAATAAACTAAGGGAACTTGCAGTGTTATAACAATATAAATATAACACCCAGTCATCCAATATCAACAATCAAACATCCATCACAATCATCATCTAGATCAACAAATAAATAACAACAATTGACTTATCATCAATAACAGGTATTAACAAGCATGTTAAAATTCAATATTAAATTAAATAACAATTAAATTCAATAAAAGTCAGATTTAACTAGAATGACAATTTAAATATACCAAACATCAACCAATCAATTTCTAATCACATCATAAATTCAATTTAACTAACATAAGATAATCTAGTAGTTGTGAGTGGGTTAAAACACTCACTTTTGATTTCAAATCGATTTGAAATCCAAAATAAGGCCCAAATTTGAACAGTCTTGGAATTCAACCAAACTAGTGCCAAAATGTCTGGAATTTCGATACGATCCCAATGAAATAAACCGCACATGAATTCGACCTCGTATGTAAAAGATATTGAGATTAGAACATTTGAGATTAAAAATTTAAATAAAATAAAAGAAAAGGAAACGTACATTATTATACTAGGCCACGTCAGCTTGATCTCCACGTTCGAACCCTAAGCTAAAAATCACGACCTCGTGAAACCCATACAGCCGCCAACATCCCATCAACTTCGCCACTGCAAGGTAGAGTTTCGACCACATCAGATGATGCCACGCTCTTGCGCACATCTAGGCGCCTCCACAGGTGCCACGCGGGCAACCCTCAGGCCCCGACCAACTCGCGCCGCCACCACCTTTATCATTGCTTTCTGGTGAACTTTGATGACCTGGAGATAAACATAGGCCATGAATAGGAGCTGCTCTTCCTCCTCTTCCCAACGGCGCCTCCTGATCGTCGATCAAGCGACGATCCACCGTTGGATCGTCAAAACATAGAATGGACGGCCAAGGTTAAATCAGCGATTTCTGGACAAATGGTGCATCGAATCAAGAAACGAATTGCACTAGTGAGTTCGCTCATCGATAGCTTCAAAATGGTATAATATATGACAGCTTCGGACTCATGGGTTGAGAACGGGAGTTGGTTTGGAGGAGTTTGAATTTTGAAATTGAATTTTGATTTGAATTTGGATTTGGGAAAAATAGAGTTTCTGCCATTGAAAGAAGAGAGAAGCAGACTAATGGAATTGTACGTACTGAGATAAGAAATTAAAAGGCTGTCAGGGTTTAGAAAGATCTATTTTACGAACAAAGCCCGATAAGAATGAATAACACCTGAATTGATTTGAATAGACAATAACGACCCGAAAAGCCCGTTCTGCCTCCTAACGAAAGTGGGTCATCCCATATATCAAAATATATGTTTTCAATATTTTTAAACTCAATGAAACAGTTTTCAAGTCCTAATTCCATTGTATACAGAAGTTAGCTTTAAAATTAGCTTATTCAAATTGATTTCAATTAAATTGATTTCCACGCGTTTCGAGCCCGTACGATCAAACGACAAGTCCAATCGCTACGAAACTTGAAATCCTACAATAATTCACCGTTACGGATCCGATGAAACTAGTTCCATCGAAATCTGAGGCAGTTTCCAAAATGGCTATTTTCACGTTAATTAAATAAATTATTATTAAATTAATTAAATCACTCTTTTAGATTTTATATTTAAAAGTCAACAATTTTTATCATTTTGACTACATATAAACTTATAATCCTTTAAAACAAATTTTCCAGGTTAATTTCAATTATTAATATTGGTCTGGTTACAGCGTTCCAATTTCAGTTGCAATATATTCATTAATTATAATTTAAAATCCAATAAATTTATTTAATTTGATTTCAGTATCTTTTTATTCTATCAATCATTACTTTATGGACATAGTTAACATTGGTTTATATCTTATTACATTAATATTCTAAAATTATCATCTTACTTTACATTAACGTAATATTTAATTATATTTAATTGCAATTGATTTCCAATTTAATTCAACAGATTAAATAAATAGGTAACATATAACAATTGTCACCTTTTACTTAATTTAATCACATTTATAAGTTTATTATCTACAGCAAATGTTATAACTACTTACACATCACTGATTTTATTTTCAATATTAGCCAATTCCAATTTATTACATATAATTTCAACATTGACTCCAATTGAATTTTATTTCTTTATTTACAATCTATAACTATTATGACTTTACAATCATTTCAATTAATTGGACTTGTATTAAAATAGTTATTAATTACCTTAAATTAACATTACTAACATTACATTCTAGTTATTCTTCTCATTATTAAATCTTAAATTTTAATTTTTCTCACATTAATAAATCACAAATTTTATTTCTTCCAATATTAACACCAACATCTTATTTAAATTAATAATTTTAATTATCAAAATTTACGGGTCGTTACAAAAACAAAAATTATCAAAATTTCCATAAGGATGTCGACATCCCCCTACCCCCATGTTGACATACAACGGTAAAATTTGAAATTTTGATTTTTCCCTCTAAAATTAGTTTGGTAGTTATATATTCTCTATATTTCGAATTCTTCTGTCTTCCACTTCATTTCTCTCTGTAATAAACTTCTGGAAATATAAAATAATGGCCTCCTCTCCTAAATCAAACCAAAATGCGACCTTTTCTTTCCCTTCTCCTAATGCTGGTCCATTTCAACGAACTACACTGGCTTGAGTCATGAAGATAGAGGAAAATTTGAAGGACTCTCTGCAAATGATGATTGAGTTGAAAGTCATGCAAATAAAGATGGCTAAGGAACAAGAGAAATAGGGCAAAATCCTTAGAAATTTGCAAAAATTTCTAATGGATAATCATGCGGACCCGATCATGATTGAAGATGACTCCTCTAACATTCATATTCATAATCCATTAGAGGCAGACGACGAAGAAGAAGAAGAAGCACAAATGGACGAAGACGATAAAGTTATTTGCGTTGGAGAAGTCTGTTTTGATAAAGATGGTAATTTGGTCGAACAATGTGGAAACTTATGTCTCCATTACCCAAATTATTCGATTCATAAGTCACCAATTATCAAAGACTCTCATTAGACTGTTTTTATGTTAATGTTTTTATATGTTGTGTGTATTTGTATATATTTGTATATATTTGTGTTTATATGTGTAATATAACAACATATATATATATATAATAAAATTATATTTACGTTTCGCTTAATTATACTTCGTTATTAGTATTTAGCTCCATAAGTATTAGTTTAAGGGGGAGTTATGTAGTTTAGGCTTAGTTTTTGTTGATGACAAAGGGGGAGAATTATAAAATAGGTTAGATAGGCTTAGATTAAGGGGGAGTTAGTAGATTAAAGGGGAGTTGTTGGAATAAGGAGGAGTTAGAGTAGAGTCGAAGTTTGTTGGAGAGATTTTATAAACATAGGTTGTCATTATCAAAAAGGGGGAGATTGTTAGTTCTTAAGATGATGGTTTTGATGACAACAACCTTAGGACTTGTTATAAAATATAAATACTAATATTCTTGTCTAGATATATATGTATATGCAGGTACTGAGAATGAAGACTGTACAATATAAAGATTCAAGACTGAGTAAAAGATTCAAGACCAACGAATTCAAGATTGAAGAAATCAAGACCGAAGACTCATGAGTATCAAGAGTTCAAGATTTCAAGATATCAAGATAGGTAATAGTGTAGATTTATGTTAAAACTTCATAATAGCACTAAAATCTTTATTCGGATTTTAATAGTGGAATGAAATCCACCTTCTCACTTTAATAGTGGGATGGAACCCACGACCTCTTTAGTGGGATGGAACCCACGACCTTCTTTAGTGGAATGGAATCCACGAAATATTCAGAATGATTTATTTTGAATATTTTTTCGAAAACCTTAAAGTCATCTCTCTCAGTTTAAATATTTTAGCCTTAAACTATTTTATTATCTTTTATATTTTGATTTCAAAATCATCTCTTGTTTTTAAACTATCTCCTGGTTTTAATATTGTAAGCTTTAAATCTCAAAAATATATTCTATACTTACTTTTTAATATTACTTTTATACTATAGATTATATATTTTTAAGATTACTTCTTAATCTCTTTTATAAGTTGAAACTATATTCAAAATGGTTTATAAACTTCAGAAATTATTTTGACAAGTTTTAGAAAGAAAATCTCTTTTAAAAACATAAATCAATTTTCAAAATTAACTAGGGCATGTCGACATACCCCATCCCCCCATGTCGACATGGTAGCCGTAGAAATTCAAATTTCAAATTTTCAAATGAAGTGTGTATTATTCATAACCTTTCACGAATGGACATGACTGCTATTATTCTATAAATACCAGTTGTTTTCAACGAATCTTAAGTTAGTTTTTCTTCATTTCTTCACTCCTTCTCCACTTAAATATTCTCTTATATTTTAACAAAACTCTGCCGAAATCCTAAGTGAATCAAACATGATCATCTCTAGTTTGATTCTCTATCACTCTCTCTCAAAGATCTCAGTGCTATTCAGAGTTATAAGATCATTTGTAATCAAAGATCGAAAGATCGAAGTGTATCGAGTCTCTCTCTATCAAAGTGTGATTGTGGCATGTAAATCAATTGGGTGTGATTGTAGCCCGTAAATCAATTATGTGATCTTATAGCCTGGTTAAATCAAGAGAGTTTGCCCTGGACTCGAACACATGAGGGTATGTCTCGTGGCCTTGAAATCGAGGTTGTAATATCGACATTATATTTGAAAAGAAATTTGCACAAGAAATTGTGTAGGCTAGATGTAGGGTAACTCTGAACCAGTATAAAATTCTATTTTGTTCTTTCCTTTATTGCTTTTATTTACTATTTGCATCTGTGTCTGATTCTGTGATTATTTCTGTGTTTGTGAATTGCATATGTTTGGGTTTAATTTCAAAAGATTTCGGAAAGATTCATAAAATTAATTAAACACTATTCACCCCTCTCTAGCGTTAATTCTGCCTTAAGATCCGTAATCCACATTTCCAACAGAGGCAATGCCCAGGGTAGGATACTACCATTTTGCAGAACCGGGCTGGTGGTAACGCATAACAGCTACTACTACCCACCTCGGAACACACTCCCATAATCAAATCGAAGGTGGCCACCAAATCAATCACAAAGTAACAGATATGGTATCAAAGAAGCATGTCCGATCGGAGGAGCGACCTCACTTGGCCCAGGTATAGCTCCTGTTTTACTCATATCAAGCTGACCCGAGGGGGTCATGGCTGCGTTCATACCCCATACAGTAGCGTTTGCCAAACCATCCTACTTCGTTCTGGATTCTCCACCACGTGCATAGTTGTTAAAGTGGTTTTCGGTATTGGCAGAGAATATGACAATATCTGATCCTGGTCTCTTTAATAACCAAACGCTTATTTCACACCGGTTGGTTCTTTTACATTTCCAAAACCGATTCATAATTGATATCAAAATATCATATTCAATTGAAAATATCCTTCATTTCAAAACCATCATATTTACTCCAAAAAATGTCATTTCATTAGAAAATATCATTTCAAATTCCAACGTAGGTTATAACATCATTTAACCATATGCGCCTTTAAATCAAGATTTAAATATAAACAATTCAACCTTGCACAGTTTGAATTTTAGAAAATAGTTTGGTTAGTTTTAAATAGTTTAAATAGTTTAAAATAGTTTAAAATAGTTTACAATAGTTTAAATAGTTTAAATAGTTTAAAATAGGTTACAATAGTTTAAAATAGTTTAAAGTAGTTTAAGGATTTTAAAATAGTTTACAATAGTGTAAATAGTTTAAGGATTTTAATAGTTTAAAATATTGTAAATAGTTTAAATAGTTTAAGGATTTTAAATAGTTTAAAATAGTGTAAATAGTTTAAATAGTTTAAAGATTTTAAAACAGTAAAATAGTTTAATATAAAATAGTTTGATTATTGGAAATGGTTTATATAGTAAAATAGTTTGAAAATCTAAGTAGTCTGAAACAATAGATTTTAAAACAGTTTATATTAAAATAACTTATTTTGAAAATAGTATCAAATCAAACTGTTTCATCCATTGCAACAAATCTGGACCATATCCAGATTTCAAATTAACAAAACTCAATTTTAAATCTTTCAATTCAAATGACACAGTTTCGATTTAGTTCCAAATCAATGTGATTTAAATTTCAATTTGAAATAACTTCAATTTTCGAAACATACATTTTTAACTTCAATTTCGATTCAACAATTCAAATCAATGATTTAAATTCAATTCCATTCTTATTTTAAAACCATTTCAATTCATATCGATTTCAAGCCCAATTTCAATTTATTTATTTTAGACCACTTAAATCAATTTTAACTTCATTGTTAAATTTAAGATCCAAATCTTCAAAATTCAAATTTCTAAATTTAAAGTCATATATTGATTTTACTTTACATTTCCCAATTTAATTCTTAAACAATTTCTTTTTAACCGTTTCAATTTCAACTTTCAAAGCTTGAATTAAAAAATAATTAAATTCATATAAATTCATAATTTATTTCCTTTAAAACAATAAAATTTAATCAAAAATCCAAATTCAAGATTTTAAACCATTTAATTTAACCAGTCCGGTGCCCGCATATAATTGTTTATCCTATGGTCAGTGATACAGATATATACCATTTCAATCCGCAACAAATTTAAATTTATGGGTATATATTATTTAAACCCTTATCCCGAATCACAATTTGCAAATCCATAAAATCGCTTGGGTTTATCATTTCAACCCATAATGATTTTTCCCTAATATATAAGATCGTTCGGGTATGTATCATTTCAACCCATAGTGATTTCCTAACAATAACTAAGGGAACTTGCAGTGTGATAACAACATATAATTAATCATAACATCAAATCATCCAAATGTCAACAATTAAACATCCATCACAATCATCATTCAATCAATCTATAATCACAACAAATAAACTAGTTATCAGTCAAGTATTTAACAAAAAATTTAAATTCCAATATTAATTTAAAATGGCAATTAAATTCAATATAGATTCAAATTAAGTTTAAACGACAATTTAAATACCAAACAGCAATCAATAAATTTCTCATCACATCATACATTTAATTTAACTAACATAAGATAGCTTAGCATTCGTGAGTGGGTTAAATCAATCACCTTTGATTTCAAATTGATTAAAATCCAATTAAGGTCCAAAAATTGAATAGTCTCAGAATGCAGCCAAACAAGTTTCAGAACGTCTGGAATTTCGGTACGATCGCAACGGAGAAAACCGTGCGTGAATCCGAGCTCGTATGAAAAAGTTATGGATGTTAGAAGTTTTAAAATTTAATTTAAATTAAAATAAACTAAAAGGGCAAAAGTTTAATTACCATTTCCTTTCAGAAACCTTAGCGCATGCTTACATCGCGACCACTCCCAGACTTTCCAAGCGTCTCTCTAACCCTATGCCACATGCACATATGGCAGTCGCCACCATGATCGAACCACCTAGCAGAGTTCCCCACATCGAGCCGCCCTACCTTCTCTAATTCGACCACCTCCGGTCGTGCTACCTGGATCCACCATCGCTTGCCTATATCATTGATTTCTGGCGAAGCACGATGACGATCTTGACAACTAGCCACATGGATTTGCTCACCTAAGCATCCACTACGTCACAGTAAAATCCGATCGTCCTATAGTCGAAGATCCGCCGTGAAAAGCAAAACCTAGTTTCGACGGCCATGACTTCTTTGACGATTTCTGGTCACACGATGCAACAAATCAAAAAAAATTGAAGCAGTAGATTGCACTCATTGAGAGCTTTCCAACGATATATAATATGACATAGTTTGAGGAGTTTGGATTTTGAAGTTTGAATTTGAAATTGGAATTAGGGTTTTAGGTTGAAATTATCTGACATTTAAGAAGGAGGATAGATAAGAAGTTGATGTATGTACAGAATAAAATGAAAGGCTGCTAGGGTTAGAGAAAAACTATTTATATAGACATAGATGGATAAAACGAATGGACAAATTGAATTGGTTTGAAACGATAACACGACCCGAAAAGCCCGTTTCGTTTCTGAAACGAACGTAGGTCATCCCATATCGAAATATATGTTTTTTGATATTTTTAAATTCAATGGAACTAGTTTCAAACCCTAATTCCATTGTATACAGAAGTTAGCTTTTAAAATAAAATTATTTTAATTGAATTCCTTAAATTGATTTCTACGCGTTTCGAGCTCGCACGATCATACGGTAAGTCCGATCGCTACGAAACTTGAAATCCTATAATAATTCACTATTATGGATCCGATGAAACTAGTTTTGTCGAAATCCAAGACAGTGGCTAAAATGGCTATTTTCACGTTAATTAAATAGATTGTTATTAAATTAATTTAATCACTTTTAAATTCAAATTTAATAGTTAAAAATTTTCATCATTTCTGATCACACAGAAATTAATAATCTTTTACAATACAGTTTCCATGTTAAATCCAATATTTAAATATTACATAAATTTGAACGTTAAATTACAATAGGAATAAAACCTATTTTATTATAATTTGAATTCCAATAAATTCTTTTTATTTTGATTTCCACTCTTATTATTCAATCAACTATTACTTCATGAACATAATTAACATTAGTTTACATTTCATTACATTCTTATCTACAGTTATCGTCTTTTACCACATTAATTATACAGGAAAATAGGCATAGAGAAGAAGTTGCAAAAAAATTTAGACTTAGGGACATCAAGTTTGCTTTTTAGTCTGAAGGACACTTTACAGTGTAAACAGAAAATGATAGTTGCAACTATCATTATGTGATTTACACTAAAAATTGTCTTTTAGCCTAAAAGGCATGCTTCTTGTCCCTGAAACTAAATTTTTCTCCAACTTTTTCTCTGAGCCTAAAAACCCCTTAATTATAATATTTCAATTTTATTAATTCCATTAGTTACCAATTTAATTCTTTATTTACAATTATAGCCAAATTAACTTTACAACAGTTTCAATTAATAAAAATTACATTAGAATGGTTATCAATTACATTAAATTAACATTATTAAATTACATTCTAATCATCTTTTCCATTTGTAAATCATAAATTTTAATTTTTCATAATATTTAATTTCAAAATTTTATTTAATTTAATATTTTTAATTGTCGAAAAATATGGGTTGTTACAGGGTCAAATATAAAGTCCAGTGTGAATAGTACTTACCCAAAATAACCATATAGTGAGACCAAACCATACCGCACAAGTTGGGTTTCCCCCTCACTATTCAACCATCAAGAGTGGAACATTCAAAATACTAATGCAATTAGTTCTTATCTACGTCCACATCTTACCCTTCCCTAAGCGGCCCACTTTACTACCGCACCCCAGCACAGTCCCCACTCAATTCCCAACTTAGTTCATTCTTTTATTTCATTGTAATACTTTACTACTGCGCACCTTGCATGGTCCTCACTTGGTTCCCACCTTAGATTATTATTTAATCTACTATAATACTACACCCCACACATCTTCTTACTTCTCCTTTAATCATTTAGTACAACGCCCCATGCAGGTCTTACTTATTCTTCTTTAGTTACTTAATACTGTGCCCCATGCATGTCTTATTGTTCTTCTTAAAGTATTTAGTACTACACCCCGCACAATTCTTACTTATTATTATTATTTCCTTTTAAGTGTTAAATATTGCGCCCCATGCAGTTGGATGCCTTTCTTCACCTTCCTCAGGTGTGCATTCGTGAATTCCACCTTCCCAAGATGTGCATCCACTTTAAACATTTGTTTAACTTATGGAACCGCCCCGCAGTCCCCGAAAGTTGAATGTCTATCCTCGCCTTCCCAAGATGTATATTCGAGTGAGTGTCCCCACCCAGCATCAATAGCCCTTCCAACCTTATTTCTAGCATAGAATCCCTTCCACATACTGACCTGGCCTCTCCCCGAGTCCCTTCAACTTATCTTTTATTAGGTTTCATTTACTAATTTTCTTGGCACAATACCACCCTGCCCTAATCGTTGACGCTTCCCACTTTTTTTAAGTATTCTCTTCCCAATTATGGCACATCATGACACCTTTATGTTGTGCGCTGTTCTTACTTATAATGTAGGGCCACCACCCAACCGCCATATTAGATAAATTTTGACATCCCTGACAACGTATTTACACGTATCGCTACCTTATTCGTCCCTATTTTACTTTGTGTTATTTGCAGTGTCCTTTTTCTTTCTTTTCAGCAAATGATTTGGATCTAGTTTCCCTTCTTCTCAACATCTATTAATATATTTTTCCAATATAATTTTATTATCATGTGTCCCCGCAGTTCCTCCTTGCCCCAGCGCGGTACTTAGCCTATTTTGGTTTATTTTCCTTACAAAAAATCCTAATAAATCCCATAAAATTTGTGAACACTTGTTCTAACATACTTAATCTTTATTTGGACTTTAAAGGGTAATTTCCTTATTTATTTCCTAGTTTCGAATCTTCATTAAATCATATAAAATTGTATAAGCTTAAGAAATTTCTCAAACTAAAAACTTATCTCTAGAATCATGATTAGAAATCACATCACTATGTTTTGAAATTGTTAAAGTAGTGGAAACACATCTAAAAATCCCATGTTTATCTATTCTTCCCCAAATCGTTCATTAAGCTTTTATGTTTATTAATAGAAACCCATATGAACCCTATCATACTTAAAAACACACAAATCTAAACCGAGACCATATATTAGGTATTAGTGTAGAAAGGTTAAGTATTACTCACATAGATCTTTAAAATGTCTAGCTTTAGTCTTTTTAATCCTCTTTAGCTTGCGTTTTCTTTATCTTCTTCATGTTTTCCATCTCTAAGCCACTGCCATTAAAGTTCTTCCTTAGAATTTATTTTATTTTAGGTAGGATGAAATGAATGAATATAGAGGAGTAATGTTTATTGTCCTACAATAATTTAGGCTTGGGCCCTCATACCCCTTTTCTACCAATTCATTTCCCCTTACTTTTCTTATTTAGCCTGCCTTGGCCTTTTAGTTAATTTATCTGATTAATTATAAATTTACGGTTGTTACAGTCTCCCCTCTAAAGGAATTTTTCCAATTAAATTCAATTAAGGTTCAGTAGATATATTTCCTCTATTCCATGCTTACCCTAAGCATACCCATGAATTCCCAATTCATATATAAAAAACATACTAGTGCTATCCACTAATACAGTAAACAATCATAATATATATATATGTATGTATGTATGTGTGTGTGTGTGTGTATGGTCTACAGCAATACAACTAAATACATAGCTCATGCGCTAATCTGAAACGAATAACTCTGGATAGGTCCTTTTAACTTTATCCTATGTTTCCTATGTGCAGTCCTTCTGACCTGCGCTCCATTGGACACATACTAGCTTCACTACCTTGTTTCGAAGCTGCTTCTTATCCTGATCAACTATTCGAATCGATCTGCGCACATATGTCATATCTGGCTTTATGACCAGGCCTTCCACTGTGCTCTGATTAACTACCGTGCTCAAATCTCTAATGCATTTCCACAAACATGATACATGAAACACATTATGAATCCCTATAGAAAACTAGGCAGATCTACCTTATACGCCACCTTTCCAACCCTATTTATGATCGGAAACGATCCTTCATATCTGGATGCTAACTTTTCAGCTTTCCCGAAGCACATTACACCCCTCATCGAAGAAACCTTTATGAACACTTGATCACCTACTAAGAACTCCAGTTCCTTCCTCCTTATGTTGGCATAACTCTTCTGCCTAGACCGCACTTCCCTCATTCTAGCTCGGATCAGTTCCACCATCTCAGTAGCATCCTTCACCAGTCCGATCCCAACACAATCCTATCCCCTACCTCCAACCGAGATGCAAGCAACTTATATGGCCTTCCATACAATGCCTCAAATGAAGCCATCCCAATACTGCTGCGATAATTGTTGTCGTTTGAGAAATTTACAATATGTAAGTAATCCTCTCAAGGTCAATCTAAGTCTAAAATGCATGCTCTCAACAAGTCATTTAGGACCCTGTTGATCCTCTCGGTCTATCCATATGTCTGTGGATGGTATGCAGTACTCATGCGCTGTTTGTACGCAATACCTTCCACAAACTTTGCCAAAATGGCTGGTGAATAGGAAATCTCGATCACCAATAATAGTACTAGGCACCCCGTGCAGTTTCACTATTACCTGCACATACATTTTTGCTAACTTCGGCCCAGTCCTCTTAGCCTTCGCTGTAATCCCGCAGTCTACCTTCTTTATCAACAACAAATCCCTTTAGCTCTACTGCTCCAACTCTTGAGTCCAAATTCCTTACTATGTCTGCGCGAAACTCATCTCCTTTCCGCAGTTCAACTATCCTTCCAAGCAACGCATGACTAAATTCTAAGCATGATAGTTCTGGATGTACTACTCAAATCTGCACTACACCGAAACTGCACATCACACGCAGACAATGTTTCTAAAACGACCCATTCTTCTATCATAGCCAAAACACAACTTCGCTATTTCCAGTGTAACGACCCGATATTTTCAACCATTCGCATCCGCACATGTCGGACTTGAATTGCTCAAAATACCACTTTGTAAATAAAATTTGGCAAATCTCAGAATATACAGTAAATAAATATAATCACAGATCACAGACACAGAGTAAAATAACGCAGCGGAAGTAAAAGAAATAGTAGTTCATGAAGCTACTATGTAAATATATCAGAGTTAAATAAGATACAACAGAAGAAATAAAATACAATAGAAGTCTCAATATGATAACCAAGTACAAGCTGAACAGAACAACATAACTGAAATAGATAGGACAAGACAAGCAGATAATCTCCAGCGATTCAAATCTCCAAGAGAGCGGAAATCCAAATCTGTGAATAACTCAGGCTGACCCTAGCCTAAAGCAAGACACAAAACACTCGAGTTAGGACAATATATACTTATATAATGTAAACCAACTCAAGTGAACTGTAATAAAGGTACAAGTAACTTAAAGAATGCTTGGGATCACCCATTCTTTAAGGATCCGTTAAACTATTTACTATATAGTAATATACGCTATATACAGTAGTGTCTAATCAGTAAAGTATAATCATATAGAAAATAGCGTTAAGGGGATGGTGAACCTTAACGCGGTCGGATCTTTAAACCAAAATCGTAGTGGGCTCGATATGGTAGGTGACACGGCACACAAGGCAATGCCAGGGTAGATATACCAATTACGCACACGGACTGATGGAAATGCATAACAGCCACTACCGCTCCACCTCGAACAACACTCCCAAATCAAGGGTGCGCACCAAATCAATCACAAGTAATAGAATGGTATCGAAGAAGTGTGTCCGATAAAAGGTGCTACCTCACTGGTCTGAGATCGCTCATGTTTTAGCCACCTTATGCCAACTCATGGAAGTTGGGTCCACGTATATACCTTAGGATCGTCGCCACCATCCTACTTCATTCTGGAAACTCCACCGCGTACACAGTTGTTAAAGTGGTTTTCGGTATCGACAGAGAGTATGTCCATATCCGATCCCGGTCTCTTTAACAACCAATCGTTATTATAACCCGTGGTTATAATTTAAAAATAATATTTTATACTTCAAAATAGAATATCATTTCAAATCCAAATCTTTATAAAAATGAAGATTAAATCAATTCTAAACCATTTCAATATATTTAAAATATCATATCATTTCAAGACTTCATTTCAAATCATTTCAATATCAAAATATCATATCTTTCCAAACTTCATTTCAAATCACTTTAATATATCAAAATATCATATCCTTTCAAAAATTCATTTCAAATCATTTTAATATATCAAAATATCATATCATTTCAAATCTTCATTTCAAATCATTTTAATATATCAAAATATCATATCTTTCCAAACTTCATTTCAAATCACCATATGTGTTCAAATCCAAATATTCAACTTTAAATACCTTTTTAAATTCAAAGATATCATTCATTTATTATCATTACAAGTCACCTTTAAATAATTTATATTCCAACAAATTAATTCATTTAAATTCATTTAAAAGTGTAAGTATTATATTTCAAATCAAGTATTCAATTTCCAAAGTTTCAATTCAATTCAATCATTTATTTCAAATAAATTTCCATAGACCATTTCAATTCTTATAAATTTCAAATATAGATTTAATCCACAAAATAACTATTCAAATTATAAAATAAATTCCAAAGCTTTATTATCCTATATTTCATAAGTCCAATATCTTTTAAATAGATTCAAATTACAAGTAAACCAAATATTTTTCATACTAATATAAACTTCAATTATTTATTCCAAGATTTAATATCATTTCAAATTCATTTCAAAATATCAAAATATCATTTCAAACCATCATCTATTTAATTTAAATTTAAATACCATTTAATCATATTTTAAAATAGTTGTATTTCCCAAATCAACTATTCCATTTAAATCATTTAAAGTCAATTCATTATATTTAATAATTAAATATTTAATTTCCAAAATTTAATCTTTTTCAAAGATCATTTATTCATTTATATTTATTAACCAAAGAAAATTCAACTTTCGCAGCACTTAGAAAATGCTACGAAATGTTATGTTCAAAAACAGTTCATTAACAAAAGACGGCATTTAAAATGCTGTAATATCTTAATTTAGTTTCAATTAAAATTTTAGTTAAATTTAACAACTATAGCACTAACAAAGTGCTATAATAACCCTTAGTTCAAATTTGCTATTTGGTTCATTTAAAACAACTAGAGCATTTTCCAATGCTGTAATATCTTTACATTACATTTCAAAAATGCTGTCAAATCAAATTCAGAGTTTTATTTACAATTTAACACATAATTAACTTTTAATATAAATCATTTTAACTTATAAAATCATATATTTCCATATTTAAAAACAATCAATTAAACACCTTTATTTCTATGATTTTTAAAGTCAAATTTCCATACAAAATCAAATTAAATAACAATTAAATTTTAATTTCTTTAATTAAATTCTTAACTTAACAACTAAGTTTAAATTTCCAAAATATAACTTATTTCCATTTATTTTACTTAATTAAAGATTCACTTTGAAACAAATTCACAAAATTCAATTTAAGTTATATTTCCAAATTCAGCTTAAATATTCATTTATTTCATATTTTAATTTATACAAAGTCATTAACACTTTTAAAAATTATTATTACTTAATAAAGATCATTAAATTCATCTTTTAAATCAAATTTGTCATATATTCTTACTTTACATAAATTCCATTTATAAACAAAATCATAAATTCCAAAATTGACTTATATTTCAAATTCTACTTCACCATTTACTTAATTCACTTATTTAATTTGTAGAAAATCACTAATATTTTATAGAAATCATTTTAATAAAATTTAAATCAAAATATCATAATATTTACATTTTTAAAATATTTTAGAAATTTTAGAAAAAATATATAAACCACGGGTCTGTATACAATTTTCTAGCCTAGGTCAAGTGATACGGATATGTATCAATTCAATCCGCAGTTTACAAAGAAAAACCGGGTTCTATCATTTCAAACCCGCAATCCCAAGTTAAATAAAATAAATAAAAGGTCGCTCAGGCTTATCATTTCAGCCCATAACGATCTTTCCCTATTCTAAAGTCCGTTCGGGTATGTATCATTTTAACCCATAGTGATTCTAATCTACAGGGAACTTGCAGTGTGACAAACTGATAGAATGAACAAAATAACACAATATAACAGTAATAGATGATATAACATATGTAATAACAGGGGTAAACATTATATGATCATAATATAACAGTTATAATAGGATGATATAATTTTACAGATTCAAAAGGTGTCAGTTTACTAGTTATATAAGTACACATCGTCTAGTGAGAATTACTCACCTATATTAGCTGGAGATGACAAACAAATACACACAACAGAGAAGCTTCGAAGGCACGACAACACGAATATGATTTGAGAGTGGAGAGCCAAAGCTAATAGCCTTGTTCAAACATTTACACAAAACAATACAAATATATGTAAGTTTCAACGCGATTTAGACATCAAATAACATTAGAATTCAAAGCCCAAAACAACATCGAATGAATTGCACTTGTTCTCAACCTCATGTACTTCAGTTAGGCAGTGATTAGGCTCAGCTAACTCAGGGAATTGGGTCAGGTTTGGGTATGCAAGGGTCGGCCTACACATGGGTTTGAAGGTGGGTTGTGATCTAGGTGCAAAACTATACAATTTCAAGGCAACTACAAGGCAACAACTTCATCTCTAAGCTCCTAATGTATTCGGCCACAGGCTAGGTGGGTGCTAGTGATTGTGAATGATGTGGCAGAGGGTGGAGGTTAGGTCAGAGGTGGTGGTGGTGGTGATAGTGGCGGCAAATGGTGGTAGAAGGTGGTGCTAACAATCTAGGCTCGGCTAGTGTAATATGTGGTGGTTTTTGTTGATTTTGGTGGTGTTCTTTGCCATGGATGTGCTTGGCATGCCTTGGTGGTGTAGTAGGGTGGGTAATGATTAGAGAAAGGGGGTGGTGGAGGTCGGACCAGATCTGGTTGAGGAGGAGCCAAGCCTAGAAGAAGTGAGCAAGTGCAAAAATCAATGTAAACAAGTAGAAAAAGGATAAGAAAAAGTTGAAAATCATTACCCAAACTTTCCTCAATAGCCATGGCCAAAATTCTTTTGTTTCAGAAATGAAAATCAATGTACGTGAATAGAAAATAGGGTATGCAGCTGAAAGATGTGGATAGTAAAGGCTAATTGATGAAAAGGTAAGTTACAAATGTGAAAGGTTGGAAGATAAAAGGCCTTAGGTAAATCAAAAGTCATAACCTTTCAAATTTCTTTATATAAGTTTATATTACTGAAAATAATAATACATTCAGTCACAAATTCGAAAATATAACAAAATATAATATATATATAAATATTTATTAATTATATAAGGTTAAAATAAGAAAATAGCACAAAATTGCAAACTAGTCTAGAAAATTTGAAAATAAATGCAATGAACTTTGGAAACTTTTTATGTACTTGAAAAGTATTTATAAATAAAGATAAGAACACAAAATAAAAATGAATTCGCAAAAAAAAAAAAAAATTTAATTAAATATAATTTTAATGAAGAAAATAGCAGAAAAATGGAAACTAGGCATTATAAATTGAAATAAATTCAAGTATACTTTAGAAAAATTATATTATCATTTTAAAAATATTAAAAGACATAAAATAACCTATTAACACATATTAAAACAAAATATGACAATAAAAATATAATTTATATGATTTAAAATAAATAATATTGCAAAATAAACAGTTTATACACAAAATTGAAAATTACATAACTTCTACAATATAAGTCCGTTTTCAACGAAACGAAAATCAGTATTCGTGGAATTAAATCTATTTTCATAATAAAAGATAAAATTTAAGAATTTGAAATATTTAAATTTAAAGTTCAAAAGTCAAAGTTTGACCAGTTTGAATAGAAATTCATTTTTCAGTGAAATATCCAATTTATACTAGTTTGAACTATAAATCACTTAATAATCCACATTTATATTTAAAATGAAATGTTTGAAATAGAACAAATTTAAAATAATTTGAAATAAAAATAAAGTCAAAATTAAAATAATATACAAAATCTAGGGTTGTTACATCCAGCCTGAGACATTAGCTACTTTGTTGCCTTTTCCTACGGTACACTATATCCTAGAATCATATGATGCTAGAAACTTCAACCACCTTTGCTGCCTTATGTTTAGCTACTTTTGAGAGAACAAATATCTCAAGGACTTGCAGTCAGTATACAACTCAAACTTCTCCCCCAAGAGATTATCTCCAATCTTCAATGCAAAGACAACTGCTGCCAACTCCAAATCATGCATTGGATACCAAAGTTCATAGGATCACAACTGCCTAGATGCATAAGTAATTACTTTACCCTTCTCATCAACACTACGCCTAACCCCAAACCTAACGCATCAATATACACGGTCATACGATTATTCCCTTCAGGTATTACCAACATAGGTGCATTCGTCAATCTACACTTTAGTTCTTGGAATGCCTTCTCACACTCCTGTGCCCAAACAAACTACTCACCCTTCCTGGTCAGCTTCATCATCGGTGTAGCTATTGGGTAGAAGTCTTTATTAAGTCTTCAGTAACAGCCAACCAATCCTAAGAAACTTCGCACCAGTCACAATCTCAGGTCTCTTTCACCCATATACCGCGTCAACCTTCGTTGGATCTATTGCTAGCCCATCTTCCGAAATCACATGGCCTAGAAACTTCACTTCCCTTTTCCAAAAATGACACCTAGAAAATTTTGCCTTCAACTTATGCTATTTTAACGTCTCCAGCACATACCTTAGGTGAACTGCGTGATCCTCCTCATCTTTAGAGTACACCAAGATGTCATCTATGAGCACCAACACATATCTATCCAGTTTATCTTGGAAGATATTCTTCATCAAGTCTACAAAGAATGTGGATGCATTGGTCAACCCAAATGGCATAACCAATCACTCATATAAACCGTACCTTGTTCTAAACAAAGTTAGAGGAATGCTTTCCTCTGCAACTCTCAATCGATGGAACCTTGTAGCCAGGTCCAACTGCGAAAACACCTTAGCTCCACTTAACTGATCAAACAGATTATCAATTCTCAGCAAAGGATACCTATACTTCACCATCCTCTCATTCAGCTTCCAATAGTCAATGTGCAGTCTTAAAGACTTATCGGATTTCTATATGAACAATGCTACTGCTCCCTAAGGCAAACTACTTAGTCTTATGAAGCTCTTTCCTTCCAACTCTACCAGTTTCCTTTTTAACTCCTCTATCTCCTTCGGAGGCATTCTACTAGGAGGTCGACTAAACGGTTCAATCCTCGGTAGTAAATCTATTCGAAACTCTACCGTTGTCGAGGTGGTAACCTCAAAACTGGTTCAAACACATCTCGGAACTCCTTCACTACACATGCTGCTTCAAGATCATCTTCTTCCAAAGTTAAATCAAATAAAACACTCCTGCATAGTTCACCACGTTCTTCCAAGACCATATAAACTCTATCTCTGCGGTCCAGAGGATTCAGAGTAATTATGCTTTCATCGTAGTTCACTCTTGCACTATACTTCTCCAACCAATCCATCCCTAGAATAATTCAAAGCCTATGAAGTCAAACATGTAGGGATCACAAGAAAACTTACATGCACCTAACTATAAATCTAGGTTACTTCATCTAAATCTGAGAATGGCATACCCATATATCGAATTTGCTGCACATATGGAGGTAACTAAATAGGTAAATCCTAACCCAAGTCTATCAACCAACTCTTTAACTATAAATGAATGTGTAGCTCCTGTATCAAATAGTACCCTAACTAAAATACCGGAAATCAAAGCCATACCTCCTAAGACTTTCCTCTTGCCTCTTTCCTCGGCAGATGGTCCTTACCTTCGTCCCTCCAAAGCATAAACCTACACTTTATGCTCTGGACAGTCCTTCTTCAAATGTCCTACTTTGTCATACTTGAAGCACTTCATCTTCGCAGACTCTTTGGGCATAGGACACCTCAAATCATAATGCCCCTTCTGTCCGTAGTTAAAGCATGCAAACTTTGTATTAGCAACCACACTCCCTTCCCCTTCTGCACTTCTTTCTTGCCTTTCGTATAGGGGGTAAACTTCTTCTTCTGCGCTGCTTTGGGTCTCGCCTCCACCCTTCTCTGCTCCAGGTACATCCCATCATACTTTCTATCCATGTCAACTACAAACACAAAGGGAAATGCTAAATGAGCCATCACCTTATGATCAAGATCTTGCTTCAAGCCTATGATAAACTTCTCATTCTTCTTCATCGAGGTATTGGCGATCTCCCTGCCATACTTAGCCAACGAGTTGAACTTCTGGGTATACCCCTTCATCGTAAGGTCACCCTGCTTTAGATCAATAAACCCTCTTAGCAGCACACTCTATTGAGATTCTTATATAAACTACACCTCAAACCTCTCTTTAAGCTACTCCCAAGTGATCTCCTCCTTTGGCGTCTCCGTAACTACTGTCTCCTACCAGTCCAGTGCATCTTCCTGCAACTGTCTTGATGCCAACCTTCTCTTCTACGCATTAATCAATACGAGGTCTCCAGATATGCGCTCATAAGTAATTAGCCAATTTAGTACTTCTACGCAGGCTCCTTCCCTTTAAATGACTTCACTTCCATATTTCTATAATCTTTGTTCATCGTTGGGAAATCCTCTCTCATCACCATAGGTCTTGGCTGAACTGCCTCTAGTGTAGATTCCCTCACCATCTGAGCCATGAACTGTCTAAATAAAACATTTACATCTATGTCTTCCTCATTTTCCGGCTATAAAGCTTCCTCCTCTACTTCCATCGGAACTCTTTCCTCATCCCCTTCATTAGTCTGCGTACTTTCAGCCTCCCTTCTTATACTTGCTCCTTCTATTGTAACTTGTACACTTCTCAATCCATTTTTCTTTTCTGTTAAGAAAGTCTTCATTAGAAACAAAAAGATAGGGAGCGAAACAATAGTAGAAGGATAGATATATCTTCCTATATATCTGTATAGAAACATACAAGTACAGTATATATATAATAGTGCATCCCTTTCCCAGAGTGTTTATTTTATCCTAAATATCGATCTCATCTTTCCTTAGCCCTTTATCCTAAATATTGCTCTCATCTTTCCTTAGCCTTGTTTACTTAAGTGTCCCTAACCTATGCTCTGATACAAAATTGTAACATCCCCCACTTAAGACTTGAAGATGAACATCGATGATGATGCAACATCATTGGAATTATCTTCCAACGATAAAAGTGAATTTAATTTTTTAATTAAACATACATAATGTAAACAGAGGAGCTAAATATTTTTCATTACTTAAAAATTTGCTTTAGAATCCTTTACATATACTTTTGTCATAATTTAAACCCAAAGACGTGCCCACGCAGTCGTCAAATATAATAAGAAATAACATAGTAAAGAGTCGGGTCAACATATGATGATGTGGCCTATACTCCTTAGTATAGCGGAAACAATTTTTTTTATTAGTTATAAGCCTCGTGCTCTATCTTCGATCCTCGTACTGTGGCTCTTATTTTATTCCACTTTAATACCATAAAATCAGCTTACTCAAATGAGCACTTGTGAGTTTATGGGGAAAACAATAATAAAAACATAGGTCAGACATAAAGTCAAATATGAATAAGACCTACCAAAAACAATCATATAGTGAGACCGAACCGTACTGCACATGTTGAATTTTCCCCTCACTATTCAACCATCAAGAGTGGAACATTCAAAATACTTATGCAATTGGTTCTTATGTACCTTCTGTAACCGATCCCCCTTTACTTCTGCACCCTCGGCTTAGTACCCACTCATAATTTAGTTCATTATTTTATTTCATTACAATACTTTACTACTATACACCATGCACGGTCCTCACTTGGTTCCCACCATAGATTATTTATTTAATGTATTATAATACTATGCCATGCGCATCTTCTTACTTCTCCTTTAACTCTTAAATACCATGCTCTGTACAGGTCTTACTTATTCTTTAGCTACTTAATTTGGCCTCGTGCATGTCTTCTTAAAGTATTTAGTACCATGCTCCATGCAATTCTTACTTATTATTAATATTTCCTTCGAAGTGTTTAATACTGTGTCCCGCGCAGTTCTTACTTATTTAATACTACTTCCCATGTAGTTGAATGTCTTTCTTCACCTTTCCCAGGTGTGCATTCGTGAATGCCTCTCCTCACCTTCCTAAGGTGTGCATCCACTTTAAACATTTTTTTAACTTATGGAACCGCTTTGTAGTCTCTGGAAGTTGAATGTCACTTCTCATCTTCCCAAGGTGTGCATTCGAGTGAGCATCCCCACATGGCATCAATAGCCATTCCAACCTTATTTCTAGCACACGATCCCTTCCCCGTACTGACTTGGCCTCTCCCCGAGACCCGCCAACTTATCTTTTATTTGGTTTCATTTACCACTTTTCTTGGCGTAGTACCACCCTGCCCCAATCGCTGAGTGCTTCCCACTTTCCATTTTAAGTGTTTCCTTCCCAATTATGGAGCAGCATGACCCTTTCATGTTGTGTGCAATTCTTACTTATGATACAGGGCTACAACGTAGACCCGTCAAAATATGACCCAACCCATATACCCTACTTATAAATGGGTTGGGTCAACCCATTTATGAAGCTTATTAAATGGGCTATAAACGGGTTGACCCATTTCTAAAAGAGTAATAAATGGGTAACCCATTTATCAAAAACTTAAAGTTCAAAAATATAAATTTGAAAATAATAATTTTGAAAATTTGAATTTTTAACTCGGATACTTCATCCTGTGAATGCACGTTGTAGTTCTCCATGGTGATTAACAATTGTACTTAACAAATAATAGACTATATCCCCATATTTAAGCTCCATTTAAGCAAAAGCCGCTAGTTCAAACTACAGTAACTTCTATATGCTAACTCGGAATCAGGCGAGACTTCGACCGATGAACTCCTACCAAAATTACGAACAATATGGAACACTCATATACTTCATCTTGCAAACGCACACCGTAGTTTTCCAAGGTGATTGACATTTGTACTTAGAAGGTAACTACTGCCTACGTCCCCATATTTGAACTCCACCTAGTCAGAAGTTGCTATTTTTTTGTTCGGATTGCATTAACTTCTTCATACTAACTCGGAATCAAGCAAGACTTCGACCGATGAACTCCCACCTAAATTACGGACAATATGAAAACTCGGATACTTCATCTTGTGAATGCACACTATAATTCTCCTTAGTGACTAACATTTGTACTTACAAAATAACATGCCACATCCCCATATTTGAACTCCTTCTAGGTAGAAGCTGCTATTTTTTAGTTCGGACTGCAGGAACTTCTTTATACTAAATCAGAATCAGGCGGGACTTCAACCGATGAAATCCCACATAAATTACGGACAAAATGAAACATTCGAATACTTCATCTTGTGAATGCACAATATAGTTCTCCATGGTGACTAATAATTGTACTTCGAAAATAATAGGGTACATCCTCATATTTGAACTCCGCCTAGGCAGAACCCGCTATTTTTTGTTCGGACTGCAGTAACTTATTTATACTAATCAAAATCAGGCAAGACTTCGAATGATGACTCCCAACTAAATTATGGACAATATGAAACACTCAGATACTTCATCTTGTGAACGCACACTATACTTCTCCATGGTAACTAACAGTTGTACTTTAAAAATAACAAGTTACATCCCCATATTTAAACTCCGCATAGGTAGAAGCCCCTATTTTTTTCCGACTGCAGTAACTTCTTCATACTAACACGGAATTAGGTGAGACTTCGACCGATGAACTCCCACCTAAATTACGTTTAATATGAAACACTCGAATACTTCATCTTGTGAATGGATACCATAATTCTCCATGGTGACTAACGCTTGCACTTAACAAATAACAGACTACATCTCCATATTTGAATTTTAATGAAAATTAGAATTAAAATTTTGAAATTTAAAATTTAAAATTTGAATTTTATCGAAATTCAAAACGTAAAAAATGGAATTAGAATTATTTTATATATGTTTATGTTTTAGCAATCAAATCAAGTTTAAATATTTAAATTGGTTAAATGGGTAACCCGCTTATTAAATGGGTTAGGTCAGACTGACCGCTCTATTAAATGGGCCAAATAGAATGAGTTATAAATGGATTGGGTCAAAATCGACCCATCCCATTTTGACCCAACCCACCCCGTTTGACGAGTGTACCGCCGCCCAACCGCCATTTCGGACAAACTCTAACATCCCTGACAACATATTTACACGTGTTGCTACCTTATTCGCCCCTATTTTACTTTCTGTTATTCGCAGTGTCCTTTTTCTTTCTTTTTAGCAAATGATTTGAATATGGTTTTCCTTCCTTTTAACAATTATTGATATATTTTTCCCATATAATTTTATTTTCATGTGTCCCCGTAGTTCCTCCCTGCCCCAACGTAGTACTTAGCCTATTTTGGTTTATTTTCCTTATAGAAAAACCTAATAAATTCCCAGAAATTTTATGAACACTTGCTCTAACATACTTAATCTTTATTTGAACTCTTAAGGGTAATTTCCTTTTCTATTTTCTAGTTGTAAACCTTCATTAAATCATATAAAATCGTATAAGCTTAAGAAATTTCTCAAACTAAAAACCAATCTCTAGGAACAAGATTAGAACACCATATAAAATTTTCACTATATTTTGAAATTGTTAAAGTATGGTAAACATATCTAAACATCCAATATTTATCTCATCTTCCCCAAATCGTTCATTAAGCTTTTATGTTTATTGATAGAAACCCATATGAATCCCATCATACTTAAAAACATACAAATCTAAACCGAGACCATATATTATGGATCAGTGTAGAAAGGTTAAGAATTACTCACATAGATCTTTAAGATGTCTAGCTTTAGTCTTCTAATCCTCTTTAGCTTGTGTTTTCTTTATCTTCTACCTATTTGCCTTCTCTAAGCCACTCCCATTAAAGTTCTTCCTTAGCTTTCATTTTATTTTAGGTAGGATGAAATTAATGAGCAAAGAGGCATAATGTTTATTATCCCACAACAAGTTAGGCTTCGGCCCTCATTCCTCCCTTTTTATTAATTCATTTCCCCTTACTTTTCTTATTTAGTCCGCCTCAGCCTTTTAATTAATTTATTTGATTAATTATAAATTTAGGGTTGTTACAGAAGGGCAATTATGTAAGATTAAATTATTGGTATTAAAATTAATTTAGAATCGATCCAAAGATAAAACTGACTATGGAAGATGAAATAAAATTAGCCAAGCTAAAATAGACATGTCTTATTAGAATGTCTAAAAAGAACATTTGCATATTAAAGATAAACTATGAGTTTCATATCAACGTCAAGAAACAAATTTCCTAAATTGTCAATAAGTAACTAAGAGTATTGACTCTACCATATGACATTATTCAAAAATCTGAAATGGATTCTAAGTATATTATCAAAATATGATTTTGATAGTTGTACTCGAAGGGTTATGATCCATCGGCCACAAATGTGTTTTCGAGAAGAAGACCAATGCACTTGAATATAATAAGCAACCTTGATAAGACTGACATTGTTAATTTCAATTGTTGAAATTAACATAACATGTTCATTATTCAACATGCTAAAGTTAATTTAGATTTTACTTACAAAATTATCACCCGATATGATTTTGAGTTTTGTATATATATGTTGAAACAAAATTGCTAATAATGATTTAGAATAGATAGCTTGCATATAACAACCAAATAGTCATGAGGTCAATGGGAACAATAACTGAGTTTGCGAGTATTTGATAGGATCTAAGAGATGATACAATAATATTGTTCAACAGATATCAAAATTTAGCAAATATATTAATAGAGGAATCAAATAGTTCGAATTTAAATAAAAATGTAGAGGAATCATATCTGTAAGAAAGAATATTATGAGGCACTAAAATATTTCTAAAACTGTAGTAAACAACTTGCTACTACTAATTGTTAACAATGTACCCATGTTAAAATTAGTTCTATTTTAATTGCTTAATACTAAAAATAGGACTTGAAAATGGCATCTTTATAATTAGTATATATTGGGAGACGATATACATGGACACCATATTCAATGTTTAATATGAAACATATGAGATGGATTCTTTATGCCTCTGCAATAGGAATTATCATATATGCTATATTTTCTACTATATTGTATTTCTCTTATGTATCTGAAACATTGAGCAAGTATCAAATCCGAATTAGGATCATAAAACTATAGTTATGAGTATTCTTGAGCATTGACAGAATACTAGAGAATTGTTTATAGAAACAACAAACTCCTTATGAAGGTGCATTCAAACAAGTAATTAATAAGTGATATCAAATATACTATGTCAATCCTAAATTCATATTCAACCTTAGTTAAGGTGCTTTAAGTATTCCAAATGAGTGATTGTGGTCGATTCGACCAAAAGGATAAATATATTGCCTTAATAGCACTACACCAAAAGTTGTATATATATATAATACACAAATTTATAACTGAGCTAGTGGTGATTCCAAATATCGAGAATCCCATAATATTATTTATAATAACAATGTCGCGATACAAATCATGAAAAAATGTAGTGTTCACAAGTAGTTAAGACACATGCTTCAAAAAGTTCCACGTGATAAAATTGATTTATCAACGAAGAAGGGGTGTTGATTAACCAAATATATAGTTAAGACAATATAATATACTCGTTCACCAAGGGACTAGCTCGATAAGTTTTGGAAAATCTGATCGAAGGAATGAAAATAAGGTTCCATAATTGATCCCAAGTGCAAGTGGGAGATTGAGAGAGTTAGGGGTATTTCCTAGGGAAACTATGTAATTTATTACATATATCCAACACCGTGACCAATCTTGTTTATAATAAAGATATTTAATTTATATTATATACTTTGTTATATTGTGATATAATTAATTAAGTAATCAATCTAAAAGTATATTAAATAGAATATTCTTAAATAATGTGTTATGTGATAATAATTGCAAATAGTTGCAATCGTGAGGAAATTATAATAATATATAATAATATATTGTTTTGAATATTTTTGGTCAAGATGTTTCGAGAAAGGTTATCGATACATCCGTTGAACCAGATTGCGTAATGTTATCCAAATATTGGGCAGTTAATTGCTCATGGCTGTTGGGGCACCTAGGTGTTACATACTCGTAGTTATTGGATTAGTATGAAATGGCTCGCCTGAAAGTTTCTAGTTGGTTAATAATAACTAGGTCAAATAGGAAATCTCAAAGCGATGATATTACACAATTTTCTTGACTTGAGAATACTATTAGGCTTCAATGTGGAAATTTAACTTTGATTATAGTTAAATCTTGGCATGACGACCTCATGCAACTATAGTTGGGTGTGGATTGAAGCATTGGAAGTTAAACATTATTCAATAAAGAACATCTTCTCAGTTGCAGCGGTTAGTATCATAGTCAACTATAGTCAACTCGAAGTTAAACTCTCTAGCCAGAGTAGTACGAACCAAAGATTTTGTTTATGGACTAACCAAGTTGAATATGGATGATATTAGAATTTTGATCAAAACCAAATTCAATAAGTCATAGCATAAAATAGCGTTGACGAAGAAAATTGAAGTAAACAATCGTTACTAAAAGACATCGCTTAAATTGTAAAATTGGATTTTACCGATAAAGATGTATAAGCGATAAATTAGGCCAAACTGTCACTCCACTAGCTAAGATGACAAGTGAACTTTAATATTCGAATAGTTCAATATTAATCGCTAACTGAATTTGCACATACAAGTTGCACAGCCGTATTGGTGATTTCTCCAAAATGCCACATGATTTAATTGATTTATAAATTGTTATAAATTAGTTAATATTTATGAAATGTTAATTCTTTAAATATTTGTTGTATTGGGTGTTTTTAATAATTTTCTAGGTTTCATTAGTAATTAGTTGGATGCGTATATAAAAGTTATATATGTACGTATCGATATGCATTTAAATACAATTTAAATATCATTATTTACTAAATAGTTTGCATTTTGTATTGGCCTTCTTAGCCAAATATTATGGCTGACCTAGGGAAGGAAAAGAGAGCGAGTGGTTGTTTGTATTCTAGATCTGGATCTAGAAATCTAGAATTGGTAAACTGAGAAGTGGTAAAAGGAGGATAATTTGTCTCCTCCGCTTTCTTTGTTTAAGCAAGCCTACCCCTTCAATTTACCTCCCCATAACCGTGAGCTACCATAAGCTGCTAAAAAATTTGGGAAACAATAGTGCCCATGATTCAAGAAAATCTCAAATAATATTAAAGCTTGCCTACTAGAATGCACAAGCTTTAATAAAATCATGGGATAAGTCAAAGCTCAGCCCACTATAATGCCCAAACTTCTATAACATCATGAGATAATTGAAAGCATTGGCTCTTATGATGCCCAAATTTGAAGAAATTCATGAGTTATGCTTGATTTTCAAGATTTTCAAGCTAAACTAGTGAGAAATCCAAATGTACTGAGGAGGATTTAGGATTTATGTCTATTTAAGAAAAATCTTTTTTGAGATAAAGGGTGTAACCGAGGTCACACAACCATACGTGCATAACTAAAGTAGAATTGCCTGACTAACATGCCTAGTCGGTAGCCAATACTATTTAAGGGAAATTAAAACCCTAATTACCCTAAAACTAATTCTTCTTCATTATCTAGCCGCCGCTCAACTCTAAACCTAAAACTCTATTCTTCTTCTTCTTCTTCAATTCTAAATCAAAATTCTCTAAATAAAATAGCAAATCAAACAGAAAAAAGAGGAATCTAATCTAGACATTATGTAACATCCCCCACTTGGAGGCCCAAAATTAACGACTACGGATGCTGTAGTCATCCAATCCTCGACGACCAAATACGGTAATGTTAGATAAATTGATATACCAGAAACACATGGATATGGAAAAATTTTAAAATTTCAAAACAACTTTCACATTCCATTCCAAAACCATTTCAACATTCTTTACATAATCCCACAACGTTAATCACGTTCAGAAAAATATAATTATTACAATATACTCCAAGAGCAACATATGAATATGCCCCTTGGTGATCAGAGTGTATAATAGGTAATAAACAACTTGGCTTTAACAAAACAACACAGTGGAATCACATGAGAAAGAACTTAAATAACTACATGCCTTCTGCACGACTCTGGAAACTTTTTCATCTTAAGAGGTATCTGGAAACCTCAAATCTCAAACTACTCAAAATCAATTGAGTACCCGAGAGTTTAAGGGGAAAACATAAACTTCGAGTTAGACATAAAGCCTGGTATGAATAATAATATATACCATCTCAAATCATTTAGATATCTAGTGAGACCACGCTGCTTAACAGATTGGGTTTCCCTTCACTAGTATCTTAAAAACCTTTATAAACCATTTTATGTGCCCCTGCATCCACAATGGTTAATTCAGTTCAAAACATTATTATGTGATGCTATGCAAAACAATTGAATCAATTTGGGATTACTCATCCCCAATTCATTTTGACTATCTGTCATAATTATAGTTTCTAGGATTATAATTAACCAAATAGTTTTCATGGGCTAACTAATAACCGGTTAAACTTTTAAGGACTCCTTGTCCAATTATATAGTTTTCATGGGATTACTATGAACCTATTGATAACTCCAATATCTTTTCTTTTATCCTAGTTTTCATGGGCTGACTAGGAACCTATTGACTAATAGTCAATAACTTTCCTTTACCCTAGTTTTCATGGGCTAACCAGGAACCTATTGACTATCTGTCAATATTTCATTTTCTTATCTGGATATAGTTTTCATGGGCTTACTATAAACCTATCTAACTGACATTTTTAATTATACATAGTTTTCATGGGCTAAATATGAACCTATTGGCCCCTGCCAATATCTTTTCCCTTAAACAGTTTTCATGGGCTTACTGTTAACCTATTGGCCCACGCCAATATCCTTTAGTTATTCACTACTAGGTGAACCCAATTGGTTATTCTACCTTTTTCCAAAGTACAGTTTTTGGATTCATTATAAAGTGAATATATACATATATGAAGAAGCAACCAATATACCTTGGTTAATTCCTTTAACCCATTTAGACTTCTTCATAAGTTCTATTTCAAAATACTTTGTTTATTAATATGCCGTGGTTTTGCTTTTTAAATAAGATTGGGTTATTTGTTTTGAAAACTATACTTTCAAAACCTTCGAAACCTTGCTTTCGACCTCATTAGATAGCCTCCTTCGAAAGCATATATCTCTTTTCAAAACATCAGGCTTCTTCCTTTTAAAAACACTTTAAAATCCTTCTTTCGAAACCTTTCTAATATAATAAAGTGTTACTTATTAATTATTAGAAGCATAGCTTCAAAACCATTGGAAGTATCTCTTCCTAAAGCATTGAAAGTCCCCCTTTCGACATCATTGAGTTTACCTTTAAAAATATCATTTGGGTCCAAGAAAATATATAAACAAAAGTATCACTTTCGAAACCATTCTTTATTATATAAAAATATTGGGGAATTTATGATGGCGTCGATACCATCTCTTTCGACAGAGTCAAAAGCATACATTTAAAATATTAAAGGATAGCTTCGAAACCCCTTTTGAAACCATTGCCTTCGAAACCCATAACCCTTTCGAAAGCATTTAGAAAGTGGCTTAATATAGTTTTAAAACAAACAATACCTTTCGACCGTATTGATGACTTCAATACACTCGAAAGGCACAAGATTCGTCAGCAGGGCTTCGATTAGGTCGGAACCTTTCTTTTGAAAGCATTGATTTATAATTAAAGGAACTCCTTAGAAACCCCTTTTTCTTTTAAAACAAACATGGCAACCCCTTCGAAATCCATTATAAACTTTTTCCAAAAACATTCATATCGACTAAGTCAAAAGCTTAGTAAAACAAAGGAAGACGCTAATCTTTTCAAAACAAACTGATGTAACGACCCCATCTGAAGCTATGCTTTCGACACCATAGCTTTCGCCTTTCTCCAATCCACTACGTATCACCTAGATGATACCCTATGTACTGAATTTAGCTTAATAGGGTTTCGACATAGTCGAAGGCGAAAGGTAAGGGGCGAAAGGTAAGGGGCGAAAGGTACTCTGAATAGAGGCAAAACCTGTTTTTCTAAATTAAATAATAAATTAAGTAACTTATATAAACTAACCTTCCTACATGTAAATTTCTTATTGGTTTCGTTTACTTTTCCCACGCTTTTCAAAACTAACCGCCCTTTTATTTTGGATAAGTATCAAACTTAAACTTTTGCAAATAAAACCTTCTTCTTTATTTGTACGCAAATCATTTTGATCCTCTTCTCAAAATAATTTGTTTTGTATATCAAATCACTTAAGAAAAATCCCCAAAAATCACAGAAATTTACTTTGATCATGTTATCTAACATATCAAAATTTCAAACCCAAATTCTCAATGTATTTTCTGAAATAAATTGTTAAACCCAACATGCTATATTTTCATTCAAAAATTTATGATAATCTTTCCAAAGCTTGGAAAACTATCAAACTTAAAAACCAACTCTAAAATCATGTTTTGTATAACATATAATTTTCCATGGCATTTAAACATCGATAACACACGGTTTTGATCTAAAACCGTATGAACCATTATTTAAACAATCTTGTTTAAATTTAAATAAACCATAATTCAAGCATATCATCATCAAACATCATATATACGAATTTAAACTTAAATCCAAAACATATATTTAACAAATAGAGATGTAAATTATCATTCACCTTAATCTTTGATAAGGAAAGTGGATTGATATGAGTTTGATTCCCCTTTCTTTAATTCTTTTTCTTTTCTTTGAATTTCCTTTTCTTCTTTTACAGTTAATGGCCGGACTTCTTTCTTTTGCTAGCATTTCTTATTTTTGAGAAAATGATTATGAGTCTCAATGTCTTAAGAAGTAAACATATATATATATATATACAAGGGTAAAGTTAGGTGTAGCTAAATCCCATTATATCCTTGCACAACTTAATTAATCTTTAAACCATTCTTTAACCCAATTGAATTAATAAGCACGTCCACTTAATTTTATTCAAATCTCAATCCCCTTATCACTTAACATTTACATTATTCTATTTAATTTATCTAATTACATATCCTGAATAATGTTATTTAAAATTAGGGGTGTTACAGGCTCTCCTACTTAAATAATTTCATCCTCAAAATTCAATAAGGACTAAATACTAATTATAGCAATCATCTGTAAACACTCCTAACAACTATACTAGTTTATCTGACTAGCGATCAACTATATAAATCTAATATAGACATACCATTTAAAACAGACCAGGATAAGTATATCGAATCTTGTCCTCTGTCTCCCAAGTGTAGTCCTCCTCGTTGTCGCTCCACTGAACTTTCACCAACTTGACTATCTTGGACCTCAATCTTTTCTCATCTCTCGCTACAACCCGATCTAGCTGTCTAACAATTGTCAAATTAGGCTCTACTACCAACTCATCCAATCCTGTTGGAGGAATAGTAGTCTCTGGATCATGCACATACTTGCGAAGACGAGGCACATGAAATACATTATGGACACCTGCCATATTGCTCGGCAATTCTACTCTGTATGCGAGCTTTCCAATCCTTTCAATAATCTAGAATGGACCAACATATTTCGGTGTCAGCTTCCCGGACTTTCCGCATCGTATCACTCCCTTCATCGGTGACACCTTGATAAAAACTCTATCTCCAACTGAGAACTCTAAGTCTTTACGCCTTTTATCTGTGTAACCCTTCTGTCTGGATTGAGCTTCCTTCATCTAATCTCGGATCAACAAAATCTTTTTTGACGCATCTCTAACCATATATGGACCGAAGACTAATCTGTCTCCAGTCTCTAACCAACATGTAGGTGTGAATGGCTTTCCATACAAATCTTCAAAAGGCGTCATTTCTATACTAGTATGAAAACTATTATTATAGGATAACTCAATCAAATGTAGGCGATCTTCCCAAGATCCACCAAAGTCTAGTACACAAGCCCTTAATAAATCTTCGAGTACCTTATTGATTCTCTCAGTTTGCCTATCTATCTGTGGGTGATATGCTGTACTCATCTTGAGCTTGGTACCTAATACTCTCTGTAGACTTTTCCAAAACTCGCTAGTGAATAGTGCATCTCTATCGCTAACTATGCCACTAGGAATTCCATGAAGCCTAACTATGTTCTTCACGAACAACTTTGCCAAAACAAATGTCGTCCTGGTTGACTTGATTGGAATGAAATGGGTGCTCTTGGTCAATCTGTCCACTATGACCCATATGCTTTCATTTACCTTGTTCGACCTTGGCAACCCATCTATAAAATCCATGGATATAGAATCCCACTTCCAAAATGGAATCTCTAAAGGCTGAAGCAACCCGCTCGGCTTCTGATGTTCGGCTTTCACTTGTTGACAGTTAGCACATTGTCTAACCCACAAGCCAACATCCCTCTTCATGCCTTCCCAATAGAAGCTTCTCTTCATATCTTGATACATCTTGGTTCCTCAAGGATGAATCGTAAACTTGGATCGACGAAACTCGTCTGGAACTTCTTTTCGCAAGTTCTCTACATTTGGAACACATAATCGTCCCTTCTTCCTCAACCATCCTCTCTGGTCAATGCCAAAATCTTTAAGATCATCGATCTTGGATCCCACCTCGAGTCTTCTAATTTTCTCGGCTATCTCTGGATCCTCTTTCTGTTTAGAAGCTATCCTCTCGATCAGCACTGGTCGAACCCTCAAACAGGCCAACATAGCAGTACTTTGACTAGAATCAGCAGTCGATCTCGACTTTATACTACACGTAGCCAAAACTTCTAAATCCTTCCATTCTGCCAACATAGCTAACACCATATTCTGATGTTTCCTACTAAGGGCATCCGCTACCTTATTTCCTTTTCCAGGAGTATATTCTATACCAAAATCATAAGTAGCCAAAAACTTCAGCCACCTTTGTTGTTGCATATTCAACTCTTTCTGAGAGAATAAATATCTTAAGGACTTATGATCAGTGTATAGCTCAAATCTCTCCCCTAAGAGATAATGTCTCCAAATCTTCAATGCGAAGATCACCGCAGCCAACTCCAAATCATGAGTAGGATATCTTACTTCATGCGGTCTAAGTTGTTGAGAAGCATAGGCAATGACTTTACCATTCTGCATCAATACAGCTCCTAATCCTGTTCCACATGCATCAGTGTACACCACCAGCCGTTGGTTTCCATCTGGAACAACTAAAACTGGCGCGTTGGTTAACAAATGTTTTAACTTAAGGAACCCTTCCTCACATTTGTCGGACCAAATGAACTTCACATCCTTCCTGGTCAAGTTAGTCAAAGGTGCTGCTATCCACAAAAAATCTTTGATAAATCTTCGGTAATAACTAGCAAGTCCGAGAAAACTTCTGATCTCGGTTACTGTCTCTGGTCTCCTCCAATTATTGATAGCTTCGATCTTAACTAGATCTACTGCCAAACCTTCCTTTGAAACTACATGTCCAAGAAACTTGACCTCCTTCCAAAAATGACATTTAGAAAACTTCGCCTTTAGCTGATGCTGCCTTAACGTCTCAAGCACTACTCTTAGATGATTCTCATGCTCCCTCTTATCTTTCGAGTACACCAAAATGTCATCTATGAATACTAACACAAACCTATCCAAGTGTTCTCGGAAAACCCGGTTCATTAAGTCCACGAAGAAAGCAGGTGCATTCATCAACCTGAATGGCATCACTAACCGTTCATACGAACCATACCTAGTTCGAAATGCTATCAAAGGAATACTGTCCTGTGCCACTCTCAACTGATGGAAACCGGTCATCAAATCTAATTGGGAAAACACTTGGCTCCACTCAACTGATCAAACAGATTATCAATTCATAGCAAAGTTTATCTATTCTTGATCGTCCTTTCATTCAGTTTACGGTAGTCGATGCACATCTGCAATGATCCATCTGACTTCTTTACAAAAAATCATGGTCGCTCCCCAAGATGAACTACTTGGTCTAATAAAATTCCTTCCTTCTAGATCCACTAGCTTCACCTTCAATTCTTTCATTTCAGTCGGTGTCAATTTGCTAGGTGGTCTACTGACAGGTTCAGCTCCTGGTACAAGATCTATCCAAAACTCAATAGCTCGTTTCGGTGGTAGTCCTGTATTGGCTCAAATACATCTACAAACTCTCCTACAACTCGAACTTGACTTAGCTCCTCTGCTGCTTCCACAACATTTAACACAACACAAACACTTCGGTCAAAACTCTCTACTGAGAAGATGATTCGATTCTGACTATTTGGATGCCTTAATGATATTTCCCCATCCTAGCAAAATATCATAGCCTCATATCTACCCAACCAATCTATACCCAAAATGATTCCTAAATCTACGAAATCATAAACATACAAATTGCATGCAAACATATGACCTAACAAATCCAGTTCTAACTGGTCACATCTCATTCCTAGAGTTGCATACCCTCCTATTGGATCCATAACCCTTAAAGAAGAAACATGGTAAGTGGGTTCTAAGCATAATTTATTAACCAAATTCTTGAATATAAATGAATGTGATGCACCAGTATCAAATAGTATCCTAACTGGAATACTTTGAATCAAAAATGTGTCTCCCATCATAGCCTTTCCCTTATTTGCTGCAGTTGATTTGGAAGAAGACGATGGTCCAATAGCAAAAATCTTTCCTTTTTCTGCCCTAACTGGCTCTGGACACTAGTTCTTGTAATGTCCAACTTGATCGCAGTTGTAACACTTAATATGCTTCTTATCCGCAGCCTTCTTCTACCCCTTGCCTAACCGACACTCATTTGCAAAATGACCATTCTTGTCATATTTGTAGCAAACTAAATCAGCTTTTGACTTCTTGGCTGAATCTCCCTTCTGGGCTCCTTTCTTTTTGAAGAATTTTCTCTTCTTTCCCCCGAGAACTCTGGGATTTAATTGGCTCCTCTCTAGCACAAATAGCAAGCATCTCTTCATGGCGAATGGCCATCTCCACCGCCACATTACAAGGATCACTGGTATGAGTCAGGGTCGACCTAGCAAGCTCCGGCCTCAATCCTCAAATGAACTTTTCATTCCTTCTAATGTCGGTGTCTATAATAGCGTATCCATATCGAGATAGCTCATCAAATCTATTTGCATACTTGATAAATGACATGTCTCCCTGAACTAAATCCATAAATTTTCTCATCAATGCTGACTTGACAACTTCAGAAATAAACCTCTGTTCGAATCTCCTTCGAAAATCAGCCCAAGTCAACTCTTCCTCTTGAACTCTGACAGTCACACCATTCCACCAGTGATGTGCTGACCCTTGCAACTGTCTATAGACCAACCTTCTCTTCTGCGCATCTTCTAAACTCGAATCAGAGAAAATGCTTTCACAGTGTAACAGCCAATTCTCCACTTCTATAGCATCTTCCGTTCCCATAAATGGCTTTCATCCCAAACTGGTGTAGTCTCGGTTTAGCTTGGCATAATTATTCCCAATGGGAATAACAAGATTTTCTCCTCCAATATTTCCAGCCACTCCAGCAGTCCCGCTTGCATTAAATTAGCAAGGAAATGATACATCATCCCCGCATCTACTGGCGGATTCCCAGCACTCACATTAGCCTCCGCATTTTGATTAGCGTTAGCCTGTCGACCTTGGTTCCTTCGGCTATTAGATCAAGCATTTCCATCAGTTGTGGTGCTTCCTCCACCTATATTTCCTCTTCCATTTCCTGCTTCCATATCTTCTTTCTCGTAAATCTGTGTATGAGCCTTAGTAAGATACAGAAGAACGGTCTAAGAGAAAGGGGAATTACGTACTTATATATATATATATCTATATATACATATACATCAAATTCAAGTACGTTACAATCGCGTTAACCCAAACCCCGATCAAATTTTTGATTCATTGGATTATGTTTTGAAAATCTTTTAGGTTTTAATTACTTAAATTTTCATAAACCTATGCACTGATTCCAACCTGTAACATCCCCCACTTGGAGACCCAAAATTAACGGCTACGGATGCTGCAGTCATCCATAGTTATTAATCCTCGGCGACCAAATACGGTAATGTTAGATAAATTGATATACTAAAAACA
This sequence comes from Allium fistulosum, assembly GCA_030737815.1. Taxonomy (NCBI): domain Eukaryota; kingdom Viridiplantae; phylum Streptophyta; class Magnoliopsida; order Asparagales; family Amaryllidaceae; genus Allium; species Allium fistulosum. The sequence continues at coordinate 71,440,727 of CM060906.1, forward strand.
CATAGATATGGAAAAAGTTTAAAATTTCAAAACAACTTTCATATTCCATTCCAAAACCATTTCAACATTCTTTACATAATCCCACAACATTAACCACGTTCAGAAAAATATAATTATTACAATATACTCCAAGAGTGACATATGAAGATGCCCCCTTGGTGATCAGAGTGTATAATAAGCAATAAACAACTTAGCCTTACCAAAAAACACAGCAGAATCATATGGGAAAGAACTTAAATAACTACATGCCTTCTGCACATCTCCGAAAGCTTTTTCTTCTTAAGAGGTATCTCAAAACCTCAAATCTCAAACTACTCAAAATCAATTGAGTACCTGAGAGTTTAAGGGGAAAACATAAACTTTGAGTTAGACATAAAGCCTAGTTTGAATAATAATATATACCAACTCATATCATTTAGATATCTAGTGAGACCACGCCGCTTAGCGGAATGGGTTTCCCCTCACGAGTATCTTAAAAACCTTTATAAACCATTTTCTGTGCCCCTACATCCACAATGGTTAATTCAATTCAAAACATTATTATGTGATGATATGCAAAACAATTGAATCAATTCTGGATTACCCATCTCCAATTCATTTGGACTATTTGTCATAATTATAGTTTCTAGGATTACTATTAACCTAATAGTTTACATGGGCTAACTAATAACCGGTTAAACTTTTAAGGACTCCTTGTCCAATTATATAGTTTTCATAGGATTACTATGAACCTATTGGTAACTCCAATATCATTTTTGTTATCCTAGTTTTCATGGGCTGACTAGGAACCTATTGACTAACAGTCAATATCTTTCCTTTACCCTAGTTTTCATGGGCTAACTAGGAACCTATTGACTATCTGTCAATATTTCATTTTCTTATCCGGATATAGTTTTCATGGGCTTACTATAAACCTGTCTAGCCGACATCTTTAATTATACAAAGTTTTCATGGGCTAACTATGAACCTACTGGCCCCTGTCAATATCTTTTCCCTTGAACAGTTTTCATGGGCTTACTGTTAACCTATTGGCCCCTGCTAATATCCTTTATTTATTCACTTCTAGGTCAACCCAACTGGTTATTCTTCCTTTTTCCAAAGTATAGTATTTGGATTCATTATAAAGTGAATATATACATATATGAAGAAGCAACCAATATAATTTGGTTAATTCCTTTAACCCATTTAGACTTCTTTATAAGTTCCATTTCAAAATAATTTGTTTATTAATATGCCATGGTTTTGCTTTTTAAATAAGATTGGGTTATTTTTTTGACAACTATACTTTCGAAACCTTTGAAACCTTGCTTTTGACCTCACTGGATAGCCTCCTTCGAAAGCATATATATCTTTTCAAAACATTAGGCTTATGCCTTTTAAAAACACTTTAAAATCCTTCTTACGAAACCTTTCTTATATAATAAAGTGTTACTTATTAATTATTAGAAGCATAGCTTCGAAACCATTGGAAGCATCTCTTCCTAAAGCATTGAAAGTCCCCCTTTCGACATCATTGGGTTTACGTTAAAAATATGATTTGGGTCCAAGAAAATATATAAATGAAAGTATCTCTTTCGAGACCATTCTTTATTATATAAAAATATTGGAGAATTTATGATGGCGTCGATACCATCTCGTTCGACAAAGTCGAAAGCATACATTTAAAATATTGAAGGATAGTTTCGAAACCTTTTTCGAAACCATTGCCTTCAAAACCCATAACCCTTTCGAAAGCATTTAGAAAGTGGCTTAATATAGTTTTAAAACAAACAATACATTTCAACGGTATTGATGACTTCAATACACTCAAAAGGCATAAGAATCGGCGGCAGGGCTTCGACTAGGTCGGAACCCCTTCCTTTGAAAGCATTGATTTATAATTAAAGGAACTCCTTCGAAACCCCTTTTTCTTTTAAAACAAACATGGCAACCCCTTCGAAAGCCATTATAAACTTCTTCCAAAAACATTCGTATCGACTAAGTCGAAAGCTTAGTAAAACAAAGGCATGCTCTAACCTTTTCAAAACAAACTGAGGTAATGACCCAATCGGAAGCTATGCTTTCGACACCATACCTTTTGCCTTTCTCCAATCCACTGTGTATCACCTAGATGATACCCTGTGTATTGAATTAGCTTAATAAGGTTTCGACATAGTCGAAGGCGAAAGGTAAGGGGTGAAAGGTACTCTGAATAGAGGTGAAACCTGTTTTTATGGATTAAATACTAAATTAAGCAACTTATATAAACTAACCTGCCTACAAGTAAATTTCTTATTGGTTGACTTTACTTTTCCCATGCTTTTCAAAAATAACTGCCTTTTTATTTTGGATAAGTATCAAACATAAACTTTTGCAAATAAAACCTTCTTTTATTTATACATAAATCATTTTGATCCTCTTCTCAAAATAATTTATTTTGTATAACAAATCACTTAAGAAAATTCTCGAAAATCACAGAAATTTACTTTGATCATGTTATCTAACATATCAAATTTTCAAACCAAAATTCTCAATATATTTTCTGAAATAAATTACTAAACCCAACGTGCTATATTTTCATTCAAAAATTTATGATAATCTTTCCAAAGCTTGGAAAATTATCAAACTTAAAACCCAACTCTAAAATCATGTTTTGCATAACATATAATTTTTCAATGGCATTTAAACATCAATAACACATGGTTTTGATCTAAAACCGTATGAATCATTTTTAAATAATCTTGTTTAAATTTAAATAAACCATAATTCAAGCATATCATCATCAAGCATCATATATACGAATTTAAACTTAAATCCATAACATAAGATGGAAATTATTATTCACCTTAATCTTTAATAAGGAAAGTGGATTGAGATGAGTTTGATTTGCCTTTCTTTAATTCGTTTTCTTTCCTTTGAATTTCCTCTTCTTTTTTTACTGTTAATGGCCGACCTTCTTTCTTTTGCTTACATTTCTTATTTTTAAGAAAATGATTATGAGTCTCAATTGCTTAAGAAGTAAATATATATATATATATATATATATACAAGGGTAAAGTTAGGTGTAGCTAAATCCCATTATACCCTTACACAACTTAATTAATCTTTAAACCATTCTTTAATCCAATTGAATTAATAAGCATGGCCACTTAATTTTATTCAAATCTCAATCTCCTTATCACTTAACATTTATATTATTTTATTTTATTTATCTATTTAAATATCCTGAATAATGTTATTTAAAATTAGGGGTGTTACACATTAGCAAATCAAATAGAGGAAGAGAGACACTAAATCCAATCAAATTAAAGAATAAAGTTTGGAGGTTTCTATAAAAAAATTAACCAAAGCAACAAATTGAGTTGAGTGGGATTATCCACAAAATGGTTAGTTTTTGAATTATGCATTTTATTTCATTTATACATCTATTTAGGTTTTGAAATATGATTTAAAAATGGATTAGATTATCCAAGTTAATGATTTATATGAATTGGATAAATAGGAAACCATAAACTATTGCTTTGATAATAAAATTGATAGATTAGGGGGAGAATTAATTTGGATTAATTTGACAAAAGTATAGTTTACCCTAGGTTTTGTAGAAATGATTGATAAAATAATTCTACAACTATTAAAGATGAACATAGGTTAACTTTGTGAATATATCAACAGTATTATACTTATATATGACTGAATTGTAACATTTACATTGGAAATGGATTATGACCATAATGAATAAATCATAATTTTGGAGCATATTATATGATGTTCGTAAGAATGAATAAATAATAGAATGAATCTATAATAAATCAACATTGTATTTGAAGTATGTAAATAAAATAGGATGAAACTGCAAACAAAACGGTTGAAAAGATGAAGTTTGAAGCATTGGAATGCATGCTGCAGGTGAGAAGTCGGATGGAGAAAAGTTCCATGCGATTGGTGAAAAGGCAAAATAAGGAAAAGAAGGAGCGGAGTTCTGCTCGATTGAAAATGAAATTTTAGTTGACTAAAAAGCAGGCTAGTGCGTACTATAGGAATCCAATTGACTAGAAAATATTCCAATCGATTGGAACTAGTTGATTTGTGATGTTTTCCGGTTGAATGGAAACCTACATCAGGCTAGGTTAAACCTGGCCCTAGCACATACCAAGTATGAATGTTTCAGGGACTTGTTTCGTTCTTTTTAATGTTATGGAGTTCAAGAAGCCTTACCTAATTGTATAACATGACATTCAACATGGACGTGCGATTATGTCATAATTAAATTGCTTTTATCATTACCATTAGCACCACAACTGCATATTTTAACTTGTGATTATTGAGAGAGTGGTGATATATGTATAGTAGGCTTTACATTGTTCGATCGATATACCCCTCGGGGAAGTAGAATTGTTTATCGATCCTGGTATTCTATCGGTCAAAATTATATGGAGCATAAGAAATATTTACCATTGAGATTGTATAGTCGATGCGTTAATAGGTAGTTTACTATCAAGATTGTGTACTCGGTGTGAGCTTTAAGCGGTTTACCATCGACATTGTTTACTCGATGTATTTAGGTGGTATAATATCGAGATTGTATACAGATGCATAATATCATGTAAGTTGTTTACCATCGAGACTGTATAGTCAATGTATTATTAGGTTTATGAAGTTTATGGATGTCCAACCTTCAGGTGGGAATCCTCACGGGCTATTCTCGGACTTTAGGTGTATTATAGTTTATTAACCTATATTTTGTTAGTGGGTGGATTTGTTAGATGTACTGCACATATACAAATAAACACCCTTAATTGTGTAGGTTATAAATGATACTTCATCTACATAATTGCACCATGGCACTATTGATACTTCTTACTCACTAGACTATATTTAACCCTTCTCTTGTCCACCTTTATATCTACTTACAGGTTGAAAAGATAGTAGGATGGTGTGACAAGCTCAAGTAAGACACATAAAGGAGGTGAGTGCTTTGGGATTTATGTATAGTCATCTCATATATATGTTAATACATTTTTCATTTAATTACTTATTATATTTGTAGTTGGATATTATCAGGAACTTTATTTAGTTGTTTCATGTATTGTTCGCTGTTGTTTTAATCAGAGATAATTTTGTTATTTCAGTTACTTAGTTTCTTCCGCTAAGGGATCTAAAAATGTGGAAAATTTATATTTATCTCTGTATCATATAAACCATCAAAACCTAATGATCCATACTTCTTAGCATGACGTAAGTTCAAACATCGCTTCTAGGCATTGAATCAATGTGTTTGGAAGTGTGGATTGTTACATAACCTTGAGTCATCCATAATCTGGTATGAGTGATCTATAATCTCAAAAAATAATAAATTTCTTACAGTAAGATGGAACATAAGATATGTAGAATCATACCAGACCTGTCCTTGCAACTTGATAGAGTTAGGGGCATTCCCTAGACCCAATTATGTAATTGTTACATAAATCTAACTCGATAATCAATCTTATTCAAAATAAAATGTGTTCCCTTTCTATTATATACTCGATATAATATGTTACGTTAATTAATTAATTTAGTTAAAAGTATATTAATAGAAAATCCATAAATGGTATGTTTTGTGATAGTAGTTACAATGCACTGTAATCATGAGTGATCATAATAAAATAAACATACCATTTTAAATATTCTTATTCAAGATGTATCGAGATTGGGTATAGATACATCTGTTGAGATATAGTACGTTACACTCTACAATAGGCAGTGTATTACACATGGCTGCTAGGGGCACCAAGGAGTTACATACTTACAGTTATTAGATAAATATGGAATGACTCACTCGATAGTTTTCTATTGATTTATATAACTAAGGTCAAGTAGAAAATATCTATTTGATAATTTCACATAATTCCCTCGACTTGAGAATACCATCGATCTTCAATGTGGAAACTTCGTTTTGATTATAGTTAAACCATGGCACGATGTCCATCGAAAGATTATAGTTAGGTCCTATGGAAGCATTGGAAGTGACATACTATTCAAGAGAGAATTTATCTCCACAGTTATATGAGGTTAGTTTCATGGCCAATTGAAATCAACTCAAAGTCAAAGTCTCTAGCCAGAGCAGTTCGGTTAATAGTAATGAACCAAGGATATTGTGTTTGGACTATAGCGTTGAATATGGACGTTATTGGAAATTCGACCATTACCAAATTCCATAAGTCCAAAGTGATATAGTTTTAATGAAGAGAATTGGTCTAAAAAATTGTCACTGCTGGTAACACTTAATAAAGAAAAAATTGGATTTTACCGATGTCAAGTAAGTGATAAATTTGGCCATAATATCACACCACCTACTAATGATATGTGAATGTTAATATTGAAATTGTTCCATATTAATCGCTGATCAAATTTACACATAAGAGTCACACAACCGAAACATTCAATACTCATGTTACCGCCCGATTTAATTAAATTATAGTTGTTATAATTAATTAAATTAATTAATATTTAAGAAATATTAATTATAAAATTTTATTTTATGTGTATTCAAGAATATTAAATAGTGTATATATAATAGCTATAAATACACTTACCGATATACGATATCGATACGCGTTTAAATTGGATTTAAGCATGCTAACTATTGTTTCGGCTTGAAGTAATTTTGAGGCCCGTGAAGGGCTTGTTATTTTCGGAAATGATAGGGATAAGGATGGCCGGCCATGCGATGGCATGGTAAAAGGGATTTTGAATTAAAAAAGAAAGAGAAATGGTAAGAGAGAAACAAGGATTGTGATCCTCTTTTTACTCTTTAGTCTCTCCTTTGTTTAATCCCCTTAACCCTCAATTTGATGTGACCCTTTGGAGCATTCATGTCTTCCTATTTTTGGATGAAATCAAACCCTCACTTCTCTTTAAATTTTCAAGCCCAAAAACATCAAATTAAATACAATTCGATTGTCGGTGGTAGTTGTATTTGGCAGCTAGCAACTTTTGGATTTTGGAGCTTGGGTCTTCGTTTCTTAGCGTAAGGCAAAGGTAATTTTACTTGATTACAATTATATAATGCCCAATAAATTTATTATATCATGTATTAGTTTCGATAGAATCTTTTATCATGAATCTGTATATTTTTGTGTTGTCACATACTGAATGGTTATATATATATTTGTGTGTGTTTATAAAAAAAAATTGTAATCATGCATAGATGCTCATGGCCTTGATTAAAAAATTCGAAAATAAACTATATACATTGTTAAAATTTTTAATTAAAACCAAATTCATAAGAAATAACTTTGTATTAAATATAATCTATATTTCATAAATTTAATTATCCGTATAAGATTTCAAAAAAAAACTTTAGATTTAATTCGCATTTATAATATATACATATATATATATATATTAAAATTAATTTATGCATATAATAATTACATATATTTATTTACAAATAATTTAACATGTAGGTATATAATTTTAATATAAAATATGTTATCATTGTTTTTGGAAATTATAATTTTTTTACTTATTCTATACGGAATTAAAAAAACCATTTTTAATTGTTAAATAAGTTTAAACGAAATTAAAAAACAGTTTTTTTAGGAAAAAAACATTTGTTGTATGTATATATACTTTTTATTATTATTATTTACATTATAATATATTTACAAGTATATATTTATGTTAGCACCAAAATCGGTCACTAACCCCATTTAGAAAGATTATGTAGAGAGATAAATGAAGAAGATAAATTAAAACAAAGAGATATAGACTAAATTAACTGTAGAAATCTAGAACACCAGATTTATAGTGGTTCGGCGTAACTGCCTACGTCCACTTTGAGTTTTGATCTTTATTTCTTTCATAAGTAGTTAAATATAGATATAATCCATATATTAATGACTTGAATACAAGTTTGAACTGAAAATAATAAGCCTTGAAAGCGGCAGAGTCTCCCCAGTGTTCTCCAAAAAGGTCCTTTTTCAGCATGCCCCTGCCCCTCTATTTATAGACGAAGATGGGTTGGACTTCCCTAACGGGCCTAGCAGCCAGATACCTCAGCCCGTGGTGAGTGACTTCTGTGTACCGAGCCACAAATGCCGAACGGCAAATGCCGAGTCATGTCTCCAAACCGAACGAGGCATTGTGTTAAGTGAAATGTGTAGGCCGAACAAGGCCCAATGCCGATCGAGGGGAGATGCCGAACGACATGCTTACGCCGAGCGAGGTTGGAATGGTGAACAAAGCTGGAATGCCGGTCGAGGCTTAGATGCCGAACAAGGCTGGAATGCCGAACGAGGCAGGAATGCCGATCGAGGCTGGAATGTCGGGCGAGGCTGGAATGCCGAACGATGCTAGAATGTCGAACGAGGTAGGAATACTGGTCGAGGCTGGAATGCCGAACGAGGCAGGAATACCGGTCGAGGCTGGAATGCCGAACGATGCTGGAATGCCGAACGAGGTTGAATGTCGAATGAGGCTTTCGATGCCAAACAACCTCTGAATTCCGAACGAGGTTGAATGCCGGGCGAGGCTTTCGATGACATACAACCTCGTTGTGCCGAACAGGGCTTGAATTCCAAACGAGGATAGATGCCGAGCGGGGCTTGAATGCCGAGTAGGGCTTGAATGCCGAGCGGTGCTCTATGCCGAGTAGTGCTTGGATGCCGAACGACAATGAACGTCGAACGACATTGGTGCCAAGCGAGGGTGTTGCTTTGACCGGTTCTACCGGTCACTGTCCATTCGTCTTCCCTCGTCCCTATATAACTCAACAGCCCTCGTCTTTTCCTTTTTTACTTCCGCTCTACAAAACTTATGAACTCGCCTCCCAACAGACTTCAGCGAATTATTTTCCCTCCCCTTCTCTTTCAAACTCAATATGCTACCTCACCTCCTCCCCTAATCAACGAATCCGATCTGAATCGCATTTCCTACACCAGAATCTCCCCAAGCTACGAGTCATTTCTTACGTAATGGCCTTTCCTTCAAACACTTCACCCCGACTAAGAGACTTAGCACGAGATTCAAACTCGCGAATCTTCGTAAAACCGAGGACAGTAGGAACTGCATGGATGAGGACAACGAATTCGAGGTTAGAATTTGTTTTAGGGATAGGTGGAGTGATGGAAGGAAGGAGGTGTCTGTGGTGTTTAGGATATGAGGGAGTAAGGAGTAGTGAAGTTAGGGGGTGTCGCTGCGGCTCGGTACCATCTCTGCTTGGCATAATTTCTGTATGCCGAATGAGGAAAGAGGGAAAAAGGAGAAGAAATGAGGGTTGAGTCTAGATGCCGAGCGATGCGGCTTGGTATGATCATGGCTCGGTACGACACCATCATGCCGAACGACGAAGAGGAAGTATTAGTGTGAAGTTGGAATTAGGTTCAGCGTGCCGAGCGACGTGGATCGGTATGACCACAGCTCGACATGATGCTCGTATGCCGAACGAGGTAGGAAGGAGTGCAGGAGAAAAGTAGGAGTTAGGCAAAATGCCGAGCGACGCGGCTTGGTATGTCTTGCCGAACGACCCATCTGTGCCGGACAGTAGAGTGGGAGCGTAGGAATGAGGTAGGAGTTAAGGGTAAAGTGCCGAGCGATGCGACTCGGCATGACTGTGGTTCAGCATGACTCCCTTATGCCGAACGGTGGAGAAGAACGGTGGGTGAGTGGTGTACATACGACAATTAAAACCATCTCAACTTGAACATAATGCATTGTTGACTTAACACCTTTTTATGCCCGAATATATGACAGTGAACAAGGACGAACCTAAACAACTAAGCATATCGGACAATCTAGACTGATAACTTCCGTGTTTAGACAACTGTAGACCTGAACTTAAGTTACTTAAAACAGTTAATTACCTTTCATATACAGCATCAATGCCGAGTTCAAAACACAAACCATCTTACGATAAGCTCTCGCAGACGGTCAGCGATGACGGTCTTCGAAGATGATAGTTCGAAGCCTAACTTTATTTCAACAACTCAGTGACTTTTAATTTCTTGGCACTTATATTTGAATGATCGCACTAGTTCACACACCACACGGGGGGAATATTTATGTTGTTAAGTCTAATGTTAATTGTTTTTCAAGTATAGTTCAAACAGGTGCTTTGTCAGATTCAATCTTTATCAGAGATGTCTAGGAAATCTAGCTCTGCTACGATCTCGGATAGACCCGGGCCATCCACTCGACAAGAAGTTATAGGAACCTCAAACCCGTCAACTATCCCTGCTCAAGACTTACTGAGCCCTGCGACGGCATCTGTCGACTTGGCTCCCGATGCTCTGGAGGCAGCAATTTTCTTAGAAGACCCAATCGATTCACAGGCCTCAAAGATTAATGAAAGTACACTCCGTCAGATATGCTTTGTCCATGGAATCCCCTTCGATGACGTGTTAGTCCCATCGGGGCATGATCGTCCGCACCTGCCCCCAGTCGGATATACAGCCTGCAACAGGTTCATGTGCTAGGTCGACAGCGTGCCGCCATTCAATTCTTTTCTTCGCGACGTACTACAGTATATCGAGATTTCCCCCAATCAATTACATCCAAATAGCCACGCATTCATATACGGGACTTGCATCCTCTTCATGAGTGTCCTTTTCAGGCTTCCTACTTCTGGCGATATTCGTTATATCTATCGCTTCAAGAGACGGTCGAACAACCCATCTTTTATATTTCTAGAGCCACATAGTAAATGCCAAATCCTGACTGGGGCATGGAGCAAATTTTCCCAGTACAAGCAAGAGTGGTTCTACGTGCGTTGTCCTCCCGGTTTCGCCAGGAGATGGGTAGAAGGAAGTAAGTTCATTTTCTAGATCAACACTTGAATTTGGCGAAATTTGCATCTTTTCTGATTCTTTATCCACTTTTTCAGGTATCAATCCACGTCCCGAAGGCTCCGGGCACTCTGAAGCTGTTGAGACTATCCGATCCCTCCCCGTAGAAGATCGGGACATCAGATCTCATTTCAAATGAGTCACTTACGAAGTTCGAGCTACTGGCGGAAGGTCGCCAAATAAGCCTCCCCCAAGGTGTCACTCCATCCAGACCTGCTTCGGGCAAAGGAAAAAAGTAGGCTGGGCCTTCAGCACGCAACGCCCCTGACACGCCAGAGGAGGGAGAAATTAGAGAAGGCAAGATGCCCGAAGTACCGGGTGAAAATGTTAATCCCACTCAGGACCCGATAGTCGAGGTTCACGATATTGAGACGTCATCTTCCCCTTCCAAAGGAAAGAAGAAATTGACCTATAAGTTGAGGAGGAAAAAGTGGGTGGAACTTCTAAAGTTACCCTTATTCCAGAGGAGAGAGAACCTCCCCCCAACCCTTAGAGAGTTCGCTAAAAGGTTTGTCGAACCTCACCATCCCTGATGATCTGCTCAATTATGGTTTCGACGACTCAGAGGCGCTTAAACTTCATTCGCCCGCCAGAGGCAATGCAGGCGCTCAAGCTCATGTCCAGGGAGAAAAAACTCCTATTAGTAAAGATAAAGAAACCGGTCCGTCGGGGGGAACACTAGGACACACACGGACACGTGCACTTCACCCTACACTTCAATTTTAGCCAGCACCCTGATCTTTTCTAACTTGTCGTTACTCTCATTCTATGCAGGTGACATGGGACGCACCCACGGACTCGATCGTCTTTGCGGCTCATCCATTTTTCATCATTCTGGCCGGGATTCGGGCACCGGCAAGAGTCAAGACAGAGACGACTCTGGAGACTGAGACAATCGCCTCCAAGAATCGACTTATCGAAGGAAATCATACAGCCAGTCTTCATATTCCCGCGATCTTCCTTCTTAATCAGAGCAAGGCAGAGAGAAGTCTTCACAGAAGGGGTCTCAACCTGATGTTCCCCATGATCAACACTCTAGTTCATCTAGCACACGACAGTCTCGGGAACATCGTAAGAAAACAGAACTTTCAAAGCCACCTCCCCCTGTTCCCGCAACAGATCCGACGATATCGGAGAAGCTAGCCGAACGTAAAGTTAAATTCCCCAAAATCTGCTTTGTGGTTTGAAGTTCCTTCCAGCGATCCATCACATTCCGGGGCATGTCAAGCAGAGTGCCATCGCTTGCAACAACAACGTTTATGTTCAACATGACGTGTTTGTCCATCTAGTTGAAAAAGTATCGGAAGTCACTGTTGAGCATCAACACGAAATCGACCGCCTGAAGCTTGAAGCCATTTTTGATAAAGACATTATCAAAAATCAAGATGAAGAGCTCTCTTCATACAAGTCCCAACTCGAGGCTGCCGAACAAAGTGCTAAAGATACTGCGGAGGCCGTCACTTGTCTAGAGATGACTCATAAAAAGGAAATTGACGAAGCGTTCCAACGCTGTAGGGCCCTAGCTTAAGAAAAGGACTCTGTTCAAAAAGAAAGGGATGCACTCGCCCTGCAGGTTAAATAGTTGAAAGAACTACTCTCTAAGGAGAAGGAAGAGAAGATAGCTACTCAGGAGGAGTCCCAATGATACTGCAATGAGATTGTTGCTACGCGACTCTTGAAGGAAAAGCTCGACGACGAGCTCTCTAAGGTCAGGATGCTGAAGGATGAAGCCTGTGAAGAGGGCAAGAGAATAGTATCCACAGAGATTGACTCTCGCCTTGAGGCGGCTACAGAGGCTGGCAGAGAGGAGATCAAGTGCCTGTTCGACCCGCTAATAGCTGAATATAACGCCCGTGTCCTCATGCATCGGGACTTGACTTTTCTTGGCGAGGGCTACCTCGAATCTCTAACCGAGGCATGTGAAAATTTAATAAAGATTAGAAAGGTGGAATCAGGCACTAAGGAGGTTGACGAGGATACTTTAGTGAAAGAATTTATCGGGGGAATGAGCCTTCAGACTTATCTGCAGCGAAGGTCCTCTATAGCAGAACTCCTCCTCACCGAGAGAAAAGAATGATATTGCCGGCCCGTCCGGAACTGAACCTCTAGCTCCTCCTCCTACTCAATCGGCTGGTCGGCCAGTACTTTATCCATTCGAGCAACACACTGATTATGACCCGGAGGACCCCGGCCTCGGCATTCATGTTCTATCTCCCATTCCAGAGGGTGATACTCCTTGGACGGTTGAGAGCCAACAAGAAGCCAGTATATAACTCTTCTTCTTAAAGTTCGAAGAGCCGTCGTTTTCGATGAGAGGTTATTGTATTCTAACGTTCGTCTCTTGTGATTTTACGCAGGCTGTTCTGATCCTGAACCGACTCCAAAGAGCGATGACGCCAAGGAGAAGATGGGGAAAGCGAGCGAGGCTACTCACACGGGAGTAACCCTCGGTCCTGATGCTCAGGTGATCGGGGCGCTTGACGAGGATAAGTCTGAAACTTCATCTCCCGATGAAGAGAGTTATGAAATTGAGATCACGAGCGCCTCTAAACATACTTCTAAATTGAGCATGAAGGAACAACTTGTGGTGGAGCAGAAGAAGAAAAAAGAAATCAAAGTCGAGCCCCAATTCGTGGATTTGGATGATCCTCTAAATAGACCTTTGAAGATCATCCTCCCTGGTGGATCCAGGCCACTAGAAGTTCCCCGCTCTTCCTCGGAGGTTACTTCCTCATCGAGCAAAGCGTCCAAGCGAAAACGCATGGGGGAAGAATCGTCTGAGAAAACGAAGGAGGAAAAGAAGCCAAAGAAATCAAAGAAGTAGCCACTACACTCGTTCAACGAGAGTTAGCTTAGATCATGTAATTATTTTTATTTATTTATTTTCGTAGTTAATGTAGATAGACTTTTGACTCCGAGTTTCGGAGGAGTGGTAGTAGAACCCCATTTTAGATTACTAAATAAAGTTTAGTTTCTTTGCCTTTCAAATGACTTCTGTTTTTTAGCTTTCTGTATAACTGTGGTTGAAGCTCAAGTTCTTGTGAGTTACATAAGCCCCCAATCCACTTTCACATTGCTCGAAGATCCTTTGGAATTGTACATCTCTTATTTCACATTTCTAGTACTTAGAATTTTTTTAGTCTGTACTCTAGGGACTTAGAGTACTCCAGTCCGTACTCAGGGGACTTGAAGATTTTAAGTTGTTTATACTCTAGTCCGCACTCTGGGGACTCAGAGTACTCTAGTCCGCACTCAAGGGACTTGGGGATTTAAGTCGTTTATACTCTAGTCTGCACTCTGGGGACTTAGTGTACTCCAGTCCACGCTCAGAGGACTTGGAGATTTAAGTCGTTTATGCGAGTTCGTGCGTCAGACAGGATAACGTAACCCTAGTCATTTGCCATCAGGTCATCATGCATATAAACATCAATAATTCATGAAAAAGATGGCTGCAAGCCTTTATTAATGAAAAAAACTAAATCGCCTGATTACATGCTTAAAAAGAAACTAAGCATCAATGGAATAAAAACATACGAGAAATAATTGCACCTAAAACACGAAAGAAACAGGCTAAATATAATAACGTCGCAAATGTTCACTATTCCACGCTCGAGGGAGTGTCATGCCATCAACGGTCGCTAGCTTGAAAGTTCCCTCTCCAAGCTTCCGTTCGACGACATATGGACCTTCCCAGTTGGGATTCATACATGATGGTACCGAAAAAACTCGTTTCAAAACAAGATCACCCACATCAAAGACTCTCGGGCGGACTCTTTCGTTATAATATTTCTTAACTCGGTGCCTATATGCTGCCGCCCTTAACTCGGCTTCTTCACGTTTTTCATCAACGAAGTCCAGTGATTCCAACAAGAGATCCTGATTCGTCATAGGATCATAATGTGGCACCCGATGCAATGGAACTTCAAGCTCCATGGGTATAACAGCTTCCGAGCCATATGCCAATGCGAATGGAGTGTGGCCAGTCGCAGACTTATGGGTAGTTCTATAAGCCCATAGCGTTGTTGGAAGTTCATCTACCCACTTGCCTCCAGCCTTTTCCAAACGCTTCTTCAATATGGACCCAATTATTTTGTTCACGGCTTCAACTTGTCCATTAGCCTTCGGATGAGCGACTGCGGCGAACTTTTTCTCAATGCCGTACTTTAAACAGAAATCTTTGAATTCCCTACTTTCAAACTGAGTTCCGTTGTCTATAATGATGGTTCGCGGGAGGCCAAAGCGGCATATAATGTTCCGCACAACAAAATTAATGACCTTCTTGGAGGTGATTGTGGCTAAAGGCTCTGCCTCGGCCCATTTGATGAAGTAGTCGACCGCAACTATCGCATATTTTGCACCACCTTTGGATATAGGCAAAGAACCGACTATGTCAATTCCCCAGATTGCAAACGGCCAGGGACTAACCATTTGCGTGAGTTCCGTTGGCGGAGCTCTCGGGATTTTCGCGTATCTTTGACACTTATCACATTTTCTTACATAATCTACAACATCCCGATTCACAGTTGGCCAATAGTATCCATAGCGGAGGATCTTTTTTGCTAGTGTCTGCCCCCAGTATGGTCGCCACATTCTCCTTCGTGAACTTCCTTCAAGACCCTCTTTGTCTCATCATGGGAAATGCACCGTAGTAAGGGGACCGAGAACCCCTTCTGATACATTACTCTGCCCTGCATCACACATCGCGCGGCTTTGTGAATGACCTATCGTCTTTCGCTTCTATTTTCGGGCAAAGTCCCGTTTAGCAGGTATAGTTTGAATGGGGTTATCCATGACTCCTTCTCGATTCCCGTTTCCAACACAAAATCGATCTCCATCACATCTATGCTTGGAGCATGTAAGGTTTCAACAGGAACTAATCCCATTTGTTGTGCATCGCCGGTACTCGCGAATTTGGCCAGCGAGGCGGCTTCCTTGTTCTGTTCATGCGGGACATGCGAAATGTCATAATGTTCAAAGTTCGCCAATAGTTCCTGAACCAGTGCAAGGTATGGAGCAAGCTTTTGTCCCCTTGCTTGGTAATCTCCTCGCACTTGGTACACCACCAGCTGCGAGTCACAAACGATTTCAACTGATTTTACCCCGAGTTCTCCAACAAGCTTTAAACCAGCAATCAATGCTTCATATTCTACTTCATTATTCGTAGCTGGGAAATTGAGCTTCAAAGCATAACAAATCGATCAATTTTCTAGAGTCATAAGAACTACACCAGCCCCAGAGCAACGTCGTTTGACGCCCCATCGGTGTACAATTTCCATCGAATGGAGGGAATGACACTGTGACTATCTAGTTCGTCTGATACAGTAAACTCAACGATGAAGTCTGCTAGTGCTTGCCCTTGTATGGCCCTTCGTGGCAGGTAGGTAATATTGAAATGACTCAACTCGATATTCTATTTTAACATCCATCCAGAAATTTTTGGTCGTTGGAGTACCTGTCGCAAGGGCTGATCGGTTTAAACACTGACTGAGTGTGCTTGAAAGTATGGACGCAGCTTACGTGATGTAATCACCAAGCAATAGACTAATTTCCCAATTTTAGGATAATTTCTTTCTTCCCCCGTTAAACGTTTACTAACGTAATACACCGACTTTTGAACTCGGTCCTCCTTGCGGACCAAAGCCGCACTTATAGCATGTGGGGATACGGCCAAGTATACGTACAACATTTCGTGGTCTACTGGTTTTGACAGCACTAGAGGACTTTTTAAATGCCTTATCAGAGCTCGGAACGCTTCCTCGCAGTTGGATGTCCATTCGAAATTCCTCTTTCCTTTCTTTATTATATCAAAGAAGGGAATACACTTGTCTGTGGCTCTGGATATGAATCGACTCAGCGCAGCCACCTTTCCATTCAAGCTTTGTACCTGTTTTATAGTTCTGGGCACTTATATGTCTCGAATAGCTTGAATCTTTTCCGGGTTAGCTTCGATTCCCCGGGCATTAACAATGAATCCCAAAAATTTCCTCGAGGTAATGCCGAAGGAACACTTCAGATGGTTGATCTTCATCCCATAATACCTGAGTATGCCAAACATCTCTGGTAAGTCGTGAATGTGGTCGTTTGACTGCCGTGACTTCACGAGCATGTCATCCACATAGACTTCCATTGTTCTACCAATCTGATCTTTAAACTTACGATTCACCAAACGTTGATAGGTCGCTCCCGCGTTTTTTAATCCAAAAGGCATCACTGCGTAGCAATATAGCCCAATGTCTATGACAAAACTAGTGTGTTCCTGGTCCGAAATGTGCATCGGGATCTGATTGTATCCCGAGTACGCATCCATGAACGACAATAACTCGTGTCCTGCTGTGGAGTCGACCAACTGATCAATTCTAGGTAATGGGAAACTGTCCTTAGGACATGCTTTGTTTAAATCAGAATAATCTATACAAGTTCTCCACTTCCCATTCGCTTTTTTCACTAGCACGAGATTTGACACCCATTCAGGATAGAGGGCATCGCGGACGAACCCATTGGCTTTGAGTTTGTCCACCTCCTCTCTGAGAGCAGCGGACCTCTCCGGGTCCATTCCTCTTCTTTTTTGCTTAACTGGGACGTACCTCAGGTCTATGTTCAATATATGACTCGTAATAGCGGGAGAGATCCCGCACATGTCGGAATGTGTCCAAGCGAAAACATCGAGATTCGCTCGGAGGAAATCACTAAGGTCCTCGGTCATCGAGGGGCTGAGTTGTGATCTAATCTTCAATATTCGCGACGGATCGTCTCGGCTGACTGAAATGTCTATCGTCAGTTCAGCCGGTGCTGCTTTTTCTTCCCTGGGTTCCTCATCGTCATCTCTCGGATCTATGTCTCTGTAGATCCGAGAATTTTGCCCGAGCGAGGGCTCGAGCATTACTTGTCAATTGTCAGTATTCTGAATACGGACGGAGTTGTCCGCAACCTTTCCTTTCTCTCTCCGCTGGGTCTCTCGGAGCTCAGCCACATAACATGCACGACCGGTTGCCTGGTCGCCATGAACAACACCTACTCCTTTGTCAGTCGGAAATTTTAAAGTCAAACACTAAGGGGCCAATGCTGCCCTAAACTCAGCCAGGGTCGGTCGACCCAGAAACACATTGTATGGAGAATCTACATCCAAAACTACGAAAGGTAGGATTCGCACCCTCCTACGCTCACCTTGTCCCAGTTCAACTGGCAACTCAACGTATCCCACTGCATCAGTCGCTAAGCCATTAAAGTCATGGATACGAGCTTTAGATGGCTTCAAATCGTTTGTCTCCATCTTCATTTGGTCATAAGCCTTCTTGAAGATGATATTGACAGAACTTCCACAATCAATCAAAATTCTTTCCACAAAGGCCGGCCCGATTGTCACAGATATGACCATCGGGTCAATGGTGGAAGCCTCCATCCGATCAGCATCTCTGCTCCTGAATACTATATCGTTTGTCATCATGCGCTGCTGTTTAGCGGGGGTCCCATCCTCCACATTGGAACAACACTCAAAATCTGCATGCCTCAAGGAATTAGCATACCGCTCCATTTCTTGCCAGTTCTTATCTGCAGGGTGAGGTCCGCCTATTATCGTGTTTATGACCAGTCTACCTACGGTCCGAGCAGGCTCCTCAGGGTGACGTGGAGCTGGAGCGTGACCGGGATTGGACGTTCCCTGTCCACCCTCTTGAGGATTCTTTACAAACTCCTGCAACTTTTTCTGTCTAATCAACTTTTCTATAGCGTCATGTAGGCGCCTGCACTCTTTAGTATTGTGCCCATAAGTCTCATGAAAGCGACAATACTTCCCAGTCCGCTTTTGCTCCTCGGTTGACTCCTTTGGGCGCGGCTTTCTGTATTGAAAGGTATTACAAGTTGATAGGTAAATATTCTCAAGAGATGCATTCAGTGGGGTGTATTCGTTGTAGGTTGGAATTCTCGGCTTCCATTTCCCCGCTTCTCTTTTCTTCCCCTGATTTCTTCCTCCGGATTCCTTAGATTGCCCGGGCTTGTTCTGGACATTGACCTGAACTTTCCCCGAGTTGTCTCCGGATTGCTTTACAGGGATGTTGCTTTTCATGGTCTCCTGAACAGGCCCTGGTGCCTTATCTCGCCTTATCCACCTGGCTTCCTCCCTTCTTATGAATTGATGAGCCTTTGAGTAAAAACGCTCTAGCGTAGTTGGAGGTTTTCCTACTAACCAATCTCCAAACTCTGAATCCGGATCCATACCTCGCATCACAGCCATAAGAATTGCGTGATCATTGGGATTGCTAACTTCAGTAGCCGCAACATGGAATCTCTGTAAATACTCCTTCAACGACTCCCCTAGAGCTTGGATTACACTTGATAGAGACATCACATCCTTTGGACGAGTAGCATGTATTCTGAACTGTTCTATAAATTTCGTTGCCAACTCCTCGAAACTGGATACGGACCGCGGAGGAAGTCGGGTGAACCACATGGTAGCGATCCCAAATAGAGTTTTTGGAAAGCATCTACACTTGGTCGCATCATTCGCTCCAGCTGAATCCATCATCCACTCGTATCTCATCACATGCTGTCGGGGATCAGTCTTTCCTTCGTAGGACGGGATAGTTGGCATGCTAAACTTCCTGGGGTACTCGGCCTGTAGAACAGTGTCTGCGAACAGAGTATGACTCTTCGATATCCCCCAATCTTCATTAGTCAGGCCTTGATTTTCTCTCATCAGCTGTTTGACCATAGCCGATAGGTCTGGGGTTTGTATGGAAGATGGAAGATTGGAGTCTATTCTACGGGATTGATCAGGTTGATGCCTCCTCTGCTGGCTATCTGCCAAACGTGTATCTTGAGGTTCAGCATCATTGGCGTCTTAGTGAGTCGGGCGTCCAGTTTCCACACGCGCTCCAGATCCTAAGTTTCCCGCTCCTGCTTGGTTGCGGTCTCCGAGGTGCAAGTGATCCCTAGTTGATCAATCAGCAGCACCTGCCTGTGTAGTTTCAGTCTTGCGACGTCTACGCCTAGGGGGTTCATCAGATGAAGTCGAGCTATCAGATAAAGAGTAAGGAGCTGGACTACCCCCTGCATTCTGATGCTGTTGTTGAGTGAGCTGAGCCATAAGGTTGGCGTTGGCTTGCATCTGTTCTCCAAGTTGTCTCCTACTTTCCGTGAGTTCTCTCATCAAGTCGTTGAACTCCGCTCTGGTGACAACTTCCATTTGATTTTGGGTGGTAGTTCCTGCACCTGGATTTGCTTGCTGATTGCTAGGTCCGATTTGTTGTACGCTAGCGGTCTCGTTGACGTCCACATTATGAGAGGCTGATCTGGTACGTGGTCTTCCCATTGTAGAGTTATTGGTAAGAACTCTGAGTAGAATCAACGGACGTCTTGTGAATGACTTGGATCTCCTTCGGGGGATTTATTCAATCCAGTAGCTACAAAGCAGATCCTTATGGCCTGAGAATTTGACTCTCAGTGAAAGCACCAAAGTGTTAGCACCAAAATTGGTCACTAACCCCCTTTAGAAAGATTACGTAGAGAGATAAATGAAGAAGATAAATTAAAACAGAGAGATATAGACTAAATTAACTGTAGAAATCTAGAACACCAGATTTATAGTGGTTTGGCGTAACTGCCTACGTCCACTTTGAGTTTTGATCTTTATTTCTTTCACAAGTAGTTAAATACAGATACAATCCGTATATTAATGACTTGAATACAAGTTTGAACCAAAAATAATAAGTCTTGAAAGCGGTAGAGTCTCCCCAGTGTTCTCCAAAAAAGGTCCTTTTTCAGCAAGCCCCTGCCCCTCTATTTATAGATGAAGATGGGTTGGACTTACCTAACGGGCTTAGCAGCCAGATACCTCGGCCCGTGGTGAGTGACTTCTGTGTGCCGAGCCACAAATGCCGAATGGCAAATGCCAAGCCATGTCTCCAAACCGAACGAGGCATTGTGTTAAGTGAAATGTGTAGGCTGAACGAGGCCCAATGCCGATCGAGGGGAGATGCCGAATGACATGCTTACGCCGAGCGAGGTTGGAATGAAGAACAAAGCTGGAATGCCGGTCGAGGCTTGGATGCCGAACAAGGCTGGAATGCCGAACGAGGCAGGTATGCCGGTCGAGGCTGAAATGTCGGGCAAGGCTGGAATGCCGAACGATGCTGGAATGCCGAACGAGGCAGGAATACCGGTCGAGGCTGGAATGCCGAACGATGCTGGAATGCCGAACGAGGCAGGAATATCGATCGAGGCTGGAAAGCCGAATGATGTTGGAATGCCGAACGAGGTTGAATGCCGAACGAGGCTTCCGATGCCGAACAACCTCTGAATGCCGAACGAGGCTTCTGATGCCGAACAACCTCTAAATGCCGAACGAGGTTGAATGCCGGGCGAGGCTTCCGATGCCGTATAACCTCGTTGTGCCGAACAGGGCTTGAATTCCGAACGAGGATAGATGTCAAGCGGGGCTTGAATGCCGAGCGGGACTTGAATGCCGAGCGGGACTTGAATGCCGAGTGGTGCTCTATGCCGAGCGGTGCTCTATGCCGAGTGGGGCTTGAATTCTGAACGAGGATAGATGCCGAGCGGGGCTTGAATGCCGAGCGGCCTCTTCATGTCGAACGGTGCTCTATGCCGAGCGACCCTTTTACGCTGAGCCTCTTGTTACTTGGTCAAACCACCGGGTAACAATTTAAATATATAAAAATTATATATCTATATAATATTTTAAATTTCATTTTATATATATATATAAAATCATATTTTATATATAATATTATGTATATGTTTATTCAAAACTACTTTGAATGTTTATATTCAAAATAGTTTGCAATCTAATTATGTTATATATAAGTGTATTATATAAATTTTATTTATAAGTAGTACTTTATAATATAAACAATTATACATATATATTTACTATATATATAGACAACACACATGTATACATAATATATCTGTTATGGTGTAAATCCCAGCATCTATATATGGGCATATCAACCATGTACACTTTATTATGTTGTAGGTGCACGCACACACATAAGTGTATATAATGCACATATATTATATATAATACAAAACTATAGAATAAATAAAACTATATTTGTAAATTAAATAAATATTGATTTTATTTGAAGAAATTTTGGATAAGACCTAAATAAATTTAGACTTCGTAGGCCTAACAATGATCCAAATGGTATTTTTTTAAATTTACCTATTTACCCCGTTGAATGCTGACCCAGTTCTAACAATGGCATTAGAGCCAAATAGCCTTAGCGTCTAAATTAGCGGTATTATGACTAACTTATTAAAGCCTACTCATATAGTAGTGTATCTAGAAAGTAGTGTCTATGGTTGGGTTCGGGTAATCATGTATTCAACCTTATTTGGCTACTAACCTTGCCCTAAAGGATGAAGTAAGCTTGAAGGTTATCCCTAATAGAAAAAACACAATTTAAATTGGGCCTCGAGGTAATTTCAAAATTGTTTTGAAATTAGAATAAATGTTTAAAATTTAAAAGTTAAATTTAAAGCAAGAAAAATATTATAAATGTTATAATATTGATTTTCAAATTATTTTGAAAATTAAAATAGAATTTTTAAATTTAAAAGTTAAACTAAAATAAAATACATATTATAAAAGTTATAATATAATTTTTCAAAATGTTTGAAAATGTTATAAAATTAATTTCAAAAATATTATTTATTAATAAAATAAATGAATTAATTAAATAAATAAATTAATTAAATATATATATACATGTATAATATATATAATGATATCTGTTATGTCGTCTTGAATTATTTAAGACAATATGAGTATACATTGTATGTAAAATAATTTTTAAAATTAATAAAATTTTATTAAAATTGTTTAATTAAATAAATTAATTAAAAGTTAATTAATAAATAAAATAACACACACAAATATATATATATATATATATTTGTGTGTGTGTGTGTATAACTATAAATGTTATAATGTACATATTCTATTTAAAATGTTTAAAATAAATGAAATGAAATTAATTAAAATGTTAATTTATTTATTTATTTATTTATTAAATAGGATATAATTAATAAAATCAATATAAGATTATACATAAGGTTTACAAGAATTAAACTTATATAATATAGATGTATAATAAAAGTTAAAGTAAGAAACCTAATTAGACTTAAGAAATAAATAGATACGTGTAGTTCGTATACCGTGATTTTTGATGTATCCGACACTTGAATCACAAGGGTATTTCATCAGAAGTACATTATTCCATAAGTCGATATCACTTAATTAAATATATTAAAGATTATGAATCTTTAGTATAAATGTTGTCCTCTACTATATATATACAAATAATATTAAATTACTTGCATACTCTTTGGTTGTTGAGCAAACTCAAGCTAGAGATGCTATTATATTGAACAGATGAGATAGGATAACTATATGTATTTTTGAGCAAACTCAAGGTACATATATTATACTTAGACCTTTACGAAATGGTAGGTGGGATTGAATAATCTCTTTTGATTTCTTGAGCTAACTCAAGGTCGAAATGAGATTAGAACATGGAACCAGGAGTTAGAAGTTGTATATAATACAACAATAAGGAGATATCCATTGTTTGTGAGGCTATGACTTGTCGAGCAAACTCAAAGTTAGAATCCCAAAGCAAGCGAGTCCTAACATCCACTTGAAAAATTGAAAATTTTCTATGTTTCTTTTAGGGTTTTTAAGAAACATAAAAGTATGGTGGGAACCTTATTAGAAAATTGAAATGGTAACATTTAACCATTCTAATATTGTAAGAACATATGCTATGTATAAATTAAAATAATCTATATT
Source organism: Allium fistulosum (assembly GCA_030737815.1). Lineage (NCBI taxonomy): Eukaryota > Viridiplantae > Streptophyta > Magnoliopsida > Asparagales > Amaryllidaceae > Allium > Allium fistulosum. The sequence goes on from CM060906.1 coordinate 71,464,340, forward strand.
AATAAATTTGTGCATTAAATATAATTGATAAAATGCTTATTAATTAAAAATATACAAATGAACTGAATTAATATTGATAAACATAAATGTAATATAAACTTACCAAATTTTTTTGCTTGTTGGCCCATGAAAGCGCCTAATTATAAAACTACTAAATACATTAATAACTTCGTCACTTACGTGTTTACTTGCATGAGACTGTGTATTGTCTTCAATAAGTTTCGAACTTTAAAAGTAATACGTGAACATGAATATTTATTCCATTTCCAATCATATATAAATGATATATGGTGAATGGTTGCAACTCGCAATGTACAAAACCTCGATGAAATTATTTAATTCAAAATAAGCAAGTAAACTATAGTGTAAGAGCATGTATTCAGTATGATTAATTACAATCATAATCTTGTCATGTTAAATGTAACACTAGACCAGGAGCAATAAGATGGATATAAGAATCTGATCATTGAAATGTGAGTCCGATCAGTTTAGGTAAAGTGCAACATATTTGATATCCTTAAATGTTAAGGATGACCAAATATACATTTATAAAGATTTCTTTACGATATTATAGTAAGATTTTCCTTTGAGTGGTTTGACCATTTAGAAAGCAAAGTGAATGTATAAGAGTAGTTATAACTTAAGGCACGGTTGAGGTGAAGAGAATGAATGGTCACTTCTGCTTCATGAAGAAACATCGAAAATGAGATTTGTAAAATAATAATAGATACTTAACAAGGAATAAGAAACATACTTTCCATTTGAAATGTATTTCATATAGAAAATTGTTTTCTATGAGATTTATTTCTTTGAGTTCAAGATATTTGATCTGAAAATTCTCTACTGTAAACTGTAACAATAAATGGAATAAATAGCTTATATTAAGTGGTTGAACGAAGAACCGTATTTCGTATGCTATTATAGCAATGGCGGAAATAATGGAAGTATGTTATAAGCACTAAATAGTTTCATCAATTACTTTTGTTAAATATACTAACATTATCTATGAAATATTAATTTCTTTTCAGTGCTAATTGAAAAAATAGACATAAGTTTATTTTAATATGAATATTTATTATAAAGTAAAATTATAATAGTTGCATTGATCCCACTACTATACCCATATTAAATAAAGAACATTACAAGTAATGTCTTCTAGTAACACGGAATACAACTGGTTAAGCACGATCGAATGTGAATATATCTTTGGACTAACACTGACATGTCTTTATTACCATTATGAGGATTTGAACTAAAAAATTTGACATGTACAATATTAATACAAAGTAATAAACACACCTATTTAAATTATTCAGAGCAGTATATAATATAGATAATTAATATCATAGTCATAGATCACAGCAGTATAATATACATCATATACATAATACAAATGCGAGTCTACAAAATATCAGTACTAGACTCACATAATATATAAATCGCATCCACAATACTGTATTAGGTACATAGTGACTACTAAATAATATACATGACATATCCTCTTAAATGTCAATATATACAATAATGATGAAAACTGAAACAGTCAAAATAGTCTACTCCAGTGCTAGCACAAAATCCATAAGTCAACGAGTCCCGGTAACTGTAGAGTCTCGGCCTGACCCGGGTATTTTTAAATAAACAGTTCAGACTGTATCTAATAAAGGGATGAGATAATGATATCATAAATATATGACTTAATGAATTAATAAGCCATACTAAAATATGCCTGAAACCAATAATCAAAATAAAGCATATAAATCAAAATCACCATTTCATAAAACCATATCAAGCCTCCAATGGACAATCGTTAAAAATATGGTGATAACAATTCAAAATTCTCTAGAGCCAAAAGATACTAAATATCCATCCAAAAATCTCCAAAGAAACAATCATCACTAATAAATAATCACAATCCTAGATCCGAAAAAAAGATTATGAGAGCCTCTAGCAGTTTAACCAGGTTGCTAACACGCACTCGCAGTTTCACCAAGTCGCTAACACATCTCTCACAGTTCGGCCAGGTTGTTAACACCTTACTCCCACTTTCATCAAAGGACAAGGTCGCTCACACCTCTCAAACAGTTTAGGCCAAGTAGCAAAAACCTTACTCGCAGTTTGGTCAGGTTGCTAACACCTCACTTGCAGTTTTGTAAGGTCGCTAACACCTTACTCGCAGTTTCATCAAATGACAATATCGTTAACACCTCTAAAATTGATGATAAAATGAGTCATCGTCACTCGGGGATCTATCGGCCTATTATCCGAACACCTTAAGATAATACAACTCAAGTGTAAATCACTTTTGCTTTAGTAATTACTGAAAGTTAACCAACTATCCCATACCAGAAAGTCAAATTCCAGTATTTACTAAAAGCTAGTATATTCCACTCATACTCTATTTAACAAATAATAATAATAAGTTGAATTGTACGAAATGTCCCATACCAAACATGAAATCCAAGTTTATTCACTTATATTTAAAAAGAAAAAGAGTTAAAAGATTTTTAATTTAAAATTAGAGTTTCTTTACTAAAATTGGAAATCAAATCAGTGTTTTTCAAAAATAATTACTTACATTATTTCTAAATCTATATAGATGTATATCTTTATTTTTCCTAAAATATTATCAACTTTAAAACCTTTTGATTATTTCTGGAAACGAATAATTTATTTTAAATTATAAGTATGAAATTTCCAAAGGCTTTTAAACTCTTTCTAAAATCATTTAAATAGCTTTTATAACTAAAATCACTTAAGATTAAATTTATTACTTTCATAACCACTTTTCTAAAATAATACCATATCTTATCTCTTGCCTTTAAAACATTTCCAAATTTATATACTTATAAATGGTAATTCTAAAAAGGTTTATAAATAAATATTACTCATCCTTAAAAGCATCAAATGGAAATTTTTAAATAAGAACAAATTAATAATATAATTTAATTTAACTATACTTTATTAACTAAATTCCAATAAGCTCAAAATAGATAAAATCTCGTCTTGAAAATCTTTTTAAAACATTTAAATAATTCAAATAATAAATTCATCAAAAATTCAACTTCTAATGCCATCGTTGCTCTATAAAATATCATTCCATAATATGTGATTATTTAGCGATCCAAGTTAGTTTCCAACAACTTCGATCGCTCAAACAATGCACAACCATCATATACTCTAGCTACAAAAAGTCAACTGCATTTTGACGGTTTTTAACATACATACTATTTCATAATTGGTCATCGATTCAAATCCAATATTTCAAATACACACATCAACCAATTCGAACACCAAACTAATTAAATTATAGCATGCAATTGTATTTCAATCATGTCATTCAATCGCTACCACATATTAACGCAATTTATAACTAAAGCGAGGCAAACAAAAAGGGATATAACTAATTTAGATATAGGTGCATGAGTTAAATAAATTAACTCACTGAATTCATTGCTTGTCGAAATTTCCCTTCTTTTTGCCTCAATCAGCACCTAAAATTGATGTGTTCGCTCCTATGTTAGACCTTAGTTTATGCATTTTCTTTATGTATATTTTACTTTAAAGATACTATTACGCATTGCATTTTGTATGTGTTTTGCAGGTTTTTAAGGCGAGACCAAAGTATAACACCCCTAATTTTTCTTTAACATTATTCTGGAGATTTAATTAGATTAATTAAACAGAATAATGTGTGACCTGAGAAGGAGATGAAAATTGATAATTAATTGGGTTATGCCTTAATTAATCAACATGTAAGATCGTTTTAACTTAAACATAAGTAGGAGGATTTATGAAAAGGGAAAAATAGGAATAAGCTTCATTTCCTAAACATAAACCCTTCCACCCTCATATCCACATTCATTTTTACATTCATACAAAACACAAACAAAATAGAGGTCATTTCTAAAGCTTTTAAAGGAAGAAAAGTTAGAGAATCAAGTTAAAGGTAAGGAGAATCAAATCAACAACTCAAATCTCAACTTTTTTTAGCAAAACAAGGTGAATAATAATATCCATCTCATTTATATATGTTAAATTTTGGATTTTTGATGTATTCTACATTATCTGATGATGATATGGTTGACTTTACCATTTTTTGCATGAATGGTTATTTATTGGAATTTTTATGAAATTACTATGATAGGTTTCAAGGGAAAAACTTTGGTGAATGACCTCTAAAAGACTTGATTTTTGGATATGTTGTGTAATACATAATTTTGGAGATGATTTTTTAATTTCATAATTTTCGAAATTAATAGGAATATTTTATGAATTTCCTAAGGTGAAAAGGGCATTTATTTTGGGTTTCAATTATTAAAAAATAAAAAAAATGAATTTTGCCCTAGAATTTTTATAAAGTAAATAAAATGGTATTTTTGTTTTTTGTTGAATTTTTCGATTTTTTTCCCAAGTGTTTTCGGTTTATTATGAATTTTCTAAGCTAGAAAGGCTTAATAATTATATTAAAATATTAATATAATTTAATAGTTTGAAAATAATTTTGGAAACTATGAAATCTGATTATAGCAGTTTTTCTGCAAAGAAACTGATAAAATATATCTCTATCCAATAGAAATTTGATAAATAATAAGAGTTGGTGAAAAAATATACTTTATTAAGCAAAATAGCAGTTTTTACGTTAATTACGAGCCTGCCACTGTACCCCTTCGTCACCTTTGCTTCGTATTGCTACAATACCTTTTGGCTTTCGAACCCATGCTACAGTACTCACTTGCTTTCGTATTGCTACAGTATCCTTTAGCTTTCGAAGCCCATGCTACAGTACTCATTTCTTTCCTATTGCTACAGTACCTTTTAGCTTCGAAGCCATGCTACAATACCCATTTGCTTTCGTATTGCTATAGTAACTTTTAGCTTTCGAAGCCATGCTACAGTACCCATTTGCTTTCCTTCTGCTACAGTACCTTTTAGCTTTCAAAGCCATGCTACAGTAACCATTTGCTTCGTATTGCTACAGTGCCTTTTAGCTTTCGAAGCGATGCTACAGTACCCATTTTCTTTCCTATTGCTACAATACCTTTTAGCTTTCAAAACCATGCTACAGTGCCCCCGTTTGCTTTCGTATTGTTACATTACCTTTTAGCTTTCGAAACCATGCTACAGTACCCAATTGCTTCGTATTACTACAGTATCTTTTAGCTTTCGAAGCCATGCTACAGTACCAATGCTTTGAAGCCATGCTATAGTACCAAATGCTTTCGTAGCCATGTTACAGTGCCAATACTTTTGAAGTCATGGTATAGTAACTTCAGCTTCCATAGTGATGCTACAGTACGCCGGCATTGTTTTCAGAATTGGAAACATGTGTAACTTTTTAACCGTAAGTCCATTTCTCTATTATGACCACTCTACGGAAAGAGAAACCATCATTCGGAAGCAATGAATTATGTTAGAGACCTTAATTATACACCTATAAAAAGTTATAGCCCATGAACGCTATGCCTTAAGAAATGTTATTGGCAGGGGCCAATAGGTTCTTAGTAATCCCATGAAAACTATGTCCGGAATAGGTTATTGATAGAGATCAATAGGTTCATAGTCAGCCCATGAAAACTATGACCTTAGAGATGTTATTGGAGAGTCCAGTAGGTTCATAGTCACCCATGAAAACTATTATTGGATGATGTTATTGGTAGACACCAGTAGGTTCTTAGTAAACCCATGAAAACTATGAAACCGAACAGATAGTTCGTAAGCTTGGAACATGTTATTAGTTAGCCCATGAAAACTAATAGGTTAATAGTGACCCTAGAAACTATAACTTGAGACAGATAGTCCAATGAATGGGGATGGGAAATCCAGGGTATATTGTATAATTGCATATCATCATATTATGTTATGTTTTAATCATTCTGGATGCAGGTGCATAGTATATGGTTAATTAGTTTTTGGTTAAGGTACCAGCGAGGGGAAAACTCGTTCCACTCAACGACATGGTCTGGCTGAATATCTATTTGGTTCGAGATGGTATATTATTATTCAAACCAGACTTTTTGTCTGACTCTAAGTTTATGTTTTTCCCCTTAAACTCTCGGTGCTCAAAAATTAATTTGAGTAGGCCAAGGGTAAGGGGTTTTCAGGTTATTAGTTGATGAATAAGCTTTCGGAGACGCGTAGAAGGCAAGCTAGCTATTTAGGAGATTTTATTTATTGTTCGATGTGTTATTTGGATATAAGGGAAAATTTGTTTAATTGCCTATATTTAGACTCCGATCAACAAAGGGGGCATCTTCATATGTCGCTCTTGGCGTAGTTTGTAATAAATTGTAATTTCTCTGAACGAGGCTTACATATGAGATTATGTAATGAATATGAAATACAATTTGTAATGAAATGAGAAATTTGTTTTAAATTGAGTTCAAAAATTTTCATATTCATGTGTTTCTGGTATATCAATGTGAAACACCCCATACCCCTTAGTATTCCCAAAAAGGGCACACCAAAGGATGTGATGCGTTATAGGTATAGCTATAGCATCACAGAGACTAAGATTCATAAGACAAATAAATAAAAGCAGCGGAAAAAATTTAAATAATAATTTATCATTCAGAATTAATCCTTATCTCAAACAAGTCATAAAAACATAATATGTCACAAAAACTCAAAATCTCTAATGTCTTATGAAAATACATCTCAGTTTTACATAATCAGAGTAAAAGTAACAATAATAATCCCTCTCACAAGTGCTAATCTATCATAAGCCAAATGAAAAAGATGAAAAGCAGAAGAATACATCTGAAATGAGGAAACTCCGGAAATGAATCTTCAAGCAACCTGAATCAACTATCCTCAACTCCGCAGGCCTATTGGGGGAAAAGGAAAGATAGAGGAGTGGGTCAGACAATAAGTCTGGTGAGTGAAAGTAATTACAAGCATTTCTAAGCAAGATAAAGATAATAGACTAAGCAATAATTCTAGCATGAAAGGAAGATACAGAAAAGATAAAACTTGCAAAAAGTTCTGTTTCTGATTCTGTTTGACTGTTTGCTTTGATTGTTTGCACTTGTCTTAAACTTTTGTGGTTAGACTGAAACCCTAATCCTATCTCAACCGCTAACTTGATTAGGCTGAAATCCTAATCCTACCCATTGATCGGCCTTTCCTATCTCTGTTGTGCCACTATGAGCCAATCTTGTTGGTCCCATAGCAAAAGACACCTCTTAGCGCTTAGGACGCAGTAGCGAATTATTTACCCTAATCGATGCCGCACGCTCGGTTATCGCCGGTACACACTAACTATCACCCTATATTTGACTCTTTATTTACCCTAATCAGCATAAGCGTGCCCAGCCTCACCCACGTGTGAGACCATCGGTCCTTAACCTGAAAGGGAATGCTGCCGGTACTGGTCCTAACAAACAAATCTTCTAGCTTTGCGCCCCTTGCCCAAATCCCCAAATTTGACCCTCTATCCAGTGGCCACTTATTTACCCTAATCAGCACAAGCATGCCCATCCTCACCCACGTGTGAGACCATCAGTCCTAGACCTGAAAGGGAATGCTGCCGGTACGGGCCACTACTGCTATATTTGCTTATTAACATAATCCAAGATCTAAGTTTTAAAATAAGCCCCTTCTGTTATTTCTTTCTTTCTAATTATAACCTACGTGTTATAATTGTTCTTGCAACAGTAACTATTCTATTTTGTCTTTTTAGTTATAACTACTTGTTATAATCATGCTTGCAAATATTTCAAATTGCCTATTTCAGCCCATCTCTATTTTATTTCAGTTTTTCTCATTTTACATCTGATTTCTGTAAATTTAGTGTTTTTCTATTTTAATCCATATTTGTGAATTCTTCTCTTTTTAATATTTTATTCGCGTCAAAAAGGATTAAATCTCTATAAAAAGAAACTAATATTTACAGGCTAAATTCCAACTTAAAACAGATGTAAATAACTGTAAATAACTGAATAAAATAGCTAAATAAAAATTGACTGAAAAGAACTTCTGAAATTTTCTTAAAAACTAACTGTAAATATTTACATAAAAACCATCTCAAATTTGTAGAAAAACTACAATTATTGAGAACCTTATTATTTTAAATTGCTTACAAATCTAAAATAATTACAAAACACTCACCCATGGTCCTTAGCTCTAATCCATGGCCTTCCTGGATCCACTTCTAGGGTGTAGAATAATTTTATTAAAAAGATTTCCTTCCCAGAAGAATTTTCTATTTAGGGTTCAGCCTCAGGCAATGAACCCAATTAGAAGAAAATCTGAATGAGAAAAATAGCTAGGCCTAGGGTTCTATTTATAGTGTGGCTTAGGCATCTCAGGCTGTCGGATTTGAAGATTTAATCTATTGCAACCACGTCATAGGCTCACTAGGAACCATCGGATGTAGCTACAAACACACAGGATTTCATAAAAAAAAATCAATTTTACACTCTTCGGCTCGTACCTGGACGAAAAATCATCCAGGCACTAATGCGGGTCGACCTGAGTTATTTGCGGGTCGACCCGACCCTAGTAATGGTCGACACCTACGGGTCTTATTATTATTTTTTCATTTAATTATAATATAATTCGGATTTTTTGTTTCTCTCGTAACTTCTCCATACTGACTCGGATTTCGACAAGTTATAGATGGAAATTGATCAGAAAATTGCCACGGACCCAATGGTGCAACTTTCGTGGCTCAATTCTAACAATTTCACAACCCTATTTTATTATTCAATTAATTTTTTAATTAATTATTATTACTTTAATTTTTTGGGTTGTTACATTCTCCCCTCCTTAAAGGATTTCATCCCCGAAATCTCCAAGGACAGAAGAATGAAATAAATATTTTCATCCAAATTCCACAACCACATATTCAACCATCATCCATTACATCCATTGTACTTAAGCTTTTTAATGAAATTTATGATATATGCAATAGTGTAGTGTCAATGTCCCTAACTAATGCAAAAGATTAGGCGGTCTGCTGATTCAATCGACCTCCTTTTTATGCGCTCATGTCCGTGCCATGTATCCAAATGAATGCAAATTCCCTAATGACAGCTGATAGTTCTATATGCGTGCTACAATCATCATCCAAATGCCACAATCATATGATAATCACCCGTTCATAGCAACCATGAAATAAAAATGCAAGTGCACACACATCCCTATGCATATGCTTTAGTGACCTATTTAGGCCGATCTCTAAGAAATAATAGTGCCTGGTGTGTGTTTATGCGTCCATTAGCATTCACTAGCAAACACTTGCAACCGCTTGCGTCCAACATACATAACATGTTCTAGTAAAATGTTTACATTCAGTCCTACCATCCATAGGTTATTCCTAAGCCTCCCACGTAGTGTCCTCAATACTATCTCCCCACTGCACCTTAACCAAAGGGACTTCCTTATTCCTAAGCTTCTTGATATCATGTCCAACGATCCTGGTAGGAATGCGACTAACTGATGCTTCTCTCTCCACTTCAACTTCTTCAAGTTGGCTAGGTTCCACTACCTCTGTTGAATCATGTAAGCACTTTCTCAAGTGCAAAACATGAAAAACATCATGAACTCACATGAGCCTCTCTAGTAGCTTTATCTGATACGCCATCTTCCCTACCCTTTCCACAATGGGGAACGGTCCTACGAATCTGGGAGCAAGTTTCCCACTTGATCCAAACCTCACTACCTTTCTTAGCGGAGACACCTTAATGAAAACCAAATCTCCTACTTCGAACTCAATATCCCTTCTCCACTTATTTGCATAGGATTTCTATCTATCTTGGGCCGTCTTCATTCTTCTTCTAATCAAATCAATCTTTTCCGAAGTCTCTCTAACCATGTCGGGACTAAGTAGCAATCTTTCTGTAGACTCCAACCAACACGAAGGTGACTTGCAAGGTCTTCCATAAAGGGCTTCAAAAGGAGCCATCCTAATGCTAGCCTGAAAACTATTATTATAAGCAAATTCCACTAAAGGAAGGTGCTCCTCCCAAGTCCCTCCAAAATCAAGGATGCACATCCTCAACAAATCCTCAAGAACTCTATTAACTCTCTCCATTTGGCCATCCATTTGAGGGTGATAGGTCGTACTCAATCTAAGCTGTGTCCCTAAAGCCTCTTGCAAGCTCCTCCAAAACTCGCTAGTAAATATAGGGTCTCTGTCGCTCACTATGCTAGAGGGAACTCCATGAAGTCGGACTATCTAAGGAACGTACATGGATGCCAAATAAGGTGTTATCCTCTTACTCTTGACCGGAATGAAGTGGACGCTCTTAGTCAAATGATCTACAATCATCCAAATATTGGTATTCCCCTTCCTAGATCGGGGTAAACCATCTATAAAGTCCATCGAAACACTATCCCACTTCCATTCGGGTACATCCAATGGTTGAAGCAATCTGTCAGGTCTCTGCTGCTCTGCCTTAACCCTTTGGCACACGGACACTTAGCCATAAACTCTGCTACATCCTTCTTCATGCCACTCCAATAAAACAATCTCTTCATGTCCATATACATCTTATCACCACCAGGATAAATAGTCATCTGAGAATGGTGTGCTTCTGCTAGAATTGCACTCATCAAATTACCGGTGTAGGGGACATAAATTCTTTCATCTCTCCTTAGCCACCCTTTACTATCAATGGAATAGAGTTGGAGATGTCTAGAGACCTCTACTCTGCTAATCCTATCCAGAATATCCATAAGCTCTGAATCCTCTCGCTGGCTTGAGACAATCTGATCTATGAGGGTAGGCTTAACCTCAAGTGCTGCCAATAATCCATGAGTAATGTCCGTAGAGGTCTTAAAATCAAAGGTGGAAATAGACTTTAGGATTTTCAACTCCATGAACATTGGGCTAAGGGTTGTTCTCTTCCGACTTAACGCATCCGCAACCACGTTCCCCTTGCTAGGGGTAAGCTATCTCAAAGTCATATGATGCCAGAAACTCCACCCAACGCTGCTGCCTCAAGTTTAAATCCATTTGTGAGAATAGGTACTTCAATGATTTATGGTCAGTGAAAAGCTCGAACCTCTCTCCTAGTAAGTAATGTCTCCAAGACTTAAGTGCGAAAACAATAGCAGCCAGCTCCAAATCATGGGTGGGGTAGTTCTTCTCATGAGTTCTCAACTGTCTACTCCCATAGCATACTATCCTCCCCTCCTGCATCAATACTGTCCCAAGGCCAGTCCCACATGCATTAGTGTATACTATAAAAGGCTTAGCTCCGTCGGGTAAAACTAACACTGGTGCACTAGTAAGGGCCCTTTTTAGCATCGCGAAGGAATCCTCATAATCCACGTCGCACACGAATGCCGCATTCTTCTTAGTGAGGCGAGTAAGCGGTGCTGAAATCTTAGCAAAATCTTTGATAAACTTCCTATAATAACCAACCAAACCTAGGAAGCTTCTAAATTCGGTAACATTATTGGGGGCCTTCCAATCCTGTACCGCTACTACCTTAGCGGGATCCACAGCTAGACCCTCTCTTGAGACTACATGACCCAAGAAATGCACCTCCTCACGCCAAAGTGACACTTCGAGAATTTTGCTTTCAACTGATGAACACAAAGTGTACGAAGAACCTCTACAAGATGAATATCATGCTCTCCATACTCTTGGAAAACACCAGAATGTCATCCACAAACACTAGAACGAACTTATTTAGGACATCTTGAAAAACACGGCTCATTAGATCTACAAAATAGGTTGGGGCATTGGTCAGCCCAAACGGCATAACCAACCACTCAAAGAATCCATCGGGTGTCCTAAATGATGTCTTATCGATGCTATCGTCAGCGACCCTAAGCTGATGAAATCCAGTGGCTAAGTCAAGCTGAGAAAATACTGAAGAGCCAACCGACTAATCGAAAAGATCGTCCATCCTAGGAAGTGGGTAACGGTTTTTCTTCGTGAGCTTATTCAACTCTCTATAATCTACACAAAGTCGAAGGGAACCATCCGCCTTTGTAGCGAAGACGATTGGCGCCCCCCACTCAGATATGCTCCGTCTGATGAAGCCTTTCTCTAATAGCTCACCAATCTGCTTACTTAACTCCTTCCTCTCCTTAGGAGCCATATGTCTCATGGGCAATGCCACCGGCTTAGCATTGTCATTCAGGTAGATCCTAAAGTCGATCTCTCTCCTAGAGGGTAGCCCCCTAACCTCCTCAAAAACGTTTGAGAAATCTCTAACAACTGGAACTGAATCTAACTCTCCTAGTGATGAATCAAGGGAATAAAGGAAGCTCAACATGACTCACCCCTGTGGTTCGCAAGAAACCTCAAGAGTCCGTCCTCTACATGTCCCTAGCCTGACGACTCTCCTCTCGCAGTCCAACATCGCACCATAAGTGGATAACCAGTCCATCCCAAAAATCATCCCATATCCCGAAAATCCCAGTACATAGGCGTCATAATCAAACTCTACGCCTAGTATAAAAATTTTCAAACCCTACAAATCATGGATAAATGTGTCGATCCTCCTATGGGGTTTGAAACAAATATAGGGTCTACAACTAGAGAGATATCTAAGTGCAAACAATCAACTAAGGAACTAGAAATGAAAGAATGCGATGCTCCAGAGTCAAAAAGAGTCCGAATAGGAAAATCTGAAATAGAGATCAAACCTTCGTATTCTTCCACCACTGCTTCTTAGAGTTTTCTGATTTAGGAACCTCCTTAACCTCTTCTTCCTTAGCAACATATGATATGAGGGCATTTCCACAAGTGACTCATACGTCGCCCCCATAGGTACGTGTGCCAATGCCAACCCTTAGAGGGGCTGGTTCATACCCTTAGCAAACTTGGTGGCCTTCTTATGCAGTGTATTAACAAGCTTTTGAAACAAGTTTTTAGGAATCCTGTAACCTTAGGTTCTTATACCAAATGAAACACCCCACACCCCTTTGTATTCTGAAAAAGGGCACACCAAAGGATGTGGTGCGTTATAGGTATAGCTAAAGCATCACAGGGACTAAGATTCACAAGATAAATAAGTAAAAGCAGCGGAAAACATTTAAATAATAACTTATCATTCAGAATTAATCTTCATCTCAAAACAATTCATAAAAACATAACATGTCTCAAAAACTCAAAATCTCTCATGTCTTATGAAAATACATCTCAGTCTCACATAATCAGAGTAAAAGAAACAATAATAATCCCTCTCACAAGTGCCAATCCATCATAAGCCAAATGAAAAAGATGAAAGCAGAAGAATACATCTGAAATGAGGAAATTTTGAAATGAATCTCCAAGCAACCTAAATCAACTATCCTCAACTCTGTTGCCCTATTGGGAGAAAAGGAAAGATAGAGGGGTGGGTCAGACAATAAGTCTGGTGAGTGAAAGTAATTATAAGCATTTCTAAGCAAGATAAAGATAATAGACTAAGTAATAGTTCTAGCATGAAAGGAAGATACATAAAAGATAAAACTCGCATAAAGTTCTGTTTCTGATTCCGTTTGACCGTTTGCTTTAATTTGATTGTTTGCACTTGTCTTAAACTGCTGTGATTAGGCTAAAACCCTAATCCTATCTCAACTGCTAACTTGATTAGGCTGAAATCCTAATCCTACTCAATTGATCGGCTTTTCCTATCTCTGTTGTGCCACTGTGAGCCAATCTTGTTGGTCCCACAGCAAAAGACACCTCTTAGCACTTAGGACGCAGTAGCGAATTATTTACCCTAATCGATGTCGCATGCTCGGTCATCGCCGGTACACACTAACTATCGCCCCCTATTTGACCCTTTATTTTCGCTAATCAGCAAAAGCATGCCTAGCCTCACCCAAGTGTGAGACCATTAGTCCTCGACCTAAAAGGGAATGCCGTCGGCACTGGTCATAACAAACAAATCTTCTAGCTTTGCGCCCTTTACCCAAATCCCCAAATTTGAGCCTCTATCTATTGACCACTTATTTACCCTAATCAGCATAAGTGTGCCTAGCCTCACCCACGTGTGAGACCATCAGTCCTAGACCTGAAAGGGAATGCTGCCGGTACAGGCCACTACTGCTATATTTGCTTATTAACTTAATCCAAGATCTAAGTTTTAAAATAAGCCCCTTCTGTTATTTCTTTCTTTCTAATTATAACCTACGTGTTATAATTGTTCTTGCAATAGTTACTCTTCTATGTTCTCTTTTTAGTTATAACCACTTGTTATAATCATGCTTGCAAATATCTCAAATTTGCCTATTTCAATCCATCTCTAATTTATTTCAGTTTTTCTCATTTTACATCCGATTTCTGTAAATTTAGTGTTTTTCTATTTTAATCCATATTTGCAAATTCTTCTCTTTTTAATATTTTATTCGCGTCAAAAAGGATTAAATCTCTACAAAAAGAAACTAATATTTACATGATAAATTCCAACTTAAAACAGATGTAAATAACTGAATAAAATAGCTGAATAAAAATAAACTGAAAAGAACTTCTGAAATTTACTTAATAACTGACTGTAAATAAACTTACATAAAATCTATCTCAAAATTGTAGAAAAACTACAACTATTGAGAACCTTATTATTTTAAATTACTAACAAATCTAAAATAATTACAAAACACTCACTTGTGGTCCTTAGCTCTAATCCTTGGCTTCCCTGGATGTACTTCTAGGGTGTAGAATATTTTTATTAAAAAGATTTCCTCCCTAAAAGAATTTTCTATTTATGGTTCAGCCTCAGGCAAATTGTGCAGTTAAAGCGCTTGGCGGATTCAATGCGACGGAGGTGCAAAAAGTCATAGCGAAGATACAGCGAGGATTTAGCAGGATATAGCGGATGACTCTAAAATAGCACATAAAACTTGTACTTAATGTTTTTACAAATATATAAATGGTAATTAAATGAAAAATTAACATTCAATTGAATTATAATTAATACATAAATAATTTTAAAAAACATGTGCGAATAAACTTTAAATAAACGTAAAACTGTTATATAACATAAATGAATTTATTAGAATATTATAGTATTTTCATTTCTGAAAATATATTAAAAATTCAATTAAATAAATTAATTTCATAATTTTTACAATGTATAAATGTCATTTTCAATTCATTTTTTTTAAAGAAGATATAGCGGAAATGGTGGAATATAGCGGGAATAATGGGATATAGCGGAAATAGCGGGGCTTAAAGCGGAAAGGCTACACTTGGGGCTATATGGAAAAATCGTAGCGGTAGAAATCCGCTATGAGATATAGCGGAGTTATGGCGGAGTAATAGTGGGGCATTAACTGCACAGCAGGCAATGAACCCAATTGGGAGAAAATCTGAATGAGAAAAATAGCCAGGCCTAGGGTTCTATTTATAGTGTAGCTTATGGATCACAGGTTGTCGGATTTGAAGATTTAATCTGGTGCAACCACGTCATAGGCTCACTAGGAACCATCGGATGCAGCTACAAACGTACAGGATTTCACAAAAAATCAATTTTATACTCTTTAGCTCATACTTGGACGAAAAATCATCCAGGCACTAATGCGGGTCGACCTGAGCTATTTGCGGGTCGACCTATAGGTCGACCCGACCCTAGCAAGTGTCGACCCTTACTGGTCTTATTTTTTTTTTTTGTTTAATTATGATATAATTCTGATTTCTTATTTCTCTCGTAACTTCTCCATACTGACTCAGATTTTGACGAGTTATATACGGAAATTGATCAAAAAATTGCCACGGACCCAATGGTGCAACTTCCGTGGCTCAATTCCAAAAATTTCCCAACCCTATTTTATTATTCAATTAATTTGTTAATTAATTATTATTACTCTAATTTTTCGGGTTGTTACACAATGTATCTAACATTACCGCATTTGGTCATCGGGAATTAATAACTATGGATGACTGCAACATTTATAGCAGTTAGTTTTATGCCTCTAAATGGGGAATGTTACAAGTTGGTATTAGAGCAAGCTTTATGTAAATTTAAAAGAAATTTAAACCCAAAAGATTTTCAAAACATAACCCAATGAATCAGAGAATGAGACCGGCGTTGGGTTAACAATATAGTAACGTACTTGCATTTGTTATATATATATATATAAAAGTACGTATTCCCTTTTCTTAGACCGTTCTTCTATATCTTACTAAGGCTTGTATGCAAATATACGAGAAAGGAAAATACGGAAGCAAGAAACGGACGAGAAAATCTAGGTGGAGGAAGTACCATAACTAATGGAAATGCTCGACCCAATACAAAAAGGAACCCGGGTCGACAGGCAAATGCTAATTCAAATGCAAATGCCAACGTAGGAGCTGGAACCCCACCCGTAGATATAGGGATGATGAATCAGTTTTTCATCAATCTGATGTCAGCTGGAGCAGCTACAGGAGTAGCTAAGGGAAATGCTATGAATGCTAGGGGAGCAAATCATGTGGCCCCGGTTGGCAATAACTATGCCAAGTTGAGCAGGGATTACATCAGTCTTGTTGGAAGCCATTTTTGGGAATAAAGGATGTTATCGAAGTAGAAAACTTGTTATTGCACTATGAAATAATTTTCGCTGACTTGGGATTAGATAATGAACAGAAGTGAAGACTTGCTTCCAGACAGTTGTAGAGAGCAGTATTATCCTGGTGGAATGGGGTTACTATTGGAGTACCTGAAGAAGAATTAACTTGGGTTGAGTTTCGAAGGAGATTCGAAGAGAGGTTTCTATTCGAAGTGGCCAAGTCGACATTGATGAGGAAGTTTATGCATATAGAGCAGGGGGAAATGTCGGTAATTGAATATGCCATGAAATTTGATGAGCTATCCAGACACAGATACACCATGATTTACACCGTCGTCAAGAGAAATGAAAAGTTTATTCGGGGATTGAAGCCAGAAATTTCCAGGGCAACCATGTCACACCTCCGTGACCCAAGCAATATTGTAATGGAGATGACCATTAGGAATGAAGAGATGCTCTCTACATTTAGTAAGGGGAAGTCAGATGAGGTTCAAGATCCCCAATGAAAAAAGAGAAAGTTTTTTAAATGGAAAGGAGTTCAGAAAGGAGGAGCAGCCAAGAAAGAAAAGGCCGATATAGTTTGCTACAAGTGCGACAAGAAAGGACATTTTGCTCATGAATATTAAACTGGAAAAGGGAAGAAGCTTACAGATAAGAAAGGAGTGAAGTGCTTCAACTGTGATCAGATCGGGCATTACAAGAATTAGTGTCTAGAACTGGTTAGGGCAGATAAGGGAAAAGTTTTTGCCTTGGAACCATCTTCTTCCAGACCAACAACAGCCGATAAAGGAAAATCTGTGATGGAAGGTACGCTTTTGAGTCAGAGTATACCAGTTAGGGTACTATTTGATACCGGTGCATCGCATTATTTATATATCAGTGTTTGGTAGATAAATTATGTTTAGAACCATCATACCTACTTACTTCCTTAAGGGTTGCGAATCCAATAGGAGGGTATGCAACTCTGGGAATGAGATGTGATTAGTTAGAACTTGACTTGTTAGGTCATAAGTTTGCATACAGTCTGTATGTTATGGATTTCCAAGGTTTTAGGATCATATTGGGTATGGATTAGTTAGATAGATACGATGTCAGAATATTTTTTTGGGATGGGAAAATATCGTTCAGACACCCTAACAGCCATAACCGAATTATATACTCGGTGGAGAAGTCAGGCGAAAGTGCTTATGCTTTGCTGAATGTAATGGAAGCAGAAGAAGAATTAGGTTGGGTGTTGGTACAAAAGAGTTTACAGATGTTTTTGAGTTAGTTTCAAGGCTACTGGTAAAGCGAGCTATCGAGTTTCGAATAGACCTTGTGCTAGGAGCAGAACCTGTAAGTAGACACCTAGCCGAATGATGTCTAATGGGATGAGAGAGTTGAAGATGTAGCTAGTGGACTTGGAAGGGAAAAGCTTTATTAGACCAAGTAGTTCTCCTTAGGGAGCAGTTGCGGTATACGTGAAGAAGCCAGATGGATCTCTAAGGTTGTGTATTGACTATCACAAGTTGAATGAAAGGACGGTCAAGAATAAGTATCCTTTTTCGAGAATCGATGATTTGTTCAATCAGTTGAATGGAGCCAGAGTGTTCTCCCTGTTGGATTCGGCAACAGGGTTCCATCAACTAAGAGTGGAAGAGGATAATATTCCATTAACAGCATTCAAGACCAGATACGGGTCATATGAGTGGTTGGTGATGCCATTCAGGTTACGAATGCGCCAGTTTTCTTCGTGGATTTGATAAACCAAGTTTTCCGAGAGCACTTGGATATGTTCGTATTGGTATTCATAGATGACATCTTAATATACTCTAAGGATGAAAGAGACAGTGAAGTTCATCTTAGAGTGGTGCTTGAGGCACTGAGGCAGCATCAACTAAAAGCAAAGTTTTCAAAGTGTCATTTCTGGAAGAAAGAAGTTAAGTTTCTTGGTCACGTGGTTTCGGTGAAGGGTTTGTCAGTAGATTCGGATAAGATCGAAGCTGTTAACAACTGGAAATGACTAAAGACAATGGCTGAGATCAGAAGTTTCCTTGGGATGGCTGGTTATTATCGAAGGTTTATTAAGATTTCTCGCGGATAGCAGCGCCTTTGACTAGGCCGGCCAAGAAGGATGTGAAGTTTACTTGGTCTGGCAAACGTGAGGAAGCGTTCCTTAAGTCAAAGCATTTATTGACCAATGCACCTATGTTAGTAGTTCCAGACAGGAATCAAGGATTAGTAGTGTATACCGATGCATGTGGAACTAGATTTTTTGTTGATGCAAAAGGGTAAGGTCATTGCCTATGCTTCTCGACAGCTTAGACCCCATGAAGTGGGATACCATACTCATGATTTAGAGTTTGTAGCGGTAATCTACATGTTGAAAATATGGAGACACTATCTCTTGGGAGAGAGATTCGAGTTATATATTGATCATAAGTCCTTAAGATACCTATTATCTCAAAAGGAGTTAAATATGAGACAATAGAGGTGGCTGGAGTTTTTAGCAGCTTATGACTTTGGTATAGAGTACATGCCAGGGAAAGGTAACAAGGTTGCATATGCACTTAGCAGGAAACATCAAAATGTGGTGTTATCCATGTTGGTGGAATGGAAGGATCTTGAGGCATTGACTACGTGCAGTGTGCAGCAAAGATCTATTGCTAGTTCTAGTCAGAGTACTGCCATGTTATCCTGCTTGGAAGTTCGACCAAGATTGATCGAAAGGATTGCATCTAAGTAAAAAGATGACTCGTTGTTAGCCGAGAAGATTAGAAGGCTAGAGGCCGGAATCACAATTGATGATCTAAAGGATTTTAGTCTTGACCAGAGAGGATGGTTGAGAAAGAAAGGATGATTGTGTGTCCCGAATGTAGAAAACCTAAGGAACTAGGTCCTTAGAGAAAGTCATCGATCAAAATTTACGATTCATCCTAGGGGGATCAAGATATATCAGGATATGAAGACGAGTTAATACTGGGAAGGTATGAAGTGGGATGTTGGATTGTGGGTAAAGCAGTGTGTGAGCTGTCAACAAGTGAAGGCCGAGCATCAACGACGAGTGGGTTGCTTCAACCTATGGAGATCCCAGTTTGGAAATGGGTTCGATATCCATGGATTTTATAGATGGATTGCCAAGGTCGAACCAGGAAAATGAAAGTATATGGCTCATAGTGGACAGATTGACCAAGAATGCCCATTTCATTCTAGTCAAATCAACTAGGACGGCACCTGTCCTAGCTAAATTATTTATAAAGAACATAGTTAGACTACATGGGATTCCTAGTAGCATAGTCAGTGACAGAGATGCCTTGTTCACTAGTGAATTTTGGAAGAGTTTACAAGAAATGTTCGGAACAGAGCTTAAGATGAGTATCGCTTATCACCTACAGACGGATGGGCAGACAGAGAAAGTCAACAAGGTACTCGAGGATCTATTAAGAGCTTGTGTATTAGATTTTGGTGGGTCGTGGGAAGACTATTTGCACTTGATTGAGTTTTCTTATAATAATAGCTACCAGGCTAGTATAAGAATGGCTCCTTTCGAAGTTTTATATGGAAGGTCGTGCAAATCACCAGCATGTTGGTTAGAGACCGGAGATAGATTGGTCCTTGTTCCAGATATGGTGAGAGAAGCAATAGAGAAGATGGAGTTGATCTGAGGTAGGATGAAGAAGCTTAGTCTAGACAAAAGAGTTACACAGATAAGAGATGTAAGGATCTAGAGTTCTCAGTTAGAGATAGGGTTTTCATTAAAGTATCACCGATGAAGGGTGTGGTACGATTTGAAAAGTCAGGGAAATTGGCATCAAGTTATGATAGACCGTTCCCAGAGATAGAGAGGATCAGAAAGCTCGCATACAGAGTAGATTTACCGAGAAGTTTGGTAGGTGTCCATAATGTGTTTCATGTGTCTCATCTTCGTAAGTATGTACATAATCCAGAGACTACTATCCCTCCGACTGCACTGGAAGACAAAATAGTAGAACCGGATCTGACTTTTGTTAGGCAACCAGTTTGGGTTGTAGTGAGAGATGAGAAGAGGTTAAGAAATAAGACAGTCAAGTTGGTAAAATTTCAGTGGAGCGGCAACAAGAAGAACTGTACTTCGGAAACAGAAGACAGGATTAGGGATACTTATCCTAGGATGTTATGAAGGTATGTTCTAAATTTGTTTTATATAGACTTTTCGCTAGTGGGATATACTAGCTTTGTTAGCATGATTGATATGCTTATTTATAATCCTTATTGAATTCCGAGGACGAAATTCTTTAAGGGGGAAAGCCTGTAACACCCCTAATTTTTCTTTAATATTATTCAGTATTATCCAGCCTTTTGGCCCGACTATATTCAGACTGACTAGACAAGTTAGACTAGACGGTAATCGAGGAAGACAGCCCGAAGAGATAATTATTAGGCTCAAAGATCAAGCGCATGCAATGATATGAAGCGACGATCAACCGAGGCCAAGAGATAGACTCCAAAATATTCTAAGTATGGAATAATGCCTCCCATAAGAGGGGGATCAGTGCCTATCTCTTTCCCTAGGGGATCGGTACATATCATCAATTTTTGTCCCAAAGTTGGTAAGACCGATATAGAGTGACAGTGAAGGCCCCATGAGGCTACATTTCAAGTTTCAAGTCATTTGGAGTTTGTGTGCTCAAGTTATGGGCAAATTACTTCACCTATTAAAAGAGATCGGTATAAAAGGGATCGTCCATATTCGGCTTTCACTACATATTGCAACAATGGTCGGTCAATAACTCACAAACTACAGATGCTATCAACATTAAACATGGAGTATAAGCTAATTAGGACGTGTGGAACACCCCATAGGGACCGCATGGCATTTGGAGCAAGTTGGAGGGATCGGTGAAAATCAGAATTCAAGCAACACTACTTCACGAAAAATGCAAAATCTCACAAACCGTACATCAGAGTTGCACGAAATTTGGGGAGCAGGTAGCTAACATCATGGGGCATCCCTCGTAGGGATCGCAGCGCATTTGGATGCATTAATAGGGATCGGTACCAATCCCTATTGTGGGCCCTGATGGGTCTGCAAAGTTTTGGGTAGCTTCGTCTTAGTCTCCCGAACCGTGTGCTAAAATTTCATTTCGATCTGTGCACGTGTTCCCCTATAAATGCAGCAGGCATGGCGTCAGAAAAGGGATCTGACTTTCTCTACCGAGGCTCTACCATTTTTATTCTTCACTTTCGTACTAATGGATCCCAGCTGATCCAAACATTCTTGTAATCATAATCAAGTGGAAGATCAATAAAAATATAATGTGAATGTAGGCCAAGATTGTTGAACCACTATAAAAATCTATGTGTTCATTTATGATATTTTCTCTGTTTTAATTTCATTATTCATTTAATCTCTACTAGATTCTATTGGGTGTTGATGCCCATTTTTGGCGTCAACATTTTGGTGCTTTTACTAAAAATCGAATTCTTAGCTTGGTTGGATCTCATCATCTACTTGTGGATTCCCGTATTCGTGAGATAGATCCAGCGTTCTACCGATTAACTTCCTATTCTACTCAGATTGGAAGGAAATCTAAAGGAAACTAATAGCCATGGTTAGAGGAACTAAGTCTACTTCCCGTGTTTTTGGAGGATTGATTATGCTAGTGTTCTTGTTTGGAGTTGTTCATGTGTTCATGTCCATTGGAAGGGATAAGATTCACTCATGTATGCAAGTTCTTAGGATCAGATGCTGAAGTTTGCACTCAAGTTAGTCAAAATAGCCGATCCCTTTGTCAAGGCCAAAATGGTCAATCCCTCTCTCAAGGCCAACATGGTCGATCCATCAAAATAGCTGATCCCTCTATTAAGGCCAAAATAACCGATCCCTCTCTCAAAGCCAAAATGGCAGACCCTCCATACTTACTACTGACCCTTATTTACATGTACATGCTCAATACCAATCCCTCCAAAGACGCCAATACCAATCCCTCCAAAGACGCCAATACCGATCCTTCCAAAATAACAACAACGATCCCTTCAACATATATGTATATTGATCCCTCCAGTATATATACCGATCCCTCTATAAGTTGTATATACCGATCCCTCTACAAGGTATATATACCGATCCCTCTGCAAGGTGTGTATACCAGTCCCTCTCTAAGGTTGTATACCGATCCCTCTACAAGGTATATATACTGATCCCTCTGCAAGGTATATATACCGATCCCTTTGAAATAGCAATACCGATCCCTCCAAAGACGTCAATACCGATGCCTTCAAATAAATACTACCGGTCCCTCCAAAGACATCAATACCGATCCCTCAGAAATAGCTATACCAAGCTCTCTATATTACTGATCCTTCATATGGCCAATCGCTACATATGACTAATCCCTCTCTTATAGCAAACTTTCGATCCCTATACTAAAAAAATATGGATCGGGTATGATCCATTTTTGTAAAAAATAGCTCTTAAAACCATGCCACAACGCAACGTAGTGCCCCCGCATTCTGGATTCGGAACTCAACTTAAACACGGTGCATTCTATCCACTTCCCTTACGTCCTGTGACTAAACAGGGCATAGAGGATCAAGTGGCAACTTCTGAATTGCAACCAAGGAACGGACAAGCAACCGCTACTCAAACGATACTCCCAAAGGTTGGAGAACATAGGTGATGTTACTCTAAGCAAACCCAAGAAACTTTGGCCCAAATCCAAACTCGAGTAAAACCAAGACTTTCTCCAAGCAAATGCCAAGATGACTGCAAGCATCATTCTTCACTGACGCAACACTTCGAATTCAGTGACTCCAAGCAAACCAATTGCCGACTCCAAGCAAATAGCATATTTTCTCGGGTCCGACTCCAAGTAACTTACCACTGATCCATCAATACCGGTCCATCATACTTTGCTCATACCTCGGGCATGCATACATTATTCACAAGCATAACAAGTTGCTATAACTTAAAAACAAACCAGATTGACGATGATTGAAGTATCTACCCCAGTCAAAGCCTATTCATTAAAGTCGTTCAGTGTGCAGAATATTCGAGGAGATTCAATGTACCAATCATATCGGTTTACCCAGGAAAAACCAACCCTGGACTACATCTCATGAAATTCGAGTGGCATGTGAATTCCGCCAGAGCGATATGTGCCATCGAATATAGACGCTTTCCTATATTTCTCGAAAGTGTATCGATCATACGGTTTATACGATTATCGCCCAAATCCATCTCCTCATTTAATAAACCGGATCAGAAGTCTGTCAAGCAGTTCATAATGCATGCGAATCACACCAAGGATGTGATGTCATTATCCAATTTATTCCAAATGCTAGGTGAGCCACTTAAAGACTTCCTATAGAGATTCAATGTCGTTGTCATCGTCACTAAAGCAAGCAATCCCAGCGATGATATCATACTAATGGCGTTGATGAGGGGAATCCACCCCTAGACAGATTTTGGCAACTAGTTAGCTGGAAAGCCTCCTACGACCTTGGATCGTTTCTGTTACAAAGTGAATCAGAACCTAAGCAAGGATGGGGTGGAGGAGACTAGGAGAAAGAATAATACAGGCCTGTTAGCTATAAGGACTCAAATTCTAGGAGACAACCCAAAATCTTAAATTTTGACTCATATACTCCTTTGAACGATTCAATCGAAAACGACTACTTAGAGACTCACGACTCGGAGCAGTGCTGAAATCTAGCCTTGAGAGAATCCTCCAAAGCCCAGAGAAATTCTAGGGAATGCTGTATATTCCAAGATACACACGGTCATAACACTGGCGATTGCAAACACCTCCGAGATGTGATCGAAAAGCTGTTCGGAAAGGAAAGCTTCAACAATATGTGCAAGCCCTGTAGAATGGCAGCCAGGGAACATCCGATGCCTATCAATAAATAACTTTGATTATCAATTGGACCGCTGACGGTCGACATCCCGCTGAAAGGAGCTAGGGGCAAAGTTGAATAGCGAGCACACGATGATGCTTTGCTTATCAATGATATTTATTCCGATCTTCTTTGAATAATTTCTATTTCAATTTCAAGTGTGTTGTGAACTACGACCAACTTGAACTAAACTACTTCTAAACGATGCAGGTGACCAAGTACTTAGAGTTGGGCGCCAAACAATCTTCGCGGAACATGATCGGACCTTTGGAGTTTCGTCAAGATAAGTGTGATTCAACTACTCATCAACTACCATATGCCCCTGACTTAGGGCCAAGGACTCGAAATGGAAAGGCCCGACAAGGTCAGGATCCAGCAAAAAGTGGACACGACTGATCGTCTACTCATCAACTTCCACACATGACTTGGATACCAAAGAAAGACTTGGAGTGGTTGCAACCCAACCATCCACTCCCCAGCTCATACTTGAAGTTCGCTAAAATACTTATGCCTCTCCTGAAGCTCAGCATGATCGAGGTCCGACTAAACTGGATGCAATTCGACCGTCCACACATTAACTCCTGTCCTGAACACAGGAGGCAGTTTGAAAGCTCGACTTAAAGTAAGCGTGACTGACTGCCTACTCATCAACCATCGCCCTCAACACATGGACACGACTGCTGCTTGAGGTGGATGTGACTTGACCGTCCAACCCAAGCATCGATGTGATCCGAAAATCCATCGCCTACTCCCTTCCTTGACTTGACAAGAGGAGCTACAACCACCAAGTGGATACAAATCGATCGTCTCACTTGCCAAGTTCTATCCTTGATGCTGGGGGCAGAATTCCATTCCATGAATGAACGTGATTCAACCGTTCATTCGATAACTCTTACCTCGACTTGGTAGATGGAGTATAAATATAAATCGGGTGAAGACCGACCGCCCACGAAACAACTCTAAGTTCCTAGAGTGCGGACTGGAGTATAACCATAAATTGGGCGGAGACCGACCGCCCGTGAAACAACTGTAAGTCTCCAGAGTGCGAACTAGAGTATAAACATAAATAGGGTGAAGATCGACCACCCGCGAAACAACTCTAAGTCCCCAAAGTGCGGACTGGAGTATAAACATAAATCGGTTGGAGATCGACCTCCCATGAACCAAATCTAAGTTCCCAGAGTGCAGACTGGAGTATAAATATAAATCGAGTGGAGACTGACCGCGAGCGAAACAACTCTAAGTCCCCAGAGTGCGGACTGGAGTAGTAACATAAATCGGGTGGAGACTGACCGCCTGTGAAACAACTCTAAGTCCTTAGAGTGCGGAATGGAGTATAAACATAAATCAGGTGGAGACCGAACGACCATGAAACAACTCTAAGTCGCCAGAGTGCGGACTGGAGTATAAACATAAATCGGGTGGAGACCGACCACCCGCGAAATAACTGTAAGTCCCCAGAGTGCGGACTGGAGTATAAACATAAATTGAATGGAGACCGACCTCCCGCGAAACAAATCTAAGTCCCCAGAGTGAGGACTGGAGTATAAACATAGATCGGGTGGAGACCGACCGCCCGTAGAACAACTTTAAGTCCCCAAAGTGCAAACTAGAGTATGAACATAAATTAGGTGCGATCCGACCACCCATCAACTAAATATTATCCCCAGAGTGTGGATACAAACATGAATGAATAGATGAGTGGAGTTCGACCGTTCTCTATTCCACAAACTCTAGCCTGAAACTGACGGGAGGAGTATAAACTTAATACGGATGGAACTCGACCATCCACAAAATAACTCCATTAACCCAAACCTGGGAGCAGGACTACAAATCATGAAAAGTTGAATACAACAGCTCACTATAGCTTTGGCTTAGTGTTCTTTACGGCTCAAGGCAACGACCGCAAGGAGGCTTTAATACAAACCCAATCGGAATGACATCCGAAGTTATGGGTGACCGACTATATCGTACCATCAGATCGAGAGTCAATATCGATCCGCACCAACCACAAAAGAATGTGACCCGAACGTCCATTGAATAACTCCGGTAACCAGAGCATGGATAAGAGAATAAACCACGAATGAGTGCAACTTGATCGTTAATTCTCTAGCACCCTCCTTCGATCCGTCAGAAGGAGTATGAAACTGGATGAACATGACCCGACTACACCTGAGCCAACTCTATCCCCAGATCTGGCGGGAGAATATGAATCAACGTGGACATGACTGACCATTCAGCTCTGAATGAATGCAACGCGACCATTCATTCATTGTCTCTTACTATAGTCTGACAAGAATAGCAATATGAAATGGACGTGGCTCGACCGTCCGCACACTGATCCTTGCCCTTGTTCCGGCAGGGAGAGCATCAATCAATGATTGGACATGACTTGCCATCCTACTTATCGACGTATACCCCAGACTTGGGGGCACGAACGAGAAACAAGATGAATGTGAACCGACCATTCATCGATCAACTCTAAGTCTTTGGAGCTTAGTGAGAGTATAAACATGACTAGGACGAGACTCGACTGTCCATGTAGTACATTTATCAACCTAAGACTGGGGGTGGAAGTGTGATCATCCAAAGACTAACTACTATAGCTCAATACTGTGATTCATACCTGGTGTTTACAACGACCCGAGGCTGCGACCGAAAGGATGCCTAGGGATAGAATCATCGAATAAAGGCCTAAGCTCATGGGAAACTGATCATCACTCCAACCCAAACGACGAGTAATGGATCGTGAATATGTTGAATGGAAAGCACGTTACTCGAATATACAAGCAGATTCAAACTCAAAGCAAGCGCCAGCTATGCAGTTGCGCACAACATGGGGCTGAACCCTACTCGACATTTGATTCAATGTGCTTCTAAGCCTGATCTTCGGCCATTTGTAGATAATTTATCAAAGCACTTAGAGCCCTTCACTATCAGACTCAATAACTCATGACAAGACTCTGGGATTCGACCAGAGTAACCATCATCATTAACCGTCCCAACCGAATTTCACGTTGATTGTTGTGTGAAACAATTACATTTGAACTAGAGGAATCCAAGGCTGCACCCGCAGAGCTAATGATTGACATTGCGTCAACCATGGCGACCCATTACGAGTACTGAAGATCGGATCACAGCTCAGTGCAGTGATGATAAAGGAATTAGATGGCATTCTCCGAACGGGTCTTGATGTGTTTGCTTGGACCATTTCTGACATGTGTGTGATCTCACCAATTATCGTGAGCCATGCATTGAATATCGATCCGAGGCATGTCCCAGTAAGACAAAAGCAACACGGCATAGATCCAAAGGGATTTGCTGCACTTAATAAGGAGGTAGATAATCTCAAAAAAATAGGTTTACCCACGACATCCTCTACCTGAAATGGGTATCCAATCCAGTTTTTGTGAGAAAAGCTAATGGAAAGTAGCAAACATGCATCGACTACTCTTACTTGAACAAAGCATGCTCGAAAGAGAGCTTTCCATTTTCGAGGATTGACCAGTTGGTAGACTCAACCGCTGGAAATGAACTACTTTCATTTATGGATGTGTACTTCGGATACAACCAGATCCTGATGCACGTCCTCAACTAGGAGCACACCAACTTCATTACCGATCTAGGGTTATATCGTTATGTTGTGATGCCATTTGAACTAAATAATGCTGAAGCTACTTACCAGAGACTAGTCAACCAGATTTTCAAAGATCAAATCGGGCGATCGATGGAAGTATATGTGGATGATATGCCCGTGAAGTCACAACGATCAAATGACCACATCGATGACTTAGCAGAAATGTTCGGTGTTCTATGAAAATATGGAATGAAACTAAATCCTTTGAAATGCTCTTTCGGCGTTGCGTCAAGGAAATGTCGAGGTTTCATCGTCAACTCTCGTGGAATCAAAGCTGGTCCCAAGAAGATTCAAGCAATCAAAGACCTCTTGGTATCGAAGACAATCAAGCAGGCTTAGAGCGTAAATGGAAAGGTCATCGCCCTAGGTCGATTCATCTCTAGGGCCACCGACAAGTGTACTCTCTTCTTCGACCTAATCAGGAGATGGAAAAGAAACTTTGAATGGACGTAGGACTGCATTGACATGTTTCAAGCTCTGGCAGATCACTTAGAGAGACCTCTCATCCTATCCAAGCCGTCAGATCACAAAGATTTATAGATCTATTTAACCATGTCGGTACACATTATAAGTGCCGCAATGTTATGTGAAGAGAACCGGATCCAAAGACTGGTATATTATGAAAGAAGCAATTGACAGGCTCACCCCATTAACGTCTACGTTGACCAGCCGTTACGATAGGTCACACAACGACCTGAGGTGTCTAGGAGACTACACAAGTAGAACACTGAATTGAGCCAATTTAACATTACTTATCTCCTTCGAGGAACTATCCAGGGATAGACATTGGTAGACTTCATAGGTGAATTCACTACGCCGGACGAACTTCATAGCTGAATTCACTGTGCCGGACGACTCTGCAGAGAGCAGTGGAGAACTGATCAACTGATGGAAAATGTGCATGGATGAAGCATCCAATGATCAATGTTCTGGCACCAGGGTCGTGTTGGTGGTTCCTAAGGAACGATCTATCTGTTACGCCCTAAAACTCGACTTCTCTACAACAAATAACGAAACCAAATATGAATCTCTGATTACTAGGCTCAAACTTGCCAAATAATTGAGAGTGAAAACTTTACAATTCTTTTGTGATTCCCCGGTTATTGGTATGCCAATTTAGGGGAGATTATTATGCTAGGGGCAGCAACTTGTTCCTTATCTCGGTCGAGTCCAAGAGCTACTGGTAGACTTATAATATTACATATTTACACACACACACACACCCAAAGAACAAAATAAGAAAGCCGACTCACTGGCCATGCTGGCTAATTCCTAGGATGCGCAACAAATGGGATTGGTCCCAGTTGAAGTACTAAATGCTCCAAAGATCGACCAGATCAAGATCGACCAAATCTTGCAGATGGACCTGGACAAGAAGTCATGGATGGCCCCTATGAAAGACTATCTACAATGGGGAATCCTTCCCAAATGGAGGAATGAAAAACGACAGATCCTCCGCAAAGCTTCATGCTACATCATCCGAGAAGGAATCATGTACAGGAAGGGTTTATCAATTCCTCTATTTCAGTGAACTGCCAATGACAAAATCTAACAAACATAGAGAGATTCGATTCTCCACAAAGCAGCGCAATAACAACGGAAGGATAACGACCATTCGAGACATTGAGTGGAATCCCCTCTGACGACCCTTACTTGACATCAATTCAAAGCACGTCATGTACACAACAAGACGTACTTTGGGGGCAAGTGTTATCCGGCCATTTGGCCCGGCTATATTCAGACTGACTAGACAAGTTAGACTAGATGATCATCAAGGAAATAGCCTGGAAAGATGATTATTAGGCTCAGAGATCAAGCGTAGGCAATGATATGAAGCGACGATCAACCGAGGCCAAGAGATAGACTCTTCAGAATATTCTAAGTATGGAATAATGCCTTCCCTAGGCGGGGGACCAGTGCCTATCCCTTCCCCTAGGGGATCAATACATATCATCAATTTTTGTCCCAAACTTGGTAAGATCGATATAAAGTGACAAGGAAGGCTCCATAAGGCTACATTTCAAGTTTCAAGTCATTTGGAGTTCGTATGCTCAAGTTATGGGCAAATTACTTCACCTATTAAAAGGGATAGGTATAAAAGGGATCGTCCATATTCAGCTTTCACTACATATTGCAACAATGATAGGTCAATAACTCAAAAACTACAAATGCTATCAACATGAAACTTGGAGTATAAGCTAGTTAGGACATTTGGAACACCCCATAGGGATCGCATGGCATTTGAAGCAAGTTGGAGGGACCGTTACCTATCCCTCTAGAGGGATTGGCAGAAATTAGAATTCAAGCAACACTACTTCACGGAAAATGTGATATCTCACAAACTGTATGTCAGAATTGCAGGAAATTTGGGGAGCAGTTAGCTAACATCATGGGGCATCCCTCATAGGGATCGCAGCCCATTTGGATGCATTAATAGTGATCGTAATCGATCCCGATTATGAGCCCCGATGGGCTTGCAAATTTTTGGGTAGCCTCGTCTTGGTCTCCCAAACCTTCTGCCAAAATTTCAGTCCGATCTGTGCACTTCTTCCCCTATAAATACAGTAGGCATGGTGTTAGAAAAGGGATCCGGCTTTCTCTACCGAGGCACTACCATTTTTATTCTTCACTTTTGTACTAATGGATCCTAGCTGATCCAAACATTCTTGTAATCATAACCAAGTGGAAGATCAATAAAAATATAAAGTGAATGTAGGCCAAGATTGCCGAACCACTATAAAAATCTGTGTGTTCATTTATGGTATTTGCTTTGTTTTAATTTCGTTCTTCATTTAATCTCTACTAGATTCTATTGGGTGTTGATGCCCATTTTTGGCGTCAACATTCGAGAGATTTAATTAGATTAATTAAACAGAATAATATGTGGCTTGAGAAGAAGATGAGATTTTATAATTAATTTGGTTATGCCTTAACTAATCAACATGTATGATCGTTTTAACTTAAACATAAGTATGAGGATTTATGAGAGGGCAAAATAGGAATAAGCTTCATTTCCTAAACATAAACCCTTCCACCCTTATATCCTTATTCATTTTTACATCCATACAAAACACACGAAAAAATAGAGGCCATTGCTAAAGCTATTAAAGGAAAAAAAAAGTTAGAGAATCAAGTTAAAGCTAAGGGGAGTCAAATCAACAACTCAAATCTCAACTCTTTTTCTCAATACAAGGTGAATAATAGTATCCATCTCAATCATATGTGTTAAATTTTATATTTTTAATGTATTCCACATTGTTTGATAATGATATGGTTGATTTTATCATTATTTGCATGAATGGTGATTTATTGGAATTTTTATGAAATTATTAGATTTCAAGGGAAAAACATTAGTAAATTACCTCCAAACGACTTGATTTTTGGATAGGTTGTGTAATACCTAATTATGAAGATGGGTTTTTAATTTCATAATTTTTGGAATTAATAGGAATATTTTATGAATTTTCTAAAGTGAAAATGACATTTATTTCGGGTTTTAATTATTAAAAATAATGAATTTTGCCTTGAAATTTTTATATAGTAAAGAAAATGTTATTTCAGATTTTTGGTGAAATTTTTGGATTTTTCTCAAGTCTTCTCGATTTATTATGAATTTTCTAAGCTAGAAAGGCTTAATAATTATATTAAAATATTAATATAATTTAATAGTTTGAAAATAATTTTGGAAATTATGAAATTTGTAGAAGTTTTTCTGCAAAGAAATTGATAAAATATATCTCTATCCAATAGGAATTTGACAAACAATAAGAGTTCATGAAAAATATATATACTTTATTTAGCAAAATAGCAACTTTTACGTTAATTACGAGTCTGCCACCGTACCCCTTCGTCACCTTTGATTTCGTATTGCTACGGTACCTTTAGCTTTCAAAGCCATGCTACAGTACCCATTTGTTTTCGTATTTCTAAAGTATCTTTTAGCTTTCGAGGCCATGCTACAGTACCCATTTGTTTTCGTATTTTTAAAGTATCTTTTAGCTTTCGAAGCCATGCTACAGTACCCATTTCTTTCTTATTGCTATGACACTTTTTAGCTTCGAAGCCATGCTACAGTACCCATTTGCTTTCGTATTGCTATAGTACCTTTTAGCTTTCGAAGTCATGCTACAGTACCCATTTGCTTTCCTACTGCTATAGTACCGTTTAGCTTTCGAAGCCATGCTACAGTACCCATTGCTTTCATATTGCTACAATACATTTTAGCTTCCGAAGCCATGCTACAGTATTCCGTTTGCTACAGCACCTTTACCTTTCAAAGCCATGCTACAGTACCCATTTGCTTCGTATTATTACAGTACCTTTAGCTTTCGAAGCCATGCTACAGTGCCCATTATTTTCCTATTGCTACAGTACCTTTTAGCTTTCGAAGCCATGCTATAATATCCATTTGCGTTCGTATCGCTACAGCCCCTTTTAGCTTTCAAAGCCATGCTACAGTATCTTTTAGCTTTCGAAGCCATGCTACAGTACCCATTTTCTTTCGTATTGCTACAGTTGCTTTTAGCTTTCGAAGCATGTTATAGTACCAATGCTTCCGAAGCCATGCTACAATAACTTCAGCTTAGCCATGCTACAGTAACGCCAGCTTTGCTTTCATAATTTAAAACATGTGTAACTTTTTAACCGTAAGTCCATTTATCTATTATGACTATTCTACGGAAAGAAAAACCATCATTCGAAAGCAATAAAATAGGTTAGAGACCCTAATTCTACACCTACAAAAAGTTATAGCCCATGAAAACTATGTCTTAAGAAATGTTATTAGCTGGGGCCAATAAGTTCTTAGTGATCCCATGAAAACTTGTCCGGAATAGGTTATTGATAAAGATCAATAGGTTCATGGTCAGCCCATGAAAAATATGACATTAGAGAGGTTATTGGAGAATCCAGTAGGTTCAAAGTCAGCCCATGAAAACTATGATTGGATGATGTTATTGGTAGACACCAATAGGTTCTTAGTAATCCCATGAAAAGTATGAAACTAGACAGATAGTTCGTAAGCTTGGAACATGTTATTATTTAGCCCATGAAAACTAATAGGTTAATATGGGATTATGTAATGAATCCGTAAAACTATCTGTAATGAAACGAGAAATTTGTTTTAAATTGAGTTTAAAAATTTTCATATTCACGTGTTTTCGGTATATCAATGTATCTAACATTGCCGCATTTCGGTCACTG
The DNA here is from genome assembly GCA_030737815.1 of Allium fistulosum. Taxonomy (NCBI): domain Eukaryota; kingdom Viridiplantae; phylum Streptophyta; class Magnoliopsida; order Asparagales; family Amaryllidaceae; genus Allium; species Allium fistulosum. Next base: position 71,497,467 of record CM060906.1, read on the forward strand.
GGAATTAATAACTATAGATGACTGCAACATTCGTAGCAGTTAGTTTTAGGTCTCGAAATGGGGGATGTTACACAAAGACTGAAGAATCATAAAGAAAAGCCACCAAATTGAAGATTTATTATGTAAAACATCAGTGGTCCGGTGGTTATGCTTCAAATTATACACCGGGAGGTTAATAGTTCGAGGCCTGGATAACGAATTATTTTTGTTAGAAGTTCATCAAACAAAAAAAGTGAAGAGTCTCCCATAGACGGCATGCGTTGACGAGATATTATGCACATGGATTTGAGTAGATATCAAATCCACCTTTTTGTGAGGAGATATCATTTTTATGAAGGAAAATATACTCATGGATTTGATTAGAGCCAACCATGGATGTATCTATTAGGGAGAATATCTCACGGATCTACCAAATCAATCAAAATCAAAACTTGCAATTTTCTACATCATTGGATTGATTTTATGGCCGTATACGTTTCTCTTCACTTGGATAATATTTGGGCTAGATTCATTATTTTTACACGAAGAAAAGGGCTCTCTGCACCTATAAATACCCTCAAGTGAAGACCACTGAAGTATCCCGTTTTTAGAATAGTCTTTCTTCTTGTTTTTATTTTATTCGTTTGTAATAGCAGTTGGTTAACAACGGCTGCCAAATAGGTTTGACAACATTTTAACTACTACTAAGTTTTTCATTCTGGATCACTCGCCTTTGCAGTGAGCCGTTCTTTCCGGTTCTTCCGCATCTATAGAGTGGCATTATTCATTCTAGATCATTCACATTTGCAGTGAGACGTTCTTTCTGGATTTTCATTACGGGCCATAGATCATCCATATTTTCCAGTTCTTCCGCGTCTCTCTTTCACATAGAGCTATCTATTGATATCATCAGCACTGAGTTGCTTCTTGTTTTTTATGTACTTCTAACACCTCATTACGGGCGGTGGCCTTGTCGGAGCTCGATAATGAGGTGTAATGGGCGGTGGCTTTGCCGGAGCTCATTCTAGTTGTACCTGAGTCTTTTTCATTATTTTTGTATTATGATTAGCTACCAGCCAGACATGTTGGTGGCACCTTTGTTTTCAGTTTTCAGTGATACACACACACACCTGTGTGCTCTCCTCCATTTTAGAGGATCACACATTTCTCTCAAAACCACTACTAAGTTTTTGTTTTTTTATTCTCAATCATTGTTATTTTCTTTTATGCAAACTTTAATAAAGTTACGGTCTTCTCTAAGTTTATTTCGCATTTTTCTACATAGTTAATTTTGTTGGCTAGTCAATTAGATATGCTAGAACCTAATTACTATTTTATTTTCTGTTCTTTGTTCTTCTATTTAATTGTTTTTATTGTTCTGACTAACTATTGTATTTGATATAGATCTAATTAGGTTTGAATTTGTTTCAAATATAATATTAGTTTTTATTGATTTTGTTTAAAAATCACCTATCAATTTCGTTTAACACGCCCAAGGTTTTCTTTTAGAACAATTAATTTGTAATAACTTCCTATTTTCGACCTGCATACTACATGTCTATGCACTTGCAGAATTTATTATACTTTGTGCTTTTCTAATCTCATTGAAAAGTCCATCATCCTGCCTTTAACTACTTGTGCCGTAGCCACCATTGCCTGTCTTCATCGTCGAACAACTCTGCCTTTAGTCATCATCTCCGTGATAAACCCCTCAATCACCACTTTTAACCACGTTGTCTCCCAGCCTCGACGCCATCAAACTCATGCTCAACATCACCAGCCATCACCGCTTGCAACCCTCGCGACTCCACCTCCGTCCTACCAGGCTCCAAGCACAGTCGCAATCCCTCTCTTCCCTACAACATCAACGCTTCGCCCTCACTTGTCGTGCCAGTCGCCACCTTCGACATCGACGATGGTTGCACTCGTGAGCTCGTGCACTACTTTATCATTATTATTATTTCCACGATTGTTAATTTGGGAAATTAGGGCATGGGGATCGGCTTTCATTCATTTTTTTGCACATGAGATAACTAGGTTTGGGTTTGATTAGGAGAAAGTTAAGTTACCAATTTCTAAGTGAGCTTGGGCTTTGGGTTCGCTTAATTGGGCCATAGTTTAAATTCAATTTGGCTTTAATTCTTTTCCTTTGCATTTAACTATTAATCCTTGCCATATATTTACAATTATTCCGATCTAATTTGAATCTTTTCACATTTCATTCTACGAAATATAATTTGACAACAAAACAACATAATTCAACTCAATATTGTTTCGTTGTATTTAATTACCCATTGAACTTATATAAACAAATTTATTCATCTTCGTTGATTTATTGATTTTATTGAATATCAAAGAAATCTTCTTTTCATCCATTTTAAGTATATAAAATTAGTTGCCCTTTAAAATACTCTATATTTACTATAACATTTTATTTGAATTTTAATATGCTATCTAAAAAGGAATTCATTAACAAATTCAATTTTATTATAACAAAATTCTTTATTAAATAGACTTTAATTGCATAATAATTAAATTCCAAAAATAATAATTATCAAAATCGAATTCAACAATTTTATTTTGATTAAATTAGTTTAATTGTAACGACCCGTAAATTTCAACTGTTTTAATAACGTAATTAGTTGAAATTTAGTGAAATTTTAAATGATAAAATTTTGAAATATAAATTTAATATTTGGAATACGTCTAATTAAACATAGCGACTGGTAAATTTTCGTCCGAAAATATGAAAATTTATTTCGCGCGTAAATTCACTTCAATTTAATTAGTTAAAAAGCGTTGAAAATAAAATGTTTTCAAAACCAAAATATTTTTACATAGAAAAATTCTAAACCATCTTCTGAGCAAGATATCAGTTTGTCGTTTTTCAAAATTTGGACATCTATTACTCCGTCGTTCTTATTTTCTGCAAAATAGCAGTATTCTGGTACCGATATCGATTTTTATCGGATGATCGTACCACTGATATCTATATATCGTTTTGACCGTCTCGTCGTGCTGATCTTCGCAGTATATTTATTTCTACGATTTGGTGTCCGGTTCGCAGTGAAATCCATAGAAACGGTTACCGTATCGGTACCAGTTTTAAAACCTTTTTTATTTCCATCTGTCTTTTCAAGCTTCGTCCTTTACTATTATCTGTATTGAATACAAAGTTATGACCTGTCTTTTCATTTCTATCGAAAACCAAGAGCCATCGATTGAGAAAAAAAACTACTTTCATTGTTTTACACGTTCATATTCTTGCCTTCTGTTCATTTTCTTCTGCATTATTTCAAAGGAAATTTTTACGAAACAAATTTTAACAGTTGCTGTGCTCGAGATTCCTTCACCTTCATCTATCTGTGAACACGTTCGCTTGCCTACTTCTTCCCACTAGCCGAGACATTCCCTATGCAACCACGTGAACTTCCTCCTCAGCCAAGTCTTTATCTCCACCTACCTTGCCACGCGAGCCATGCCTCACGTACCCTCTCCCAGTCAAAGCCAGGCAACCCATCACTTAGAGCGAAGACCTTTCCAGCACTTCACAGCCACGCAACCACTCACCACCTTGGCCACTAAATGACTCACCCCGTCTCCACGCACGCGTCCATTTCCCCACGTGCAGTCGCAACTCGACACAACGCCTCCAACTCACGGCCGTTCATTCCCTCACTTCCTGGCATTCCGATCACCACCTCCGTCTCGTGCTTCACTCCCGCCACCTTGAGATCAGACGTAGCCACGTGAAACTGGCCTCGTCCTTCTCCTTCTATCTTGCAGCCGGCTCTGTCGTTTTTAGGTATACTTTATTTTATATATTAGGATGTTTATATTTTATTAGTTTGCTTTATAAGTTGCAGTTATATCTATGATTTATGCAAGTACTAGTTTATATATATAAGTCTGGGTTCAAATTTTTTATCATACTTTGTTTTTATTCTCTTGTGTGTATCTATACCTGTAGCCTATGTATACAGTAGTAACGCTTTATATCTAGATTTGTTATGATGCATTAGTTATATATATTAACTTTTATATAGAAATGGGTGTCCTGGAAATTTGTATACAGTGATTTTAAGCAAACTGGGTTTAAGAATTTTAGATATATCAGATTATTAAGTATATTGATTTTATAGCTATTGATTTTAAATATATAAAAAGAATGAAAGTTATACGATATGTTTATATATTAGTATATATATCTATCTGTTATATATATATATTATTGATTTTATATATTATGTATGTATGACGATTTTAATATATGTTTGAAACTAAAACAATGATTTTTGAACACATCTATATATAGAATATAATATATGCTAAAATTTAGAATATGACTTTGTTAGTATATAGTTATATATGGTTATATATAAGTTCACCGTTAGCATTTATCTTCATCGATGTCGTTCTGATTGACTTCGTTAATCCATGTTTATCAGTTTTGTCCACCGTACCTGTTTCTTCGTTGAATCGTGTCCATCGTGTCGTACTCTGAAATCTATGCTTGGATTCGTAGCCCTTTTTCAGTGTCGAATCTCTCTAACCTCGAAAGGTGAGCACTCACTCACGATTAACGTTCTTTTATTTATTAAATTTGATTTCAATTGAAACGACAATTGAAATATGCTGCTGTTAGTTAATTACACTGTTATATATGCTATTGCCTGTATCAGTTCACCTATGACATCTGACACCATTATCTGTTAATTATTTATGCGATGATAATACAGTTTGGCTGATAATTGATTGATTGTTGATGTTTATATTGGACGTTAAATTGTAAATGTTAAAATGATAAATAGTATACAATTGAAATTGATATAGGATAGTTAAATGTTAAATTTGATTAAATGACATTGTATAATATGACCCCTTTAACTGTTGAATTTATTGACACGTAGGATTTGTTTAATTACATTTTGAACCACTGAATGTATGTTGTTAAATTGATGATGTATGAAATTGTAAATAGATGACAAGTGAAACTGTAATGTAATAATCTTTAATCTGCATGAAATGATAGTGTAGATTCTAGAAATAATTATATTAATTCGTACAAATAACAATGCGAATTAATACGGTTATTTCGGGATTATTTGAATTGATTATTGGATTGATATTGATTGTTGTTATTGCTTGTTTATTTACTTTGACACCATCCCAGTTATCACACTGCAAGTTCCCTTTGATATGTTTTGATTTTGAATTGAATTGGAATCGGGTTGAAATGATAAATACCCAAATTGAATTTTTACCTAGGATAGGAAATTAAATAAAACCCGATTGGTCAATAATTTGTTTTAAAAATAAAACGAAGATTTTATTTGAATAAATAATATGGTTTTGAAATGAAGTTGAAATTTTAATTTTTAATAAAAGGAAAATGTTAATATTTAATAATCTGAATCAAAATATTAAAAATGAAATTGATGAAAGAACGATGTTTAATTTGAGAAATGATTGAAATTAACTTTGAAATGATTTAATAATTAAGTTTGAAATTATAATTAAGTTTGAAATTATTAAACTTTGAAATTATTTAAAAATTAAGTTTTGAATTATTTAATAATTAAATAAGATTGAATTATTTAATGATTAAATTGCATTGAATTCTTTAATAAGTGAAATTGAATTTTTGAATAAGTGAATTTTACTTCGTAATAATTGAAATTGAGTTTCTTTATAAATTAAGTTTTGGAAAATTATTTAAGTAAGTAAATAAGTGAAATGGAATTTCTGTAACAAGAAATGAAAATGTGATATTTTTTTGGAATTAATGTAAGACTTGTAATTGAAAGAATTGATTTGACGAATTTAGTTTAATTCAAAATTGTAAATTTTGATTTAATGAAGTTGAACTTAAGAATTGATTTAATGAATTGGAAATTTAATAGAAATTATTTGATTGGCAAATTTACTTAATGAATATTGAATGCAATCGATAAATGAAGTTAAATTGATTTGAATGTTAAATTAAATTAATTTAAATGATTTCGGAATGAATCTTATATACGAACTTGAATCAATATTTGAATTGTTTTAAAGGAAATTGAAATTGAATTATAAGATCTTGAAATGGTAATTTGAATGTTTTGAAACGTAAATTATTGGAAATTGGTTTTGAAAGACAAATGAAATGTTGATTTACGAATTGAAATTGAAATTGAAATTGATTTGTTTTTTTGAAATATAAACGACCAATCGGTGTAATAATCACGAAAGTTATTAAAGAGACCGGAATCGGTTAGGGACATACTCACTGTCTAAACCGAAAACCACTTTAATAACTATACGCGGAGTGTTGATCCAGAATGAAGTGGATGGTTTGGTGAACGCGTTGACTGAAGAAAGAGAACAATTTTGGATGACCCCTGACATGACTAAAACAGGAGCCGCGCCGGGCCATTGAGGATCGCCATCTCTAGCGGACACACTTCTTCGATACCTTATCTATTACTTATGTGATTCGATTTGGGTGCACCCCTCGATTTGGGAGTGTTGTTTCGCGGTGTTGGGGTAGTAGCTGCTATGCCCAACATCAGTCCGGATCAGGCAACTACTAGTATCCTAGTTGGTATCGCCTCATGTACCTTGTCATACTGATTATCCTATTCGCGACCACTACGTTTTGTTTTGTACCTTTAGTATATGGATTGCCCTCTGGTGACTTCCGGTTTTGGGGAAACTACGGTCTTGTATATGCTTTTGGGAATAAAAATGTGTTAAGGGTGGAATGGGCCATGACTTAACGCTATTTTGATACCTTTTATATTACTGATAGACATTATCTACTTAGCGTACATTACTACATAGTAGATAGTTTGACGGATCCTTAAAGGATGGTTATTCCAAACATCCTTTGAGTTACTTGTATTTCAATTGCTATTTCACTTGAGTTGGATTTATTAATATAAGAATGTTAATCCTGACTCGAGTGTTTTGTATTTTGCTTTACGCTCGGGTCAGACTGAGTGTACCAGTATTCGAGACTCACCTTTGGAGTTGGAGCTTTGCTTGAAGATCCAGCCATCTATTCTGCTTTCAGTATTCGATGATTCCAGTGATGTATTCTGATTTGTATCTGATGTATCGTATTACTCTTCTGTTATAAACTCTGATGTATCTTATATATTCATATAGTAGCTTCATGAACTACTATCTCTTTTATTTCCGCTGCATTTATTACTCTGTGTATGTAATCTGTGATTATTTATTTACTGTATATGTTCAGTTTTGCCAAATTTAAATTAACAATGCGGTATTTTGAGCAATTCAACTCCGGCATGAGTGTCTTCCTATACACTTATAATGGATGCGAATGGTCCAAAATTCTGGGTCGTTACAGTTGGTATCAGAGCTTTGGTAGCTCTAGGCAAAACTCAACATATAGGGTAAATGTATTTATAGAATCACTCTCATTCGAGTTTCAATCTCTTCCCTTTGACTCGATTCCTTCGAATTTTGGAACGTTCCCTTGGTTTCGAAATTCATTCGTGTCCTTCACTATTCGTCTTCTTTCAATTCTGGAGCACCCCATAACTCCATCCTGAATGTTATCTATAATGGATCGGCGGTCTCGCCAATCTTAGAATGATTCGTAAAGGAGTAAACTCCTTTACAATAGACATTGATTTACCGGAGATTTCTATATCCTCAGTTTACGATGCTATCTATCTCCTGTTATACCTGAATTCTATTTCTTGAGATCGAATGTCGATTTACCTCGGAATTCTACACCGATCTTATTCTGGAAGTCACGGTCGACCCAGTTAAGGTTGCCCGCGATATATATAAACTTATCAAATCTTTCTACTTTGTTATTAATCATCATATCTTTGTTTCGAACTTATCTTCGAATCGAAATTCTCTTTGATTTGAGTCCATCAAAATTTGAATCTCTATCTTTGCTTTGAAATCTATTCTTATGTAGTCGAGCGAGGAAGAGGACTTGTAAAATTATATTTAAAATGTTTTAAAATATATTGTGTTGTTTGAGTTGTTGATGTTGATTTGGGTTTTCGATCGATTCGTCTGATCAACGCTATCGATAGGATTTCCAAAACACTTGAGCAGAGCAAACTAACACAATATCGTTTTCAAATTTGGTAAATGGAATAAATTTTTATGAATATATTACCAATATATATAAGTAAAATTTTCTGAAATTTGATAAGTTAATTAAATTGGCTGTTTGAAATGATAATATTTGATTATCAATTATTGTTCTAAATGAATTTATAAATATGGTTTATAAATTGATTTGGAATTTGAAATGAATTTAATTCAGAAATTTGAGAATTTAATTTCCGGTGATTTCGAACTTTGGTTTTTAAATTTTTAAAGTATATATATTGAAAGTATTTTCGAATAGAATCGTTTTCAAAGAATTTTAAAATGTTGAAATCAGTGCTCTTCTCTTTGTCGCTGGAAAATAATTTCGGTGATGGCGGCCGCATCATCGACATTCATTTTCGAGTTTCGAAGTGGAGATACTATTCTGTAGCTTTGCTACGGTTTTGTTTTGAAATATATTTTGATTTGAATTTCTTCAGTATATTTGATTTATATATATATAGGTATCTTATTTTAAAATTTAATTTGATTTGATATAAATATATTATATATACCTCTAAATTGTTTAAAGTTAATCGGAAATCTAATTCTTAAATTTTGCTAAAAGATGATTTTACTTATAAATAAAACCAAAATTTGGAATAAATATTTAAACTTGAATAATTGAATTGGGAAAATTTTATTTGTATATTGTTCGACTGCATTCTAATACAACTTAGCTAAATCGTTTAGAAGTTGAATATGTAATTGGATAATATATAAGATAAATTGAATTTATAAATAAAATTTGAGTGTATATAATAAATGTTATACACTGAATTTTGATTATAAAGATGTTAATAGAGTTAGATAAGATAATAAGTAAATTCAGTCAATAATTAATAAATTTGTTTTGAAAGGATTAATAAATTGAAATTTGTTCAACATATGAAAATACCTTGAATTTAAAAGAAATTAGTAGATGTAAATTAATTTAAATCAAAACTTTTATGTTTTAAATCAATTTATATGGATTAAATATATGTGAGTAGATATATTTAGTAGAATAAATTTAACAGTAATTTGGAATTAAGAAGAATTTAAAATTGTTGAAGAAAATATGATTATAATAAAAGACTATTCAAATTTATTGTTTTAGAAATTTTAAATTGAAGAAAATGGGAATAAGATAATGAATTTTGAAATAGTTGAGATTGATTTTAGTGAAATCAAATGGATTAAATCAATTATTGAATAACAATCAATTTAAATTTGAATTTATATGGTTTAAATTAATTGTTATTTTGTATTTCAAATCTGTTTTCTTTCTGGTTGTTTCTATTCTCCTACCTCGTTCCTTTTCGGGGACGAAAAGTTTTGAGTGGGGGAGAGTGTAACGACCCGTAAATTTCAACTGTTTTAATAACGTAATTAGTTGAAATTTAGTGAAATTTTAAATGATAAAATTTTGAAATATAAATTTAATATTTGGAATACGTCTAATTAAACATAGCGACTGGTAAATTTTCGTCCGAAAATATGAAAATTTATTTCGCGCGTAAATTCACTTCAATTTAATTAGTTAAAAAGCGTTGAAAATAAAATGTTTTCAAAACCAAAATATTTTTACATAGAAAAATTCTAAACCATTTTCTGAGCAAGATATCAGTTTGTCGTTTTTCAAAATTTGGATATCTATTGCTCCGTCGTTCTTATTTTCTGCAAAATAGCAGTATTCTGGTACCGATATCGATTTTTATCGGATGATCGTACCACTGATATCTATATATCGTTTTGACCGTCTCGTCGTGCTGATCTTCGCAGTATATTTATTTCTACGATTTGGTGTCCGGTTCGCAGCGAAATCCATAGAAACGGTTACCGTATCGGTACCAGTTTTAAAACCTTTTTGATTTCCATCTGTCTTTTCAAGCTCCGTCCTTTAATATTATCTGTATTGAATACAAAGTTATGACCTGTCTTTTCATTTCTATCGAAAACCAAGAGCCATCGATTGGGAAAAAAACTACTTTCATTGTTTTACAAGTTCATATTCTTGCCTTTTGTTCATTTTCTTCTGCATTATTTCAAAGGAAATTTTTACGAAACAAATTTTAACAGTTGCTGTGCTCGAGATTCCTTCACCTTCCTCTATCTGTGAACACGTTCGCTTGCCTACTTCTTCCCACTAGCCGAGACATTCCCTACGCAACCACGTGAATTTCCTCCTCAGCCAAGTCTTTATCTCCACCTACCTTGCCACGCGAGCCAGGCCTCACGTACCCTCTCCCAGTCAAAGCCAGGCAACCCATCACTTAGAGCGAAGACCTTTCCAGCACTTCACAGCCACGCAACCACTCACCACCTTGGCCACTAAATGACTCACCCCGTCTCCACGCACGCGTCCATTTCCCCACGTGCAGTCGCAACTCGACCCAATGCCTCCAACTCACGGCCGTTCATTCCCTCACTTCCTGGCATTCCGATCACCACCTCCGTCTCGTGCTTCACTCCCGCCACCTTGGGATCAGACGTAGCCACGTGAAACTGGCCTCGTCCTTCTCCTTCTATCTCGCAGCCGGCTCTGTCGTTTTTAGGTATACTTTATTTTATATATTAGGATGTTTATATTTTATTAGTTTGCTTTATAAGTTGCAGTTATATCTATGATTTATGCAAGTACTAGTTTATATATATAAGTCTGGGTTCAAATTTTTTATCATACTTTGTTTTTATTCTCTTGTGTGTATCTATACCTGTAGCCTATGTATACAGTAGTAACGCTTTATATCTAGATTTGTTATGATGCATTAGTTATATATATTAACTTTTATATAGAAATGGGTGTCCTGGAAATTTGTATACAGTGATTTTAAGCAAACTGGGTTTAAGAATTTTATATATATCAGATTATTAAGTATATTGATTTTATAGCTATTGATTTTAAATATATAAAAAGAATGAAAGTTATACGATATGTTTATATATTAGTATATATATCTATCTGTTATATATATATATTATTGATTTTATATATTATGTATGTATGACGATTTTAATATATGTTTGAAACTAAAACAATGATTTTTGAACACATCTATATATAGAATATAATATATGCTAAAATTTAGAATATGACTTTGTTAGTATATAGTTATATATGGTTATATATAAGTTCACCGTTAGCATTTATCTTCATCGATGTCGTTCTGATTGACTTCGTTAATCCATGTTTATCAGTTTTGTCCACCGTACCTGTTTCTTCGTTGAATCGTGTCCATCGTGTCGTACTCTGAAATCTATGCTTGGATTCGTAGCCCTTTTTCAGTGTCGAATCTCTCTAACCTCGAAAGGTGAGCACTCACTCACGATTAACGTTCTTTTATTTATTAAATTTGATTTCAATTGAAACGACAATTGAAATATGCTGCTGTTAGTTAATTACACTGTTATATATGCTATTGCCTGTATCAGTTCACCTATGACATCTGACACCATTATCTGTTAATTATTTATGCGATGATAATACAGTTTGGCTGATAATTGATTGATTGTTGATGTTTATATTGGACGTTAAATTGTAAATGTTAAAATGATAAATAGTATACAATTGAAATTGATATAGGATAGTTAAATGTTAAATTTGATTAAATGACATTGTATAATATGACCCCTTTAACTGTTGAATTTATTGACACGTAGGATTTGTTTAATTACATTTTGAACCACTGAATGTATGTTGTTAAATTGATGATGTATGAAATTGTAAATAGATGACAAGTGAAACTGTAATGTAATAATCTTTAATCTGCATGAAATGATAGTGTAGATTCTAGAAATAATTATATTAATTCGTACAAATAACAATGCGAATTAATACGGTTATTTCGGGATTATTTGAATTGATTATTGGATTGATATTGATTGTTGTTATTGCTTGTTTATTTACTTTGACACCATCCCAGTTATCACACTGCAAGTTCCCTTTGATATGTTTTGATTTTGAATTGAATTGGAATCGGGTTGAAATGATAAATACCCAAATTGAATTTTTACCTAGGATAGGAAATTAAATAAAACCCGATTGGTCAATAATTTGTTTTAAAAATAAAACGAAGATTTTATTTGAATAAATAATATGGTTTTGAAATGAAGTTGAAATTTTAATTTTTAATAAAAGGAAAATGTTAATATTTAATAATCTGAATCAAAATATTAAAAATGAAATTGATGAAAGAACGATGTTTAATTTGAGAAATGATTGAAATTAACTTTGAAATGATTTAATAATTAAGTTTGAAATTATAATTAAGTTTGAAATTATTAAACTTTGAAATTATTTAAAAATTAAGTTTTGAATTATTTAATAATTAAATAAGATTGAATTATTTAATGATTAAATTGCATTGAATTCTTTAATAAGTGAAATTGAATTTTTGAATAAGTGAATTTTACTTCGTAATAATTGAAATTGAGTTTCTTTATAAATTAAGTTTTGGAAAATTATTTAAGTAAGTAAATAAGTGAAATGGAATTTCTGTAACAAGAAATGAAAATGTGATATTTTTTTGGAATTAATGTAAGACTTGTAATTGAAAGAATTGATTTGACGAATTTAGTTTAATTCAAAATTGTAAATTTTGATTTAATGAAGTTGAACTTAAGAATTGATTTAATGAATTGGAAATTTAATAGAAATTATTTGATTGGCAAATTTACTTAATGAATATTGAATGCAATCGATAAATGAAGTTAAATTGATTTGAATGTTAAATTAAATTAATTTAAATGATTTCGGAATGAATCTTATATACGAACTTGAATCAATATTTGAATTGTTTTAAAGGAAATTGAAATTGAATTATAAGATCTTGAAATGGTAATTTGAATGTTTTGAAACGTAAATTATTGGAAATTGGTTTTGAAAGACAAATGAAATGTTGATTTACGAATTGAAATTGAAATTGAAATTGATTTGTTTTTTTTGAAATATAAACGACCAATCGGTGTAATAATCACGAAAGTTATTAAAGAGACCGGAATCGGTTAGGGACATACTCACTGTCTAAACCGAAAACCACTTTAATAACTATACGCGGAGTGTTGATCCAGAATGAAGTGGATGGTTTGGTGAACGCGTTGACTGAAGAAAGAGAACAATTTTGGATGACCCCTGACATGACTAAAACAGGAGCCGCGCCGGGCCATTGAGGATCGCCATCTCTAGCGGACACACTTCTTCGATACCTTATCTATTACTTATGTGATTCGATTTGGGTGCACCCCTCGATTTGGGAGTGTTGTTTCGCGGTGTTGGGGTAGTAGCTGCTACGCCCAACATCAGTCCGGATCAAGCAACTACTAGTATCCTAGTTGGTATCGCCTCATGTACCTTGTCATACTGATTATCCTATTCGCGACCACTACGTTTTGTTTTGTACCTTTAGTATATGGATTGCCCTCTGGTGACTTCCGGTTTTGGGGAAACTACGGTCTTGTATATGCTTTTGGGAATAAAAATGTGTTAAGGGTGGAATGGGCCATGACTTAACGCTATTTTGATACCTTTTATATTACTGATAGACATTATCTACTTAGCGTACATTACTACATAGTAGATAGTTTGACGGATCCTTAAAGGATGGTTATTCCAAACATCCTTTGAGTTACTTGTATTTCAATTGCTATTTCACTTGAGTTGGATTTATTAATATAAGAATGTTAATCCTGACTCGAGTGTTTTGTATTTTGCTTTACGCTCGGGTCAGACTGAGTGTACCAGTATTCGAGACTCACCTTTGGAGTTGGAGCTTTGCTTGAAGATCTAGCCATCTATTCTGCTTTCAGTATTCGATGATTCCAGTGATGTATTCTGATTTGTATCTGATGTATCGTATTACTCTTCTGCTGTAAACTCTGATGTATCTTATATATTCATATAGTAGCTTCATGAACTACTATCTCTTTTATTTCCGCTGCATTTATTACTCTGTGTCTGTGATCTGTGATTATTTATTTACTGTATATGTTCAGTTTTGCCAAATTTAAATTAACAATGCGGTATTTTGAGCAATTCAACTCCGGCATGAGTGTCTTCCTATACACTTATAATGGATGCGAATGGTCCAAAATTCTGGGTCGTTACATTAATATTACAACTTCAAAACAGGGTTGTTACAAATCTCCCTCTTATGAAAATTGTGTCCTCACAATTTCTTATTGGAAGACGTCACACTAAACTCAAACATTAACACTTTTCGTATTGTATAATCAAGTTGAAGCTTGTTGAATTTTCCAATTAGTTAATATTGAAATCAAACTTATCGTAAATTATAAACTTAAATGGACTCATTTATTAACCTTTATTTCTTCACATACGAAATTTATTGAAAAAATTTCTAAGTGTTAGAATTTTTAAAAATTTCGGCAGTCTCCTTTGTATGGAGAGCCGTTTGCAATTTCACAAATATAATATATATGAAATACATCGACCATACAGTCAAAAACACAATATATATTAATATTTTTAAGACTTCGGTATTTTAATTCGAAAGCATACCTTTGCTTTAGCATTTCAAAGCAAATTTGCTTATTATTAAGCGAGCAAAATTGAGTCAATATCGCCAATAAGTTTCAATAGCCTCTTGAACACATATTCTTAACTCAAGTGCAAATATTAGTCGCATATAAAATGAAGTATGATAAGTATGCATTTATGTAATGTAAATAAAACATGACATTCATGTTTAGGCCATTTTCGACTACATTTCATGAGTCAAAAACAAAAAAATCAACTCATGCTTTCTAAAAGTAAATTATTATATAGCGTGTTAGCTGTAACAACCCGCATATTTTACGATTGTATATTTAAATGTTTTATTTAAATATAGCATCGTTAGTCGGATTTAAGTCCGAAATGTTACTTTTTGTAAACAGTCGAATTGGGACTTGAGACCACTTCCATTGAGTCCAAAATGGTGTTTACAACTTTTTTGAGTATAAACATCGATATGTTTGGAGTTGGGTGAATTTTGCTATTTTTCTATTGGGCTTTAGGTTTGGGTTTCAGCTCATTACTCATCTAATACCCTAACTCAGCCACTCTTCTGATTTCATTCTCAATTTCCTAATACCTTCAAGCTTAAGTAAAAATGGGGGAAGAGAAAAGGAAATAGAAATTCCAAACCCTAGTTTGATTTGGAAACTCAAGTTCTTGCTCCAAAATCAAAGAGAAGCTTAGGTAAGCATCCTCTTCATCTTCTCAATCTCTCTCCAATTTCAGAAATTTCCTATAACCTAATTTAGGAAATATTTGCTTATAATCTTAGATTGGAGCTTCTAGAGGTGTATTGAAGAGGAATTGGTCTTTCCTTTGTTTTAAAGCTTCTCATTCGTGTTTTTGAGTTTAAAGGTGAGTTCTTTAACTCACATCTACATCTATAGTTATCATTGTTTTTAGGTATGAATTTCTAATACTTATGCATATTAATTTGCTTTTGATTTGAATTGATTTGGTGAATTTTCCAAATTTTGGTGTTTTGGTCCAATTTTATGAAAATCCTACTATGGATGTTTGGACATGTTGTTTGGGGTGTATCGAAGAGCCTATAAGGCCGGATTGTCGCATGGCGTACATCCTTAGTTGTCGTTGCTCGTTCGATCGCTTCCAACGTGAATTGGCCATCATTGGCCTAGGTTCAATTTCTGCTTGAGCTTCAGCTCAGACGTCTGGAATAAGTAATCAGACGTCTGAAGCTAAGGGATAAATATTCCAGACGTTCAGCTTAGACATCTGACCTTGCTTTCCAGACGTCTGAGCTTACTTCCCAGACGTCTAGGTCGTCCGGAATAGAATTTCTAGTTCCTCAGTTCAGACGTTTGATCTTCTGGTTCAGACGTCTGGTTTTTGCTCAGACGTCTATTTTGATATTTCAGACATCTGGGTTGTTTTCTGAACTATTTCTAGAGAACAAATCCAGACGTCTGGATTCCAAACCAAACGTCAAGAAACGTTCATTTTGCCTATTTAGGCTGTTTTGTGTGGATTTCCTATTTTAATCGATTTTTGTTGATCCGGATAGTTGTTATCACTTATTATCGACTTTGATGACTTCTTTCCTTGAACTTTTGGGAATATCCGTTTGATGGATTTGATATCGATTTTTATGGATTTAATTCACATTTTCGTATGTGAATCTTTGGTGATTGATTGTTTCTACAATCATTTCTGTTGTTTGTCACTTTTAAATACAAAGGTTTCTATACTAGTAGTAAATACTCAAACTCTTTCATCAAAACGATTTCGACACTATTTTAAATATAAAGCTCTCTTTTAAAACTATTTTCCAATCTATTAGTATATATAAACCTTTACCTCATTCGTATGAGAAATCTAATTAAACGGCTTAGTAAAACAAGTGGTATGAAATGCTTGCATTTACTTCATCGGTTAATTCTTGGACTTGTTCGATTGAACTCTTGTGACAATTTTCGAGTGGAAATCTACAATCTGTTCGTAAATATTTAAGTTAAGCCAGTGGTTATGGGACATGAAGCTAAACTCGTTTATTTACTAGCTTAGTGTAATCAACACTTCCTGATGATCGATGATGATCATTTTATGGTTTAGACTAGCGATGTGTGATGTCTCTTTGTTCGCATGGGGGACTGTACCCCCTTTGGAGGAGCTTCGGCTCATAGTCCGCAATGGGGGACTATACCCTGTTTGGAGGAGCTTCGGCTCATTTGGAGGAGTTTCGACTCATAGTCCGCAATGGGGGACTATACCCTGTTTGGAGGAGCTTCGGCTCATTTGGAGGAGTTTCGACTCATAGTCCGCAATGGGAGACTATACCCTGTTTGGAGGAGCTTCGGCTCATTTGGAGGAGCTTCGGCTCATAGTCTGCAATGGGGGACTATACCCTGTTTGGAGGAGCTCCGGCTTATTTTATGGAATAGCGTTCCATTTGCTTTTCTGGATTTCTAGTTGATGATTTCTAGTATTTATGTTTCATCAATTTTCGTGGATTGGCATTGGTATGCTTTGTCAATATTTGTGTTTTGGTGAATAATTTAATGAATGTGATTCTTTTTGGTGTTTTGAGATGATTTGAGATATTGTATGATTTTTGTTGTTATTTGATGTATACTTGACACAGTAAGGCATTTTTGTTATCATACGTTTTTGGTCATATCTCTTATCCTATATCATTTTATCTGATATTTATAGCTAGACTGATCCGTTTATTATTTTCTTCTTAAATAATACTCGAGTCAGACCGAGGTATTTCAGGTGCTTCTGCTTGACTTCTGATCAGGGTTCATCATCTGATTTTTTGTTAACTACTTTAGATTAGTAGTTTTTGTTTTATACATTCGAGATAGAGACTCCTTGATGTATATTATTTATTCCTTTGTCTAGCACCTATACCTATTCTTTTGTGATGTAGTGGATCTTGTATGACCACTACTTTTATGTACACTTCCATGTGATATATTCATATATGTTTCCGCCTTTGTGATATGAATATCTGTGACTGATTTGTGTTATGTTTATTTCTATATTTGTTTCCGAAGTCCGTATAGCCACTGTGTGGTAGCTTTGAGTTTGTATTTGATATGTCGGATTTCCTCTTGAAATGAAATGTAAGTTATATTATCTGACATATCAGTACTCGCACAAAGAAATTACACAGATGGTCGTTCCTCAGCAGCCTTATTCTTTGTGCTAATTGACGGCATTACCCCGTAGTGTCCTTGATTAGTGTGAGTATAGAGGTGAGGCGTCACAGCTTGGTATTAGAGCCAAACTTTGGAACAATGTAGAATAATCTAGCAAGGATCATTGTCCTAAGTCTTTCTTAGGAATCGTGCCATAGGATTTAATTCGAGTCTTCGTACCATTCTATCCTATTTTCTTTTGTGATGCCTTGTTTTATCAATCAAGTTTGTTTGATATTCATTCAGAGAATAACCTTTTTCCTCTTCTGTCTTTTTCTTTCTTTCTTAAAGAAGAAGAGATGGTTAGATCTAGTAGTCCCAGCGCCGGTCAATCCAGTAGTCCTTCTTTGGATGGCGTATTCATGTCTGCTCAACAACTTTTGGATCTTGTAAAGAATCAAAGGTTTATCTGTGCTTTGAGTAAGAACCCCAAAAAGGTTTTACCTCTGAAATTAGATGTGCCTTTCGACCAGTTTGTACATATCACTCTTCGACTTGAAGAGATCGATAAAGAAAATGATGTTGAAGTTGTGGATGCCAAACAAAACTTCAACATCAACAAGAAGTGGCATATTAAGTTCAAAAGTCCTAATCCCAATAAAAAAGGGAAGCAGGCAATTTCGGTAGCAAAATCTCCTACCTCTAGTCGTGGACGATGCTACAATTGTGGTTCTACGGACCACTATGCAAATAAGTCTCCGAAGCCTCTTACTTGTCGCTATTGCAAAGGTTTGGGTCATCTTTTATCTTCATGCCCCAAACTTCCAAACAAGAAAGAGGGAAAGCTAAAGGTTGTGCAAGCCTCTACTGACACTTTTCTTGGTCAAGGTAATTCTCCTTCTATCCTTGATGACATTAATTTGTTTTGTGATTATCCTATTCGAGTTCTTTTTGATACTGGTTCATTATTTTATATCAAAAGAACTTGTTGATTCTTTTTCTTTAAATATTATGGGCTTGATTATTTCACTGAGAATTGCGAATCCGGTTGGTGGATCCGCAATACTCAGTTTACTATGTGAAAATGTCGAAATTATTTTATATGATTATTCTTTTCGAGCCGATTTGCATGTTATGCGTTACTTAGGCTTCGAAATTGATTTTTGGGAAAGGATTGGCTTGATCATTATGAAGCCCACATCCTATGTCCTGAGCGGACTATCTATCTTCGACATTCTCAATCTGTTAAGCAGATTTCTATGGTTCTTAATGATTTCGATTTCCAATTCGGTGACATCATTTTATTCTTTAAACCTACATGATGAGGAGAATGTTATTTCTCTCATTCAAGTAGTTTGTGGATTTTCCAGTATATTTGAGCTTGTCTTAGGATTACCACCTAAGCAATTTATTGTGTGGTGCTAAGGTCTTTTCAGCTCGACCTTGCCACCGATTTTCATCGGCTACGAGTTGCGGAGGGTAGCATTCCACTTACCGCATTCCGCACTCGTTATGATTCTTGTGAGTGGTTCGTTATGTCATTCGGTTTGACGAACCTTCTACCTTATTTCGTCCATCTTATGAATCGAGTATTATACGAATATCTCGATGAGTTTATCCTTGTATTTATTGATTATGGATGAAAACAACAATTTAAAATTTGCAAATCTTTTTAATAAGATATTTATAAGTATGATTGGATTTTGTTCTTAAAACGAGCAAAGAATATTTGTAAATTTTATAAGAAGCATGTTTATCAAATAGAAGATGATTTTGTGTTGTTTTTCCCATTGAGTGCTTTAAGAATTATGGTCGATGCGTTTGATCAACGTTATCGATAGGAATCTCCTAAATGCTATCATGAGAAAGTCAGACACAATAAATTGAGTTGTAAAAAGTAAGTTTTTCTAAAAAGATGATTACATAAAGTTAATTATAATTTTGAAAGTCTAACTTTTCGGGAAAGAGGATCGATAGGAACTCTTTTTCAATGCTTTTATTCTTGTGATTCCTGAAGGGAACCAAGACTTTATTGTTTGTACCGATGCTAGTCGTATTGGTTTGGGTGCCGTTCTCATGCAAAAAGGGAATGTGTTATCACATATGCTTCGTGACAATTAAAGCTTATCGAGAGTAGATATGCCATTCATGATCTAGAGCTCGCGGCCATTGTTTTCGCTCTTCGGATTTGGCGTCATTATCTTTTGGGAGAGAAATTTATTCTCTACACCGATCATAAATCTTTGAATTTTTTTTTTCAAAAGGAACTTAATTTGCGTCCACAACGTTCGCTCGAGTTCCTTGCATCTTATGATCTTGGTATTCTTTATCTTCCCGGAAAGGGAAATCGTGTTGCCGATGTCCTTAGTCGTAAGCAACAATCAATTGTTTCTATGATGATATCTGAATGGAGTGATCTCGAGACTTTGTCCACTTGTGAGAATCGAGATCGTGAATCTGATTCATGTTCATCTCTTGTTTTGTGTAGCCTTGAGGCTCGTCCTTCTCTTTTGGACCGTACCTCTTTTGGCTAAACCCTATGTCAAAAAAATTGTTAAATTGCATGGAGTTCCTACTTCTATTGTTAGCGATCATGATTCATTATTTTACTAGTGGATTTTGGAAAGGTCATCAAAAAGCTTTGGGAACGAAGCATAATTTTAGCACCGCTTATCATCCTCAGTCCGATGGACAAACCGAGCGTGTGAATCAAACTCTTGAAGATCTTCTTCGTGCATGTGTTCTTGATTTTGGTGGAAGTTGAGAAGATCATATTTCTCTTGTTGAGTTTTCCTATAATAATAACTTCCAATCTAGTATTGGTATGACTCCTTTCGAGGCATTATACGGAAGGCCATGCCGATCTCCTTCGTGTTGGCTTGAAGCCGGTGAGAAGCTGGTTTTAGGTCCAGATTTTATTCGTATTTCACCTATGAGGGGTGTTGTGTGTTTCAGTCGATCGGGAAAATTAGTACCTCGATATATTGGTCCATTTCCCATCACCGAACGTATTTGTTCCATGGCTTATCGCCTTTTATTACCGGCTCAATTTTCTGCTATTCATGACATTTTCCACGTCTCTCAACTACGGAAATACCTTAGGGATTCCGATTCTATTCTTGAGCCCAGTGTAATTGAAGAAATTGAAGTTTCACCAAATTTGACTTATGAGCAACATTCTATTCGTATCATTACTTCGGAGGTTAAACGCCTTCGAAATAAAGATGTTCTTCTTGTGAAAGTTCAATGGTCCTCAAATCCTAAGGATTGCTCTTGGGAATCTTGAGAATTTATCGAGCAAACACATCCAGACTTACTCTTTCGTGCTCTTTATAGTGAACTTCTCATTTTAAAATTTCTTCTTTTGTGTTGATATGCTTTTATGGTTGTTACTTTTTATTTCTTCCTCTTAATTATTGTAAGGATGCAATTTCTTTAAAGAGGGGAGTCTGTAACAACCCGCATAATTTACGATTGTATATTTAAATGTTTTATTTAAATATAGCATCGTTAGTCGGATTTAAGTCCGAAATGTTACTATTTGTAAACAATCGAATTGGAACTTGACACCACTTCCATTGAGTCCAAAATGGCGTTTACAACTTTTTTGAGTATAAACATCGATATGTTTGGAGTTGGGTGAATTTTTCTATTTTTCTATTGGGCTTTGGGTTTGGGTTTCAGCTCATTACTCATCTAATACCCTAACTCAGCCCCTTTTCTCCTTTCATTCTCATTTTCCTAATACATTCAAGCTTAAGTAAAAATGGGGGAAGAGAAAAGGAAATAGAAATTCCAAACCCTAGTTTGATTTGGAAACTCAAGTTCTTGCTCCAAAATCAAAGAGAAACTTAGGTAAGCATCCTATTCATCTTCTCTACCTCAATCTCTCTCCAATTTCAGAAATTTCCTATAACCTAATTTAGGAAATATTTGCTTATAATCTTAGATTGGAGCTTCTAGAGGTGAATTGAAGAGGAATTGGTCTTTCCTTTGTTTTAAAGCTTCTCATTCGTGTTTTTGAGTTTAAAGGTGAGTTCTTTAACTCAAATCTAAGTCTATATTTATCATTGTTGTTAGGTATGAATTCCTAATACTTGTGCATATTCATTTGCTTTTGATTTGAATTGATTTGGTGAATTTTCCAAATTTTGGTGTTTTGGTTCAATTTTATGAAAATCATACTATGGATGTTTGGACATGTTGTTTGGGGTGTATCGAAGAGCCTATAAGGCCGGATTGTCGCTTGGCGTAAATCCTTAGCTGTCGTTGCTCGTTCGATCGCTTCCAACCTAAATTGGCCATCATTGGCCTAGGTTCAATTTCTGCCTGAGCTTCAGCTCAGACGTTTGGAATAAGTAATCAGACGTTTGAAGCTAAGGAATAAATATTCCAGACGTTCAGCTCAGACGTCTGACCTTGCTTTCCAGACATCTGAGCTTACTTCCCAGACGTTTGGGTGGTCCGGAATAGAATTTCCAGTTCCTCAGTTCAGACATCTGATCTTCTGGTTCAGACGTCTGGATTTTGCTCAGACGTCTGTTTTGATATTTCAGACGTCTGGGTTGTTTTCTGAACTATTTCCAGAGAACAAATCCAGACTTCTGAATTCCAAACCAGACGTCTGGAAACGTTCATTTTTGCCTATTTAGGCTGTTTTGTGTGGATTTCCTATTTTAATCGATTTTTGTTGATCCGGATAGTTGTTATCACTTATTATCGACTTTGTTGACTTCTTTCCTTGAACTTTTGGGAATATCTGTTTGATGGGTTTGATATCGATTTTTATGGATTTAATTCACATTTTCGTATGTGAATCTTTGGTGATTGATTGTTTCTACAATCATTTCTGTGGTTTGTCACTTTTAAATACAAAGGTTTCTATACTAGTAGTAAATACTCAAACTCTTTCATCAAAACGATTTTGATACTATTTTAAATATAAAGCTCTCTTTTAAAACCGTTTTCCAATCTATTAGTATATATAAACCTTTACCTCATTTGTATGAGAAATCTAATTAAACGGCTTAGTAAAACTAGTGGTATGAAACGCTTGCGTTTACTTCGTCGGTTAATTCTTGGACTTGTTCGATTGAACTCTTGTGACAATTTTCGAGTGGAAATCTATAATCTGTTCGTAAATATTTAAGTTAAGCCAGTGGTTATGGGACATGAAGCTAAACTCATTTATTTACTAGCTTAGTGTAATCGACACTTCTTGATGATCGATGATGATCATTTTATGGTTTAGACTAGCGATGTGCGATGTCTCTTTTTCCGCGTGGGGGACTGTACCCCGTTTGGAGGAGCTTCGGCTCATAGTCCGCAATGGGGGACCATACCCTGTTTGGAGGAGCTTCGGCTCATTTGGAGGAGTTTAGACTCATAGTCTGCAATGGGGTACTATACCCTGTTTGGAGGAGATTCGGCTCATTTGGAGGAGTTTCAACACATAGTCCGCAATGGGGGACTATACCCTGTTTGGAGGAGCTTCGGCTCAGAGTCCGCAATGGGGGACTATACCCTGTTTGGAGGAGCTCCGGCTCATTTTAAGGAATAGCGTTCCATTTGCTTTTCTGGATTTCTAGTTGATGATTTCTAGTATTTATGTTTCACCAATTTTCGTGGATTGGCATTGATATGTTTTGTCAATATTTGTGTTTTGGTGAATAATTTAATGAATGTGATTCTTTTTGGTGTTTTGAGATGATTTGAGATATTGTATGATTTTTGTTGTTATTTGATGTATACTTGACACAGTATGGCATTTTTGTTATCATACGTTTTTGGTCATATCTCTTATCCTATATCATTTTATCTGATATTTATAGCTAGACTGATCCGTTTATTATTTTCTTCTTAAATAATACTCGGGTCCTGCTTGACTTCTTATCAGGGTTCATCATCTGATTTTTTGCTAACTACTTTAGATTAGTAGTTTTTGTTTTATACATTCGAGATAGAGACTCCTTGATGTATATTATTTATTCTTTAGATTAGTAGTTTTTGTAACGCCCCACTCCAAGACCCACTGTAACAAAGAGTATTATAGGAGTAATACCGTCTGTTAAAGCGGAGAATAGAGTATAGTGGAAGCGACCATTTGTAATCAAGCTATAACTATCTACTGAATACGTCGAAAGGGTGATATCTATTTTTTTTTCAAGTGGTTCGACATATTCAATAAATATTTATAAAGACATTACAATGGCTAAAGATCTATCAGAATAAGCATAGTAATAAAATGATAAAACATCACAGAATATTCTAAGTGTTGGAAAATAGTCCAAAACTAACGCGAACCCAAGTTCGGAAAATTATTCGGACTAGCAAACTGAATCCGAATGGCATGAAAATTGGTAGGAACGTAGTCCGACATTCCTACTTCAGAACGCAAAAAGAATTACTCGATTCCAACTTGAAACGAAGTCGCAGCTACGCTCCAAAGTCGGACCCGGAAACAGTGAATACACTATTTCAGGCTGAGATCCGGGTCCCTCTTCGACAGCAATTTCGAAGAGTCAAATGAAATCGAATACTAATCAAACTTTCTAGAGATGGAGTTCGGAACTCCAGCTTTCCAACGAGACCAAAATCGATGAAATCCGACAAAGGACGAGCCCGGGATGGCGTCGCAAAGTCGGGGTTCTGTACTGAAAACAACGGGAGAAAAGAGACAAAGGCCTATAGTTATGCACTAACAGACCAGAGATGAAAAACCACAATTTTGGCATAGTAAACATCCAGTTCTGACAAAATGAATAAAATAAAAGTTGTAGCTTAGTTTCTAAGATTTCCGGAATGACCAAGATCATCAAATTCCGATCGGGGATGAAAATTTTATGACTAAAACAATTCTCAGATTTAAATTCTATATCACTGTCAATGTGCTCTCGGGACAGTAGTAAGAATGCACAGTTTTGACCTAATTAACTTCGAAATTTCATGAAACTCAAAACATGAAAGTTTTATCCCTAAATCTAAGCTTTCCATAACATCCAAAATTATTAGATTTGGATAAGAAACGAGTAACTTATGGCCAAATCAATTTCAGGGTTTTATTTTATCAACCCTGTAGTTTGTTGTCAGGTCAGCGACAAACAAACGTGATTTCGGCCATTCAAACCACAAAATTAGGCAAAGCTCAAAACATAAAAGTTATAGGCTACAGAATAAGCTTTCCAGAACTTCAAGAAAATCTTAATTTCGATTTAAGATGAATGAGATATGCCTAATTTACTAACAGCAATAAACTAATTATAATTTCAGCTAGCATATATTACAAGCACCTTATGTGCACCCCCCAAATGAAAGCAAAGATGATCAAAGAGCTAGAAAAATACCAAAACACATAAAACCAAGAGTTACAACATGATTTCCAAAAATTAAAGAGAGTTAGAAATGGATTACAAGAGGGTTTTTGCATTACCTTCCCTTACTTCAACTAGCTTAAGCCAATATAAGAGAGGATGGAGCTTTCCTAAAAAGGAAATATTGCCAATATTAAAGGAGGCCATTTTTAGGTTTAGGGTTTTAGGAATTTGATTAGGGTTGGAATGAATGAGGGTTAGGAGTTTGAGATGTTGGCTGAATCAAATGGGTAAAAGATGGTTTATAGGCTAATGGAAGTGGGTTAGTGGAATATTTAATTGATTTTAAATATTGAAAAGTTAATTTTATAACTTGAATAACTTGAATTTCAAATATAGCGATTTATTTGATAATTAAGTTATTGAATTTAATATTTGGAATTGTCTAAATAATTAAATCCTAAATTTAATGTGAATCAAAATGATTTTGAAAGTTGATTTAAATTCTATTTAAATAAGGATGGGGATAGTAAACTTTTAATTTAGATTTAAAAGTGAATTATTTGGTTTTTATAATAATTCATTTTAATTAACGTGTAAAAATAGCCTTTTGGGGTATTGTCTCGGATTTCGATGAAAGAAGTTTCATTGGATCCGTAATAGTGAATTATTGTATGTTAACAAATTTTTGGCAACTGGATGCATCATGTGGTCGTACAAGTTTGAAATGCATATAAATTAATTTCAGGAATTAATATAAGATAACTGGGTTTGAAAAACTACCTTCTGCATATGACCAAATTAAGTCTCGAGACTAGTTCCATTCTGTTCAAAATAGGAGTATTACATATAGAACGCCAGGCGGCATACCTCGTTTGTAGTTTGAGATTTTCAGACATTTAAAGCTAGATATTTTCTAGTTAAAATAATACATATACTATTTTATAACCATAACTTCAACCCATACCACAACTATTCACACCATACCTCCCCCATGCCTAGGCCCACAACTAGTCAAATCATACCTCCCCCATACCTAGGCCATACTCGTCTCCCCTATAAATTTGCGCCCAAACCAGAGAAACAAGTTCAAAATTTTCAAATTAAAAACCCAACTAAATCGAACGGCTCACATCAATCCGAGCCATTAGAGGCGTCGATGGTCGAAGGGTCCAACTAGAAAGTTATAGCCAGCGATGAAGTGAAGCTTATGGACAGTGGAGATGGGTTGAGTTCGTTGTGGTGGCGACAATTCGCGTCCAAAGGCGGTGGCGTTCGTGGGTTCAACGGAAAGCTACGGTGGTTTTCAGGAGGTGGGCTCTGAAGAGAAAATGAAGGGGATCACGAGGTGGTGCTTCGATGTCAATGCGGTGGTGGTCGGAATTTGTGAAAAACATCGATCGACGCTTTGGAGGATTTCCTGGCAATGGCAGCGTTTCGGGTGATGCCGACGGTGGCAGAGGGTTCGTCTTGGCGAGGCAGTTCTAGGGCGAGGTGGCGGTGGCTTCGGTGGATTCTGGTGGTGACGGCGATCGAATGAAGTACGACCTAGGTTAGTGTGGCGATGAATGAGATTGAATACGGGATTAGAGAATGTGATTAAGTTAAGCTAATTACTGAAATTAAGTGTAATTAATTATATTATAATTATAAAATCGAATTCTTATAAAATGCATAAATCGTTCATACTAGGTCGGATTTGAATGCGGATTTTTGCGTTAGGATCGTATTGACTTGGGCTACGTTATGGAATTGGATTGGTGATTATTGGAGCTAGTGAAATTTTTCATTGAAACTGAACGTCGTTTGATTTCAGACGAAACTGAAACGTCTTGACGACGACTGGGATTTCGGTGAGTTAAACTCACCTTTTTGGTTAACCAACACGTTATATAGTTGATAAAAATTGTTGATTGGATATTTGAATGATTTACTATTTTTATCAGTTGGTTTAAGTTAATTCCCGCCCCTAGAGCGGATGACCCTTTATATATATCCGCTTAATAGCGGAAGACACATATTATATCAGTATGTATTGTTTGTGATGCAAGGGGATAGGTTAGAGGGATTCAATAGGATTCCTCGCCATTATTGATTTTAATTTCAATAATATTCCTAACATATAAATTATTAGATATTAAACCTGATTGTTGACTCTAATGATTATGACATAGTTATATGTTTGAAACTTAAACCTTGTAGTAATAGACCATCAATATCGATATTGGTTAAACGTCGGGTAACTATTGGTCACAAATTAGTATTTGAAAAAAATACTATAAATTTCCATTTGAATTGGAATTGGTTTGGGAGATAGGAAATGATTTTAAAATCTGAATTTGGGTTTCAAAAATAATTTGTTTTAAAAGATTTAATTTCAATTTTATTCAACCTTTTTATCTATCTTTTTCTAAGTTATTTATGTAAAATTGTTTTTAAAAGTTAATTTATTTATATTTAACATTGTTTTAAAGTTATTTATTTATAATTAACATTGTTTTTAAGGTTATTTATCAATATGTTAATATTTTGAATATTAATTATTTAAATAATTAATATGGTTTGAAATTAATAATAATGATTTATTAATACCGTTTCAGAAATTAATTATTATTATTTACAATAATGTTGAAAATTAATTATTAGTGTTTTATTAATAATGTCTTTGTAATTATTAGTTATTATTTTAAGATGTTTTAAGGTTAATAATAATAATTTATTTATTTATAAGTTTTACCATTAATAACTATTATTATATTGAGGTAATTGATTATTATTTATTTATAAATGTGCGAGATTTATAAATGGAGTTTTATAAATATATTTGGGTTTTAGAAGATGAGTTCTATAGAATAATTTGAAGACTTAAAGGGAGATTATTTACAAGATAAAAAGAGTTTTATAAATGATTTTAGATATGTATAAAATAATTTTAGAAATGGGTTTATAGATTTAGAAGAAAAGTTTCATAAATATCTTTATGGGTTTATAAAGAGTTATAAATGTTTGAAATTTATAAAAGAGTTTATAATCGAAAATGGAGGTCGGGTTTTATAAGGTGTTTCTATAAAGAGTTTTATAAACGGTTTCAGAGGTTTATTAAATAGTTTTATAAATGGTTTTTGAGATTTATAAGGGATTTATAAATGATTTTAGAATTGTATAGAAAGGAAATCTTTCTCAATTTTGTGAATATACTTATAGCATTAAGATAAATATATAGATATTTCTCTAAGTATGGGAAATATAAGGATTTGTGGTCATATCGTTGTAAAGGTATTTTATATAATTATTACAAAGTGATTTTAATTAATAGAAGGATTAATTTAGGTAGCTAGTAGTTACTTATGTGCTTAACCAATGTTGGTTTTCCCTTTGAAATAAATCCCTGATTTGGATGTGTGTTTGTTGATAGTTAAATAACCGACTATTAAATATAGACCCAAAACGTAACTTTGGAAATATCTAGGAGAAACACGTGAGTTATATGGTACAGTCATCTCCGATGATTTGTACTGTACATATAAATCTCGTTTCATTCTTCTACGACAAACGATAAGGAAATTCGTCCATTAACGGTTAGGAGGTGATCTCTGTTCTTATCTTTGACTGTTTATTTTCTAAAGAACAGGGGTTGAGTTTACCAGAAATTATCAAAAGTTGTTTTCAAAGAGACTGGGATCAGATATGTTATCCAAAAACCACTTCGATCTAACTCAATCATTTCGAATTAAAGATATCTCGAAGATGATGGAATTGAGGACGGGGCTCTCCAGTGTTTTGTTCAGTCCCAGAACGAACTTGTATGAATGAATGCTGGTATTGCATTGTCACTTGGAGGACAGTGTTAGCATTCCAAGTGGGAAGTGTTATATAAAAGGTAAAACGTAGCCTCAAGCCTCATCAACCAGGAATGACTAAAACATGGGAGATGTAGCAGGGCTAAGTGGGTCGCTCCCAAGTAGGGTATGATCATCCCTATCTAAATTCGATATTATCTCTCATTTGTATGCTTTGGGGCCTACAAACGGAGGGGTGATCATATTTGGTACTACCAGTCAAGTGGTAGGCCGGTTCTGTGTTAGTAG
The DNA here is from genome assembly GCA_030737815.1 of Allium fistulosum. Taxonomy (NCBI): domain Eukaryota; kingdom Viridiplantae; phylum Streptophyta; class Magnoliopsida; order Asparagales; family Amaryllidaceae; genus Allium; species Allium fistulosum. The sequence goes on from CM060906.1 coordinate 71,526,565, forward strand.
GGGATCCTGGCGAGGTCCTCGGTGTTATTTTGTCTAGAGATGCACCTTGACGGACGATACCCCAGTAGCCCAGTCATTGTATAAAATCAATTCTCCAATATAAGCCTTTACTGTTTTAGTTGTATACCTATTATTCTCTAATTTAATTAATGCAACAATTTCGGCTATAATCAATAAGTATTTGTACCTTAGACATTATTATAATATCACTGGGTTCTCTGTAGAAAATGTTTTGGTTATTGTAAGGTAAAAACTCGTCCGTGTTTATGTGCGGCATGGTCTTACGAGATACTTTTGATTTCAATGGTTTTATAACTTTAAAATCCAGTTGGATGTGTTTTTTCACGCTGGTTTTCCAGACTGACTCGGGTGTTATTTTATTATAATGCTCGGGTCAGACCGAGCATATTATAGATTTAGTTTGGATGCTTTGGAGCTTTAGGAGACGAGTTGGAAGACCAAAACGTATTCGCGTATATGATTATTTTTCTACTGCATACATTGTTGTATTTATCAGCGATTGTGAGGACATGTTGTTATAACTGTCCGGGCTGAAATAGGTTAGTGTACTCTGATTGATGTATATATATTACATTTCTTCTTTGTGTAAAGATTTGTTGTATATTATAGATGATTCGTTCCGCTGTGAGATTCTATGTTATTTAGTTTCTTCTTCCTTCTTTCTTCTTTCTTTTCCCTAACTATCAGTTTTTCCGACATTCGATTGCTCGGCATACAATATAGCGGACGTATTAGTGTCCATTTTCGAGGATCCGAGAAATAAAAAGCATGCAAGATAACATCAAAGCCTGAAGATGGCATATTCGATAAAAGAATCAGAAAGAATTCTCTGACATCTCCTCATGAAAATCTACCAGATTGGTTTTCTGGTCTTCCATTACTTATTGCCAGATTGGTTTTTTGGTCTTCTATTATTAATTACCAGAAATGGTATTCTGGTCTTTTATTATTAATTACCAAAAATGGTATTTTGGTCTTATATTACTAAATACCAGGAATGAGTATTCTGGTCTTCTATTATTAATTACCAGAAATGGTATTCTGGTCTTCTATTACTAAATACCAGGACTGGGTATTCTGGTCTTCTATTATTAATTATCAAAAATGGATTCTGGTCTTCTATTACTAAAATACCAGGAATGGGTATTCTAGTCTTCTATTACTTATTGACGGAAATGGTTTTCTGGACTTCCATTATCAATGCCAAATTGGGTATTCTGGCCTTCTATTACTTATTACCGACTATGAATTCCTGGTCTTCTATTACTTATTATCAAATATGGATTTCTGGTCTACTACTGTTTATCGCCAAAAATGGGCTTATAATATTCTATTATTGAATGACAAAACAAGCCATCTGAACCTCTAACGTTTACAACCAAAGATAATCTCCTGGACCTTCATTATTAATATCAGAACGGATGATCTGATTGGTATTCTGGTCCTTTCTAATTATTACCATGTTGATATGGGGTTTTACCCTTCTATTATGATGATCAAGATGTTTCTGGTCTCCCTCTTCTTATTAATAGGTCTACCCATCATGGAGATACGGGTCCTTTACTATGACTTTTAGAATTTCTATCATTCATGACAAAATGGGAAATAATTACTATCTGGCAAGAAACTGGTAAATTTCGACCATCAAGACCCAAATCTGGGACTTCAAATACTGATGATCATTACAAGTTCTGGATGTTCAAAGGATGAATCTTCCGCTAAAATAAAATTGGAGTTAAAGGTCAGCGAAACTAAAAAGATGCTTGTAGTATGAACTAACCATGCGAATATTATTAGATGTATTGCAGGAATATAGGGACAATTTGGCAATCCTGGAATTTTTGTCCGAAAGAACAAAAGCCTTCTTTATACAAGGGGGAGGGCTAAATGTTAACCATAAAATATGAAGAAAGATAAAGAATGCCTTTCAAAAAGCTTCCATATGAATAAAAAGCAGCAGGTAAAGTCACCTTTCGACGGTGTCGAAAGGATTGTTCGACGCTAGTAAAGAAGAGCACATAAGGACTTCGGAGCAAGGCTTTCGCAAGCATGAGGAAAAGAATTACTAAGGCACAACAAAGCAGCTAGGTACAGAACCTCCAAGCACCTTTCGGTTGGGATAGAAGAATAGTTCCATAACCATTCATCATAAAACAAAGACTAAAGAAAAGGAGTTCAAATCAAACCTTCCGAAGGAGTCGAAAGGATGCAATCAATAGTGTATAGGAGTCCCTGACCTTTCGAAGGATTCGAAAGGTTTCATCTCTCAACATTCAAGAAGTTCTTACCTTTCAGAGAAAGAGGAGAAGTCAAAACAAGTGCAAGCACCTCTATAATGACCTTTTCGAAAGCATAGCAAGCCTTTCGAACCGGTTAGAACACATACAAAATACTTTCGACAATGTCGAAAGGTTCATGAAGAAGGCAACATTCATGAGTCAGCAAAGAATGAAGGACAACCTTTTAACAACATTGAAGGGATGCATAGCTCTTGACAACAATCAAGTGAAGAGCAACCTTCCGACAAGGTCGAAGGGTTCACAACAATCAAGTGAAGAGCAACCTTCCGACAAGGTCAAAGGGTTCACAATAGCATATAGAAGGCAAACCCTTCGACAAAGACGAAAGGTTCATGAAGGCATAGAGAAAAGCAGACTCTTCGACAATGTTTAAAGGTTCATAATGGCATATGAAAGGCAAACCTTTCGACAAGGTCGAAAGGTTTACAACTGCATATAAAAGGTGACCTTTCGACCCAGTCGAAAGCATGAAGCCGAAAGGAGGGCCGCCTGCATCTACCCAAGGGGTCCAGTTTTGGGATCCGATTCCTCCCATTCTGCTCTCACTCTACAACTTTTGCTTCCGCTCACTACATTTGTAATCCTAATTTAGAATTCAAATTGGGGATTTGTTTCTTAAACTTTGTATCAAACTTCATCATGAGAAAATAAAGAGGATTATGGCTTGCAATCAACTTGGAATTTGGGGATGGTCATGATCGGGTGTTAATTCAACATTAATGGCTGATCACACATAATTTATTTCTTATCTTCTATGTTCATTATGAGTATATGTCATGGAACCATCATGGGATACTTCCATGAGCTTTATTTCCCTATATATTGAATTCATGGTTTCGGCCACGAAAGGGGAATACAACTTGGGACTCAGTAAATATACGATGTCTAATCCCTGATTTGGTTCTATGACATATTATATCAACTCTTGTTTTCTAAAAGCTAGACAATTAAAAGTTACTTCAGTCTAGTCAAAGGTTGGAAGAGTCTTGTCATACCATTCGGCAAAGACAAAATGTTTGGCAACTTACATCTATTCCAACATAGTCGAAAGGTTGAGTTGATCCTGTTAATAACCTTTCAACAAGGTCGAAAGGTTGAACTAATCCTTATCACTCCAGCCTAAATGAAAGGTTGGGATGGACATGCCCATAACCTTTCGACAAGGCCAAAAGGTCTAACAATCCAGTACACTGTCAACTTAGTCGAAGGGTTACATCAGCCTCTTTAACCTTTTGACAAGATCAGGAGGTATGACTATCTATTGTCTTTTTCTTCCAAACTAAATTGATTAGGACAATTTGTTCAAAGATACACTTTCAAAAGTGGGAATCATCTTAACCACATAGTTATGCCCAAGTAAAATTGTCTTACCAAAACATTGGGGATGTTGACAAGTTTTCTTGTCAACACACGGCCTATGCACATGGACCAAAAGGGATCATTTCTGCCTAATTCTATAGGATTTTTTGAGTAGATTAGACGATGCTTTAAGGAGATGTAGATTACTATGGATAGCTTGATGAGTCTATAAATAGATGCAGATATCAAATTGAAAATAAATCAACTGGAAAATAGGTAGAAGAATAAATAAATAATTTGGCATAAGGACAACACGTTTTTTATTTAGTACGAAGGTCAAACTTCCTGTAAAAATACATCGCAACGTCAAACTTACTAGGCGACAAAAATGGTGGCGACTTGGTAGACTACGTTATGGCGGATGAGGCTTAAGAGGCGACGAGGTGGCAGCGGCTTGGGATGGCGATGGTGGTTAGTCGAGGTAATGAGGTGGCAACGGCTTGGGATGGCGACAGTGGTTAGTCGAGGTGGATTGAGATGCGATGGAAGAGAAGAGTATTGGATGTAGCAGCGATGGTCAAGTCATGGCATCGATGATGGTGTCAATGAAGACAACAGAAGCTGGTGGCAATCGATTTTTTTTTGAACAATTAACAGTCAAAAATGTTAAATATAACTAGCATTATCGTTAAGTGAAAATAAATATAGCATTATATGTGTATAATGCTAATTTAGTTTAGCATTTTTTAAACTATAAAAAGAAATGATAATGCTAGTTTGATTTATCATTTTTTAAACTATAAAAAATGGATATAGCACCATGTTGATTTTATATTAGTTTAATTTAGCATTTTTTGAACTAAAAAAATGAATATAGCATTGTATGTGTACCGTGCTAATTTATTTTAACATATTTTTAGACTATAAAAATGAATTATAATGCTAGTTTGATAGAATGAATCGAATGTGCCGAATGATAGCTAAAATAACATTTGTATTTTTAAAGTGCATTAGAATATAATGAATGTGCTGAATGATAGTTAAAAATAACATTTGTATTTTTAAAGTGCATTACAATGAATCGTATGTTTCAAATGATAGTTAAAAATAGAAATTATATTTTTAAAGTACATTAGAATGAATGGAATGTACTGAACGATAGTTAAAAATATTATTTGTATTTTTAAAGTGCATTAAAATATATTGAATATGTCGTATGATAGTTAAAAATAACATTTGTATTTTTAAAATGCATTAGAATAAATGGAATATGTCGAATGGTAGTTAAAATATAATTTGTATTTTTAAAATGCATTATAATGTATCGAATGTGCCGCATGATAGTTAAAAATAGCATTTGTATTTTTAAAATGTATTAGAATGAACTGATTATGCCTAATGATCATTTGTATTTTTAAAATGCATTAGAACGAACGAAATTTGCTAAATAACTTTTGCATCCATACGTACTCGATTAGGCTTGGCATCCGATTAGCTTTTGCTTCCATATGTACCCGATTTTGCTTGACATCTGGTTAGCTTTTGCATCCATACGTCCCGATAAGGCTTGGCATTCGGTTAGCTTTTGCATTCGATGGTACGCTCAGTTAAACAATATATATTGGGTATAGATTGGTTCCATATGTTCTCGATTGGGCTTGACATCCGGTTAGCTTTTGCATCCATACGTACCCGATTAGACTTGACATCTGGTTAGCTTTTACATTCGATGGTACACTCGATTAAACAATGCATCTCAGGTATAGATTGGTTCCATATGGACCCGATTAGACTTGGCATCCGGTTAGTTTTTGCATTCATACGTACCCGATTAGGCTTGGCATCCGGTTAGCTTTTACATCCATACGCATCCGATTAGACTTGACATCCGGTTAGCTTTTGCATCCATACGTAACCGATTAGGCTTGGTATCATGTTAGCTTTTGCATTCGATGGTACGCTCGGTTAAACAATATATCTCGGGTATAGATTGGTTTCATATGCATCCAATTAGGCTTGGCAATCGGTTAGCTTTTACATCCATACATACCAAGACTTGGCATCCTGTTAGATTTTACATTCGATGGTACGCTCGGTTAAACAATATATCTCGGGTATAAATTGGTTCCATGTGTACCCGATTAGGCTTGATATCCGGTTCGCTTTTGCATCCATACGTACCCGATTAAGCTTAGCATCCGGTTAGTTTTTGCATCCATACGTACCCTATTAGGCTAGGCATCCGATTAGCTTTTGCATTCGATGGTACGCTTGGTTAAACAGTATATCTCGAGTATAGATTGGTTCCATATGTAACTGGTTAGGTTTAGCATCCGGTTAGCTTTTGCATCCATACGTACCCGATTAGGCTTATCATCCAGTTAGCATTTTAGTTATGAAGTTCACTATCATGTTTAAAATATTCAAAATGGTATTTTAATATAGCATTTTAATTACAAAGCCCATTAGTCTATTTATAATATGCAAAATTATAGTTTAATGTAGCATTTTAATTATGAAGTCCGCTACCATGTTTATGATATGCAAAAAAATAAATTAATATAGCATTTTAATTATAAAGTCCACTAGCATGTTTAGGATATGCAAAATGATAGTTTAATATAACATTTTATTTATGAAGTACACTAACTTTTTTTGAAATATGTAAAGTGGTAGTCTAATATAGCATGTTAGTTACAAAGTATAGTAGCGTGTTTATGATATCTAAAATGATAGTGTAAAGTGGCATTTTAGCTATGAAGTATAATAGCATATTTAAGACATGCAAAATGATAGTGTAAAGTGGCATTTTAGCTATGAAGTATAATAGCATATTTAAGACATGCAAAATGATAGTTTAATGTAGCATTTTAATTACAAAGTCCAACAGTATGTTAATGATATTTGAAATGACAGATTGATGTAGCATTTGAACTATGAAGTACACTAGCATGTTTAAAGTATGCAAAATGATAGTAAAATTTAACATTTTTTGAACTATAAAGAAATGAATATAACATTACGATGATTTAAAGCTAATTTAAGTTAGCATTTTTGTTATGTTATTGATTTTTTTAATTCAAATCGACAATGATAGTGCATCCTTGAGATGATACAGTGGGGGATGGCTGCGGCGATGAGGTGGTATGATGTTTGTTTGAGGAGCCGACGAAGACGATAGAGAGAGCGGCACCGACACCAACGAGGTGGAGCAAGACGCGGTGCAGGTCGAGGCTGCGGTGGTCGAGGTCGAGCTATTGAAGGCGGTGATGATGAGAGGAGTGGTGGCTATGAGGTGGTGATGTTTGCGGATGAATAGAGACAGCGGCAGTTTAAGGAAGATAACGTAAAATCCGATCGTGGACGGCAAAAGAGAAAACGCGAGCCTAAATTTGAAAACCTCTGTACTGGATCAAAATTTTTGACTAATGTTTGTCTATTTGGCTAATTTAACTCATAAATCAAATGAATGAATTAATAAAAGAAAAATTCACTTTTTTCTAATATCTCTTGTTTTCGGTGCATTCTTCCTCTTTTCTGCTGATCTAATTCTTCTTTTTTGTTATACTGTTCCTGTGCATTTCTCCCTATCTTCTTCACTCAATTCTGCTGCTGTTCCACCTTTCTTACCACCTACCTTGCCTGCAAACACATTATCTTTTTCAGATTTCCTCCTTCCCATCGCAACAACTTCAGAAAACAAGAAACTCATGATGACAAGTACCATGGTGAAACAAAAAGGACCTAACAAACTTTTTTTTTTAAAGTTTTCCTTTAGACTGAATATCCTTGTAAGAGCTGAAATTAAACTCTTTAAACTCCCAAAAATTACTAATTTGACGAGTTGACAATGGAAATAAGTGTTATATTAAAAATAAAAATAAAAAAGAAAAAGAAAAAAAGAAAGAAAAGGATTTTCTCAACACAACCAAAACAGAGTGGGTAAAAAATAATCGAAACTAATGTATGAAACTGGAATCCTTCAGGTTCTATCCCAAAATTTTATAGCAGAGCATAGGTAAATTTACAGTATTTCACAAAAGAACAAGATTAAAGCAAGTATAAAATGTGTACAATCAATGTTTGCATCACATTCATCCCAAAGTTTTATCATAAATGAAAAGCTATGTATTTGCCAAGAGAACTCGGATAACATGTTGCTCTTATCCCATTAATCAAAATATGGGTATTGAAATCAAAACATATATTACAAAATTTCATATATTCAAAAGATTAAATCCAGTCTAATATCAAATATCAAGCATGCTGTAACAGTTAGTCAAATAAATATATGGAAATTAGCTTCTGTATACACTTTCAGATTGTTTCTACCTGTTCATAATTTGTTTGTCAGTATAGAATTTTGTTCAGTATACTCACAACACTTGGAGATTTAGGCAACTTCTAGTGTTAAGAGATGCTACTAGAACTTCTTGGTAAAAGCTCTTCAATACCCACTTTCATATTAGGTGCTAATCTTCCATTAAAAACAACGACATCAACTGAAAAAACTGAACACACTGGTCTGTGATCAGAGAACCTTGATTCACCGCGATTGTATGATATTTGTCTTATTCCTTCACCGTACCAAAGTATGCGGTCACACCTAGTAAAATTTTCTCTCGGTAAGCATGATGAATATAAAAGAAGTAACCTTTACTCTTATTTTGAGAAAAATGAATCTGTCATATAAGAAGAAGTGCCTATTTAACTGTCTGAAATGTGAAACGAAGATCAAGTTATAGGTGATATGGGAAGGACGGAACAAAAAAAAAAAATTCTTACCATGCAGGAGTTCGACGTTTCTTTTTAGACATAGCAGTCTCTCCAGCATAAGCATCTGAATTGTATGAATACTTGTATGTTGGTGCAAAGAATATCTTACCTTCATTCCATCCTTTAAAAACTCTTCCCGATTCTCTTTCAATTTTGAGCTATTAAATCAAAAACATATTATGCATTTTTGGGAAATTTCTGATAATGCATTTAGCGTACAGTTAGAACCACAATAACCTGATCGTTCTCGAAAAGGGCATCCCAATTGTTAAGTTCAAGCAAATTCCTCGTCACTGAATAGCTTAGAGATATCCGGTAATTAAGATCTCCTAACCATATTACTCGACTGTAGAATTACAGACAATAAAAGTAGAGTTTTATATGCTATATTTTATTTTACTTTTAGTAAAAAAAACTTACTCATGGTCAGTGATTTTTCCAGGATTTCTTCTCCTTGATGAATTCTTGCAGATTCTGGGAAATTGAGTATTCTTTAAGATTTCAATGACATCAGCATTCCTCCTCCTTTCGTCTCCTTCTTTTTCTCCGGATGCTAAGTGACTGCACACGAAGCAGAAGCTGGTTTGGTGCACTGACATGCTCACTGATATACATCCCTGTGTGTTACATTTCAAATCCAAGTTATATATAAACACACATTCAAACATCTATACCATACATATTTAAAGGAGATGGATCAATTCTAGTAGGTGATAAGGTAAATTTGCTTTTAAATACATGAGATATGTGTTATGTGGTTGATGCATACTTTGTCCAATTTATTTTAGCTTTCCAATAAAAAAAAAGAAGAAAAGGAAGAGATGAAGTTTATTAATCTACAATACTAATATGCTCATTGATATACCTATCTGTAGTTACAATTTGAATCCAAAATTTAGAAAGACAAACATAAACATGTATACCAAGGACTTCCAAAGAACAACTCGTCCGGTAAAGCATTCAAATGTCAATGGTAAAGCATTCAAATGTCAATAAAAGATGCAAGAGTCAGTTGAAGCTCTTTTAAAATAATTGTATGTGTTATAAGATTGGTGCATACTTCCTCGGAATGTTTATGAATAGTGTCTGATTCATTTGAAGGTTTTATTTTATTTTCATTCTTTTTAAAAGGAAAAAACATGTATTCAAGGTTTCTGAAAATCATGAAATTATAAGACATCACCTACCTTATTACCAAGATACCCCATGACGCCGCGTCCTATGCAAGAAACACGCAAATGCCCAACGTGTTGCACGAGTTCCCTCCTTACCCAAATGGTAAGAAAAATCCCCACCATTTGCTTACAAGCTACAAGACCATACTTCATCTTGTTACTACTCAAACTTTTATCATCAATATTCACATCCAAAATGCTACTATATTCTTCTTCTTCCTCCACCTCTTCTTCGGAGGACTCATCACCAATAACATACGATTGTGGACAAATGAAACATGGGTTCGTGTAATATTTCTTGGCTACTTCAGAAGGACAATTACATGTCTTGAATTGCTTCTTTTGGTCGGTTTTAAATGCTTGACTCAGTGATTTTAGTGAAGGTTTTGGAAAGAATGTACGAGATACTGATTTTGAAATCGGAGATGGAGAGTTATAATGGTCAGGATGATTAAGTGGAGTGTTGGGGCAACTGGTTGTTCGGGAGACTTGAGGTTGGTTTAATGCTTGGTTGATCAGAGCTAGCCATTTTGATGCTGGTTCATTGTCTTCTATCACTAGTACATTCCCAGCATTTAGTGGCACTACTTCCTGAAACCTGTACACACCAAAATATGCACATATGTATGTTTTATATGTATACATTAGTATGAAGCGTGTGTGATGATAGGTACTATATCTGTTATGTAATTTTCAACTCCAAAACTTACAAGGAAGAAGACATAACCAATAAGCATTATGATTTATTTTTTAATCAATTCCTATCATTCAAGTCATAAAATCTTTTACAAATTCATTGTAGAGTCTCCTCGCTTTACCTCTCCGAATCCTTTCTCAATTCTGTTATATCTTTGATTGGACCATTCACTAAACTCGCTTACAATTCAATTCTCTTTCTTCCTACTTAGTTCTCCTTAATTAAGTAATTCTTTCAAATTGTTAGAGCATATAACGAGGAATTATAGTAAAAATTTGTCGAAAACATACTTAGCTTACCAAAATAAAAGTAGCTTATAAAGGATAAAATAAAAGCTTCGCAAAATATTAATTGTATGTAGTACCGCAAAAATTCAGCAATATAATCATGACCTTACCCTAAAACATAGATATCTGATCTGTCATCAACTGGAAGAAAATCGTTGAGATTTAGTCCGAATTCAGGAGCTTTTCCTCCAACATTCCAGGTGGCGACAAATATTCTGTGCAGACAATTTATATATAAGAAAAAATAGAGGGAAAAAACAGATGAATAAAGATATATGTTTACATATGCAAACATGATGAACCTGTAAGTTTGTTCATCCAGATTCCTAGATATTGAAGAAGAGAATTCGTCCAACCGTAAGTTCTCTAATTCATATGATGTATCAGCTTCTATATACATCACAGAAAGTATAATTAGAAAATAATGAGTTATAGAATATTTGAAGAAAAACAATGTAGTAAGTATACAATAGCGTTTACCTGAGAAAGTCTTCCTGATTGTGGCAGCTGACGTCTCAGAAAAAGCTGTGTTCTCACAATATTCAACTGTTTTTATTCAAACCAACAAAACAAATTAAATTCTTTCAACCAATGTCACAGTCTTTTAAGTATCAATGAGCTAAGAGTGAGTTATATATTTTACGTCACAACACAGTTAAAAGAAGCAGTGTTCTATTAAAACTCTCCAATATGAATAAGTCATAAGTCATTGCTTCTGATCTTTGTATATTATTCAATATAGGGAAAATATCTATGAAGTTTTTCATAAAATTGTCTAAATTGATTGTCACTACGAAGGAAAGTTCCAGAGGATGGCACTAAGTGGGGTGCGGAGGCAACTCCTTTGCTGATGGCGGTCGACCTTGCCGGTAAAATTGCGGGGGTCCAAGAAGCAGTGCGCCGTCCGAAAAATGATATATCTCGCTTACTGGTTGAATTTGAATTCAAACAACAAACGGATATAACTGTTGGGACCAAAAGATGTCTTGTTCGTTTCATACAGTCATCATCCTATATATACACGACAATACTTTATCATTTAAATATAACTTCTTTTTTGAACAAAGTACACACGCAACATCTGACAATTTCGAATGTTAATTTATCCAATTGATCACAACTTTCACAAACTCATGTCACTGTTTTGTTTCCTGAAAAAACGTTTTCTGCAAAACACCATGTAACCTGAGATAGGCGAAAACATTCTTAAAAAAGAACGATTCAACCGCATCTTGGAGTGATATATCTCCACAATTTTACAACAAAATATAAAAGACTTTCACTAACCAGGTATACCGGTTCTTGAAATTGATTTCTTCTCTTTGCTTCCAAATAATCTCGGAACATATGACTGTGATGAATCCAAAAAACAAAAGTAATTAGTCTGGGTTTTGAATATAATTTCATTGATTCAAGAAACTGTAATATCTGCTGTAATTTGAAATTGTAATATATTGAGCATGAATATAAAAGAAATCAATACCTTCTTTCCCATTCCTTTGATCTTTGTTCTCTTTAGAACAACAAAAGAAATTAACCTCCTTTTCTTAGTACACAACTTGATAAACTGCAACCAGTAGCGAAAAATAATAATATAAACTTTAAATGACCATTGAATTGATCAAAATCGAACTTAATGAAACTGTAAGTTTCACCATTAGAAGAAGATCATCAAATTATAATTTTTGAGTAACATCATTAACGATAACGACAATGCTAACAATTAGAAAACGCTTATTTAATTAAAAAAATGGTAGAAAACTAAATAATCAATCAAAGCCATATGGTACCAACTTAAAAAGCACACAATCGTTCGTGAACCCCAAACATTTCATCGATTTTCATTATTAAAAATTAAAATATAGAAACAACAAGAAATAAAATAATATAAGAAATATTAAAAATTGAGAAAACCTATGAATAAACTCTGCAATGAAAATCGAAGTATGACAGGCACAGAACCCGAGAGCCGTAAAGACACAAATGGAAATTTCTAAAGCAGAAGAATGACCCACTTGGTTAAAAAAACAAGAAAGAAAAAACAAGAGGAAACGTACATAAAATGATAAAATACATGCATATGAATATTTTTTACATTTAGACTCTTTAAAAAAATTTGTACACAGGTCCAAATGACTTCGTTAACTACGTTACATTTTTATTAGATCACGTGGAAAGCCTTTGGTATGCCCAAAAAAGTAGATATTTGTATTTTTGACAATTTTAAAAATGATACTTTGCTTTCGAAGAGGACTTTATATGACTTTAAAAGGTAAACTTTAGTAAAATTTATTTCTATCTTTGGATACTGTATCGAAATTGCAGGCAAATGTCTGGCATCGTTTTTATATGTTTTCCCCCTTTGTTCCCTTCTCCGCCAACTATGACATATGCACAAGTTATAGACAGCCTCTTTTTTTAGCAGGATCAAAGGGGTCATCGATTTTTTTTGCCATTCCCCCTATACGAAAGTGGAATCCTCTGACAATGATATTTTTTTCTTAGAAAATTGGTTTTCAATTTTAATGTTTCATAACTAATGGATGTTGCTAGCTAGACACGCATGAACTATCATTAATTCTACTTAGTGAGCTATTAAAATTGTTATCCCGTCTTTTGACAAGGCCGTGACACCAAAAGGTTGACTGGAAATAAAAAACAATTCGTCCCAAAAATTGGTTATACACTGTTTCACTATGGATATCGGTAAATTTTGTCCAAGTTCAGATTAAGCTGCAATTGACAAGACATAACAAGCAAAGCTATAAAAGCCGACGTTTCAAATTTCAAGTCAATCCGAGTTTGTATGCTCAAGATATGATCGATGCAAACTTGAGAATCAACTATTCGTATCCATCAATCCTTTACTGTTCGTATCCATCAGACCTCAATTGTTCGTATCCATCAATCCTCTACTGTTCGTATCCATCATTCTTCTATTATTCGTATCAATCAAGTGCAACATCGATCGATACGAGTACGAACAGTGCAACAGCGATCGAGTACGAACAGTGCAACAACGATCGATACGAAGGAGACAACCTTCGAAAAACACAAACTTGCATCGATCATATCTCATAATCTACAAGTCCAAATGCTATGAAATTTTCACTGGAGCTTACGTACAACTCAAAGAACGTCCATGCCAAATTTCGGCTCGATTGGACCACATCTTGATCGATACGAAATTCGTTCGTATCGATCGCGGACCGAGTGCAAATCACGTGGGATCGATCGCGCGGGCCCACCCACGTGCTAGAAGAGGTCTCCCGAGATCTGAGCGAGATATTTGCATCCTACGCCTATAAATAGCACCCTAGAGCTTACAGAAAAGGGGACTTTTGGCTCTTCTACGTCCAGACTCTACCGGATTCATCATTCTACTCGGATTTTGCTATTGTAATCAGTTGTAACTCGTTGTAATCAGCAAGCAAACTTCAATAAAATTATCAACTTCAAAGTGGACGTAGGTCGGATTGCCGAACCACTATAAACCCTGTGTTCTTTACCGCTTTCATCTAAATTTTCTAAGTGTTCTTCATTTTTAATTCTCTACATACTTGTTATCTGTGATTGTCAACTGGTGCTTTCATTGACAATTGGGGGTTTGTGACCAATTTTGGCGCAAACATTTTGGTGCTTTCACTGAGAACGGCAAAGTATTCAGGGATTCTAAAGTTTGGAGTTCAGATTTGGAGAGCTAGAGAATTGGATCTAGGAGGAACTATGGCAAAGTAATCAACAAGAAAACAAAGAACTGAAAGGAGTCAGCATGAAGCGAGTCAGGAATCTTCCTCAGGAGCGAATCAGGCCTCGGTCTTCATCACCCGAGACGAGATGGAGATGATGATGGGAGCCATGCAGGAGGGAATGCTGAAAAGGCAAGAAGAGATGATGCAGAAACTACTTCGACAAGTTGGTCAAGTTGGAGTGCAAAACCAAGGGAATGCAACTACAGGAGATGCTATGGATAGGGATCGGGAGCATGGAGCAACCAGGATTCAGAATAGAGCGGGACCATCAGGAGCAGCACCAGAGCTAGGGGGCACTCACTCGGAGCATGTCGATCCAACCATAGGCAGGACACCAGGTGGAGTTGTGCAACACGACGTTGATAGAGAGATGGATGCTCGGCCAGGAGAGAAGACTCCAGGAATCCCTCGTGAACTCGGGGGGAAGATCAGAGGCAACGGACAAGGGCCGCAGCTAGGCAACAGTGACAGATTGGCGGAGATGGTTAGACGAGCCATGAAAGGCGGACTGATTAGTAGAGATCTGGAAGACGTGAACAGAAGCCCCTTCGCTCCCGCAATTAGACACGCCAGGAATCCACCAGAATTCAAGCTACCAACACTGGAGACGTACGATGGGAGGACGGATCCTGCAGTTCATCTAGCACGGTATATGAGGCATATGGAGATACTGGGGGCATCGGAGGAGGTCATGGCCCGGTGTTTCCCATTGTATTTGACGGACATTGCAACATTATGGTTTAGACAGCTGGGAAGCGGCTCCATTGGAACATGGACCGATTTGACTGAGAAGTTTATGAGGCAGTTTAGAGTTCACATTTCGAGACCCAAGAATGTGATGAGTTTGGCAGCACTAAAGCAAAGAACGGGGGAATCTTTGTGGAATTTTCTAACGCGATTCAATGCAGCGGCAGCATCGCTGGATCGACCAAATCCATCCATGGTTTTGATGGCAGCCGCATCTGGCATAGCTGATGGAACAGAATTTAAAAATTCACTGACAAGGGATCCGCCTATGGATCTAGGAGAATTTTATCATGAGGCCGAAAGATTCCTGCGATTAGAGGACGCAAATGTTGAAAGAGAGGAAGGAGAGGGAACAGAAGTTTATGCAGTCAAAGGCGGAAATCCTCCCGAAAGAGATTTAGGCAAGGATAAAGGCAAACGAAAAACCGAGGATAGCGATAATGGACCAAAGCGATCACGAAAAGAACCGAGATTTACTTCCTATTCAGAGCTGAGCGAAACCTTGGAACGGATCTACTAGGACACTAGGGGGCAGATTCCTTATCGGAAGCCAATGAGAAGGGACCCGACCAGTAATGAGAGGAAATCAGACAAGTACTGCTTATTCCATGAGCTAAGCGGCCACAGTACCAATGATTGCAGGCACTTGAGGGATGAAATAGAGGGACATATCTGGAATGGCCTGCTATCGCAATATGTAAGGAGGCGAGTCACAACGGTGGAGAAAGAACAACCACCATCTGCACCAACTGGGAATGGCTCAGGATCGAGGAATCAGCTTGTCATCAACTGATTGAAATAATGATGAATAAGTAGCAAACTCCACACTAGCACGATTAAGTCATTTACACATGTACAGGATCGCGAACGATCCTCAGGCATGCTCTGATACGACTGCCAATCGCGTTAGTGTAGGTATTTGCACTTTGACGTCTCTGTTTTACTTTTGTTTTCTATTTCGCACGTTTGAACTTGATTTTGTTGAACATTTCTGTTGAAATACTTATTTTGAATGAAAATCCGCTATTTGTGATTCCATAATGGCTAAGCTACTTACACATGTACGGGATCGCGAACGATCCTCAGGCATGTTCTGAGATGTCGATAAACCGCCATAACAAGCAACTTAGAAACTCACTCGAACGTGAAATCTGACGTTAATGATACCAAGTCCCCCCCGGACACACACAACTCGCCGCGAACGGCACCCGACCGCGAACGGTCACAACACGCCTCGAACGGCATCCGACCGCGAACGGTCACAATTCGCCTCGAACGGCACCCGACCGCGAACGGTCACAACTCACCGCGAACGGCACCAGAACGCGAACGGTCACAACACGCCTCGAACGGCATCCGACCGCGAACGGTTACAATTCGCCTCGAAAAGGCACCCGACCGTGAACGGTCACAACTCGTCGCGAACGGCACCCGACCGCGAACGATCATAATTTGCCTCGAACGGCACCCGACCGCGAACGGTCACATACCACCCGGAACGGCATACGATTGCGAACGATCACTATTAACAGTCATATAAGATTATCAATTTCTTTGTAGGTCATTAACAGGATACAAACATCCAGCTTATCGAACTACAAAACACACCTTCCTATCGCAAGGTATGTTTTGGGGGCAAGTGTTATCCCGTCTTTTGGCAAGGCCGTGACACCAAAAAGTTGACTGGAAATCAAGAACAATTCGTCCCAAAGATTGGTTATACACTGTTTCACTATGGATATCGGTAAATTTTGTCCAAGTCCAGATTGAGCTGCAATTGACAAGACATGACAAGCAAAGCTATAAAAGCCGACGTTTCAAATTTCAAGTCAATCCGAGTTTATATGCTCAAGATATGATCGACGCAAACTTGGGAATCAACTATTCGTATCCATCAATCCTCTACTGTTCGTATCCATCAGGCCTCAACTGTTCGTATCCATCAATCCTCTACTGTTCATATCCATCATTCTTCTATTATTCGTATCCATCAAGTGCAACATCGATCGATACGAACAGTGCAACATCGATGGAGTGCGAACAGTGCAGCATCGATGGAGTGCATACAGTGCAACATTGATGGAGTGCGAACAGTGCAACATCGATGGAGTGCGAATAGTGCAACATCGATGGAGTGCGAATAGTGCAACATCAATGGAGTACGAACAGTGCAACAGCGATCGAGTACGAACAGTGCAACAACGATTGATACGAAGGAGACAGCCTTCGAAAAACACAAACTTGCATCGATCATATCTCATAATCTACAAGTCCAAATGCTACGAAATTTTCTCTGGAGCTTACGTACAACTCAAAGAACGTCCATGCCAAATTTCGGCTCGATTGGACCACATCTTGATCGATACGAAATTCGTTCGTATCGATCGCGGACCGAGTGCAAATCACGTGGGATCGATCGCGCGGGCCCACCCACGTGCTAGAAGAGGTCTCCCGAGATCCGAGCGAGATATTTGCATCCTACGCCTATAAATAGCACCCTAGAGCTTACAGAAAAGGGGACTTTTGGCTCTTCTACGTCCAAACTCTGCCGGATTCATCATTCTACTCGGATTTTGCTATTGTAATCAGTTGTAACTCGTTGTAATCAGCAAGCAAACTTCAATAAAATTATCAACTTCAAAGTGGACGTAGGCCGGATTGCCGAGCCACTATAAACCCTGTGTTCTTTACTGCTTTTATCTAAATTTTCTGAGTGTTCTTCATTTTTAATTCTCTACATACTTGTTATCTGTGATTGTGAACTGGTGCTTTCATTGACAATTGGGTGTTTGTGACCAATTTTGACGCAAACAAAAATTAATTCAAAAAAAAATACATTAAAAACTCATTTTGATCGGTTATGCAAAACCGAATGAAGAATTAGTCATCTGTTTTTGAATAAATGGACGATGCTTATATAAGAAACGAAACCATAATTATCAAACTTAATAAAAATCTCTTATATCTTCAATTAATGGCGGAGCACATCCAAAGTAACAACGTAAGTAAGACATATTTTAATGTTTTAGATTGCTTTGTATTAAAATTTGGGTTTTTATTTGTTCGTATTCATACTATGCATGGTATTTATTTGTGTTGTGATTTCATTAGTTTCAAAGTTGTATTTATTGCAGCTTTGCTTTAAGACGTTACTTATTCTAATTTTATTTTGGTTGACTCAATTGCAGATATGAAACTTATGATGAAAATCTCGGTTGTAGGTTCATACGATTTGCATTTTATAACATCATTCGATTTATTTGTTACTTTTTTTCCAGTTCTGTTTTTAACTTCGTAGGTTGAAGGGTCTGACTATTTTTTGAAATTTATTATTGAATGGGAACTTTTATTCTATTTTTCGTTATTTAATTATGCATATTGTAGAGGATGTTGGGCACTTGAATTTAGTAATTTGTAGTAATGGCTTTGTAGATGAATGAAACGAACGCTTAGAAGATTTTTAAGGTATTAAAATATAATATGTGATTATAGAAGGAATCGAGTTTGATATCTCAAATAGAAATGAGCTGGAATCAGACCACGATGAAGAAATCAAAGTAGATCTAGCCGAGTATTTTTCTATCGAAGAAGTAAGTTATAACATATAAATTTAATGTCAAAATTTGAAGATACTGAAAACGTATTAAAATTGTATGTGAATTAGTATTTAGGTTTTCCTTTCGTGTGAAGCTATGATTCGTTGGTGTCAGTCAACCGGAAGGAAGTTGAAAACTATAATTGTAACTATTCAATTCGATAAGCAGTTGGGCAATAAGCCACGTGTTCAGCTAGGATGTGAAAGAGGTGGAAAATATCGAAAATCAAAGAGCAGAAAAGGTAATGAGAGAAGTATTAAAACACGTGAACATACTTCTAATAGAAAATATAACTGTCCATTTTCACTTAAAGGGATATACAAAGAAAATATAGAAAAAAGAGATGACTTCTAGGATATTGAAGTGGTCAACGGTATTCATAATCATGAGTTATCAAAATCTCTAATTGGTAATTCATTTGCTGGACGATTTACTATGGTAGAGAAAATACAGTATTTTGATATGTCTATTTCAGACGTGAAATGTAACACCTCTAATTTTTGATAACATTATTCATAAGATTTAATTAAATAGAATAATGTAAATGTTAAGTTGGTAAGGGGATTGAGACTTGAATTGATTTAATTAAGCCGAGCCTAATAAAATAATTAATGGGCTTAAGAATGGTTTTTGGTTAATTAAACAACATAAGGGTATATTAGGAACTGTCGCCCATAACCCTCACCCTTATATATTTTCGTTCCTACCATTTCATTCCTCATTCACGTCATTTTGAAAAAAAATGTAAGAAGGTGTGGTCGGCCATTAACAAGAGGAAATATAAATTAACAGCTAGAGAATCAAGCTTAGGGGAAATCAATCTCAATCCAATCTCCTTATCGAAATCAAGGTGAATAATAATTCCATCACTATTCTGGTTTGAATCATATGTTTTCGAATTTAAGGGTAAATTTGTTTTTATGGTGAATTTGATGATGATATGTTAGAATATTAATTTGTTGAATTTAAACAAGGTTGTTTAAATGGATTGATGCACGGTTTTAGGGTAAAACCGATATTTGTTGATGTTTAAAAGCCATAGAAAAATTTTATGTTGTATAAAACATGATTTTGAAGTTGTGTTTCAATTTTGATAATTTTCCAAGCTATGGAAATATTGCTAGGAATTTTCAAAGGAAAATATGGTTATTTGGGTTTATAAATTTATTTTGGAAAATATATTAAGAATTTGGGTCTGGAATTTTGATATGTTTGATAACATGATTAAAGTGAATATCTGGAATTTTTGGGGATTTTTCCAAAATTATTTGCTACACAAATTAAATTATTTTAGAAGAGGGACTTCTTTGTAACATTGGTTTTGCTTAATGGAAGGGCTTAATTGATTAACTTAACCATGGTTTAGATCTGAAATTAGCGGCAGTAATTTGGGAAAAGAATTTAAAAAAGTTAAGGCAACCAATCTGTTGTTAACACGTGGCAAGTCAGTTAGAAAAAGATTTGCTTTAAATAGTATTAAACCAGGTTTACTCAGAAAAGGGAGTTTCACCTACTTTGGAAGTACTTTTCAACACAAAAGCTTTCGCTTTCAACCCAGTCGAAACCTACAAAGCCGAAACCAATTCACAAGGTATCACAAAGATGGTACGTAGTGGATTGGAGGAAGGTGAAAGGTAAGGTGTCGAAAGCATAACTTCTGAAGGAGTCGCTACCTTGGTTTGTTTTTAAAAGAGAAGCCCATGCCTTTGTTTTGTTTTAGCCTTCGAAGGAGTCGAAGCAATTGGTTTTGAAAGAGGTTTTAAAAGGTTTCGAAAGGGTTTTCATTAACATAAGTTTGCTTTCGAATGGATTCCTTTACTTATGAAAGAATGTTTTGAAAGAAGGGGTTCCGACTTGGTCGAAGCCCTGCTACTGTTCTTTAGTCCTTCGATGGTATTGAAGGTATCAATGCTGTCGAAAGGTATTTTGTTTTATAAATATAAGTCACTTCCTGTAGCTTTCGAAAGGGGTTAGGGGTTTCGAAGGTAATGGTTTCAAATGGGGTTTCGAAGCTAACCTTCCAGTATTTTACCCAGATGTTTTATGCTTTCTAAAGAATGGTGCCGACGCCATCATGTTTCTCTAATATTTTTATATGATAAAGAATGGTTTGGAAAGAGATAGTTTCGCATATATTCACTTTGACCCAAATAATGTTTTAAGTATAAACCCAATGGTTTCGAAAGGGAGACTTTCAATGATTTCAGAATGATTACTTCTAATGGTGTCAAAATGGGTACTTTCAACTGGTTTCGAAGCTATGCTTCTAAATTTAAATATTAACACTTTAATACAATCGAAAGGTTACGAAAGGAAGGTTTTAAAGTATTAAAAAGGCATGAGCCTAATGTTTTGAAGATATATTTTAATGATTTCGAAGGAGGTCATCCTATGAAGTCGAAAGCAAGGTTACGAAGGTTTCGAAAGGTTTTGTAACCCAAACTCCATTTTGTGAAGGAGAAACCCATGGCTAAATTAAAGGAGTTTTTGTAATGGTTTTAAGAAGGAGCTTTCTTTGATAAAATAATAGGTTAAAGTGATTAACCATATTTTATATTAAACCCACAGGAGTGGTATTGCTATGTTATGTTTGCTTCTTCAAATATAAGTATATTCACATTATAATGGACCCATAACTGCATTTTGAGGGTAAAGAGTGGAAGAACCATCTAGGTTAACCAATTAGTGAATATAAATTGATTAAACTCCTGAATGAGTAGAATTGCATCGAGGAGGTCAGGAAGATCAGAATACAGGATGCTAAAATATAAAAAAAAGATATTGGCAAGGGCCAATAGGTTCTTAGTAAGTCCATGAAAACTATGTATAGTAAAAGATATTGGCAGGGGCCAATAGGTTCATAGTTAGCCCATGAAAACTATGTATAAGGGAAGATGCCAGAAAGACAGGTTCATAGTAAGCCCATGAAAACTATGATTTGATACTGGCAGGGTCCAGTAGGTTTGTAGTTAGCCCATGAAAACTATATCAGAATTAAGATATTGACAGATGTACATAAGTTCCTAGTCAGCCCATGAAAACTAGGTTAAGAAGAAATGATATTGGGTCACCAATAGGTTCCTAGTCAACCCATGAAAACTAGGATTATAGAAAAGATATTGGAGTTACCAATAGGTTCTTAGTGATCCCATGAAAACTATGTAATTGGACAGGGAGTCCATAATATTTTGCCGGTTATTGGTCAGCTCATGAAAACTAATAGGTTAATAGTAATCTTAGAAACTATAATCGAGACAGATAGTCAAAATGAATGGGGATGAGTAATCCAGAATAGATTCATTTTTTTCATATCATCATATTATACTATTTTGAATTGTTTTAACCATTATGGATGTATGAGCATAGTATATGGTTTTATAAAGGTTTTAAGATACTAGTGAGGGGAAAACCCGTTCCGCTAAGCGGCGTGGTCTCACTAGATATCTAAATGATTTGAGATGGTGGATTATTATTCATACCAGGCTTTATGTGTGACTCAAAGTTTATGTTTTCCCCCTTAAACTCTCGGGTACTCAATTGATTTTGAGTAGTTTGAGAGTTGAGGTTTTTAGGTACCTCTTAAGACAAATAAGCTTCCGAAGACATGCAGGAGGCATGATAGCTATTTAAAGTTCTCTTTTCTTTTAATTTCGGTGTGTTGTTTGTAATGACAAAGTTGTTATATTGCCTGTATATACTCTGATCATCCAGGGGGGCATCTTCATTTTTCGCTCTTGGCGTATGTTGTAATAAATATATTTTCTCCGAACGTGATTTGCGATTATGGGATTTTGTAATGAATTGGAAATATTTTGAAATGAAATGTGATTTTGTTTGAAGTTTAATTTTTTTTCATATTCATGCATTTCTGTGTATCAATGAATCTAACACCACCATATTTGGTCGCCGAGGATTAATAACTATGGATGGTTGCAGCATCCGTAGCCGTTAGTTTTGGACCTCCAAGTAGGGGGATGTTACAAGTTTGTATCAGAGAATAGGTTTATGAAACTTTAAAAGAACGTTAAACCTAAAAGTTTTTGAAACATAATTCCAATAAATCAGAAATATGATTGATGTTGGGATAACGCTATAGTAACGTACTTGTATTTGATATATATATATATATATATATAAGTACGTGTTCCCCTCTCTCTTAGACCGTTCTTCTATATCTTACTAAGGCTCGTATGCAGATTTACGAGAAAGAAGATATGGAAGCAGGAAATAGAAGAGGAAATCTAGGTGGAGGAAGCACCACAACCAATGGAAATGCTCGACCTAATACCAGGAGGAACCAAGGTCGACAAGCTAATGCTATCCCAAATGCTGAAGCCAATGTAGGTGCTGGAAATCCACCAGTAGATGCGGGGATGGTGTATTAGCTGTTAGCCAATCTTTTGCAAGTTGGAGTTGCTCGTAATGTTGGAGGAGCTAATCTTGTGGCTCCAGTTGGAAATAACTATGCTAAGTTGAGCAGGGATTACACCAGTCTGGGTGGAAAGCCGTTTTCTGGAACGGAGGATGCTGCTGAAGTTGAGAATTGGCTATTGCATCGTGAGAGGATCTGTACTGATCTAGGATTGGATGATGGGAAAAAGAGGAGGCTGGACTCTAGGCAGTTGCAAGGGGTAGCGCTTCATTGGTGGAATAGTGTAACTGCCAGAGTACCGGAGGAAGAGCTGACATGGGCTAATTTCATAAGGAGGTTTGATCAGAGGTTTCTGTTTGAGGTTGTTAAGTCGGCGTTGATGAGAAAATTCGTGGATCTAGTTCAAGGAGAGATGTTGGTAATCGAGTATGCTGCTAAGTTTGATGAGCTGTCTCGATATGGATATGCTATGGTTGACACTGACCTCAGAAGGAATGAGAGATTCATTCGAGGACTGAGACCTGAGCTTGCTAAATGACCATAACCCATATCCGAGAACCTTGTAATGTGGTAGTGGAGATGATCATTCGCCATGAAGAGATGCTTGATGTTTTTGCCAGAGAGAAGCCAGTAGAATCCCAGGGTCCTCAGGGAAAGAAGAGGAAATTCTTTAAGAAGAAGGGAGCCAGAAAGGGGATGCTGCCAAGAAGGCAAAGGCTGATTTGGTATGCTACAAATGTGACAAGAAGGGTCATTATGCAACCGAGTGCCGATCAGGAAAGGGAAAGAAGGCTACAGACAAGAAGAATGTGAAATGCTTTAATTGTGATCAAGTTGGGCATTACAAGAACCAGTGTCCAGAGCCAGTCAAGGTGGACAAGGGGAAATTTTTTGCTGTTGGATCATCAGCTAAGCCTACTGCAGCTGATAAAGGGAAGACTGTGATGGAAGGTACGTTTTTGATTCAGAGTATACCAGTTAGGATACTTTTTGATACCGGCGCATCACATTCATTTATATCACAGTGTTTGTTTGATAGGTTATGCTTAGAACCCACATACCTTATTACTTCCTTAAGGGTTGCCAATCCAATAGGAGGGTATGAAACTCTGGGGATGAGATGTGACCAGTTAGAACTTGATTTGTTAGGCCATAACTTTGCATGCAGTTTGTATGTTTTTGATTTCGTAGATTTCGAAATCATTTTGGGTATGGACTGGTTGAGGAGGTATGAGGCCATGATATTTTGCCAGGATGGAGAGATATCTTTAAGACACCCTAATAGTCATAAACGAATTATATTCTCTGTAGAGAATTCCTAGAGTAGTTGTGCTTTGTTAAGTGCAATGGAAGTGGGAAAAGATCTAGGTCAGGTTGGAATAGCAAGAGAGTTTGCAGATGTCTTTAAGCCGGTCATAGGACTACCACCGAAATGAGCTGTTGAGTTTCAGATAGATCTTGTGCCAGGAGCTGAACCTGTGAGCATACCACCTAGCAGAATGACACAGACTGAGATGAAGGAATTGAAGGTGCAACTAGTGGATCTAGAAGGAAGGAATTTTATTAGACCAAGCAGTTTGCCTTAGGGAGCGGCCGCGATATTCGTGAAGAAACCAGATGGGTCACTAAGGATGTGTATCGACTACCGTAAGCTAAATGAAAGGACGATAAAGAATAAGTATCCTTTGTTGAGAATTGATGATCTATTTGATCAATTGAGTGAAGCCAGAGTGTTTTCCCAGTTGGATTCGGCGATGGGGTTCCATCAGTTGAGAGTGGCAGAGGACAGTATTTCTTTGACAGCATTTCGGACTGGATATAGTTCGTATGAATGGTTAGTAATGCCATTCGGGTTGACTAATGCACCTGCTTTCTTTGTGGATTTGATGAATCGAGTCTTCCAAGAGTATTTGGATAGATTCATGTTGGTGTTTATAGATAACATTTTGGCATACTCTAAGGATGAGAGAAAGCATGAAGATCATCTTAGAATGGTGCTAGAGATGCTGAGGCAAAATCAGCTAAAGGCGAAGTTTTCCAAGTGTCTTTTTTGGAAGAAAGAGGTTAAGTTTCTTGGTCACATGGTTTCAGAGAAAGGGTTGTCAGTCGATCCGAATAAGATCGAAGCTGTGAATAATTGGAAGAGACCAAAGATGGTGGCCGAGATAAGAAGTTTTCTTGGACTTGCTGGCTATTACTGGAGATTATTCAAGGATTTCTCACGGATAGCAGCACCTTTGACTAAGCTTACTAGGAAGGAAGTGAAGTTTATTTGGTCCGACAAATGTGAGAAAGCATTCCTTAAGTTAAAGCATTTGTTGACCAATGCTCCAGTGTTAGTAGTTCCAGATGGAAACCAAGGGTTGGTAGTATATACTGATGCATGTGGGACTGGATTGGGAGCAATGTTGATGCAGAGGGGCAAAGTTATTGCCTATGCATCTAGACAGCTTAGACCGCATGAAGTGAGATATCCTATTCATGACTTAGAGTTGGCTGCGGTGATTTTTGCCTTGAAGATTTGGAGGCACTATCTCTTGGGGGAGAGATTTGAGTTGTATACCGATCATAAGTCTTTAAGGTACTTATTTTCTCAGAAGGAGTTGAATATGAGACAGTAGAGGTGGCAGGAGTTTTTGGCTGCTTATGATTTTTGTATAGAGTACACCCTAGGGAAAGGTAATAAAGTAGCGGATGCTCTTAGCAGAAGACATCAGAATGTGGTGTTGGCTATGTTGGCAAAATGGAACGATCTAGAAGCTTTGGCCAGTTGTGGTATGCAGTTAAGATCGACTGCTAGTTCTAGTCAGAGTACTGCCGTATTATCCTGTTTAGAAGTTCGACCAGTGTTGATCGAGAGAATTGTTACTAAAGGGAAGGAGGATCCATTATTAGCCGAGAAGATTAGAAGGCTTGAATTGGGAATTGAGGTCAATGATTTAAAAGATTTTTATCTTGACCAGAGAGGCTGGTTGAGAAAGAAGAGGCGACTATGTGTTCCAGATGTAGAGAACTTGAGGAAATAAGTTCTTGAGGAATGTCATCGATCTAAGTTTACGATTCATCCTAGAGGGACCAAGATGTATCAAGATATGAATAGGAGCTTCTATTGGGAAGGCATGAAGAGGGATGTTGGCTTGTGGGTTATGCTGTGTGTAAACTATCAACAAGTGAAGGCCGAACATCAGAATCTGAGTGGGTTACTTCAGCCTCTAGAGATTCCAGTTTGGAAATGGGATTCGATATCTATGAATTTTATAGATGGGTTGCCAAGGTCAAGCCGAGGAAATGAGAGTATATAAGTTATTGTGGACAGGTTGACCAAGAGTGCCCCTTTCATTCCAGTAAAGTGGACTAGGACAACACCTGTTTTGGAGAAATTGTTCATAAAGAATATAGTTAGACTTCATGGAGTTCCTAGTGGCATAGTCAGCGATAGAGATGCTTTATTCATTAGCGAATTCTAGAAGTGTAACGACCTTGAATTTCCGACACAATTTAAAATTTTAAATCCATTATTTTAATACAAAAATTTGAAATTTATATACGTTCTCAATTAACGTCCAAACTTCGTTTATAAGATGCGTCTAGTTAGTTATGGATATAGAAAAAGTTTCATCGCAAAATATTGCAGTAAATTTCGTTCGTGTTTTATTGTATATCAGTTCATTTTAAACTGCCAAAAAATTATCTTTCAAATCCAAATATCTTTACATAGTAATGTTGTAAAAATTTATCTCATTTAGACGTCGCATTTCGTTTCGTCTAATTCCGTCGTCGCCTGCTTCATTTAAATTGTTTTGCCAAACGAACAATTTAATCGCCGTAAATTTCGAGTTTTATAAAATTGTCGTATCAAAATTATCTATGTACCGTTGGAAGCGTCTCGTCACGCTGATCAAAACAGTATATTCGTTTGTAGAAATCGAAGTTCGGCGTAAAACGTCCCGTTAGATTAACCGTTCCAAGTGGACCGGTTAAGCAATATTCAACCCAAAACAAACAGCACATAGTCATTCAAAAATTTGAAAAATAAGATTATGGCTGAAGTGCATTCATTAGAGTGGTTGGTAGATGGTAGCTGTGACTTGGAAATAGGGGTGGCCTTTCGAAATCCAATGACATTAACTGTAGCTAGTTACAAAATTTTAAAAGCAAACAAAACGTACTCATCTGCCTCAAATTTCTACAGGTACGAAACAACATCTTTCTTCATCTTTATTTTCCTCTCTCCTTCTTCATCTCTACTCTTACCTTTCACATTTTTTTTTCTCTGTAAAGAAATCAAATGCAAAAGAAAAAATGAACCGAAGCTCGCCACCTCTTCCCACATGCATGCGCACATCCACCGAACTCCCTCCTCTCCCCACATACGCACGGCTGCGTCACCTCCGCCACCTGAACCACTCCACTGCCCTCCACGCGCACGTGCAGCGCAATGACCCACCACCTCACCATCAACCCTCATTCACCTCGCTTCTACCCACTCCGACCATAAGCGCAACGACGCCCTTCACCACCCCTTCCACCGCACCAGTCGCACAACCCTTCACCACCGGCCGCACCATTCCCCTGAACCACGACCTGCCCTCCTCCTACGCGTGCACGCGCACCTACCCAGCCATAGCCGCCATCATGCCTCCCCATCCCGGAAGCCTCCAGCCGTCCCCTGCCTCGCCGCGCCACCACCCCAGCCCTTGACCTCGCGTATGCATGCTTATGTATGTAGTCGTGTACATGCATATGTGTGAAATGCAGTGTGCGTGCATTGGTGAAGAAGATGATGTGTTCTGCTTTCTAGAAAGATGAAGCAACAGTCTTTGTAAAAAAAAGAGAAACAATTTTGTTTGATAAAGAAATGGAACAGTGTCGCTTCATGAAAGAAGAAGTGTACTGTTGTTCGAAGTGATTGCCGAAACAATATATATATATATATATATGTAGTGTATATATTTGGTTGTTGAATAGTAACCTTTTTCCTGTTGTGTACAGCAGCAACCGGTTGAAGTTCCATTTTGCAGCAGCAATCAAAATTCTCAGCTTTCATTCTTTTCTCCGTCGTTGGTAAGCACATATATATAATTTTAAAATATACATGAACGTTCATTTTGAATTAGTATCAATCTTTCTTTTGTCGACGATTGCAGTTCCATTGTTCGTATTGGAGCTGTGTGGAACAAATTCCATTCGTGCTTCTTCATGCTTCGCCGTTCAAATTTCTCTAACCACGAAAGGTGAATAAATTTCACAACTTATATTCTTATACGATGATAATCAAGTTTGGTTGATAAATGATTGATTGTTTGATGTTGATATTGGTCGTTGAAATTGTTAATGTATGAAGTGATAAGTAATATACAATTGAATTTGACGTAGGGTAGTTAACAAATTTGAAATTATCATATGTGCTTGAATTTGATTAGATAAAATTTGTATAATATGACCCTTTAAATGTTTAATTAATGGACACGTAGAAATAGAGTTAGTTACACCTTGAACCATTTAAATTTATGTTGTATAAATTAATATGAAATTGAATAGTAGATATCAAGTGTAGAACCGCATAAAATAATAGTGTAATAATCTTTAATCTACACGAAATGATAGTGTAGATTCTAGAAATAATTATATTAATTTGCATAAATAGCAATGTAAATTAATACGATTATTTCGAGATTATTTAAATAAATTTTTGGATTGTTATTGATTGTTGGTATTGCTTGTTTATTTACTTGGACACCATCCCAGTTATCACACTACAAGTTCCCTTTACTATGCTTTGGTTTTGAATTGAAATGGAATCGGGTTGAAATGATAAATACCCAATGAAACAATTGACTTAGGATAGAGAATTAAATAAAAACCCGATTGGTCAAATAATTCGATTTTAAAGTGAAAATATAAAGATTTTATTTGAATGAAATAATAAGGGTTTTAAATGAAGTTTGGAATTTGAATTCTAGTGAAATTTAAATGTTAATATTTAATAATTTGAAACAAAATAGTAACAAAGTGTTTGATGAAAGAATCTTGTTTAAATTGAAGTAAATTATTGAATTAAGTTTGAAATTATTTAATAATTAAATAAGTTGAATTTCTTTGATAAGTTAAATTGAATTTCTTTAATAAGAGAAATTGAAGTTCTTTAATAATTAAGTTTGAAATTTGTAAGACTAGATAGGCAAATAAGTGAAATTTGAATTTCTTTAACAAGAAATAAAAATGTGATTTATTGAAATTAATATAAGGCTTGTCAATTTAAAGAATTTAATTTGACGAATTTAATTTAATTAAATTTGTAAGTTTGATATATAATGTAAGTAAACTTACTTTGATTTAATAAATTGTAAATTAAATTGAAATTGTTTTGAATGTAAAATTAACTTAATTTTAAGGATTATTGAATGAAATCCATCAATGAATTTAAATCGATACATTATGTTAAGTTAACTTAATTTAAATGATTATAGAATGAAACTTATATATGAATTTAAATCAATATTTGAAATGGTTTTAAATTAAAATTGAAATTGAATTATAGAGTTTGGAAATTGGAAATTGTAAATTTGGAACATAAATTTGGAAATTGATTAGGGAAGGTAAATGAAATGTTGGCTTTTGAATTATAAGAGAAATTGAAATTGATTTGGTTTTGAAATTTATTAAACGACCAATCAGTGTAATAATTACGAAAGTTATTAAAGAAACCGGAATCAGTTAGGGACATACTCACTGTCTAAACCGAATACCACTTTAATAACTATACGCAGAGTGTGATCCAGAATGAAGTGGTTAGAATGATGTACGTTGATGATTGAAGAAAGAGAACGATAATGGATGACCTTGACCCTTGTGTCAAATTGGAAATGACTAGAACAGGAGCCGTGCCGGGCCAAATGGGGTTAGCTACCTCGAGCGAACACACTTCTTCGTAAACTACTCATTACTTGTTATTGATTGGTGCACACCCTTGAATTGGGAGTGTTGTTTCACGGTGTTGCGATCGTTGCGGCGATGCGTTCTCACCAGTTCGGATCAGGCAAACGGTAGTTTCACTACCTTGGGTATTGCCTCATATGCCTTGTCATACTTGTATCCCTATACGCGACCACTACGAATTTGTTTTGTGTTGTACCTATGGAGTACTCCCTGATAGCCCACTAGTTTACGGTGGAGTTTACAGTGCTGTATAGACTATGATGCTATATAAATGTGTTAAGGGGAATAAATGGTAACGCCTTAACGCTATTTTGATACTTTATCTTACCGATAAGCATTATCTACTTAGCGTACACTATTACATAGTAGATAGTTTATCGGATCCTGAAAGATGTTATTCCATTCATCTTTGAGTTATTGTTATTTCAAATTTGAACCATATTATCTTGTATAAAAATATATGTCCTGACTCGAGTGTTTGTTTATGCTTATGCTCGGGTCAGCCTGAGTATTTCTGTTGCTGTGCTGCTTGGGAGCTGAAGACTTGAAGACTATCATTTATCTTTATTTTTATCAGTAATGCTCTATTCTAATTTGATATTGTATCGGACATCTATGTATTTCTATTTCACTTTTTGCTTGAGACATTATTGTATTTACTTAGTAGCTTCATGAACTACTATTATGACATTGTTGTAATTCCGCTGCGTTATTCTGTTATTGTATCTGTCTGTGATTCTGTGATGATTATCATTTATATGCATATACTTCATTAATGATTCGTGTTTTGTACTATTTAAGTTGACATGTGTGGATTATTGTCAATTTAAATGGTCCAAATTTATGGGTTGTTATAGTTGGTATTAGAGCTTTGGCTCCCAAAAACCTTAGCCTGTGGAGTTTTAAGCTCATTAGAGATAGGGTAACCATACCCTAGAATGAGGAGAATCATTTCAGAATCCACTTCCTTTTGATTCCATCCTCCTTATTGAATTCATTTGATTAGAATTTCCTTAAGTTCTCTAAAATTTCTATCTTTGATTCTAAATCGCTTTTGGTATTCCAGGATGAGTACCAGAAGGAATGCTAGAGTTAGGGGTAGAGGAAATGCTCCCGAACCACGTGCCCCAGCTCCTGCAGTCAAGTTCTCTACTCTTAGCAAGGAATACACCCAGCTTGGCGGCATCAAATTCTCCGGTTCCGAGAGCATCATTGGAGCGCAACAGTGGCTGAAGAGCCTAGAAAGGATCTTCACTGGTCTTGAGATTACTGACTCGCAGAAGCATCAATTGGCCGCTTGGCAGCTTCAGGATGCAGCACAGGATTGGTGGGAGTCAGTAACCTCCCGTACTGATGAAGAAACTATCACCTAGGCTCATTTTAGGTATAATCTAACTAAAATTACATCCAAATAATTCCTTTGGCCTCTTCGAATCTTGACTCATTTTTTTCTCGCTTATGAATAGGGATTCTTTTTGGCTCAGTGGATGCTAGCAGCCAGAAAGGCTCAGCTTTACCGATCATTTATGGACCTCAAGCAGGGGAACATGACTTTCTCCGAGTATGAAAGGAAGTTTAACGAACTCTCCAAGTTTGGACCTGGCTTGATTAATACACCACTGCTGAAGAATAAGAAATTCATCCATGGAGCACGTCTAGAGTATTACGATCTCCTTACAGCTCATGTCCATGGCACTTTCACCGAGCTGATGGATTATGCACTTAGATATGAGGGAAAGCCAGAGGGTGCATCAGCCACCAAGGCGCCAGTTGTTCAGCCATCCTCTAGTCAGCCTGGAAAGAGGAAGCCGAATTTCGAGCAGCAAAGGAAGAACTAGCAGAAAACTATCGGGCTTGGCTATTCTCAGAAGAAGCCCATTGACTTATCCTCCATCACCTGTTTCAAGTGCGATCAGAAGGGTCACTATGCCAACAGTTGTCCAACATCTATCAGTGCCGCTATTCCTCCACCTCAGGATAACATGAACAACCTCTGTCATGTCTGTTTGCAGCCTGGCCATTTCAAGAAGGATTGTCCCATGCATCAAAAGGGCAAGACATCTGGAGTATTTGCTATGACTTCTTCCACCCGTGCTCCACCTACTCCACCTGCTCCACCTGCTCCTAGTGATACCCAAGGTACATTACAGAGTACTTTTATGTTGCATACTTTACCCGTTAAAGTTCTATTTGATACTGGAGCAACATATAGTTTCATATCTATTGATTTGTGTAATAAACTTGGATTGGAACCCATCCTTGCATCTACTTTCTTATGTGTATCAAACTCTATTGGTGGACCCGCTAACCTCAAAACGGTATGCAAGTATGTCACGCTTATGTATGGCATGCACCGTTTCACTTGGGATTTCTATGTCCTTGGATTCGAGGCATTCGATATCCTATTAGGAGTTGATTGGCTACGAAAGTTCAAAACCGTTATCTCTTGCAAAGCTCGAATCGTCTCTCTAATTGACGACAAGAGTAAACCTTTAGTTATTGAAGGAAAATCGCCTCAGGATTGTGATGGAAGTTTTATATTCTCCCTTGACTCTCATCCGAATGATCTAAGCTCTACTCCGATTGTTCAACTCTTTTCTGATGTGTTTGGAGAAGTCAATTCTCTACCACCTCCGCGGGAAATTGAATTCTGCATTGATCTTATCCCGGGTGCTCGACTAGTAGTTCTCCCTCCCAGGAGAATGGCTCCTAAAGAGAAGGCCGAATTGAATGCTCAAATTGAAGATTTATTTGCTAAAGGCTTGATACGGCGAAGTCATTCAGAATGGGGAGCTGCAGTTGTATTCGTCACAAAGTCTGATGGCTCTCTCAGAATGTGTATGGACTATAGAGAGCTGAACAAGCTCACACACAAGAACAGATATCCAATGCCCTGCATTAATGACCTATTCGACCAACTCCATGGAGCTAAAGTTTTCTCTCAACTCGATCTGGCTACCGGCTTTCACCAACTCAGAATTGCTGAGGAGAGTATTCCTAAAACAACATTCCGCACTGAAAATGGTTTCTTTGAATGGCTGGTTATGCCGTTCGGTCTTACTAATGCTCCAGCCTATTTCGTCGATTTGATGAATAAAGTTTTCCATGATGTTCTTAACAAGTTTTTTCTTGTTTTCATCGATGATATTCTCGTCTTCTCTAAAGATGAGAAAGAGCATAAGTCACATTTCGTTTTTGTTCTTGAAACTCTTAGTAGTCATCAGCTTAAAGCCAAGTTCTCGAAATGCCACTTTTGGAGAGATGAAGTTCGATTTCTTGGCCATATTGTTTCGGAGAATGGGATTTCGGTCGATCCAGCTAAGATCGCCGTAATCAATGATTAGGAGACTCCCAAAACTCCTACAAATATTTGTAGCTTCTTGGGCTTGGCCGGCTATTATCGCAGATTTATAGAAAATTTTGCTCGGATTGCCGCACCGCTCACCTCACTGACCAGGAAGAATGTAAAATTTAATTGGAGTGAAAGGTGTGAATCAGCTTTCAATGAGATGAAGCGAAAGTTGACCTCTGCCCCAGTTCTTACAGTTATTGACGGAAGCGAAGGATTGACCGTCTATACCGATGCCTGCCGTGATGGATTAGGAGCAGTTTTAATGCAGAAAGGGAAGGTGATTGCCTATGCTGGTCGTCAGTTAAAAACCCATGAAGCAAATTATGCAACTCATGATTTAGAGCTTCTTGCAGTCGTATTTGCTCTAAAGCTATGGAGGCATTATCTTTTGGGAACCAAATTCGAATTATTCACAGACCATAAGTCCTTGAGATATATTTTCTCGCAAAAGGATTTGAACCAGAGACAAGTCCGATGGCTTGAATTTTTAGCTGCATATGATCTTGATATTAACTACACCCCTGGGAAAGCAAACGCCGTAGCTGATGCTTTGAGCAGAAACCAAGCAATGACATGTTGTAATCTTGTTGAAGGAATGTTATTTTAGCTCGTTGTCTCCCCAGCTCTTATGGATCGCATTATAACTAAGCAATACGAAGACACCTTGCTCTATCGTATCAAGTAAATAGTTCTCTGTAGAGTCGGAAATGTTAATAGTAAAATGGGTGCACAAGTTGATAGTAATGGAGTCTTGAGGATCGACAACCGTATTTGTGTTCCGAATGTTGATGGTTTAAGACAGGAAGTGCTGAGAGAAAACCATCAATCCTCGCTTTCATTTCACCCAGGAGTCACAAAGATGTATCAGAATATGAAGAAGTTATATTGGTGGAGTGGGATGAAGCGTGATATTTCTACCTATGTTAGTAGATGCACAACTTGTCAACAAGTTAAGACTGATCACAAGAAGATGGCAGGATTGCTTCAACCTCTAGAGATTCTAAGTTGGAAGTGGGAGCAGATTTCTATGGACTTTATTGATGGGCTACCAAGGACTAGAAAGGGTAATGAGAGCATTTGGGTGATTGTCGATAGATTGACGAAATACGCTCATTTTATTCCATTCAAGACCACTCGTACTGCTTCGAGTTTGGCCGAGATATACATGAGAGAAGTTGTTAAACTTCATGGTGTACCATCTAGTATCGTATGCGATAGAGATCCTATTTT
Organism: Allium fistulosum; assembly: GCA_030737815.1. Classification (NCBI taxonomy): domain Eukaryota; kingdom Viridiplantae; phylum Streptophyta; class Magnoliopsida; order Asparagales; family Amaryllidaceae; genus Allium; species Allium fistulosum. Next base: position 71,561,108 of record CM060906.1, read on the forward strand.
CACTAGTAAATTCTGGAAGGCATTTCAGGATACTTTGGGCACTAAACTGAATCTGAGCACAGCTTATCATCCTCAGACAGATGGCCAAACTGAGAGGGTGAATCAGATTCTGGAAGACCTTCTCCGAGCTTGTATTATAGACTTTGGTGGATCCTGGGAAGACCATCTCCATTTGGTTGAATTTACCTATAATAATAGTTATCAGGTAAAGAAATCAAATTTCAAATTTGAATAAGTATATTTGAATTGGAATTAATTATCTTAAATAAAAATCAGGCAAGCATTGGTATGGCACCATTCGAAGCCTTATATGGGCGGCCGTGTAAATCGCCAGCTTGTTGGATTGAGTCTGGGAACCGATTGGTGCTTGGTCCAGAAATGATTATGGAAGCTTTCGAGAAAGTTAAAGAAATCAAGAGAAAGATAAAGACGACACAAGACAGACTGAAGTGCTACGCTGACAGTAGGATGAGAGATCTTGAATTCAGCATAGGAGATGAAGTATTTCTCAAAGTGTCGCCTTTGAAGAATGTTATTCGATTTGGAAGAAAGGGGAAGCTTGCTCCTAGATTTGTTGGCCCGTTTGAGATTACGGAAAGAGTAGGAACCTTGCCCTATAGAATCGCATTACCAGAAAAGTTTGCCGGTGTGCACTATGTGTTCCACGTCTCACATCTCCACAAAGTTGTGCACGATCCATCTATGACCATTCCCACTGCTCAGTTGGAAGAGTTAGTTATAGAGCCTGACTTGACTATTGAGCGGAAACTACTTCGGATAGTCGACCGTGAGACAAAGCAACTTAGAAGGAAGACGGTCAATCTCGTCCAAGTTCAGCGGAGTGTAGATGACCGAGATTGTACATGGGAAACGGAAGATAGTATTCGGGATTCAAACCCCAAATTACTAATTTCATGTATAATTCAATTTTCTTAAATCTATCTTGACTTCTCTGCCTACTTCTTTCCTACTTCTCCCGTCTCGTTCCTTTTCGAGGACGAAAAGTTTTGAGTGGGGGAGATTGTAACGACCCTGAATTTCCGACACAATTTAAAATTTTAAATCCATTATTTTAATAAAAAAATTTGAAATTTATATACGTTCTCAATTAACGTCCAAACTTCGTTTATAAGATGCGTTTAGTTAGTTATGGATATAGTAAAAGTTTCGTCGTAAAATATTGCAGTAAATTTCGTTCGCGTTTTATTGTATATCAGTTCATTTTAAACTACAAAAAATTTATCTTTCGAATCCAAATATCTTTACACAGTAATGTTGTAAAAAATTATCTCATTTAGACGTCGCATTTCATTTCGTCTAATTCCGTTGTCGCCTGCTTCATTTAAATTGTTTTGCCAAACGAACAATTTAATCAGCATAAATTTCGAGTTTTATAAAACTGTCGTATCAAAATTATCTGTGTACCGTTGGAAGCGCCTCGTCACGCTGATCAAAACGGTATATTTGTTTGTAGAAATCGGAGTTCGGCGTAAAACGTCGCGTTAGATTAACCGTTCCAAGCGAACCGGTTAAGCAATATTCAACCCAAAACAAACAACACATAGTCATTCAAAAATTTGAAAAATAAGATTATGGCTGAAGTGCATTCATTAGAGTGGTTGGTAGATGGTAGCTGTGACTTGGAAATAGGGGTGGCCTTTCGAAATCCAATGACATTAACTGTAGCTAGTTACAAAATTTAAAAAGCAAACAAAACGTACTCATCTGCCTCAAATTTCTATAGGTACGAAACAACATCTTTCTTCATCTTTATTTTCCTCTCTCCTTCTTCATCTCTACTCTTCCCTTTCACATTTTTTTTCTCTGTAAAGAAATCAAATGCAAAGAAAAAAATAAACTGAAGCTCGCCACCTCTTCCCACATTCATGCGCAAATCCATCGAACTCCCTCCTCTCCCCACATATGCACGGCCGTGTCACCTCCGCCACCTGAACTACTCCACTGCCCTCCGCGCGCACATGCAGCGCAATGACCCACCACCTCACCGTCAGCCCTCATTCATCTCGCTTCCACCCACTCCGGCCACAAGCGCAACGACGCCCTTCACCACCCCTTCCACTGCACCAGTCGCACGACCCTTCACCACCCCTTCCACCACACCAGTCGCACGACCCTTCACCACCGGTCGCACCATTCCCCTGAACCACGACCTGCCCTCCTCCTACGCACGCATGCGCACCTACCCAGTCGCAGCCGCCGTCACGCCTCCCCATCCCGGAAGCCTCCAGCCGTCCCTTGCCTTGTCGCGCCACCACCCCAGCCCCTGACCTCGCGTATGCATGCTTATGTATGTAGTCGTGTACATGCATATGTATGAAATGCAGTGTGCGTGCATTGGTGAAGGAGATGATGTGTTCTACTTTCTAAAAAGATGAAGCAACGGTCTTCATGAAAGAAGAAGTGTACTGTTGTTCGAAGTGATTGCTGAAACAATATATATATATATATATATATGCATTGTATATATTTGGTTGCTGAATAGTAACCCGTTTTTCCTGTTGTGTACAGCAACAACCGGTTGAAGTTCCATTTTGCAGCAGCAATCAAAATTCCTAGCTTTCATTCTTTTCTCCGTCGTTGGTAAGCGCATATATATAATTTTAAAATATATATGAACGTTCATTTTGAATTAGTATCAATCTTTCTTTTGTCGACGATTACAGTTCCATTATTCGTATTGGAGCTGTGTTGAACCAATTCCATTCGTGCTTCTTCGTGCTTCGCCGTTCAAATATCTCTAACCACGAAAGGTGAATAAATTTCATGACTTATATTATTATACGATGATAATCAAGTTTGGTTGATAAATGATTGATTGTTTGATGTTGATATTGGACGTTGAAATTGTTAATGTATGAAGTGATAAGTAATATACAATTGAATTTGACGTATGGTAGTTAACAAATTTGAAATTGTCATATGTGCTTGAATTTGATTAGATAAAATTTGTATAATATGACCCTTTAAATTTTTAATTAATGGACACGTAGAAATAGAGTTAGTTACACCTTGAAACATTTAAATTTATGTTGTATAAATTAATATGAAATTGAATAGTAGATATCAAGTGTAGAACCGCATAAAATAATAGTGTAATAATCTTTAATCTACACGAAATGATAGTGTAGATTCTAGAAATAATTATATTAATTTTCATAAATAACAATGTAAATTAATACGATTATTTAAATAAAATTTTGGATTGCTATTGATTGTTGGTATTGCTTGTTTATTTACTTGGACACCATCCTAGTTATCACACTACAAGTTCCCTTTACTATGCTTTGGTTTTGAATTGAAATGGAATCGGGTTGAAATGATAAATACCCAAATGAAACAATTGACTTAGGATAGAGAATTAAATAAAAACCCGATTTGTCAAATAATTTGATTTTAAAATGAAAATATAAAGATTTTATTTGAATGAAATAATAAGGGTTTTAAATGAAGTTTGGAATTTGAATTCTAGTGAAATTTAAATGTTAATATTTAATAATTTGAAACAAAATAGTAACAAAGTGTTTGATGAAAGAATGTTGTTTAAATTTAAGTAAATTATTGAATTAAGTTTGAAATTATTTAATAATTAAATAAGTTGAATTTCTTTGATAAGTTGAATTGAATTTCTTTAATAAACGAAATTGAAGTTCTTTAATAATTAAGTTTGAAATTTGTAAGACTAGATAGGCAAATAAGTGAAATTTGAATTTCTTTAACAAGAAATAAAAATGTGATTTATTGAAATTAATATAAGGCTTGTCAATTTAAAGAATTAAATTTGACGAATTTAATTTAATTAAATTTGTAAGTTTGATATAATGTAAGTAAACTTACTTTGATTTAATCAATTGGAAATTAAATTGAAATTGTTTTGAATGTAAAATTAACTTAATTTTAAGGATTATTGAATGAAATCCATCAATGAATTTAAATCGATACATTATGTTAAGTTAACTTAATTTAAATGATTATAGAATGAAACTTATATATGAATTTAAATCAATATTTGAAATGGTTTTAAATTAAAATTGAAATTGAATTATAGAGTTTGGAAATTGGAAATTGAGAATTTGGAACATAAATTTGGAAATTGATTAGGGAGGGTAAATGTTTGCACAAAAAATGGACAAACACCTCAAAGTCGTATGATTTAATAGATCTTATGTTGTTCTTAGTGGTTTGGGTGATTTATTCAAATATATGAAAAGCAGGGGCTAAACTGTAAAAAGACACGCAGATTTATAGTGGTTCGGCCAAAATGTGTCTACGTCCACTTTATATATTATTTCTATTCTCTTGTTTAGATTACAAGTACAAAGCTTTAATACAAGTAAAAGAAAGTTGTTTGAAAGTTCTCTCCGTGCTTGAGCTCTCAAACTTGTCCCCTGTTGTTGTACCCCTGCCCCTCTATTTATAGAGTGAGGCTGGGGGTAGGGGTCTTGGATATGCATAGCTGCTGGTGGGCCTGGGCTGATCTGATCTGGCCTGGCACATCTTGGTCCGGTAGCACTCTGGTTCGGCTATGCATGGAAGTGGGGTTCGAACCGGTAGTGAGGTTGGATCAGTGAGGTTGGTTCGGTGGTGAGGTTGGTTCGACAGTGGTAGGGAGTAGGTTGGTTCGGTAGTGAGATGGAGTAGGTTGGTCCGGCAGTGGTAGGGAGTAGGTTGGTTCGGTAGTGAGACAGAGTCGGTTGGTCCGACAGTGGTAGGGAGCAGGTTGGTTCGGTAGTGAGATAGAGTGGACCGGTGGAGCTTTGATTCGGTGGTTCTGGTGGAAGAGTTGGTTGTCTTTAATTTGGAGGGTGGCTGGTCCGGTTATTCTGGTCCGGTGGTGAGAATTCGCCCAACATTTGCCCCCCAAAGTGGGGCGTATGCTGGCATACGACTTACTTTGTTTTTTGGTCATCTTCATTCGGTCCCTGAGTGCCGGTCCAGTTGGTCCGGTGTCCTTTATTTGCCTATAAGTAGAGGTGTTATGCCTTCGCCATTCCTTATCGAGTGAGATAGCCGAACCAACTAAGTGCAGAATCAAGCTTGAACGAATCAACTGAGCACCGAGTCGCACTTAACTGCCGATCCAGGTGAGTTTGCCTCTGCCGAACGAACTTTTAGGGCCGGAATACCGAATGAACTCGGGGCGTTTTAAGCACCGAACGAACTCGGAGCCTTTGGGTTACCGAATGACTGAATGAACTTTCATACTTGGAATGCCGAATGAGCTTCTATATTTGGAATGCCGAATGAGCTTTCACATTTGGAATGCCGAGTGAGCTTTCATATTTGGAATGCCAAATGAGCTTCTATATTTGGAATGCCGAATGAGCTCTTGGTTGGGCCTTACTGAACGAATTCGGGGATTCCAAGTGTTGAATGAACCTTCTACCAGATGGAATTTTATACCTGAATCACTAGTGAAACTCTAGATTACATAGTTTATGTGTCTTAACGATATACTTTCTTGTGCCTGCAGATAAATGTCTCACAAAGTGGAAACCCGATCAGAGAAAAAAAGATCTCATGACAAAGAAGAGCCTTCCGCCGTGCCCCCAGTTCAGCCAGGACCTGTCCATCACGGGCCCACCCCGAGATCATTAGTGGATGGATACGGTCCTCAGGAACTTCTTAACTTGCCTCCTGATTGCTTCCCTAGCTTACTCAAGGGCGAGCAACTCGATGTTATATCTCGCTCCTTCGGGATCGACCGAGCACGCATGTTATTGCCGGATGCGGGAGTGATGCCGTATGATCCTCCCGAAGGATATTTTGCCTATAGCAGATACCATTGCATGTGCAGGGCCATCCCGCCTCTCAACGCCTGGGTAGTCAGCTTTCTTACATATCTAAAGGTAGCTCCATTCCAGCTTCAGCCCAACTCTTATGCCATTCTGGTGAGTCTCTTTGTCATCTTCCAGAGGAGATATGGGCGTCCTCCTTCCAACCGGGAGATCCGGTATTTGTACAACTTGAGAGGTTACAAGAAGGGGTCTCCCTACATCAGCTTGGAATCGGCCGTAACTTTTAAGCCGGTCCTGGATTTATACTCCAAGTACAGCATGTTCAAGAAGGAATGGTTCTTTATCAGGGATGACTCCGTTTCTATTCGGCGCTTCACCTCCAGATGTAAGTCAAAGCTTTATTTTTAATTCCCGTTCTGGTTGCAATACTCTTTCTTATGTGTTTTTATTTTTTTCTAGCGACAGGTGGTTTTGCGGTCGTGGAGAATGACCGCCTGGTTCAGACGGCAGCAGAAATAGAAGCTATTACTGGGAGAGATAGGTCGGCTGCCTACCTGATCAGGAACGCTACACTCTTGGAGTACAGCTTGATCCTTCCACAGCAGCCCGTGGTCAAGCAGAGGGACACGACTGAAGAGAAGGCTTCCCAAGCTAAAGAAGGGGCCGAGTCGAAGAGCAGTAAAAGGAGGCCCTTTCCAAAACATCCGGTTGCTGGGGGGAAGAAGCTCAAAAGGTCTGATGGTCCCTCTCCCAGCACATGTCCAGATATCCCAGAGGAGGGAGAGGTGGAGGAGGAGCAAGGCGAAGATGGAGGAGAAGGCGCCGGAGGTGGCGACGGTGTCGGGGCTTTGTCTTCTGGGCAAGTAGGCGAGATGCAAGAGTGGACGGATGATGCTTTCCGCCAAGCCTTCGAAGGTCTGGAGGGGACGGATAAATCTAAGAGAGCCGATAAAGTTGGGACCGGCGTTGATTTATCTTCCGGGAGCGCCTCTATTGAAGCAACTTCGGCGGTTCAAGGTGAATTTCACTTTACTCTTTTAATTCTTGAATGATGGCTCAATACATGTTGGTGACACTTGGTTTTCATATCAGGAGCAGGTAAAACGGCCAAGACCTTAGATCTTCGGCACAGGCTTGAACAATACAAGCTCTCCAAAGCTTCCACCAAGCCGAAGCCTCCGACCCACCGTTCCGGGGATGTAGTCGGCTACCGTCCTCTTCTCGGGGTTATTGGAGAGGATATTCAAAGAGAAAGAGGAGTCGCTCCCTATCCGAGCCTTCACCTGGTCCTCAGCCCCCAATTCAGCCTCTTCATGATATCATGGAGGAGGATACTGAGTTCACACTCTCTCCGCACCCATTTGAAAATCCTACTGTTACTCAGATTGATCGTCCTGGCTTGACTCGTAATCCATTTGCGGGTCATCCTAATCTGGATCGAAGTTCTCATGATATTTTCTTCGACGAGGTTATCGGTGAGCACCTTCTTCCTCGCAACCCTATGGTAAAGGTGCTTGATGAGGCCAAATCCCTGGACCTTGATTTGTTTACTACTCGGGTTGTCGCTATGGGGAACGAAGCTAAAGCAAATATCGACCGGGTTGCTGAGGAGACCAGGAAGTTGATGGGGCATCATGCCCGATTGGTCAAGGCCGGGGAGGAAATTGGGAGTGCCAACATAAGACTGCGGTTAGTGGTTTCCGACCAGGCCAAGCAACTCGCTGATCAGGCCATCCAGATCTCTCAGCACGAGGCCGCCTCCGGACGTCTAAAGAAAACTATGGAAGAGGCCAGCCGGGCCGAACTGCAGAAAATGGAGGCTACTTGCAAGGAACGGATCGATATGGCCATTGCCACGGTGGACGAGGTTCGGAAAGTGGATCTTGAGCAGATAGAGGAGTTATCTGGGAAGCTTGAGGCTGCAGAGCTTGCTCAAGCCAAGTTGAGGGAGGAGATGGAGGCGGTGCGGAAATCCTTTCAGGCTAACTGCTCGAGATACCAATTGGAGAGAGATGCCGCCGTCGCAAGGTTGTCGGATTCCGAGGCCCGGGCGAGGGAGTTTGAAGAGAACGAGGGGGCTGATGGAGGGGATGCTCCAGGATATGTACTTCCGTACTTGGAGGCAGGGTAACTTGTCCTGGATGGATGATTACCCTCGGGTTATGGCTAGGATCTATCTCAGGGCTCTAGAGGAGGCCCAGGCTGAGGCAGATAAGGAGGGTGGCGTGGCCTTTAGGATGGATGCTGTTACCGCCCAGTTTACCAAGGAGGAGAAGGTGGCGGTGAAGGAGGGCATGCGGTTGCTTGCAGCTGAGGAGACAGGTGTGCAAGCGGAGGATGATGATCAAGTTGATCAAGGAGCAGATGCTGGTAAGTATTTCTTTCTAGTCTTTCCGTTAACTTGGTTGCTTATCACTAACGAATTCTTTTTCTGACCGGACAGGTGGGCAACAGGACAAGGATAAGACTCCGACGCAGCCGGCTCCCTGATTAGACCTAAAAAATTCTTTTTGTGGACTTGACATGGTTGTATATGTTAGTCTTAAAATAGTAAAGTAACTCTTAGGTTGTAATTTTTGCTACTTGTAATAAATAGCTCTATTCTTGACGTGTAATTCTTTAACTTAAGCTGATTTTGTCGTCTTTTGAATGTTTTTTGCTATTTTGACATGTTGTATGAGAAATATAGCTATGCATATTCTTGTAATCAAATTGTGTTTGATGTCAGGTTCTTGTTTAAAACATAATTTCATGACTTGCAACGTTAGCGTGAGGTGTGAATAAATTATAGTCATTTGTTTACATATGAAAGAAGGAAATACCGCCCTTTATATTTTGCTTGTAGATGGCAGCTTTGAATATCCCGTGTGACCGAGTAAGGGATGCGGTCCAGTATCTTGCTGTGAGTATCCGCTTTTATTAGTGAGTGTCTCCTGTTCTGTGTCCTGTACTTCAGGGATTGTTACAGAGGATATGAGAAAAGTTTCTTAAGTAAAATTGAAATATGTGAAAAAGTAAAACTTCCAATCACGGAAGGCCGTCGATGTGCTTAAGTTCGTGGCAAACGGGCTTTGTAGTCACTTTCCCTAGCTGTGGGTCTTGGAGACATTTGTCACCCATCTTACGCCTCCGCGGGGAGTTAATTCTTTTTTACCACAGCCGCACTTAAGACACATCGGAGCCGAGATCGCGCACAGTAACTACCCGGGCCATTATGGCCCATTATTGTGGGTATTATTCGATTTACTGTGGCCGGCTAGCGTGGGTGCCGATCGTCAACCGTGAACTGCCCCTGGCTGGCCACACCTTATGTTGGGGCTTATAGTCGGTTCACAGTTACCGGCGAGCCGAACGCCGTAATGAGCTGCCTCGGCTATAGTCGGCCTTCTCGGTGGCTTATAATCGGCTCATTACAGTTGGCTTTAAGGGTCGTCGCGAGCAATAAGTTAACCCGCAGCAGAGGGATGCCGGAGAAAAAGTGTCTCATTGGCGAGGGCATAGATTTGCATAGTACCTGTTAGGTCTTGTCCAGGTGAAGTTGCGCTGTGGAGTGCTTTGAGTGGAAATGCTATGCGCATAGGATTTTGTTCAACAGAAAAGGATAAAGTTAATAAGCAGCCAAGATACAAAGGAACAAGTTAAAAAAGAGACAAGGTTTTTTTAAAGTGGTTCGGCACGAAAAGGCCTACATCCACTGATTCTCTTTATTAATTCACTTCATATGGGCAGTACAAGTTAAGAAAAGTATCGACGGAGGTGTTGGATGTTCCATGCCCTCTGGAACACCTCTCCGTCCACTGTTGACAAAATATAAGCTCCATTGTGGAGATCTTTATGAATTACATATGGTCCATCCCAGACTGGATCTAGTGCTACGGGGCGAGGGAAGATTCGCTTGAGGACAAGATCCCCTTCTCGTAAGGTACGGTGCTTGACTTTGGAGTTGTATTGTGCTGCCACTTTTTGCTTATGGGCCGCTGCTTTAAGGACTGCATCATTTCTTCTCTCCTCAACTAGATCCAAAGACATGTGAAGGAGTTCTTCGTTCTCTTCCGGGTTATAGTGGATCCTACGGTGGGAAGGCACGATGGTTTCGACTGGGAGCATAGCCTCCGATCCGTATGCCAAAGAGAAAGGAGTATGCCCTGTTGATGTTCTGAAAGATGTGCGATAGGCCCACAGTGCCGTAGGGAGTTCATCCACCCAAGCGCCCTTTGACTTTTCGAGTTTCTTTTTGATTAGAGTTTTCAGAATTTTGTTGACGGCTTCGACTTGTCCGTTTGCCTGGGGATACGCTACGGATGAGAAGCTTTTGTGAATTCCATGCTCTTGGCACCAGTTGGCGAATTCCTCGCTGTCAAACTAAAGTCCATTGTCTGATATGATTTTGAGTGGGACTCCGTACCTGCACAGAACATTTTTGATGAAGAAGTTAATAACTTTTGCTGAAGATACTTTATTCAGAGGTTCTGCTTCCACCCATTTGGTGAAATAGTCGACTGCCACTATAGCATATTTGGCCCCGCCTCGGCCCATTGGCAGTTCGCCGATTAAGTCAATTCCCCATACTGCAAAGGGCCAAGGGCTGGTCATTTGAGTAATCTCAGTTGTTGGTAGCCGCGGAATCTTAGTAAACTTCTGGCATCTGTCACATTTTTTGACGAAATCTAAGGCGTCCTTGTTTAAGGTGGGCCAGAAATATCCATATCGGAGTATCTTTTTTGCTAAAGTTTGCCCTCCGGTGTGATCTCCGCAGCTTCCTTGATGAATGTTGGATAAGATTTCCTTGGCTTCCCTCCCAGCGACACACCTTAATAACGGGTTAGAGAATCCGCGCCGATAGAGGATGTCTTCTTGTATTGTGTAGCGAGAAGCTTTCCTCAAGATTTTCTTGACTTCGTTACGCCCGTTGGGTAGTGTGCCGCTTTGTAAGTAGTCTCGGATGGGAGTCATCCAAGTTGCTTCTTCAGTTGCAACTATCAGATTCACTTGCTCAAAACTTGGGGTCAGTTGCTTTGAGATGGTTACTGCTCCGAAGATGGCGCTGTCTCTCACACTTGCTTGCTTTGCCAATTCGTCGGCCTCTTGGTTCTCTTCCTGAGGGATGTGTTTGACTAAGTAGTGGTCCAATCGGTTGAGAAGTAACTTGGTCTTCTTTAAATACGCTATAAGTCGTTCTTCTCGAGCTTGGAATTCTCCTAGTATTTGATTAACAATAAGTTGGGAATCGCTATGAAGACACAAAGAATTGGCTCTGATTTCTAAGGCAAGTTCTAATCCAGCTATCACTACTTCATACTCTGCATCATTGTTGGTGGCAGCAAACTCCAACCTTATAGCATAGTGCAGCTTATTTCCTCAGGGAGTGATTATTATTACACCTGCCCCCGAGCCTTGTTCGTTTGATGCACCATCCATAAAGAGATTCCACTTGACGTCTTCTGCTATTTCCAATTGCTCCTTGTCTTCGCTGGTAGTGAATTCTGCAATGAAATCAGCCATGGCTTGTCCCTTGATGGCGGTGCGAGGGTGATAGGTGATATCATACTGACTTAGTTCAATGCACCATTTAAGTAGTCGCCCAGAAGTGTCGGGACGATGGAGTACCTGCCTCAGTGGTTGATCGGTCAGAACTTTGATGGAATGGGACTGGAAGTAGTGACGCAGTTTCCGTGATGTGATTAGTAAACAGTATGCTAGCTTCTCAAGTTTAGGATATCTGACTTCTGCCCCCGTAAACCTCTTACTTACGAAGTAAACTGGCCGCTGCGTGCGGTTGTCTTCCCTTACCAAGGCAGCGCTTAGGGAGTGAGATGACACAGCAAGGTATAGGTATAACTCTTCGCCTTCGCTTGGAGTCGAGAGTACCGGTGGTTTCTGGAGGTGTTCGATTAAGTTAAGGAAAGCGGTTAAGCATTCGTCAGTCCATTCGAACTTTCCTTTGTCTTTCTTTAGAGCTTCGAAAAAGGGGACGCACTTGTCCGTTGCTTTGGAGATGAATCGGCTTAGGGCGGCCACTTTTCCATTCAGGCTTTGCATTTCTTTTCGAGTGGAAGGTATCTTGATATCCCTTAGCGCTCGGACTTGTTCAGGGTTTGCTTCAATCCCTCTGGCATGGACGATGAATCCTAAGAACTTTCCTAATGATACTCCAAAGGAGCATTTTAGAGGATTCAACTTCATTCCATATTAGCGAAGTACTTGAAACATCTCGCCTAGGTGGCTTACGTGATCGTCGGCTTTCCTTGACTTTACCAGCATGCCATCCACGTATACTTCCATAGTTTGCCCTATTAGCCTTGCAAACATCTTGTTGACGAGGCGCTGGTAGGTGGCTCCTGCATTTTTAAGTCCGAAAGGCATTACCTTATAGCAGTATAAACCCCGGTCAGTGATGAAACTAGTGTGGTCTTGATCGGGAGCATGCATAGGAATTTGGTTGTATCCTGAGTATGCATCCATAAAAGATAAGAGCTCGTGCCCGGCTGTGCTGTCTACAAGTTGGTCAATCCGGGGAAGTGGGAAGCAATCCTTTGGGCAGGCGTCGTTTAGGTTGGAGAAGTCAATGCATGTTCGCCACTTCCCATTAGCCTTCTTTACCAGCACCGGGTTAGCAATCCATTCCGGGTAGATGGCTTCTCGTATGAAGTCATTGGCGAGTAGATTCTTTACTTCTTCATCGAGGGCTGCTGATCGCTCTGCCCCCATACTTCTCTTTCTTTGTTTTACGGGCGCCTTGGTAGGATCAATGTTTAGTACGTGGCATGCTACGTCGGGGGAGATTCCGGTCATGTCAGCGTGTGACCATGCGAATACATCCAAGTTGTGGCGGTGAAAGTCGATGAGTTGCTCCTTCAACTCTGCTTTTAGTTGGGACCCAATTTTCAACAGTCTACTCGAGTCGTGCTTTTCTACAGATACAAACTCCATAGCCTCTGCAGGCTCGGCGGTGGCCTCCTCGTCTTTGTCCCTGGGGTCTAATTCATTGAAAGGGTCGCTGGTATACCGAAGAGGAGGGGCTTTCTTTAGTTGCTATGCTTCTAGACTTTTCGTGCAGAGGGCAACCTCTACACCCTTCCCTTTATCCTTCATGTGGTTGTTGCGAAGTTCAGTCACATAGCAGTCTCGAGCAACGTCCTGGTCTCCTTCTACTTCCCCTACTCCATTGTCCGTTGGAAATTTCATCTTTAGGCACCATGGGGCTAGGATAATTTGGAAGTCAGACAAGGCTGGCCTTCCTAAGAAGGCGTTGTAGGCCGAGTGGTTTTTTATTAGCACAAACGTCTGTCTCCGTACAACGGAGCGGGGATGGCTTCCAATTTCAACAAAGAGGTCTAGTTGCCCGAGGGGCATCTTTGCATCTCCAGTGAAACCGTGTAGTGGTTTATCGCAGGGAGATACATCCTTCATTGATAGTTTCATTTTGTCGAATGCATGTTTGAACAAGATATTTACTGAGCTTCCAGTGTCTACTAGAATTCAGTAAACTTCGGCGGGACCGAGCCGGGCAGAGATAACCATGGGATCCATGTGAGGGTATTGCCTTCCTTCTAGGTCACGCTTACCGAATGTGATGTCATCACTTTCTTTCCGCTTTGGGTGGCGCTCTTCTATAACCGAATTGACACAGTCTTTATTGTCTCTGAGCGACTTTCCATATCTTTCCATCTCTTTCCAGCTTCTGTCTGCGATGTGCGGTCCTCCCGAGATGGTATGGACCACTATCTTCTCTTGACTAGAGCCGCTAGTGTTGCGGTTTCCCCTGCCGGTCTCCGGTGAGGGTAGCCTTGGGTTCTCATTGGCAGGAGCTGGAGTCCTGTCCTGACCTTTTACATAGCGTTCCAGTTTCTTTCTTCTGATGTGTTCCTCAATCAAGTCCCGGAGATGATGGCATTCATTCGTATCATGCCCATGAGATTCGTGGAAGCGGCAGAACTTTCCAGACTTCTGCGTGTTATCTGATTCCTTCTTATATGGTGGGCGTTTGTATATAACTTCACCTTGGGTGGTAAGGAAGATGTTCTCGACGGTTTCGTTCAAAGGAGTGTAAGTATCGAATCTCGGTCCTGGCCGATATAGGCGCTCTTCTCCTTTCTTACCCCCAGCATTGTCTCTGGAATCATTTCTTCGAACGTCCCTTGCCACAGCAGGTGCGTTGCTGTGAGTTGCCTTATTTTGCTGTCTTGACTGCCCCTCAACGGCAGCATCCTCAAGCCTCATATATTTCCCGGCTTCATGGAAGAAATCGGGTAAAGTAGCTGGCTTTTCTTTTGTCAACCTTCTAGCAAATTTAGTGTCCGGATGCACACCACTACAGAGGGCCATTAGGATAAGCTTCTCATCGGCATCTTGGACTGCGGCCGCTGCGGCATTGAATCGGGTTAGGTATTGCTGCAGTTTCTCTCCAGGTTTCTGTTTGACGTTGGATAAGGAATAAGCGTCCTTAGGTTGTTCCACATGAATGCGGAACTGACTGATAAACTTTTCTTTCAACATTTCCCACGAGCTGATGGATCCCTGGGGTAGATGACAGAACCAGGAGGTAGCGAGATCTACTAAGAAGAGTGGAAAGCATTTGCACAGTACTCCCTCTGTCGCTCCACTGATGAGAATATGTTGTGTGTATCTCTACAAGTGTACAACGGGGTAGGAGGTTCCTTTGTAAGGTTCCATTGTTGGCATCTTCCATTCTCGGGGGGTGATAGAAATTTCGATATTGCGGGTGAAAGGGCTGGTTACCCTAGCGCCTATCCCTCGATCTCTTTGCTCCCGTTGGACACACTCTCTGAATAAGCGTGCCATCCTTTCATCAGAATTTGGAGCAGATAGAAACGGGTTTGGTTCTGTTATGTGGGATTGATTCCGTCCAGATGACCTGTAGGGATGGTATCGTCTATCATTCCTCATATTTTCCAGTGGCTGCCTTTGGTCTTCTGGGAGCATGCTAGGGTCAGCTACAGTTGGCCCTTGCCTTGATCTTCCCCTGCTGGGTTCTGATCTAAGCACTTCCTCGGGTCCAACTTCGGACTGGACTCTAGCTCGGCCCCGTTCACTGGCGTTTCCGTGGTTAGGCAGTATGACAGGCTCAGCTACAGTTGACCTCCGCCCGGTACCTCCCCTGTGGGGTTCGGTTCCAAGCGTTTCTTCAGGCCTAACTTCGGGCTGTGCTCGATCTCGGCTCCTACCATGGCTGCTTCTGCCATTAGCTCCTTCGAAGAAGGAAGATCTTTGTTGTCTCTGAGATCCTCCAGACTGGGACTCGCCCCATGATTCAGTGTTGCGGTTGGACTCTTCAGCATCCCTTAAGCGTGATATGAGATGGTCCACCAAGGCTTCCTGCTGGGACGTGAAG
The DNA here is from genome assembly GCA_030737815.1 of Allium fistulosum. Classification (NCBI taxonomy): domain Eukaryota; kingdom Viridiplantae; phylum Streptophyta; class Magnoliopsida; order Asparagales; family Amaryllidaceae; genus Allium; species Allium fistulosum. Next base: position 71,576,216 of record CM060906.1, read on the forward strand.
CGGTTAGTTACTTCAACCACAACCCTGTCTAGATCTGCCCTAGTAATTGCTGCGGGCTGTTCTGCAGTAGGAGTGGTCAGATTAGCCTGTCCTTCATTCGGTACTGCTGCTAGAGGAGGACGATTTACTTGATCTGTGACCGCTGGATCTGGAAGACTGCTGGAAGCGATGTTTTTTCCTTTGTTAACATCTTTTTTCTGCTTGGGAGGCATGTTTTCCAAACGATGGATGATGCTGTTAGGAAAAAGGTTAAGTGGAAGAAGCTGAAGCTTCGAGCTTCTAGTTCTCAGTGAAAGTACCAAAAATGTTTGCACAAAAAATGGACAAACACCTCAAAGTCGTATGATTTAATAGATCTTATGTTGTTCTTAGTGGTTTGGGTGATTTATTCAAATATATGAAAAGCAGGGGCTAAACTGTAAAAAGACACGCAGATTTATAGTGGTTCGGCCAAAATGTGCCTACGTCCACTTTATATGTTATTTCTATTCTCTTGTTTAGATTACAAGTACAAAGCTTTGATACAAGTAAAAGAAAGTTGTTTGAAAGTTCTCTCCGTGCTTGAGCTCTAAAACTTGTCCCCTGTTGTTGTACCCCTGCCCCTCTATTTATAGAGTGAGGCTGGGGGTAGGGGTGTTGGATATGCATAGCTCCTGGTGGGCCTGGGCTGATCTGATCTGGCCTGGCACGTCTTGGTCCGGTAGCACTCTGGTTCGGCTATGCATGGAAGTGGGGTTCGAACCGGTAGTGAGGTTGGATCAGTGAGGTTGGTTCGGTGGTGAGGTTGGTCCGGCAGTGGTAGGGAGTAGGTTGGTTCGGTAGTGAGATGGAGTAGGTTGGTCCGGCAGTGGTAGGGAGTAGGTTGGTTCGATACTGAGACAGAGTGGGTTGGTCCGGCAGTGGTAGGGAGCAGGTTGGTTCGGTAGTGAGATAGAGTGGACCGGTGGAGCTTTGATTCGGTGGTTCTGGTGGAAGAGTTGGTTTGCTTTAATTTGGAGGGTGGCTGGTCTGGTTATTCTGGTCCGGTGGTGAGAATTCGCCCAACAGTAAATGAAATGTTGGCTTTCGAATTCTAAGAGAAATTGAAATTGATTTGGTTTTGAAATTTATTAAACGACCAATCAGTATAATAATTACGAAAGTTATTAAAGAAACCAGAATTGGTTAGGGACATACTCACTGTCTAAACCGAATACCACTTTAATAACTATACGCGGAGTGTGATCCAGAATGAAGTGGTTGGAATGATGTACGTTGATGATTGAAGAAAGAGAACGATAATGGATGACCTTGACACTTGTGTCAAATTGGAAATGACTAAAACAGGAGTCGTGCCAGGCCAAATGGGGTTAGCTACCTCGAGCGAACACACTTCTTCGTAAACTACTCATTACTTGTTATTGATTGGTGCGCACCTTGAATTGGGAGTGTTGTTTCGCGATGTTGCGATCGTTGCGGCGATGCGTTCTCACCAGTCTGGATCAGGCAAACGGTAGTTTCACTACTTTGGGTATTGCCTCATGTGCCTTGTCATACTTGTATCCCTATACGCGACCACTACGAATTTGTTTTGTGTTGTACCTATGGAGTACTCCCTGGTAGCCCACTAGTTTACGGTGGAGTTTACAGTGCTGTATAGACTATGATGCTATATAAATGTGTTAAGGGGAATAAATGGTAACGCCTTAACGCTATTTTGATACTTTATATTACTGATAGGCATTATCTACTTAGCGTACACTATTACATAGTAGGTAGTTTATCGGATCCTGAAAGATGTTATTCCATTCATCTTTGAGTTATTGTTATTTCAAATTTGAACCATATTATCTTTTATAATAATATATGTCCTGACTCGAGTTTTTGTTTATGCTTATGCTCGGGTCAGCCTGAGGATTTCTGTTGTTGTGCTGCTTGGGAGCTGAAGACTTGAAGACTATCATTTATCTTTATTTTTATCAGTATTGCTCTATTCTAATTTGATATTGTATCGGACATCTATGTATTTCTATTTCACCTTTTGCTTGAGACATTGTTGTATTTACTTAGTAGCTTCATGAACTACTATTATGAAATTGTTGTAATTCCGCTGCGTTATTCTGTTATTGTATCTGTCTGTGATTCTATGATGATTCTCATTTATATGCATATACTCCATTAATGATTCGTGTTTTGTACTATTTAAGTTGACATGTGTGGATTATTGTCAATTTAAATGGTCCAAATTTATGGGTTGTTATAAGAAGAGTCTGCAGGATGTGTTAGGCACTAAGCTCAAGATGAGTACTGCATATTACCCATAGACGGATGGGCAGACAGAAAGAGTCAATAAGGTACTGGAGGACTTGTTGAGAGCTTGTGTGTTGGACTTTGGTGATCTTGTGAGGATCACCTACATCTGGTTGAGTTTTCCTATAATAATAGTTATCAGACTAGTATAGGATTGGCGCCTTTTGAAGCTTTGATGAAAACCATGCAAATCCCCTGTATGTTGGTTGGAGACTGGAGACAGATTGGTCTTAGGTCCAGATTTGGTAAGGGAGGCGTCAGAAAAAATTGAGTTGATCCAAGAACGGATGAAGGAAGCTCAATCCTGACAGAAGAGTTACGCAGATAAAAGGCATAAGGAACTAGAGTTCTCAGTTGGGGACATGGTTTTCATAAAGGTATCACAGATGAAGGGTGTGGTATGGTTCGGGAAGTGAGGGAAACTAGCATCGAGATATGTTGGTCCATTCCAGATTATAGAGAGGATTGGAAAGCTCGCATACAGAGTTGAGTTGCCAAACAATATGGCAGGTGTCCATAATGTATTTCATGTGTCTCATCTTTGCAAGTATGTGCATGATCCAGAGACTACTATTCCTTTGACGGAGTTGGAAGATCTAGTAGTAGAGCCTAATTTGACTTTTGTAAGACAACCAGTTTAGGTTGTAGCGAGAGATGAGAATAGATTAAGGAACAAGACAGTCAAGTTGGTGAAAGTTCAGTGGAGCGACAACGAGAAGGACTGTACTTGGGAGATAAAGGACATGATTCGAGATACATATCCTGAACACTTTGAGCGTATGTCAATATTAGATTTATATAGATAATTCCTAGTCAGGTAGACTAGTATGGTTGTTAGGAGTCATTACAGATGATTGCCATGTTTAGTTCGATGATGAAATTCTTTAAGGAGGGGAGCCTGTAACACCCCTAAGTTTTGATAACATTATTCAAGAGATTTAATCAAATAAATTAACTAGAATAATGTAAATGTCAAGTGATAAGGAGATTGAGACTTGAATTAATTTAATTAAGGTCATGCCTAATAAAATAATTAATGGACTTAAGAATGGTTTTTGGTTAATTAAGCAATATAAGGGTATATTAGGAATTGTCGTCCATAACCCTTACCCTTATATATTATCGTTCCTACCATTTCATTCCTCATTCACGTCATTTTGAAAACAAAACGTAAGAAGATGTGGTCAATCATTAATAAGAGGAAATATAAATTAAAAGCTAGAGAATCAAGCTTAGGGGAAATCAATCTCAATACAATCTTCTTATCTAAATCAAGGTGAATAATAATTCCATCTCTATTTTGGTTTGAATCATATGTTTTCGAATTTAAAGGTAAATTCGTTTTTATGGTGAATTTGATGATGATATGTTAGAATATTAATTTGTTGAATTTAAACAGGGTTGTTTAAATGGATTTATGCACGTTTTAGGGTAAAATCGATATTTGTTGATGTTTAAAAGCCATGGAAAATTTTTATGTTGTATAAAACATGATTTTGGAGTAGGGTTTCAATTTTGATAATTTTCCAAACTATGGAAAGATTGTTAGGAATTTTCAAAGGAAAATATGGTTATTTGGATTTATAATTTTTTTTTGAAAATACATTAAGAATTTGGGTCTGGAATTTTGATATGTTAGATAACATGATTAAAGTGAATATCTGGAATTTTTGAGGATTTTTCCAAAGTGATTTGCTATGCAAATTAAATTATTTTAGAAGAGGGACTTCTTTGTAAAATTGGTTTTACTTAATGGAAGGGCTTAATTGATTAACTTAACCATGATTTAGATCTGAAATTAGTGGTAGTTATTTTGGAAAAGAATTTGAAAAGGTTAAGGCAACCAATCTGGTGTTGACACGTGGCAAGTTAGTTAGAAAAAGATTTGCTTTAAATAGTATTAAACCAGGTTTACTCAGAAAAGATGGTTTCGCCGACATTGGAAATACCTTTCGACACAGAAGCTTTCGCCTTCAACCTAGTCGAAACCTACAAAGCCGAAACCAATACACAAGGTATCACAAAGATGTACGTAGTGGATTAGAGGAAGGCATAAGGTAAGGTGTCGAAAGAATAGCTTTCGAAGGAGTCGCTACCTTGGTTTGTTTTTAAAAGAGAAGTGCCCACCTTTGTTTTGTTTTAGCCTTCGAAGGAGTCGAAGAAATTGGTTTCGAAAGAGGTTTTAAAAGGTTTCGAAAGGGTTGCCATTAACATAAGTTTGCTTTCGAATGGATTCCTTTACTTATGAAAGGATGTTTTGAAAGAAGGGGTCCTAACCTAGTCGAAGCCCTACTGCCGTTCTTTTGCCCTTCAATGGTATTGAAGATATCAATGCTGTCGAAAGGTACTTTGTTTTATAAATATAAGCCACTTCCTGTAGCTTTCAAAAGGGGTTAGGGGTTTCGAAGGTAATGGTTTCAAAAGGGGTTTCGAAGCCAGCCTTCTACTATTTTACCCACATGTTTTATGCTTTCGAAAGGATGGTGCCGATGCCATCATGTTTCCCTAATATTTTTATATGATAAAGGATGGTTTTGAAAGAGATGCTTTTGCCTATATTCACTTTGACCCAAATAATGTTTTAAGTATAAACTCAATGGTCTCGAAAAGGGGACTTTCAATGATTTCGGAAGGATGACTTCCAATGGTGTCAAAAGGGGTACTTTCAACTGGTTTCAAAACTATACTTCTAAAGTTAAATATTAACACTTTAATACAATCGAAAGGTTTCGAAAGGAAGGTTTTAAAGTATTAAAAAGGCAAGAGCCTAATGTTTTGAAGATAGATTTAAATGTTTTCAAAGGAGGTTATCCTATGAAATCGAAAGCAAGGTTTCGAAGGTTTCGAAAGGTTTTGTAACCCAAACTCCATTTTTAAAAGGAGAAATCCATGGATAAATTAAAGGATTTTTTGTAATGGTTTTAAGATGAAGCTTTCTTTGATAAAATGATAGGTTAAAGGGATTAACCATGTTTTATATTAGACCTACAGGAGTGGTATTGCTATGTTGTTATATTTGCTTCTTCAAATATAAGTATATTCACATTATAATGGACCCATAACTGCATTTTAGGGATAAAGGGTAGAAGAACCAGCTAAGTTAACCAAGTAGTGAATATAAATTGATTAAACTCCTGAATGAGTAGAATTGCATCCAGGAGGTCAGGAAGACCAGAATATAGGATGCTAAAATATAAAAAGAAAGATATTAGCAGGGGCCAATAGGTTCTTAGTAAGCCCATTAAAACTGTGTATAGGAAATGATATTGGCATGGGCCAATAGGTTCATAGTTAGCCCATGAAAACTATGTATAAGGGAAGATGTCAGAAAGACAGGTTCATAGTACGCCCATTAAAACTATGATTTGATACTGGCAGGGGCCAGTAGGTTTGTAGTTAGCCCATGAAAACTATTTCCGAATTAAGATATTGACAGATGTAAATAGGTTCCTAGTCAGCCCATTAAAAATAGGTTAAGAAGAAAGGATATTGGGTCACCAATAGGTTCTTAGTCAACCCATGAAAACTAGGATACGAGAAAAGATATGGAGTTACCAATAGGTTCTTAGTGATCCCATGAAAACTATGTAATTAGACAGGGAGTCCTTAATATTTTACCGGTTATTAGTCAGCCCATGAAAACTAATAGGTTAATAGTAATCCTAGAAACTATAATTGAGACAGATAGTCAAAATGAATGGGGATGGGTAATCTAGAATAGATTAATTGGTTTTGCATATCATCATATTATACTATTTTGAATTGTTTTAACCATTGTGGATGTAGGAGCACAATATATAGTTTTATAAAGGTTTTAAGATACTAGTGAGGGGAAAACCCGTTTCGCTAAGCGGCGTGGTCTCACTAGATATCTAAATGATTTGGGATGGTATATTATTATTCATACCAGGCTTTATGTCTGACTCGAAGTTTAAGTTTTCCCCTTTTAACTCTCGGGTACTCAATTGATTTTGAGTAGTTTGAGAGTTGACGTTTTCAGGTACCTCTTAAGACGAATAAGCTTCCGGAGACGTGCAGGAGGCATGATAGCTATTTAGAGTTCTCTTTTATTTTGATTCCGCTGTGTTGTTTGTAATGGAAAAGTTGTTATATTGCCTTTAGATACTATGATCATCCAAGGGGCATCTTCATATGTCGCTCTTGGCGAATGTTGTAATAAATATATTTTCTCCAAATGTGATTTGCGAATATGGGATTATGTAACGAATTGGAAATATTTTGAAATGAAATGTGATTTTGTTTGAAGTTTAAATATTTTCCATATTCATGCGTTTATGTGTATCAATGAATCTAACACCGCCGTATTTGGTTGCCGAGGATTAATAACTATGGATGACTGCAGCATCCGTAGCCATTAGTTTTGGGTCTCCAAGTAGGGGGATGTTAAATGAAACCTTGAGATGTTTTGCTTAACATTAAAAAGAATTTTATAGAGAAGTGTTAACCAATAAAATGGATCAGTACCCGAAAATCAAATGAAAGCACCAATTCTTTTATAATAAATGTAAAAGAAGTAGAAATCCCAGATCAAGCAAGTAAGAATAGTAGAAAAGTAAAGAACACACAAGAATTTTTATGATGATTCGGCGTGATCTCCGCCCTACGTCCACTTTAATCTCTTTTATTAGTTGTTCTTTTTCAGGATTACAACTAGTTATATCAGATATGACCACTGTCTAGTGGATCTCAGATTTACAATGAAGTTTCTGGAGTGTTTGAGAGGAAGAGGATATGAGTGAAGAAGAGGAAGAAGTCTTCAATGACAAAGAGATCATATTTAGAGTGAAGAGCTAAAGGTTAGGGAAGAGTTCAGAGAAGAGATCCCATTTTGGTTGCAGCTAGGTTGGTATTTATAGAGATATAGTCGTGAGATCGGCTCGAAGCCACGTGCCAAATTGCAGAATCTCTCGAGTTAACCAGACATGTCTGTGCCGACTTAAACATGTCGGTGTCGACATGTTCCCTTAGTTCGAATTACTTCGAACTTTCTTGCATTTTTCTTCTTACTTCTTTTTACGGCGTCGCATGTTGTTTTCATCGGTTGTTGGTTGATTTTGATGGTCATTTCTTCATCACTTGATTTATTCTACCGTTTTGGCTGTTAACTCTTCAAATCTTGAAATAAGTCGTCCAAAACCCTTGGAAATCACTTAGATACATATGGAAGAGATAAATAATAACTCCTGTAGAGTTGGAGCAGAGGAATATGGGGGCAAAAACATGTCGTCACCGACATGAACAAGTCGATACCGACTTGTGTGGTTAGCATACTGCTTCATCTAAGTGTGCTTTCCAATTTTCAAGTCATTTTGTTCTTATTTTAATCTTCTAAGTTCAGTTGTAATCTGCTTTGATTTAAAAATGGGTTAATATTTGTCCCCCAACGTACGCCTTTCGAATGTAAGGTGTGTTTTGCTCAGGAACAAGTTCCAATAATTAGTCTTCGATAATTGAGCTCTCCAACTATCTGTTGATCTTAATCTTGGTGAATCATCCATTTCCTTCGGATTCTCTTACAAATCACAAGGCATTCCAAACCAATTATAGCTAAGGATTCTAGCTCTTGCTTGGACGTTGTTCATAAATCGTAATCATTCTGATTTCGTTCTAAGTTATTACATCATATACCAAAACCGTTCCGCGTTCATCTGGAATTTATCTATTTTACTCTAATTAAAAGGCATTCAAATCCTTTTATCAAATCTTCTTCCGTTCTAAGGTTTGAACTCTCCAGATCATTTTACTTTCAATTTAACATGCGATCCCTCTGAATCATTTATCGTTTAAGTTAAGGAGACGATCTCTCAGGATCGTTTAACGTTCTAGTTAGGAGGCAATCTCTCCAAATCGTTTGGCGTTCCATTTAGGATTTGGATCTCTTTGGATCCTTGCTAAGTCTGCTTGCTCTCCGACAAAAGAACTCAACGACCAAGCAAGCCCATCCGCCCACTCTCCGGTGAGGGGACTTACTTTTCTTATAAGCCTATCCACTCTCTTTCTGCCAAGGAAGCTTGCATCCTGCACTCCGGTCCCGTCTCTTCGGATAGGACTTAAAGCGATCAATATCGTACAAGTCCATCTGCTCGCTCTCCAGTGAGGGGACTTGCACCCTGCACTCTGATCCGGTCTCTCCGGATAGGACTTAAAGCGATCAATATTGGTCATCAAATTCAATGTGGATTTTTTAAAAGTCAAATATTCAAATCAAAGCAAATAAGCAGAAGTCCTAATTATCTATCTCAGACACCCGACTTAGAGCGTGCCTAGGGACCAATATAGGTCCCGTACAGGTGTAAGTAGTCCGAGGTTATTATAGTCCAAAATAGTCATCTCAGATATCCGACTCAAAACGTTCCTAGACACCAGTCTAGGCCTCGTGCACATGTAAGCGGTTTGATGTTATTATTATCTTAATTATCCAAAGCAAGAAAGAGCAGAGCAAGGGAATCATACCTGACTCCTGACCATCTCGATCATGGGATTTTGAGTCTCGGACCAGATCTTTGATTGTTCCTTGATACATTCACTACAGATGGTGGTTGCTCTAGCCGCACTATCACAGTTCGGTTCCTCACATACTGTTGCAGTTGGTTGCTCCAAACCAGTTCTTCTATTAGATCACGAAGGTGTTGATGCTCATTCGTTTCATGTCCCTCCAACTCATGGAAGATGCAAACTTTCAAGATCTTTTCTCCCAATTAGTGGGCTCTCTCCTAGCTGGCTTTTGATAGGGGATCTGCCTCCTAGTGTCAAAATATAACCTTTCCGAAGTCCCTGTTAAATCAATGTATAAGTTTAGAATTTTGGCTTCCTCCTTTGTCGTTTCGGTTCCTAGAAGTCATCATCAGCTCTTCTCTTTCCTTTTTCCTTTCCGTTTCCTACTTCAGACAGTCCTTTGTTATTTGCAGCATTAATTTTAACATCCTTAGTGTCGGCGTCTTCACGCAAATATCTCTTAGCTTTGTGATAGAATTCCATAAGATCCATCGGTGGATCCATTTCCAGTGTAACTTTGAAGCCAGTCTTGCTTGCGACTCCAGATACTGCTGCCATTAAGATTATCGATGGATCCGCCTTATCAACTGTGGCAGCTGCCGCATTAAATCTTGTCAAATAGCTTCTCAACGTCTCTTAGGGCCTTTGTTTCATGCTTGATAGCGTCATCACATTCTTCGACCGCGAGATGTGAATTCTAAACTGTTTCAAGAACTTACTCACTAAGTTGGTCCACGTGCTTATGGACTCATTCTCCAGTTGTCTGAACCACATTGCCGCCAAGTCTGTTAAATATAATGGGAAGCACCACCCTATGCCTCCTCTAAAGCACCTAACACCTCCATATGTTGGATATATCTCATCAAATGAACTGTTACTTCCGACTTTCCATTGTACATTTTCAGCATCAGGAGCTTGAAATCGGGAGGATTTCTCGCATTTCGGATATTAGAAGTAAATGTATTCCTATTCACATCCTCCAAACTCTGGTATGGGTGTCCACTTCTAACTATTCCCCTTACTAATTCAGCAATACGGTTTTCACCGTTCAATAAACATCTTCATCCAAAAGCGATATTCTACCCCTACTCCTATAAGAGTCGTTGTGGGCATTTCCGCCCACTACATGGTGAATATGAAGAGTCGGGGGTAAAATTTTCATTGTCTTGGAATGGACCTAAACTAGTTTAGAAGTATTCTTGAGATCAAGATATGAACCTAGGTTGAAATCGTGTATCAATCCGAGTAACGGTTTGAAAGATACGAACATCTTAACATTAGCCTGTTTTCTAAGTTATATGGGTCCCACTTTGGAGAACTACTACTTTTCTCTCTCACATGGAACATTCAGGGGCATTGGAATACTCTACTTAGCGATACACAGATACTAGTTCAAGTCTCTTTCAATTGTGACCTGGATTGAAGGGGTTATGGCATAATAACATGTGTAGCACAATGGTAAAGACTTGTGCCTTTTAGCCAACCCACCCGGGTTCAAGTCCTGGCAAGCACTTATTTTCATGAAGCATGAGTAATGGTCCAATAGGCAATCAAACTACTAAACATCTAACCATTTCCAACGGAAGGAAGGTTGAACCAAATCCCGGAGAATGAAAGGTTGAACAAAATCTCATATAAATGAAGGTTGAACCAAATCCCAGAGAAAGGAAGGTTGAACCAAATCACAGGGGAAGGAAGGTTGAACCAAATCTCACATGAAGGAAGGTTGAACCAAATCCCAGAGGAAAGAAGGTTGAACTAGATCTCAGAGGCTATGTACTCAGCTGTCACTCCTATCGTAATCTCACTCTATAAATACCAGGCACATGGCATTATAAAAAAGGAGGTTGGAAAAGAGTGAAGCTCTCATCAGCAATGGCAGACAACTTTGAGAGGGAAAACTCTTAGTTCCAATAGCATGTTTACTCATACTCAAAGCTTGTACTTGTAATCAGAAATGAAAGAGATAATAAAAGAGGAACAATGGACGTAGGCATATTTAGGCCGAACCACTATAATATATATGTCTTTTTACATTTAAGTCCTTTACTTATTCTTTATTGCACATTCTTGATTTTCTATCTCAATCATTTGCAACTAAAATTCATCAAACAATAGCTCTATACTAAAAAGAATATTCACAGCTCTACTACTATGACTTGGAGGTGTTTGCCCATTTTTTGTGTAGATATTTTTGCTGCTTTCATTGAGAGATGAACTTCCTTTTTTAAAAGGAAAATTCTCTCTTTCTTATTTCTCTTTTTTACTTTGAAACTTTAAACCACTCTCTTTTGGAGTTTGAAGTTCATATTTTTAGCCTTAAACTACTGTTTCATTTAAATTAGAAACGCTATTGTTTCTAATCTTCATACTAGAGATTATCATTTCTTGGCATGCGAAACTCTCTTCCCAATCTTTGTAGATCTGATATCTATTTCTCTTTTTAGATTTACTATAACTGTTTTCATAAAAAAAACGTTCTTTTCCTTCTTCAGCTATGAATCATCTTTTATTTCAAAAAAAAGAATATAGTATCAATCTTTCAAATTTTCAAATCTACAATCATTATTCTAAAAAGGAAAAAACTATCTTTTTCTATTCAAGATCTGAAATAAGTGTTTCAATGAGAAAAAGAAACAATCTCGTTTTCTTTTCTAGATCAAATTCATTGTTTTAAAAAAAACTATCTTTTTATTGTTCAAGATTTGAAATAATTGTTTCTATGAGAAAAGGAAACGATCTCTCTTTTCAGATCTAAATTGGCGTTTCTATAAAGAATGAAGCTGTCCTTCTCCTTTCATACTTTCCAACACCATTCTATACACCAACCCTAATGCTCTGACATCAGATTGCTAGAATCTATCCTTCCAAGTTGATAAATCTAGCGACAATGATGCACAGAAAAACTCTAACATCATATTGTTTAAATTTATCTTCCAAGTTGATAAATCCAACGACACTGATGGATAGAAACATCAAGATTAGAAATAGAAATGGTGAAATATTTCATACTTTCCAACACCTTTCCATACGCCAACCCTGATGCTCTGACATCAGATTTCTAGGATCTATCCTTCCAAGTTGATAAATCTTGCGACACTAATGCGTAGAAAAACTCTGACATCAGATTGTTGAAATTTATCCTTCCAAGCTGATAAATCCAACAACACAGATGGACAGAAACATCAAGATCAGTAATAGAAATGGTACAACCAACCAAAAGAATAATTAGATTATTGGAATTTATCCTTCCAAGCTGATAAATCCAACTGCATCAATTAATCACAATGAAAGGAAGCACACAGTTTATATTACATAGCCTAATTTATATACATGCCTTGGAGCAAGGGGTTGAAATTATTTCACAATGTGGGACTAAACAATCCAATGTTGTATCATTTTTTCTAGCAGTTCAGATCTACACCAACAATTTGATTCAAAAAAGAAATATTTATTTATTTCATAGTTCCGAAATCATTATCTTTTTTCTCTTATTTTAGATCTACAAACACCGTTTCTTAAGAAAAAAGAAACTTTTATTTATTTCTTAAGATCTGAAATCATTCCAACTTTTTTCTCTTATTTTAGATCTACAAACACTGTTTCTTAACAAAAAAGAAACATCTATTTATTTCATGGATCTGAAATCATTATCTTTTTTCTCTTATTTTAGATCTACAAACGCTGTTTCTTAAGAAAAAAGAAACATTTATTTATTTCTTAAGATCTGAAATTATTCCAACTTTTTTCTCTTATTTCAGATCTACAAACATTGTTTCTTAAGAAAAAAGAAACATTTATTTATTTCTTAAGATCTGAAATCATTCTATTTCTTTCCTCTTATTTCATATCTACAAACACTATTTCTTAAGAAAAATGAAACATTTACTTTTTTCTTATGATCTGAAACAATTCTATCTTTTTTCTCTTATTTCAGATCTACAAACACGGTTTCTTAATAAAAAAACATTAATTTATTTCATAAATCTGAAATCATTCTATCTTTTTTCTCTCTTATTTTAGATGTGCAAACATAGTTTCTTAACCAAAAAAGTAAACATTTACATTTCTTAGATCTGAAATCATCACGTCTCCTTTTTTTCATTTCAATTTTTTTTTACCAAAAGAAACTTTTGTTCATTTTTCAAAATCATTGTATATCTTATTCTCTTTTCATCCAAAAGTATTCAACCTTAACATTGTAATACAAGGGAAGCCCCAGTCTGGGGAACACAGGGGGCATTCCGTCTAACCATATGAACCCCAAGCACAACCCTCATCCATCCAGCATCCAATCAAAATACTGCAATCGGGATCCCACTCATAGATCGAAATATCACAACTTGAAGACCGAAGTCATGGTGATTGATACTCAAAGTCTAGATATGACAAGCTCGACACTTCGTCACTCTTATCATGCCCGAAGGCATCACTAATCCAACGCGTACTAGACAAGACTCAAATAATATAGCTCTCCTTACCTAGGGATATGTTCAACAAATATGAACAAAGAAGGAGATAAGACCAAGAGTTACTAGTCCACGCTCCGGGGAAAAAAAACTTTTGAGTGCCCACTACAAACCTTTATAAGGGGCTAACCCGCCCCCCTAGACACTTGCCAAGATCTCCACACTTGCTGATAAGCGGGGGGGAACAAGGAGGGACTATATAATTACTTTTCTTTCATTCTAATCAATCTTAAGCTATTGCAGGGCTCTACCATCTACTCTTGGAACTCCATACTTGGAAAAAGGTGAAGGAAGGAATCGTAAATCCGTTGCATGTGTTGATCAACCCGAGGGTGCTTACACGCTACACGAAGTAAAGGCAAAAAAATAAAACTAGCCCCTAAAACTATGCATGACCTCTCCATTGGGTCAACAAGGCACATCAGGATGAGGAAACATCACTGTTAGGAGTTCAGATAGATGGTCACCCTGGGAAGCTAGCACAGCTTGCAGTACAAATGCTATAGAAAAATGGAAGAGATACAACTCTCTGCCTCCGAAGCTCGAATGATCAATGATCAGAGAGAAGCCATCCATTTGAGTATGGTGTTACCTCAAAGGGTAAGGAAGAGGACGCGATGGAAACGACATCTGCCGAGAACTTGGATAACATAATAGTTTATACATAAAGGCTTTGAAAGACTGAGCTCCAGTAATTCCAACATATTTGACCTGTAGTTGAAAGGCAAGAGATATCCAGAACCACCACTACTATTCCTCATATCACAATTCAACCCGAATCATCAATATATATAGTAAACCGCTAGGACATTGCAGTCACCAATTAAGATATTAGCTTCATCACTCCATCATGATCCAATAATCAAAAAACACAATTCAAATTGATTAAGAACTAAGGATAGCAGGATGCACACTAGGGACATCCACTATAAGTCCACTAAACTAGCCGGTGTTAACCTGACAAAATGACTAGACCAATGACTGCTAGGAGGCAGCACAAAAACGCCAAACAAGAATCTTGGCAATCTTAGCCCAAAAAAACCCCCGTTATTAAATAGAGTACTTGCAGAAAATCCTTATGAGGAACTCTCCGACCACACAATATGCTCGCATAAACATGTCATACGCATGACAACAGATGGTCCTGCAAAGGAGGTACCATAACAGACCTTTTCTTTTGTTTTTATCTAACTCGGTTGTTGTCATTTCAGGACAATGCCATCAGCTGCTAGGTTCTACAGAGTCTTACAAAATTACCAAGCGAGAATTCCTATCCAAGAGAACATCTTAAACTAGGCATACTACACAACCCGGTACGTTGGCTTCTTTCGAAGCGGTAGGTTTGGTCTAAACTGCTCTTTCCCTTTTGACCGAGACAAGAGACTAATGCATTCACTTAACACATAGGCAGTTATATTCACTTAACACATAGGCCGTTATATTCACTTAACACCTATGCTGTTATAACCACTACTTCTTTTATAATTAGCAAGCCAAATCACAAGCATGTGTTGGCAGCATTGAAAATAAGATAGCTATGACTAAGAGCACTAGCCTGGGCAGTTCACTGTCGACGACCGCCCTTTTCCCTGGCAATGACATACTAGTCGGGCATCCAAGCACAAATCTAGCTTGAGTAACTTAAAGAATAAATGCATTCAAAGCCTAGCATGGATTGACTCATAACAGGAGATGCCCAAGACAACGAGCTGGTTGAAGCTGTCAACAAAGTCTTGAAAATGCTAATTAAGAAAAAACTAGATGAATCCAAAGGAGCGTGGGTTGACGAACTACCCATGGCACTGCGGGCTTACTAAGCCTCCTACAAAACAAAACAGGACATACTCTATTTGCTCTAATCATACGGGGCCAGACATGTTGAGGAGAGAAGGAATCACACCGCTCTCAAGACCGCCGCACACAGACGGAAAGTGGCAAAACAATACAAATCTAAGGTGAAGCCCCAAAAGTTACAAGAGGGAGATATTTTTCTCAAGCAACTCTTTCCCCGTCTAGGCGTACTAGATCCAGTTTGGGAAGGACCATTTGTTGTTCATAGGGATCTCCACAATGGAGCTTACATTCCATCGACAGTTGATGAAAAAGGTGTTTGGGAAAGGAAGGAATCTCCAACATCTCCGCCATTACTTCTCTCGGCTTGTAAAAAGCATGTATCACCTGGAAAAATAAAAGAAAGACAATGGACATAGGCATATTCTGGCCAAACCATTGTAAACATTGATGTTTTGCTCGATTGTTTGTCCGATATTTTTCCTATTGCGATCAATCGAAAGCTTTCGTCGGTAGAAGTGAAAGCAAGATAACCATGACTAAAGGCAAAAAAATAGCCTAGGTAGTTCACTACTGATGGTCGGCCCCCCAGCCAGCAATGTTAAACCGACTATAAGCCACGGATTAGGAACGATTATAGCTAGGCGGTTTATCATTGGCATTCGGTTTGCCAGAACCTACAAACCAATAATAAATCCCACGATTAAGGCATGGCTGTAGCCAGGGATAGTTCATAGTTGACGATCGGCACCCACACTATCCGGGCTATAGTAAATCGAATAATACTCACGATACATGCTATAATGGCTCGGTTAGTTACTATGTGCGAATCCCGGCTCTAAATCTTAAGTACTACAGTCGCAAAAGTTACACTCCCTTGGAACATAGGTTGGGCTGACAAACCATATGACACCGAACTAGAAGCTTCTGACAATTTCTTTTAGTCTTGTGGCATTGCACATAGATAGTAGGAATATGAATTCCACTCCACCAACCATGGTAGGATATTCCTTCACTTCCATTCCATCAGAGGAAACAGAGCATTGACTCAACTCCGTCAGAGATAGTGGAACATCAATCCAACATTGCCACAAGAATTAGAATATCCCTTCCAGCCAACTTTGCTCAAAAAACTGTAAGGATACTCCCAAAGCTGAGCACGCTTATGGAACCTGAGAAAAACTCAATGCAAAGGTATGACTAACTTTTGTAAGATAAGCTAAATTCGATAAAAAAATACTTGGGGGCATAGCACCATCTCACCCCTTGATTATACACATACACTACCACTCAACTTGGTAATAGCACGTTGGAATCATGACCTTAAGTTCGCAAGTTTAAAACCTATTCATGATACAAGGCAAGATGTTGTGAGAAGCAACCAAGTGCACTATACTGGGGGCAAACCCAGACAAATAATGAGTGCTCCCGACCGACTTTTGACAACGTCGTTAGAGGGTGCTCTTGAGGATGTGATGAGTATTTGTGGACTGCCATGTCCCCCAAATTACTCTATAAACCTAAGTAATAGAAAATCACTTCGAATGATAAGGATCTCTCTAAACAGAAGTGATTCAATCTCTAACCTTTTGAATGTAATTAATTCATGTCAAAGTCTATTTTAACACAAATAGCTTGATACCTTTACCTAAAAAATCAATCCCGAGGACACGCGGGATGACTCTAACACATATCTATGGTAAAATTCCAAATAAAAATGTATTAATAGTCTATAACTAATTCTAAGGCGAGGATGAAAGTCCTTGACCACACTAGGCCCGAAAAAGACCCTAAACTTGTAGGTAAAGTCAACAGAATAGGACGATCCTCTACCACCAAAGCCGACGAGACATTTGAGTTGAAAGGTTGATTCTACCTGACCAATGTAGAGATAACAAGCCGATGTCACCAATAAACATCCCATGCTGGAGGCATCTGACTACGATAATCGGCATAAACTGGACCGGCAATAGGATTCCTAATTCACAAAGCCGACAAATTTCCTTGAGCTCCACTCAAAAGAGCCAGGACCACTCGCTCAGACCTGACATTTACCCTATTATCGCTTGCCAGTAGTCGACTCCAAACAGATGCACGAGATATCAGCAGGCAAACTACCAAGGAAATTGGCTAAGCTAATCTTGTACAAATATGCCTGGGGGCAATCCCGAAAAAGATAACAAAAGAACAAGGAATTGCTCCAAACATCATCCCCTTACCAGACTAGATGCAACACAAACCTATTGCAATTAGTTAAGCCTAATCAGATATAATGAACCCAGTTAAAGCTCCTACAAAATGTACATGTTTTTGTACAAACGTCCATACAGAAGATACAAAGCATAAGCTAGGGAAGAAATTGTCAGCCTTCAC
Source organism: Allium fistulosum (assembly GCA_030737815.1). Taxonomy (NCBI): domain Eukaryota; kingdom Viridiplantae; phylum Streptophyta; class Magnoliopsida; order Asparagales; family Amaryllidaceae; genus Allium; species Allium fistulosum. The sequence goes on from CM060906.1 coordinate 71,593,654, forward strand.
TCAAAGGAACCACATTACATATCCTACATATGAGTACCCTTTTATGGAGATTCTTACTCTACCAAATCCATCAATAATTAATCCATACGTGCATGTGTGGAAGTGGAGAAAAGTTCACTGAGAAATACGCAAATTCGGCAATTGCATGGGATGGACAGGTCGTGATCACTAGACTTACCCATACAATGAACATAAATAGAATGCCAGGTCAAAAGATTCGAGAATAATACCATAAAGTATACATCGGCTGGTTCACACACTGTAGAACCTCAAAGTAGGAAGCAAGAAGACCAAGCCTGGGAAAACAGAATCCCACCAGGTGAAGACTAATCAAAGATGGCTAGAGACAGTCACCACACCATCCTTAAGCAGAGCCGAGCCTCACATTGAACTAGCAAAGGAAAACTCTTTAGGGAAACAAAAATAATATACGGATAGTCAGACATCAAGATGACAGCTGCAAGACAAGCAAGGCAACCCCTGATCAGACAAAGCACACTTTGCATTCACGAAAGTATGCTTTGAGAGGAAAACATTATGGGCATTTCCGCCCACTACATGGTGAATATGAAGAGAGTTAGGGGTAAAATTTTCATTATCTTGGAATGGACCTAAACTAGTTTATAAGTATTCTCGAGATCAAGATATGAACCTAGGTCGAAACCGCGTCTCAATCCATGTAACGGTTTGAAAGATACGAACATCTTAACATTAGCCCGTTGTCTAAGTTATATGGGTCCCACTTTGGAGAACTACTAATTTTCTCTCTTACATGGAACATTCAGGGGTATTGGAAACTCTACTTAGTGATACACAGCTACCAGTTCAAGTCTCATTCAATTCTGACCTGGATTGAAGGGGTTATGGCATAATAACATGTGTAGCACAATGGTAAAGACTTGCGCCTTTTAGCCAACCCACCCGGGTTCAAGTCCTGGCAAGCACTTATTTTCATGAAGCATGAGTAATGGTCCAATAGGCAATCAAACTACTAAACAGCTAACCATTTCCAATGGAAGGAAGGTTGAACCAAATCCCGGAGAATGGTAGGTTGAACTAAATCCCATATAAAGGAAAGTTGAACTAAATCCCAGAGAAAGCAAGGTTGAACCAAATCGCAGGGGAAGGAAGGTTGAACCAAATCTCACTGAAGGAAGGTTGAACCAAATCCCAGAGGAAAGAAGGCTGAACCAAATCTTAGAGGCTATGTACTCATATCATAACCTCACTTTATAAATACCAAGCACATGGCATTATAAAAAAGGAGGTTGGAAAAGAGTGAAGCACTCATCAACAATGGCAGACAACTTTGAGAGAGAAAACTCTTAGTTCCAATAACATGTTCACTCATATTCAAAGCTTGTACTTGTAATCAGAAATGAAAGAGATAATAAAAGAGGAACAGTGGACGCAGGCACATTCAGGCCGAACCACTATAAATCTGTGTCCTTTTACATTTAAATCCTTTACTTATTCTTTATTGCACATTCTTGATTTTCTATCTCAATCATCCATAACTAAAATTCATCAAATAATAGCTCTATATTGAAAATAGTATTCGCAGCTCTACTACTATGACTTGGAGGTGTTTGCCCATTTTTGTGTAAACAGAAGTATTCTAGCACATACTCTAGCATGTACTCCTCTTGCTGCATGTCAGCATGATTCGTTGGTATCAGTCGACTGGAAGGAAGTTGAAAACTATAATTGTTACTGCTCGATTCGATAAGTAATTGGGTAATAAGCCACGAGTTCGACTAGCATATGAAAGAGGTGGAAAATATTAGAAAACAAAGAGTGGACAAAAGTGATGAGAGAAGTTTAAAACACGTGAACATACTTCTAATAGAAAATGTGACTGCCCATTTTCACTTAAAGGGATATACAAAGAAAATATAGAAAAAGGAGACGACTTCTAGGGTATTGTGTTAGAACTACTATTCCATAGTTTCGATGACAACAACTATACAATCATACACATACACTATATATTCTATCTACTTGCAGGAACAAGCTTTCAGAGTTCAAATTGAAGACAACTAACAAAGGAGAAGAATCATTAGTATTACAAAAGTTAATATAGTGTTATTATTGTCATAGATATAAACCATAAAATCTCCTTTAGTAGTTGCTTTTAAACTTAAACATTTCATGTAAAAAAATTATTTCAAACTCTTTTTAACAAAAGGCTGAAGAAAAGAAAACAACAAATGTCAGACGTCTGACATTACATATCAGACGTCTGACATTACATATCAGACGTCTGACATTACATATCAGACGTCTGACTGAGGTTTCTAGTTTTAAATTCGAACTAACACCAGACGTCTGTAAAAACTTTCAGAAGTCTGTTTTTGGTCTCTGCCCAAAAAATATATACAACTCAGACGTCTGAACTTATGGTCAGACGTCTGTGCTGAGCAACGACCATATGCATTGAAAAGACATCTGCTTCAATCTAATGGCTGCTTCCACAACTCTTCATCGCATCTCTTCCTTCTCAATAGTGGCAACCTTTAGATTGAACCAGAAATTTCTAAGAGATATTACTCTTCACAAAATCTCTTCATCATCTATATATATGCAAATTTTTTAAGATTTAACGTACCTGAATTTTCTGAATCTCTTATCTTCATTCTTTGCATATTCTGATTTCTAAAAGCAATCAATTTCAGCCTTTATTACTTCCTAAAATCAAAGCTTCACATACACATACTACTTAAAGGAGATTATAGAAAGATTTGTACTATGCAGTCAAAATCAGTGTTCTTCATAACACATACTTATCTTAGAAAGAACTGTTGTATCGAGCCTATTCCTTTGGGCAAAGCGAGGGTTGCTAATAGTTAAAGCCGAAGAGGAGCTTCGGGACTGGACATAGAACGGGAGGTCCGAACCAGTATAAAAACTCTGGTGTGATTGTTTTTTTACTATTATTTACTTTACTCTGTTATTCATAAGTTAGTATTCTACTATACCTGCATCTAAGATATACATATACGATCCATATTCATTTGGTATCAAAGCACGGTTATTTCAATTTACAGTAGCACGTAATTGAAATATAATTATGGTAAGTACATTTTAAGAAGGACAATCAACTGCATGTCCACCTTTTTTCATTGGATCAAATTATGCTTATTGGTCTACATGTATGTGTATATTTATGGAAGCAAATGGTTTAGAATTTTGGCAAGCAACACAGTTCAATATGTAGCACCAGAAACAAATATAAGCACTTGGACAAATGTTCAAAAGAACACAGCAACAAACAATGCTAAAGCTATGAATGTTTTATTCTATTCACTTGATAAAAATGAATTCTCACGTGTCATGTTGTGCACTACTACATATGATATATGGCGTACGCTACAAGTCACGCATGAAGGAACTAACTAAGTTAAGCAAACAAAGATTTCTGTTTTACAAAATCAGTTCTCTTTATTTAAAATGAAAGAAAATGAATCTATTGGTGATATAAGTATTGGCCATTGAAGAAGCAAATGATTTATCTCAACTAAAAGTTGAAGAATCGATAGAAAATTTGATATCGTGCAAAGCAAATCTGCAGGCAAGAAAAGAATAAATCAATGAAAAGAAAAATATAGCCTTCCAAGCTAATGACAATAACTCGGACTTAGATGAAGTATTTATTGCCAAAAATTACAACAAATTTAAAAAATTCAAAAAGATGAAAAGATCTCAAAATGAAAGAAATTCAAATTCATTTAACCAAACTTCAATCAAATGCTTTGGGTGTGACAAGTTCAGACACGTGAAGAAACAATGCCCAGAACTTAACAATGACAAAAATAAAGGCATGTTCAAAAAATTCAAGAAAAGAAAACGGGCTTTTCAAGCAACGTGGGATGATTCAGATTCGTCTTCATCATCAGACAGTGACAACAATAGTGATTCTGAGCAGGCTAATGTCTATTTTATGGCAAACACTGAAGAGGTATGTCCTGATCTTACCTATGATGAAATTTTAGAACTTAGCATGGAATTAGATGACAAATATAGAGAAACTAAAAAGCTAAATAAAGAATATGTTGCCAAAATTAATCATATGGAACTTGAAATAGGACTATTAAAAGATGAGAAAACAATTTTAGAAGAAGAATTAGAAACTTCACAAGAGAAATATAAGAATTTATCTATTCAAAATGACTCATTATTATGTGAAATAGGAAAAGTTAAACTAGAAAATGATGAAATTAGAAAAGAAAACGTTATATTAAAGAACGATGTAGAAGCATTAAAATCTGAATCTTATGATAAGTTAGACAATATTACTAAAAATATTTCAAAATTTAATAAAGGAAAGAAGACCTTGGATAACTTGATCAAAATTTCAAAACTATATGGAAATCACAATGGATTAGGTTTTAAGAAATATTCAAAACATAAAAACTATAGTTCACTATATAATAGATTCAAGAAGTCAGATACTGTAGAAAAGATGTCTAACACCAGAATAATTAAAATATGGATTTGGAAATCCAATAACAAACTAATTAGACAAAAACACATCGATAACTATCTGAAAAATGTTGTTCATAATAAAAATTATCCTTTTAAAGGTCCCAAACCCTCTTGGGTATGACAACCTTCTCTGTCTAACACTTAGGACCCTAACAAAAGAAGTGGGTACAAATTAAACTGTTTTTATCTTGCAGGTACCCAAAAGAAAATCAAATAACAAGGAGAAATGGATACTCGATAGTGGATGCTCCAAACATATGATTGGAAATGCACAAATGTTATCAAATATAACATACAAAGATGGTGGTACCGTAACTTTTGGAGATAATTCAAAAGGATTTGTCATAGGAATTGGAGATGTCATCAATGTTGGTATATCCACTTCACCTGTTATTATAAATGTTCTTTTAGTTAAAAACTTAAAACATAATCTTTTAAGCATTAGTCAACTTTGTGATAAAGGATTTAAAATTAATTTTGAAAAGAATAAATGCAATATATTTGATCAAAATAAAAATTTGATTTTCGAAGGATTAAGGAAAAGAAACATCTATGTTTTAAATATGAAATTTAATAACTCAAGTGATTTATGTCTAGCTGCGGAGTTTAATGACCCGTGGATATGGCACAAAAGATTATGTCACATAAACATTAAGTCCTTAAACAAACTAGCTAAACATAATTTAGTTAGAGGTCTCCCTAAAATAAATTATAAATTTAAACATTTATGTGATGCATGTCAATATGGCAAATTGAAAAGGAGTTCTTTTAAATTAAAGAAGGAAATTTCTACCAAACAACCTTTAGAATTATTACATCTTGATTTATTTGGACCTACTCAAATACGATCAATAAATCATAACAAATATGGTTTTGTTATTGTAGATGGTTTTTCACGTTATACATGAACATTATTTCTAAAACATAAAAGTGATACTTTTGAAATGTTTAAAATTTTTGCTAAAAGAATTAAAAATTTAATGAATCTTAAAATAAAAAGTATAAGAAGTGATCACGGAGGTGAATTTGAAAATGAAAATTTTGAAAATTTTTGTAACAAAAAGGGAATTACACATAATTTCTCATTTCCACGAACACCTCAATAAAATGGTGTTGTTGAAAGGAAAAATCGTACACTACAAGAATGCGCACGAACTATGCTGAACATTAGTAATCTAACAAATGTTTTTTGGGCAGAAGCTGTAGCTACTGCTTATTATGTATTGAATCGTGTTACGTTACATCCTTTAACTAAAAATACTTGTTATGAAATGTTTTTTAGTAAAAACCCAAAGTATCATATTTTCGAATATTTGGCTCAAAATGTATTATACTAAATACTAAGGATAATCTTGGAAAATTTGACACAAAAGCTGACGAAGGTATTTTTATTGGGTACTCAGATCGTAGCAAAGCTTATAGAATATTCAATAAACGTACCAGTACTATTGAATAAAGTCTACACGTTTCTTTTGACGAAAATTTTTCCATTACCAAAAACAATGATGACGATGAATTTTTACTAAAACCTTTTGAAAATAACTCAAATATACATAACAATGACGAAAATATGGTTGCTAATAATAATTCACTAAGATCCCCACCTCGTATTTTGAAAAATCATCCAATTAACAATATAATTGGTGATTTGAATACAAGAGTTTCTACAAGACATCAATTAAATCAAATGAGTCACGTTGCATTTATTTCAAATTTTGAACCTAAGAATTATAAAGAAGCTTCAGAAGATGAATCATGGATTATAGCAATGCAAGAAGAACTAAATCTATTCAAAAGAAATGAAGTGTGGGAACTTGTACCAAGACCTACGGATTAATCCGTAGTCGGAACTAAATGGGTATATAAAAATAAAACTGATGAAAAAAGGGAAACATTGTCCAAAATGAAGCAAGATTAGTAGCACAAGGATATAATCAAGAGGAAGGAATTGACTATGAAGAAACATTTGCTCCAGTTGCACGTCTAGAAGCCATCCGAACGCTACTTGCTTTTGCATGTCATCATGATTTTAAACTTTTTCAAATGGACGTAAAAAGTGCTTTTTTAAATGGTTTTATAAAAGAACAAGTGTATGTTGAGCAACCCCCATTGTTTATACATGAAAAATTCCCCGATCATGTATGTAACACCCTACACCCCTTAGTATACCCAAAAGGACACACTAAAAGATGTGGTACGTTGTAGGTATAACTAAAGCTAGCAGAGACTAAGATTCACAAGACAAAATAGATAGATAATAACACAACGGAAGTAATTAAAAACAATAAGTGATTTTAAAAATTAATACTTCAGAAAAACCACATATGTTCCAAATACCAAATACAATTGTCTTATGAAAATAAAATCTCAGTCTCATCAGAAAAACCAGAATACAAACATAAACTTTCCCTCAATATAGTGCCAGTACAGTAAAAGAACAAAAAGGCTGGAAATAAAAAGAAGGAATACACGATAGGGTCTCCAAGTATCCAAGAAGCTGCGGTCTATCTTCTTTGCCCCTGATTGCCTATGGAGGAAAAGGGGAAAATGGAGGAGTGGGTTAGACTATAAGTCTGGTGAATGATAGTAATTACTAGAATCTTTAAGCAAAGTAAAAGTAATAGACTTTACAACAGTTCTAGTATATAAAAGGAAACAAAGGAAACAAAGGAAATAAAGAGAAGGAATAAGCTGGAAATAAATACGAATTAACTAAATTAACACAATTGTTTAACTTTGACTGTTTGCACTTGTTTTTGATAGCTGCTAAAATTAGGCTGAATTCATAAGACTACCCTTTGATCGGCCTGCTACTCCATAGAATCTACTGTGGACCGGACACTAAAGCTCCCTATGCAGTAGACATTGGTGCCAACGAAAGGCACACACTAGGCGCTTAGAACTCATAACGATTACTGAGCACCCGAATGGAAGTCGCATGCGTAACCGCCACCATGCTTATGTTACTGTTGTTCCACCTATTGGGTCTTCTTCCAGCATAAGCGTGCCCCTCGTCTCACTTCAAGATTATGTGAGACACCTCGTCTCCCTTCAGGGTTATGTGAGACACCTCGTCTCACTTCAGGGTTATGTGAGACACCTCGTTTCACTTCAGGGTTATGTGAAACACCATGTCCATAGAAATAATAGGGGAAATGCTATTGGTACTGGCCCATCATCCAAACAACATCTAGTTGCATCCCTTGCCCAAATCTCCATGATTTGGACTTCTACTTATTGACCATTTACTACCGTTATTAACATAAGCATGCCTCTCGTCTCACTTCAGGATTATGTGAGACACCTCGTCTCACTTTAGGGTTATGTGAGACACCTCGATTCATTTCAGGGTTATGTAAAACACCGTGTCCATAGAAATAATAGGGGAATGTATTTGGTACAGGTCCTACTTTGATTCTTTGCTTATTAACTTAGATAAATTATTTAAATAAGCCTTTACTTTTGTTCTTATTATCTGTGCTTATTAATTTATCCTAAGTCTTAAAATAAGCCTCACTCTGTTCTATTTCTTATTATAACCTACGTTATAATCATGCTTATGACTTAACCCAAGGTCTAAGTGTAAAAATAAGCTCCTTTCATCTTATACTCTTTTTAGTTATAATTCTAAGTTATAACTAGGCCAGTTATCTTTAATTAGTCCAATTCTAACATCAATATCATAATTAGGCTCAATTTCAGTCTTAATCCCATTTTTATTACAGTCTTTACAATTTACATCTTATCTTCCATTATTTCAGTATTCTTATAATTTTAATCCATATTCGCGTTTAATCTATTATAGTCCATACACGAAGAAGAAGGAGAAATAAATGAAAACCGAAAATAGAAGAAAATCCAAAGCATAAGAAAAAGATGTAAATAACGCATAAATAACAGTAAATAAATTAAAATACTGTAAATAAACTATAAATAATGGAAAAGCTATAATTAACAGAAATAAACTGAAAGTAACTGAAAATAATAGCTAAAAGAAGTAGACTGAAAATAATTCTAAAAACTGTAAATAAACTACTAAAAAGGTCATTCCAAAAATCGTAGTAAAACTACAACTATTGGAAACCCTATTATTTTAAATTACTTAAAGAAATCTAAAATAATTACAATCACTCACCTGTGGTCCTAAGCTCTTCCCTTTTGGTCTTCCCGGATCCACTTGAGGGTATTAAAATATTTTTAATAAAAAGATTCTCTCTTTGGAAAATTATTCCTTTTAGGGTCCTTCCTAACAAGGTGAACCCAAGCGGAGAAAATATAGAATGAGAAAAAGTGTTAGGCCTAGGGTCTTATTTATAGAGGTAGAAGTGGATCTCAGACCATTGGATTTGGAGATTGAATAGGATGCAATCACGTCATAGGCTGAATAGGAGTCGTTGGATGGAAGCACGAAGGGACCAGATGAGGCTAAAGAATGAAAAATACATGTTCGAAAACCTCTGGAACGAAGAAAATTTTCTTCGTTCCATACCCGTAGGCGGGTCGACCGCCCCTCCCTATAGGTCGACCCGGCGGTCGACCTAGGGCGTGGTTAGGTCGACCTAGCCCAATATATATTTTTCTTTTCTTGTTTATTTTGTTTCTTGCTCATATTAGCTCGGTTTCTGACGTTCTATATATGGAAATTGACCAAAAAATTATCATGGACACAATGGTGCAACTCCCGTGGCTCGAATCTGATAGTTTCACAAAGTTATTTTATTATTTCATTAATTAGCGAATTAATTATTATGGGTTAAATTTCAGGTTGTTACATTCTCCCCTCCTGAAGGGATTTCGTTCCCGAAATCTCCAAGGATAAAAGAATGAACTAATGTTTTCATCCAAGTTCTACAACCAACTATTCAACCATCATCCATTCATCTATTGTCCTTAAGTTTTTCTAATACAATTTATGATACTTATGCAATTAGTGTAGTGTAAATGTCTCTAACTAATGCAAAAGATTAGATGGTCCACTGATTCAGTTGACCTCCTTTTTATGTAGTCATGATCGTGCCATGTATCCAAATGAATGAAAAAAATCCCTAATGACAATTGATAGTTCTATATGCATGCTAGAAACATCATCCAAATGCAACAATCATGTGAAAATCATCCATTTTTAGCAACCATGGAAAATAGGATAAAAATGCGCGCGCATCCATATGCATATGCTCTAGTGTTCTAGTTAGGCCGATCCCTAAGAGATAATAGTGCCTAGTGTAAGTATATGCGTCCATAGCATCCACGAGCAAACACTTGCAACCACTAGCATACATCATACATAACAGGTTATATTAACATGTTTACATCAAACCCTACCATCCATAGGTTAAATCCTAAGTTCTACCCTCCCAAAGGATAATAAAGGAAAGAACCTATTCAAAACTAAAGATGGAAAATAGGAAATTCTGAAACTTACTATCGAAAAGATGAGGATAAGAAATACGAATTTTCTCTTCAGCTTCCCAAGTAGCGTCTACAACATCATTTCCCCATTGCACCTTCACTAGCAGAACCTCCTTATTCCTCAGTCGCTTGGTGTCTCTTCCAACAATCTTCGTGGGGATACGCCGAACTAATGCTTTCCTTTCTACCTCCACCTCTTCCAACTGACTAGGCTATACGACCTCCGCTGAGTCATGTAAGCATTTTTTCAAGTGCGAAACATGAAAAACATCGTGCACTCCCGCGAGCCTTTCTTGTAGCTTCACTCGGTAAGCCACCTTCCCAACTCTCTCCATGATAGGAAATGGTCCAATAAATCTGGGGGCTAACTTTCCATTCGATCCGAACTTTACCACCTTCCTAAGCGGGGATACTTTGATAAAAACTAAGTCTCCAACCTCAAACTCAATGTCTCTCCCCCGCTTGTCCGCATAAGATTTCTGCCTGTCTTGAGCTATCTTCATCCTTCATCGAATCAAATCCACTTTCTCCGATGTCTCCGTCACCATGTCAGGCCCAAGCAACAACTTCTTCGTAGACTCCACGCAACATGAAGGTGACTTACAAGGTCTCCCATATAAAGCCTCGAATGGTGCCAATCCTATGCTTGCTTGGTAACTGTTATTATATGCAAACTCCACCAACGGAAGATGCTCCTCCCAAGTTCCTCCAAAATCCAAAATGCACATCCGCAGCAAATCCTCAAGCACCTTATTGACTCTCTCCATTTAGCCATTTGTCTAGGGGTGATACACCATACTCAACCTAAGTCGTGTCCCTAAAGCCTCTTGTAAGCTTCCCCAAAACTCGCTAGTAAAAATAAGGTCTCTATCGCTCACTATGCTAGAGGGAACTCCATGTAGTCGGACTATCTCTCGAACATATAGGGATGCCAAATAAGATGCCATCCTCTTTCTCTTAACAGGAATGATGTGGGCACTTTTGGTCAAACGGTCTACGATTACCCAAATGCTAGTATTCCCCTTTCTAGAACGGGGTAAACCATCTATGAAATCCATCGAAATGCTGCCCACTTCCACTCTGGCACATCTAAAGGCTAAAGTAATCCACCGGGTTTCTGCTGTTCCGCTCGAACCCTTTGGAATACAAGACACTTGGCTACGAACTCCGCCACATCCTTCTTCATGCCATTCCAGTAAAACATCCTCTTCATGTCCCTATACGTTTTGTCACCACCCGGATGAATAGTCATACGGGAATGGTGTGCTTCCTCTAAAACTGCTCTCAACAAGTCACTAGTGCAGGGAACACAAAGCCTTCCATCTCTCCTAAGCCACCCTCTGCCATCTATGGAATAACGTTAGAGATGTCTAGAGACCTCTCCTCGGCTAATCCTATCCATAATGTCCATGTGCTCTAAATCCTCTCGTTGCCTCGAGCTAATCTGATCCATAAGGGTAGGCTTCACTTCAAGCGTAGCTAACAATCCAGGGGTAATGTCCATAGAGGGCTTAAAATCAAAAGTATAAATAAACTCCAAGCTCTTCCACTTTACGAACAAAGGACTAAGGGTTGCTTTCTTTCTACTCAATGCATCCATAACCACATTACCCTTGCCAAGGGGTATAAGCTATCTCAAAATCGTACGACGCCAAAAACTCCATCCACCGCTGCTGCCTCAAGTTCAAGTCCTTCTACGAGAATAGGTACTTCAATGAATTATGGTCGGTGAAAAGCTCGAACCTCTCTCCAAGCAAATAGTGCCTCCAAGACTTGAGTGCAAAAACATAGCAGCTAACTCCAATTCATGGGTAGGGTAGTTCTTCTCATGCGTCCTCAACTGCCTACTACCATAACATACTACCCTTCCTTCTTACATCAACACCACTCATAAAATCGTCCCACATGCATCAGTGTATACAGTAAAAGGCTTAGCTCCATCGGGTAAAACTAACACTGGTGCACTAGTAAGGGCTCTCTTAAGCTTCGTGAAGGAATCCTTACAATCTACGTCCCATGTGAATACATTATTCTTCTTAGTAAGGCGCGTGAGTGGTGCCGAAATCTTATCAAAGTCTCTAATGAACTTCCTATAGTAGCCCGCCAATCCTAGGAAGCTTCTAACTTCGGTGACGTTCTTGGGGGCCTTCCAATCTTGCACTGCAATCACCTTAGCGGGGTCAATAGCCAAATCTTCCTTCGAGACCATGTGCCCCAAGAAACGTACCTCCTCTCTCCAAAAGTGACACTTCGAAAACTTAGCTCTCAAATAGTGGCTACGAAGTGTGCGAAGAACCTCCTCTAAATGAATAGCATGCTCCTCCATATTCTTGGAAAATACCAAGATGTCATCCATACAACCACAAACTTATTTAGGACTTCTCTAAAGACGCGGCTCATCAAATCTACGAAGTAGGCTGGGGCATTGGTTAGCCTAAAAGGCATAACCAACCACTCATAAAATTCGTCTGGAGTCCTAAACGCGGTCTTATCAATGCTGTCATCAGTGACTCTAAGCTGATGGAATCCCGTGGCTAAATCAAGCTGAGAGAATACCGAAGAGCCAACTAATTGATCAAAAAGGTCATCTATCCTAGGGAGTGGATAACGGTTCTTCTTTATGAGATTATTTAATTCCCTATAGTCCACGAAAAGTCGAAGAGAACCATCCACCTTAGTAGCAAAGACGACTGGCGTTCCCCACTCCGATATGCTCCTTCTTATGAAACCCTTCTCCAAAAGCTCTCGGATTTGCTTGCTCAATTCCTTCCTCTCCCTAGATGCCACGTGCCTAGCGGGTAATGCCACTGGCTTAGCATTATCCGTCAAGTAAAATCTGAAGCCAATCTCTCTCTTAGGGGGTAGTCCCCTAACCTCCTCAAAGACATCTGGAAAATCTCTGACGACAGGAACCGAATCTAACTCTAATGATGATGAATCGAGAGAATAAAGGAAGCTCAACATAACTGACCCTTGCGGGTCGCAAGAAACCTCGAGAGTCCTACCGTTGCATGTCTCTAGTCTAACGACTCTCCTCTTGCAATCTAATATAGCTCCACATATGGATAGCCCATCCATTCCCAAAATCATCCTACCCCCCCCCCCCCAAATCCCATAACATAGGCGTCACAGTCAAATTCTACGCATAGGATAAAAATTTTCAAACCCCTACAAACCATAGATAAGTGTGCCGATCCTCCCATGGGGTTTGAAACAATAATGAAGTCTACTACTAAAGAAATGTCTAAGTGAAAACAATCCACAAGAGAACTAGAGATAAAAGAGTGTGATGCTCCAGAATCGAATAGAGTTCGAATGAAAAAATTAGAAATAGAAATCAAACCTTCAACTATAACTTTCCTACCTCTATCCGGAATGCTGCCTAAAGGTGCTGCGTCTAACGCCTAAATCTACGTGACCGGTGTACTAGCCCTCTGTCCCGTCTTCTGGGGACAATTCCTACTCAAGTGACCGGGCTGCCCGCAAATAAAGCACTTTCCTTTCATCTTCTCCCTCTTGCAATCCCTGGCGATATGTCCCATAATTCCACAGCTACCACACTTCAATCCTTTCTTAATCTGCTTCTGAGGGCCATTGCCTTTCTTCTTCTCTTTATTGTTCCTCCACCACTTCTTCTTCGGACCTTCCGACTTAACAACTTCCTTTGACTCTCCTTCCTTGACTGCATCAGACATAAGCGCCATCTCCACCAAAGACTCATAAGTAGCTCCCATCGGCACGTGAGTCAACAACAATCCCTAAAGGGGCTGATTCAATCCCTTCGCAAACTTCATAGCTTTCCTGTGCGGCGTATTCACTAACTCCATTCCAAACCACGACAATTAATTAAATTGATTGATGTACTCCTTCACCAACAAACTTCCTTGCTTCAAATTGATAAACCGCTCTAACTAAACACTCTCCTCTACTTGAGACAAAAACTTCCTATCTAATCGCTCCCGGAATCTATTCCAAGTCACCTCTCTTCCTTCTAACTCAATGACCTCCCACTAATACGAAGCCTCCTCTTTCAGCTGCCAAGATGCTAGCTGAACTCGTTGCTGATCATCTAATCCTAATAGTCCGAATATCCTCTCTGTGTCTCTAAGCGAAGATCTCGCCTCCACAAAAGTCTCTTTACCAGAAAAAGTCTTTCCACCCAAACTCGCAAAATCCTTACAAAGCTTAGATAAATTGACGGCGGCAGGTGGGTTGATGGGATTCCCACCCACTGGTGCTGGGTTAGGCGCTTGCCCGTGCCCCTCTGGAGTTATGGCTTGTAGATACCTACAAAACCAGGCTGGGACAGGAATGCCCTCAGGAAGGTTCGAGGCATCCGCCATTCTACGAAAAGAAAAGGATAGTTTAGGAAAGAGTCGAAGGGAGATTGAACTGGACTTTTGAGGGGATTTTTATAAAAACTCTTTTATACTTAAAACTAATTCTAAGAGTTCTTTTCTGAAAACTATTTTTAAAACAAGTTATTACTATTTTTGAAAAATACTTTACTTTAAAAATAAATTTTTAAGAATTATGTAACCTTAGGCACTGATACCAAATGTAACACCCCACATCCCTTAGTATACCCAAAAGGACACACTAAAAGATGTGGTGCGTTGTAGGTATAACTAAAGCTAGCAGAGACTAAGATTCACAACACAAAATAGAAAGATAATAACACAACGGAAGTAATTAAAAACAATAAGTGATTTTAAAAATTAATACTTCATAAATACTTCAGACAAACCACATATGTTCCAAATACCAAATACAGTTGGCTTATGAAAATAAAATCTCAGTCTCATCAGAAAAACCAGAATACAAACATAAACTTTCCCTCAATACAGTGCCAGTACAATAAAAGAACAAAAAGCTAGAAATAAAAAGAAGGAATACATGATAGGGTCTCCAAGTATCCAAGAAGCTGCGGTCTATCTTCTTTGCCCCTGATTGCCTATGGGTGAAAATGGGAAAATGGAGGAGTGGGTCAGACTATAAGTCTGGTGAATGATAGTAATTACTAGAATCTTTAAGCAAAGTAAAAGTAATAGACTTTACAATAGTTCTAGTATATAAAAGGAAACAAAGGAAATAGAGAGAAGGAATAAGCTGGAAATAAATACGAATTAACTAAATTAACACAATTGTTTAACTTTGAATGTTTGCACTTGTTTTTGATAGCTGCTAAAATTAGGCTGAATTCCTAATACTACCCTTTGATCGGCCTGCTACTCCATAGAATCTACTGTGGACCAGACGCTAAAGCTCCATACGCAGTAGACATTGGTGCCTACGAAAGGCACACACTAAGCGCTTAGAACTCATAACGATTACTGAGCACCCGAATGGAAGTCGCACGCGTAACCGCCACCATCCTCGTGTTATCTGTTGTTCCACCTATTGGGTCTTCTTCCAGCATAAGCGTGCCCCTCGTCTCACTTCAAGATTATGTGAGACACCTCGTCTCCCTTCAGGGTTATGTGAGACACCTCGTCTCACTTCAGGGTTATGTGAGACACCTCGTTTCACTTTAGGGTTATGTGAAACACCATGTCCATAGAAATAATAGGGGAAATGCTGTTGGTACTGGCCCGTCATCCAAACAATATCTAGTTGCGCCCCTTGCCCAAATCTTCATGATTTGGACTTCTACTTATTGACTATTTACTACCATTATTAACATAAGCATGCCTCTCGTCTCACTTCAGGATTATATGAGACACATCGTCTCACTTCAGGATTATGTGAGACACCTCATTTCACTTCAAGGTTATGTGAAACACCATGTCCATAAAAATAATAAAGGAACGTTATTTGGTATAGGTCCTACTTTAATTCTTTGCTTATTAACTTAGATAAATTATTTAAATAAGCCTTTACTTTTGTTCTTACTATCTATGCTAATTAATTTATCCTAAGTCTAAAAATAAGTCTCACTCTGTTCTATTTCTTATTATAACCTACGTTATAATCATGCTCATTACTTAACCCAAGGTCTAAGTGTAAAAATAAGCTGCTTTCATCTTATACTCCTTTTAGTTATAATTCTAAGTTATAACTAGGCCAATTATCTTTAATTAGTCTGATTCTAACATCAATATCATAATTAGGCTCAATTTCAGTCTTAATCCCATTTTTATTATAGTATTTACAATTTACGTCTTATCTTCCGTTATTTCAGTATTCTTAAGATTTTAATCCATATTCGCGTTTAATCTATTCTAATCCATACACGAAGAAGAAGGAGAAACAAAAGAAAACTGAAAATAGAAGAAAATCCAAAGTGTAGGAAAAAGATGTAAATAACGCATAAATAACAATAAATAAATTAAAATACTGTAAATAAATTGTAAATAAATGGAAAAGCTATAATTAATAGAAATAAAATAAAATTAACTGAAAATAATAGCTAAAAGAAGTAGACTTAAAATAATTCTAAAAACTGTAAATAAACTACTAAAAAGGTTATTCCAAAAATCATAATAAAACTACAACTATTGGAAACTATATTATTTTAATTACTTAAAGAAATCTAAAATAATTACAATCACTCACCTGTGGTCCTAAGCTCTTCCCTTTTGGTCTTCCCGGATCCACTTGACGGAATTAAAATATTTTTATTAAAAAGATTCTCTCCTTGGAAAATTATTCCTTTTAGGGTCCTTCTTGAAAAGGTGAACCCAAGCGGAGAAAATCTAGAATGACAAATAGTGTTAGGCCTAGGGTCTTATTTATAGGGGTAGAAGTGGATCTCAGACCGTTGGATTTGGAGATTGAATAGGATGCAACCACGTCATATGCTGAAGAGGAGCCGTCGGATGGAAGCACGAAGGGACCTGATGAGGCTAAAGAATGAAAAATACGTGTTCAAAAACCTCTGGAACGAAGAAAAGTTTCTTTGTTCCATACCCGTAGGCGGGTCGACCGGGCGGTCGACTGCCCCTCCCCCTAGATCGACCGGCCGGTCGACCTAGGGCGTGGTTAGGTCGTCCCCTTGGTCGACCTAGCCCAACATATATATTTTTCTTTTTTTCTTTTCTTGTTTATTTTGTTTCTAGCTCATATTAGATCGGATTCTGACGTTCTATATATGGAAATTGACTAGAAAATTACCAAAGACACAACGGTGCAACTCTCGTGGCTCGATTCTGATAATTTCAGAAATTTATTTTATTATTTGATTAATTAGCGAATTAATTATTATGGGTTTAATTTCGGGTTGTTACAATGTATATAAACTAAAAAAGGCTCTGTATGGTTTAAAACAAGCACCTCGTGCTTGGTATGGTAGACTAAAAATTCATTTAATAAATTCTGGTTTTCAAGTTGGAAAAATAGATACAACCTTATTTATAAAAAGAAATCAAAATGATACTTTAGTTGTTCAAATATATGTTGATGACATAATATTTGGACCAATAAATGAAAATCTATGTAATGAGTTTGCAGATATTATGAAAAATGAATTTGAAATGTCACATATGGAAGAATTAAATTTTTTCTTAGGATTACAGATCAAACAGTTAGAAAATAATATTTTTATTAATCAAGATAAATACTGTCACAATTTGTTAAAACGATTTGGAATGGAAAAAACAACTAGTAAACCAACCCCGATGAGCACAACTACACATTTAGATAAAGATGAAAAAGGAAAGGATTTTGATCAAAAGTTATATCAAAGTATAATAGGATCACTATTATACTTAACGGCTAGTAGACCCAATATCATGATGAGTGTGTGTCTGTGTGCAAGATTTCAAGCACAACCTAAAATTCACACTATCGGGCAAGTAAACGTATTTTGCGTTATTTAACTAGAACTACGAATTATGGCCTTTTTTATCCTAAAGATAGCTACTTTGAACTTGTATCCTATAGCGATGCGGATTTTGGTGGTTGTAAAACTGATAGGAAAAGTATGAGTGGCACATGTCACTTTTCGGTCAGTCTCTAGTTTCGTGGTTTAGTAAAAAACAGAATTGTGTATCACTTTCAACTTGTGAGGCATAATATATTGCTGCCGTTTTAGCTTGCACTCAAGTAATATATATGCAACAAACCCTTAAAGATTTTAGAAAAAGTTATAAACAAATCCCCAATTTTTTGTGACAACACTAGTGCAATAAACCTATCAAAAAACCCAATAAATCATTCTCGAACGAAACATATAGATATTCGTCACAACTTTTTAAGAGATAATGTTGAAAAGGAAACAATAACTCTAGAATTTGTAAACACCGAAAATCAAATTGCTGATATTTTTACACCTCTAAACGAACAAATTTGCATAAAGTTACGACGTGACCTAGGTATCATATCGTTACACGATCTATAGTAAGACATACTATTTCTACTAAGAGTTATAATTTTAATGGCTAAAATTTCAACAAATTTTTTGACCACTTATTTTTTTCTACCAACCAATTTTCTCCGGCTGGTATTTTTTTCCCAACAAATAAACAGAACTTAAACTTAAAATAGTATATATAATTTCATATATACATATACATGTTAGGAAATCAATTCTATGGTTTCGATGATAACAACTATACAATGGAAATCGAATGTACATATATATCTATATTTACAGATAGTTGATAGAGTAACATCACCAAAGAGACTAAAGCAACACTCAAAAGAAGAATCAAAAGACATCAAATCAGTAAAGGTTGAAGAGAAATAAGACATGCACAAGATAAAGCAACATGCACACTTTCAGACGTCTGAGAGCACTATCCAGACGTCTGAATAATTCCTCTGGTTCATAATTCAGAAGCAACCAGACGTCTGGTTACCAATGTCAGACGTCTGAAAAGTACCCAGGCATAAAACAGATATGAAGACCAGACGTCTGAGGTTACTCTCCAGACGTCTGATTCGAGACTCGACTGTGCATTTTCAAAGCTCAACTGCCACATTCGAAAAGACACATCCACTTCTCTTTGTCGCAACTCTTCATCACCATCAGAAGCGACTTTACGGAGATTACAACAGATGCAACTATACAAGAAAACTCCTCATCACTATAAATAGCATCAGGAATTCAAGAGAAGATATTAATCTGACTTACTTACACTCTTATCTCTTGTACTCTGATTTATTCCTGATCTATAAGCAATCAACTACCTGTAATTAACCCTTCCATATATACAGAACTCCTTATTCAGATATTCTCTAGATAGATATATATTGGAAGCACTTTTGTACTCAATAGTCAACATCCGTGTTACAGAACACATTCTTGACAAAGAAACTCTGCTATTGTAAACCTGTTCCTCCGGGTTAAGCGAGGGTTAGTTGAAAGGAAATTCCGAAGAGGATCTTCGGGACTGGACGTAGGACGGGAGGTCCGAACCAGTATAAAATACCGGTGTGATTATTTTCATTTACTTTGCTACTATCAGTTATAGAGTTATATTATATAGTTAGCTGTTTATACTTGCATATAATCCATACGATCCACTCATATAGACTTTCGATTGGTATCAGAGCAAGGTTCGTTTAAAATAACAGTAACACGTTTTTTAAATCATTCTAATATGGCAAGTATTTTTCAAGAAGGACAATCCACAGCACGACCCCCACTTTTTAATGGCTCTAATTATTCATATTGGTCTACACGTATGAGAATTTTTATGGAAGCTAATGGTTTAGAAATTTGGTCAGCCACTCAAGATAAATATGAAGCTCCAACTACTGCTATGAACACATGGACCGATGCACAAAAAACCTTAGCATCAAATAATGCTAAAGCTATGAATGTTTTGTTTTGCTCACTTGACAAAAATGAATTTTCACGTGTCATGTTATGTACTACTGCATTTGATATTTGGTGTACCTTACAAATTACACATGAAGGTACAACAAAGGTCAAACAAACTAAAATCTCAATTTTGCAAAATCAATTTTCATCATTTAAAATGAAACAAAATGAAACTATAGTAGACATGTATTCTAGATTTCAAACTATTCAACATGATCTTATGGCATTAGGAGTTAAGTTTACTGATTTTGATTTAGTTTCTCGAATACTCAATTCTTTAACACCTGATTGGGAAAGAAAGGTATTAGCTATTGAAGAAGCTAATGATCTCTCCACTCTCAAAGTTGAAGAGTTGATAGGAAATTTGATGTCCTATGAAGCTAATTTGCAGGCACGTAAAGAGTTAAATTCGGAGACGAAGAACATAGCATTTCCATCAATAAAGAATGATGACTCAGATTTAGATGAAAATGAGATAGTATTCATTGCCAAAAACTATAATAGATTCAAGAAATTTAGAAAGATGACCAAGTTTCAAAAAGAAGGAAAAACCAACTCAACAAATCTATCTCAAATTAAGTGCTATGAATGTGATCAATACGGACACATGAAAAAGGATTGCCCAAAACTTAACAATGATAAAAAGAAAAGCAAATTTGAAAAACTCAAAAAGAAGAAAGCTTTCAAGGTAACGTGGGATGATTCTGATTCTTCATCTTCAGAAAGTGATAGCGATAGTGACGGAGAACAAGCTAATGTGTGTTTTATGGCACAAAAAGATGAGGTACCCAAAATAAAAAATAAGGAGAAATGGATACTAGATAGCGGTTGCTCCAAACATATGACTGGAAATTCAAAAATGTTATCAAATATAACATACATCGATGGTGGAACGGTAACATTTGGGGACAATTCAAAGGGATTTGTCATAGGCATTGGAGAAGTCATCAACTCTGGTATATCTAACTCTCCTGTTATTACTAATGTTTTACTAGTAGAAAATTTAAAACACAACTTGTTAAGCATTAGTCAATTATATAATAAAGGTTTTCAAATAAATTGAATTAAAAACTAAATTTAGTTCACCTTTTCATTACCACAAATTATTAAAATTTTGAACCATTAAAATTTTAGAAAATTAGTTTTCCTATAAATAACCCTTTCAGCATATATAAATACACATGGTTATATCACAAATATATACAGTATCAAATTCTTATAATTTAGAAAAATAATGTCTTTTGGAAGTTCCTATATATCTATCTCTGTCTCCACACCATCGACGGACAACGCAGTAGTTACACCACAACGTCTTCCGACACCTACACCACAAGAACCGACAAACAGGTGGTCTTCGTATCATACGGGGTTTACTCCAGAGACTAAAAAGACGAAAAGATCCTTGTTTACTTCTCCTAATACAAAGGAGAAAATTGATGAAATTCATCATTACCAAAAACAACAGATGGATCTTCAACGAGAACTTTATTTTGAACAGAAAGTTACAGCACGAAGGCTTAGTTTTCTGGAACAAGTGGCGATGAAGTTTTGCTTGTCCCGAAAGAAAGATGTACTTGAACCACTACCAAAACCTTGTAGTTCATTAGACCCATCTTCTTCATATCGCACTTCTTCTGATCCTTCTCCAAGACAATATTCTGGCACCCTACGGACCCACGAACGAAGGAATATATGGTCTCCACTTAGACCATGGAAGGATAATGACTCAGGAAATCCGAAAACACCGTCGCCTTCTAAATAAATAAAATCAAAATTAATTATTGTATGTATTTTGTAAGTTGTTATACATTTTCCAATAATAAAGACTTTTATTGTCAACAATTGATAAATAAATAAAACCATCAATTTTATACTATTTTTTTACAAAATTAATCCTTTCAGACGTCTGACTATTGTCTTTAGACGTCTGATTCACTGATATATGTCACAACTTTAAAGCACTGTGCATATGTCAGACGTCTGATATAGTCCCCAGACGTCTGGAATAAAGCTCTGCCTTCTCCAAAACACATTTAGAATAATTCAGACGTCTGAACTAATTTCCAGACGTCTGAGTGACTTATCTGTTTCACAAATAAACAGAAAACAGACGTCTGTGTTAAGCTCCAGACGTCTGATTAGTCTTACTGTCTCTAAATTCTTCAAACTTTGCCAAACCAGACGTTTGACATATACCAAACAGACGTCTGTTCGCTTTTTCTGTACAATTTTTAGGGCAAACCAGACGTCTACTTTCAAACTCAGACGTCTGGAATTCAATCGACCGTTATTATAACCCCAAAATAATGACAGTTGCTTTTCACTTTTCAAACCTCATATCATATTTTCTCTCTGCCGATTTCCAATTATATTACCAAACCCTAAACATTTTCAAACGAAATCAAGATGCCTCCTCGTACAAAAAATATCAAAGCTCCAAAACGCAAACTAGACCAACAATCGACATCTTCAAATCCTCAAGTATGCTCAGACGAGCAGATTGAACGATGGATGCTCAAGGCACCCCATTCGATGAAAAGGTATCAAGAAATTCAAAAGAAAAAACTTCATATAGGACCTTTCTATAATTTACTTAAGTTTCCTATGTACGACCTCGATGAACTTTGCGAAAATGCTGGATTGGAGACTTTAATTTCTTTCACACCGAATGATGTTCAGATAGATCAACTTGCTATTTTCTTATTCTACGCCAATCTATATAGCACTGCTGTCTGGAATACCGAAGACGAGGACAATTGGTTGTGGTCAAGTGTTTTTGGAAATACCATACGTTTAACTCCGGGATTAATCGGAAGAACCTTGGGATGCTCCGACACCGGTGAAGATCTTCACAATATCCCAGATATGCGTTTTAAGCCAAGGAATAACATCACCCATCAAATATGGGTGGACGAAATGCCCAAATTTGCTTCAAAATATTTGCGTCCTAAAGCTCGATTTCTCACAAGGATGATAATCAATACAATTGTTCCGCGGATGGGGAGTCACGAGCAAATAAGGGAAATGGAGCACAAAGCACTTTATGCTCTTATTAGTGGAACAAGGGTAAATTGGGCGAAGTTCATATTTGACGAGCTCAAACAATTTTGGAATCGATCAAGGCCATCGATTATCTATCCTACCTACATTATTAGACTTCTTCGTGCACATAATATTCCTTCATATCTCTCAACGTTCGAAGAAATTTCACCAAAATATGCTTCCACAAAATTCTTTTCTTTGATGCATTTACCTGAAACTCCTTGGGAATTCATGCCTTTTGAAGATTGGACGAATCATCGACAATCTAGAAGAGCTGAAAATCCTCCTCAACCATCTACTGTTTCATCTCAACAGCCAGAACAACATAGAGAAATCACTCCTCCTCCTCCCGCTCCATTTGATTATCCAGGACAAGAAGACGTTATAGAGACTCGACTAGAAACAGATCCTAATGAAAGTATTCGAGATCTTACACTCAGAAATCAACATATACTATCTCAAAATCAAAAGTACTTGGCTAGGCGAATCGACAAATTTGAAACTTCATTTGCCACACGACTAGCCACAGTCGAAGAGTCTCTCTCCACTGTCGGCGAGTTCATGGTCCTTCACCACCTTCTGACGATTGGCCTACTCCTGTACCCTCTCCTCCTTCGAAACATTCCAAATTCTTTGACGATGAACCTTCAAAGGAAGCTTTGACATCTCCCTTAAAAGCTAGCACTTCTACAAAAGATGAGCAAAAGGAAGATAATACAAATCAAGCTTCACCAAAGGAAGGAGATCCAAAACAAGCTTCACCAAAACAAGACGATCCAAATCCAAAATACCACTAGAACTTAGGTCTTTTAGTTGTTTGTATTTTGTGTAAAAATCTTTGTATGTACTTCCTCTCCAGCTTTAATGAAAATTTCTTTTTGACTTGATCTTTTATATATTCTTTTTGATAATGTCAAAGGGGGAGAAATATATATATAATCTTATCAACAAAACTAAGCACATATTCATGGGGAGATTTGAAATATATATAAGTACATTGAATAGTTGTCATCATCAAAAAGGGGGAGATTGTTAGGAAATCAATTCTATGGTTTCGATGATAACAACTATACAATGGAAATCGAATGTACATATATATCTATATTTACAGATAGTTGATAGAGTAACATTACTAAAGAGACTAAAGCAACACTCAAAAGAAGAATCAAAAGACATCAAATCAGTAAAGGTTGAAGAGAAATAAGACATGCACAAGATAAAGCAACATGCACACTTTCAGACGTCTGAGAGCACTATCCAGACGTCTGAATAATTCCTCTGGTTCATAATTCAGAAGCAACCAGACGTCTGGTTACCAATGTCAGACGTCTGAAAAGTACCCAGGCATAAAACAGATATGAAGACCAGATGTCTAAGGTTACTCTCCAGACGTCTGATTCGAGACTCGACTGTGCATTTTCAAAGCTCAACTGCCACATTCGAAAAGACACATCCACTTCTCTTTGTCGCAACTCTTCATCACCATCAGAAGCGACTTTACGGAGATTACAACAGATGCAACTATACAAGAAAACTCCTCATCACTATAAATAGCATCAGGAATTCAAGAGAAGATATTAATCTGACTTACTTACACTCTTATCTCTTGTACTCTGATTTATTCCTGATCTATAAGCAATCAACTACCTGTAATTAACCCTTCCATATATACAGAACTCCTCATTCAGATATTCTCTAGATAGATATATATTGGAAGCACTTTTGTACTCAATAGTCAACATCCGTGTTATAGAACACATTCTTGACAAAGAAACTCTGCTACTGTAAACCTGTTCCTCCGGGTTAACCGAGGGTTAGTTGAAAGGAAATTCCGAAGAGGAGCTTCGGGACTGGACGTAGGACGGGAGGTCCGAACCAGTATAAAATACCAGTGTGATTATTTTCATTTACTTTGCTACTATCAGTTATAGAGTTATATTATATAGTTAGCTATTTATACTTGCATATAATCCATACGATCCACTCATATAGACTTTCAATACATATATATATATATATATATATATATATATATCAAAACTTCTTCGGAATTTTATCCAAATTGTTGTTATCCAACCAAACACCTTTCAAAACTAGTATATCTACAATGTCTTTGGATCATGATTCTACATACTCTGCTATTGACTACGCCTCACCCTCTTTGGGAACCTATACTTCTCCAACTAAAGTCACACCTAAGTCATCTCTATCCCTTAACTTCGTTCCATCGCCAACATACCATACTGGCTACTCTCCAAAAGGAAAGAAAGCCAAACATGGAATTGATCTTCAATCTACCTCACTATCAAACAAAGTTGACGAAATCCATCATTACCAACAGGAAATGATTGGTGTTCAAAAAGAGATGTACTATGAACAACGACGTCAAGGAGCTCACTTAAATTTCCTTGAGAAATGCATCCTCGCCATATGTGGCCATTCACCAACAAAGGATTGCGTACACGCAAGGTCTCCGCGTTTAAAGGAAACTCCTCCAAGAGCACAGGATCACTCCACGACAATTATGAGGTGAAGGGACATCGGATGCACAACGCAGTCCTGTGCCTCCTTACTGGTCGCCACTTCGGCCGTTGAACGAGTGCACCGAGGATGAACCGAATTCTTGGAAAAAATAGAACAATTATTCTTCTGACTCCCCCGCTAACAACTAAGGAAGAATTTCTCGACAGTTTATATATATGTATATATATTATAAATATGTTTCAATCATTTTTATTTTCTTCATATTTCAATAAAATACTTATATAAACAAAAAAAATACATTCACATAAGCAGACGTCTGAACGGAATAGACAGACGTCTGGACTTCCACAAGTATATCTACCCCCATGTAACGTCAGACACCTCAAATGGAAACATGAAAGTCAACGTTTTTTCCTTGCTTCAGCACAGACATCTATTAAAATGATCAGACGTATGTCCACACTCTCTGGAAATCTGGCTATTTCAGCACACATGTCTGAATTTAATGACAGACGTCAGTTTCAACCCTTTGTTCAATCACAAATAAAAATTGTTTCAACATAGACGTTTGGCTCCTTCATCAGACGTCTGTCTCTTTTCTTTGGAAATCTAACAAACTCAAAGACAGACGTTTAAATTATTACCCAGACGTCTAAATGAAGTTTCTAACTTCGAACACCCACGCTCAGACGTCTGTTACAATCAAACCAGACGTTTGACCTTGTTTTCAGCCCTACCTTTTCACCCTACTATAAATTGTATTTTACCTCCTTCTTCATTTTTCACTGTTCATTATTTTCAAGCCCCCAACAAAACCCTAAAACCCAATTTTATTTGCTCTCAAAATTCCCAAATCCATGGCCCCAAAACCAAGAAATCCAGTACCAAAGCGCCGCAAACCTTCCACGGGACAAAGCCATCAACCTCCATCTCAACAATTTGTGACCGATCACCGTATAGAGGAATGGATCATGGAGAAGAAAAATGGAAAGCAACGTCTTCAAGAATTGGAGAAGAAGCCATTCCACACCGGCCCTTTCTACCCTATCCGCAGATTCATCCACCATGATGCCTATTAATTGCTTCAAGATGCTGGTCTCTACCACTTGATCAATTATGACAACAATACCGGTAAAATTGACCAACTAGCAGTATTTCTGTTTTTGATTAATCTTTGTTCTTTATCCCTTTGGAATCCTTCGGATGAAGACAACTAGATATGGACTAGTGTTTATAGTCAAGTGATTAAACTTAACATTGAACTGATTAGGCAAATATTAATTGTTCTTATGAGGGAACTCGATTACAAGAAGTCCCTGATAAACGTTATGCCCCTAGAGATGCAATCACTCACCTAATTTGGGACGATGACTTTTGGAAATTAAAACCATCTAATTTACATCCATAAGCACGACTTCTTAACCAAATGATAATAAACATTGTCATCCCAATATTAGGAAGTCATGAACAAGTCTACAATGATGATCATAAAGCTTTATACGCTATTTTTGGTCACTTAAAAGTAAATTAGGTTCAATACATTTTTGATCAACTAAAAAGTTTTTGGACTCCAACTCGTTGTAGCATTGTTTATGCACCATACATTATGAGAATTCTACGGTCATTAGGAATTCCTTCATATCTTTCCCAATATGAAGAAATATCTATCAAAGATAGTGGCATTAGATTTCTCTCTTTAATGCATCTCCCAGAAACACCACGGAACATTATTCCTTTTTTCCAATATCAACCTCCTCAGCAACATCAACAAGCACCTCCACCTCGACCTTCCCAACCTACCAGAGCTTCAGTAGCTATAGAGTATTACTCTAATTCTGAAATACAGGAAGCTAGGATTGCAGCAGGTCCGGAAGAGAATTATCGAGATGTTGCACTACAGAACCAACGTCTTCTCTCCTTAAACCGACAAGTGCTTGATAAAAAGATGTCCCGATTGGAACGGTCTTTTTCTACTCGTATGAACAAAGTTGAAAAGACATTAGATATGGTTGTTTCAACTTTGGGAAAAGTACTCCGCAAAGTTCACGGTCGTTCTTCATCACAGTCGCCGTCTTCTCCGTCTCCTACTCTACCACCACCATCAGTATTCCACGCATGACCTTCTTCAGACGCAGGCCCTTCACAGGGACCTCTCCAACACTCTCGTCCTGGCAAAGAACATATTTGTCTTGATACCGAGGAGAGTGAAGGTTTATCATTTCCTTTGGAAGATCCTCACGCCTCACACGACCCTAAGGACTACAACTATTACTCATCATTTCAGGGATTGTCTATTCAGGAAGATGAGGAGTATGTCGACTAGTCTCAGTGGCGGTAAGGTACATATGATGAACACTTGTCAGGCTTATGGGGTTATTATAACTATCAGTAAGATTTTAGTATGATTGTTTATATTTAATTTTGTATCTCTGTTGTTCTTTTTCTAGTATTGTATGCCTGTATGACTAGTTAAACTCTTCCTTGATTATCTATTGGTTTGTTTTCATTCTCTTCCACAACTATTTTTTTTATTATGCCAAAGGGGGAGAAATATCATATTACATGTATATATGGGGAGGAATAACATTCAGGGGGAGATATATGTTATAAAGTGATTGTATAGTTGTCATCATCAAAAGGGGGAGAATGTTAGAACTACTATTCCATAGTTTCGATGACAACAACTATACAATCATACACATACACTATATATTCTATCTACTTGCAGGAAAAAGCTTTCAAAGTTCAAATTGAAGACAACTAACAAAGGAGAAGAATCATTAGTATTACAAAAGTTACTATAGTGTTATTATTATCATAGATATAAATTGTAAAATCTCCTTTAGTAGTTGCTTTTAAACTTAAACATTTCATGAAAAAATATATTTCAAACTCTTTATAACAAAAGGTTGAAGAAAAGAAAACAGCAAATGTCAGACGTCTGACATTAGATATCTGAGATCTGATTGAGGTTTCTAGTTTTAAATTCGAACTAACACCAGACATCTGTAAAAACTTTCAGACGTCTATTTCTGGTCTCTGCCTAAAAAATATATACAAGCTCAGACGTCTGAACTTATGGTCAGACGTCTGTACTGAGCAACGACCATATGCACTCAAAAGACATCTGATTCAATCTAATGGCTGCTTCCACAACTCTTCACCGCATCTCTTCCTTCTCAATAGTGGCAACCTTTAGATTGAACCAGAAACCTCTAAGGGATATTACTCTTCACAAAATCTCTTCATCATCTATATATATGCGAAAATTTTAAGATTTAACATACCTGAATTTTCTGAATCTCTTATCTACTTTCTTTGCATATTCTGATTTCTAAACGCAATCAATTTTAGCCTTTATTACCTCATAAAATCAAAGCTTCACATACACATACTGCTTAAAGGAGATTATAAGAAGATTTGTACTGTGTAGTCAAAATCAGTGTTTTTCAGAACACATACTTGTCTTAGAAAGAACTGTTATATAGAGCCTATTCCTCCGGGAAAATCGAGGGTTGCTTAATAGTTAAAGCCGAAGAGGAGCTTCGGGACTGGACGTAGGACGGGAGGTCTGAACCAGTATAAAAACTCTGGTGTGATTGTTTCTTTACTATTATTTATTTTATTATGTTATTCATAAATTAGTATTCTACTATACTTGCATATTAGATATACATATACAATCCATACACTCTTTCATATTGAAATGGTCAATGGTATTCATAATCATGAGTTATTAAAATATCTAATTGATAATCCATTTGCTGGACGAGTTACTATGGTAGAGAAAATACAGTATTTGGATGTGTCTATTTCAGATGTGAAACCTTAAGATGTTTTGCTTAATGTTACAAAGAATTTTCTTGAGAATACTTCGATAATAAGAATAGAGTATAACCTAAAACAGAAGACGTGGGTTATTGAGATGCAAGGAAGGTCCGCGATGTAACATTTGCTAATGTTGGCCGTTGAGTCTCATTGTGTTGACTGGGTGAGAAGGTACAAAGTTGATGATTCTATTTTAGACATTATGCGGTCTCATCCAAAATCTATTATATTGTGCAAATGCTTTCCTTCAGTCCTAATTCTTAATTGCACATATAAGACGAATAAGTTTGGGTTGCTTTTAATGCAAATGATATCGATCACATCTACTAATAAAACATTCATAATTGCATATTGTTTCTTGTCACATGAAAAGGAAAATAATTATCAATGGGATTTTACAAATTTAAAGTATTTTATGATCTAGATAAATTGCCTAATATAGTTATCACAGATAGAGAATGGACGTTGATTAATTGAGTAAACAGAATATTTCCAAAAGCAACGTATTTGGCTTGCGAATGGCATATGTCAAATAATGTTCTTACAAAGTCGATGAAGAATTTTGAATCTGTTGAAATTGCTGAACTATTTGTAGCCGAATGGATGTTTTTTGTTCGAGAAAAATCCGTAGATGAGTATGTTAAATGTTCAAAAACTTTTAATGATACATAGAAAACTATCCTGGTGCATTGAAATATATTACTGATCGATGAATTCCTTATAAGGAGTAATTTCTTCATGCATGGACTGATAATGTTAGACATCTTGGTAATTGAACTTTCAACAAAGCTGAATAAGTACATTCTATAGTGAAATGATATCTTGGTACTTCATAGTGTTCTTATTCTATGATTTGGGAAAAAATAAATGATTTGTTGCTTTTGATACACGGAAATTGGTGGTACCTTTGAAAAAAGTTTCGATGAGGTTCGGAGATAGCATGGAAATCCCATTTTCAAATATAATAGATAGATTGTTCCATTGTTTGCTTTGGACATGATTTATGATGAACTGATGAAAATTTAAAAAACTACTTTGTTAATTCTTCCTGTGATCATAAACATCGAACGGTCTATGGTTTACCTCGTGTACATGAGCTGAATGAAAACTACAGTGATTTTGTTTTAATTCCACTTAATGCAATTCGTGAACATTAGCGAATACTTAATCATGCTCCTCAAATTTAGGAATATAGAGAATTGGATCATACATCTGAACACATAGAATTTATAAAAGGTTTCGAGAGTGCTACTACAGATTAAAAAAGGGTTATGTAGCTACAGTTGAATGAGATAGGTGTACCTTCAATGAATTCATTATTAGAGCCTAAAGCTAGATTTCATAAAGGTCGACCATTTGATCATAATGGAAAAACTAAGCCGGATAGGAGAAAGTTATGGTCTATGAAACATGATCCATCAGAATTTGAAATAGTGAACAACGACCGTCTGAATTAAGTGTTGCTAAAAAAATTAATCCAAAAAGGAAAAGAAAAGATGGTACGATTGAGAATGATCTTGGATCAAGCAAAATGGTAAAAAAATATGGATAAATTACAAATGATTGATATTATTTACATAAGTAAATTCCTTCATCATATTCCAGAGTTTCTTCATCTGTTTGTTGTCAAAGTTGAGGACATTGAGACAGATGGTAATTGTGGTTTTCATTGCATTGCTTAACATAAAGGAAATGGATGGTGACTTTGTGGAAGTAGAGAAATTAATGTTATCAGATCTGGATACACATTTGGTTATGCATAGTAAACATTTCAATATTATTCAATGTGAAAAAATGAGAGTGGTACTTAGTATGTATGAAAAAGATGTTCTTAAGGAGTAATGGTAGGAAATGTCTAAAATGGGATACTTAATAGCGAATGCTTTTAATAGGGTTGTCATTTTCAGATCAAATATCCAATGTTTAACATTTTATCCACATCAACGAGGTCTTACAGGTAAGAACCCTGATAAGTTTATTACTTTATAAACGTTAACAACTATTACTTCATGAAGTTGGTGCTGAAAAAAATTCAGTACTTCCACCAGCAGTTAACTATTGGAGTAGATTTAAAATAGAAGAATACATAGTATGGGAGGGTCGTTATAAAGATAGGTAAGTTGAATTTAACTGTTTAAAGCCTTATGACATACCTACAAGGGATGTACCAATATATTTTGAAAATTTTAATTTCTGATTTTCACAATAATGAATCGACTATTTATTTTATTCTGATAAAAATATAATTCAGCCTATTGGTTGAGTGATAATTTACTACTCAATAATATTTAATTCATTTAATATTAATTTTTTATTGTATGCAGTTATTGGAAACAGGATGGATGGTTGTGTATAACCATATATACTGCATTACCGGATGGTTTTTAAAACCAAATAAATGAAAAAGGTGTTGAAGAATCAACATCAAAACGAACAGCTTTCCAAAACTGTATGAATCAAAAATAATACGACTTTCCAAAACCAAGGAAATTTGATCGACCATAGAAAGTTTCATATAACAGGTCCTAATCAAATTAATGGGAGTTCAAATGGTTTAGTGCAATTGGTATAAAATACATGCTCACTGGTTGATGTATAAAGGGGCACCCGGTAATTCATATCCATCCGTTGTTTGAAATATGTTGTTTTGCAAAATCGACCAAATTTATCGACTTTGATTTCCATAAAATAGTGCAAAGGTTTCTCATAACCGAATTATTGATCATACGGGGCATGTTATAAAACCGAATAACCATGTATACCTTCTGTCACATGTAAACACATTATGAATGGTAATATGAATCCATGTCAGACATATTATTTCATAATTCACTAAATGTAGCATCCCCCACTTGAAACACGAAGATGAACGCTGACAATGCTGTAGACACCACCGGAATTATCTTCCAGCAATGAAAGTGAGTTCAGTTTATTAATTTACGCAGATAAAGTAAACAGGGCAGCTAATATTTTCATTACATAAAACTTTTACTTTAGAATTCTTTACATATACTTCTGTCACAATTAAACCCAAAGACATGCCCACGCAGGAGTCAAATATAATAGAAAATAACATAGTAAAGAGTCGGGTCAACAAATGATGATGCGGCCCACACTCCTTTGTACGATGGAAACAAAAATCTTTATTAGCTACAAGCCTCTCGCTTTTTCTTCGATCTTCGTATTGCGGCCCTTATTTCATACCGGTCTAATTCCATAAACTCGGCCTACTCGAATGAGCGCCTGTGAGTTTATGGATAAAATAATAATAAAAACACGGACCAGACATAAAGTCTGGCGTGAATAATACACAAAAAACAATCATACAGTGAGACCAAACCATACTGCATAGGTTGGGTTTCCCCCTCAATATTCAAACATCAAGAGTGGAACATTCAATGTACTGACACAATTGGTTCTTATCTGCGTCTACATCTTACGCTTCCCTAGGGGATCATCCTTTACTGCTGCACCCTTGGTGTAGTCTCCACTCAATTCCCAATTTAGTTCATTCTTTTGATTCAATACAATACTTTACTACTACGCACGAGAGTATAGTCCCTATCTGGTTCCCCATTTAGATTATTCTTTAATCTATTGATGGCTTACTACTGCTCGATACTATGCCCTGCACATCTTCGAACTCATTCCTTAGTTGTTTAATTCTGCGTCCCGCGCATGTTTTAATTATTCTTCTTTGAATATTTAATACTATAACTCACGCAGGTCTTCTTATTTTTCTTTAACGATGTAATACGACACCCCAAGCAGTTCTTATTCATTTCTCATTAACAATTTAATACTATGCCCCATGCAGATCTTGCTTATTTTTCCCTTTAGCAATTTAATACTGCACCCTGCGCATTTGAATGCCTTTCTTCACCTTCTCCGGGTGTGCATTCGAGTGAGCATCCCCATCCGGCATCCAATCTTATTTCTAGCCCGAGATCCCTTCCCCTTACTAACATGCCCTCTCCTTGAGTTCCACTTACTTATCTCTTATTAGGTTTCGTTTTCTAGTTTTCTTAGCACAGTACCACCCTGCCCCAATGTTGAGTGCCTCCCACTTTTCTTATTAGGTGTACCCTTTCCAACTTAAATGTAGTATGACCCATTCATATTATATGCAAATCTTATTTATAATGTAGGGCCGCCGCCCTAACGCCGTTTTAAACAAATCCTGACATCCCTGGCAACGTCTTTACACGTGTCGCTATCTTATTCGTCCTTATATTACTTTCTGTTTATTTGCAGTGTCCTTTTTCTTTCTTTTCAATAAATAATTTGGATCTGCTTTACCTTTTCTCCAACATCTATTGATATATTTTTCCCATATAAATTTATTTTTATACGCCCTCATAGTTCCCTACTTGCCCCAACATAGTAATTAGCACATATTAGTTTATTTTCTTTATAAAACATCTTAATAAATACCCGAAAAATTCATAAACACTTGTTCTAACATTCTTTAATTTCATTTGGACCTTTTGAGGGTAATTTCCTTACTTATTTTCTAGTTGCGCACCTTCAACAAATCATATAAAATCATATACGCTTAAGAAATTTCTCATACTGAAAATCCATCTCTAGAATCATGATTAGAACATCATATAAAATTTTCTTAATATTTCGAAATTATTAAAGTAGGGAAAATTATAGAGTTAGGGGTATGCCCTAGGGGCATTTATGTAATTGGTTACATATATATAACTCGTTAACTAAGATTGAAATTAAGGTGTTTTCTTTCTGTTATATACTTGATATAATATATTATATTAATTAATTAATTAAATTAAAAGTATATTCAATAGAAAATCCATAAATATTATGTTTTATGATAATAGTTACAAAGTATTATAACTGTGTGTAATTTATCACAATGAAAATAAATATACCATTTTAAATGTTCCTAGTCAAGATGTATCGAGATTGGATATCGACGTATCCGTTGAGACTTGAGTAATGCTCTCCATATACTGAGCAGTGTATTACTCATGACTACTGGGGCCACAAAGAGGTTATGTACTAATAGTTATTAGATAACCATGGAATGACTCACTCAATAATTTTCTATTGGTTAATATAACCAAGGTCAAGCAGAAAATTTTGATGTGACTAATTTACACAGTTCTCTCGACTTGAGAATACTGTGGATCGTCAATATGGAAGCGCCACTTTGATTATAGTGAAATCATGGAATAGTATCCATTGAGTGACTATAGTTGCGTCGAGTGGAAGTATTGAAAGTGAAGCACT
Source organism: Allium fistulosum (assembly GCA_030737815.1). NCBI lineage: Eukaryota > Viridiplantae > Streptophyta > Magnoliopsida > Asparagales > Amaryllidaceae > Allium > Allium fistulosum. The sequence goes on from CM060906.1 coordinate 71,627,924, forward strand.
ATTTAAGAGAGGATTCGTTTGTTATATAGGGTTAGTATCATGGTCAACTCAAATACACTCAAAGTCTTTGGCCAGAGCATTTCTGTTAATAATAATTATTATTATTGAAACAAGGACTTTATGTTTAAATTATAGAATTGAATATGGACAATATTGGAATTTTGACCATTACCAAATTTCATAAGTCTAAAGTGATATAGTTTTGACGAAGAGAATTGGTGTAAAATAAAAGTCACAACCGGGTAATGCTTAACAAAGTGAAATTGGAATTTACCGAAACCAAATATGGGATAAATTTGGCCAAAATGTCATACCATCTGCTAAGTGACATGTGAACATTAATATTCATATAGTTAGATATTAATCGCTGATCAAATTTACACCTGACGAATCACACAACCAAAACGATGAATTCTCCTTTGACCAAATGATTTAATTAGTTTATAATTGTTATAAATTAATTAATTAAATATTATTTATTAAATATTATTTATAAATTTAATTTGACAGATGAATATTAAATGTATTTTTAAAAGTTATAAATACATTAATCGATATATGATATCGATAAGCGTTCTATATTAGATTTAAAATGAAAAATATTCATTTGGGCTCTAAATGGGTTTATAGCCCAACTTGGGGCTAATAGGATCGGTTGGAATAAAAGGGTTTAAGGTGGCTAGTTGATGAGCTAAAGAGGAGTGAAAATGAGTGGTTGAGATGGAAGGAGATTGAGTAAAAGATATGCTCATAAGCTCTCTCCTTTCCTTCCTCTATTTAAACATCTTTTCCTCCATTTGATAAGGATATTTTTAGAGCCTCCATCCACATTCCTTTGCTGGATGATCTACCCTATTCCAACTCTCTAATATCCTAAGCTCGAATCAAATCAGTTCAACTGCTAATCGATAGCTAAAGGTCAACGGTCCAAGGAATAGCAATCTGTCTAATCGGAAAATGTTTCAAATGGGAGAGTTCATCCTTTCAAGATGTGCTTCAACGCTTTAGTTCTTAGGTATGATTTCCATTAAATTATAGTTTATAATCTTCTGAATAATATTTCATTATGTGTATATTATTATTATATTATTAATTAGGTGATGATTCTGATATGTATTAGTGTTGGCACAAGTTAGTTTTGTTATATGTATACAAATACTTATAAATTAAATAATAATAATTTTTTATATATCAGATCTTTATAGCTGCCTATTTTATATATATTAGTTACTATTTTATTAACATATATATATATATATAATTTAATTACTCATATATGGTTTATATTTAATTAAAATATGATTCTATTGATTATATAATTATATATATATATATATATATATATATATATATAACAATACAACAAGAGTAATTTTCGACAGAAAAAATTAATTTTTATAATTATTTATTATTATTTAAATTAATATACTACATAAATAACTCATATAAAATAAAATATGTTACAAAAATTATTTTTAGATTATATAAAATTAACTTATCATAAGATAAGCTCTTGGCCAAAAAATAAAAAATAAAAATCATTTTTGTTATTTTTACAATGTTTTTTATTTTTTTTGCAATTTAAGTAGGGTGTTTATAAAGGACACTTACCTCTTTTTATTTAAAAAAATAAATGTAACCAATGCAAACACAAAAATGGGCACGGGCTATAGACAAAAATCGTGCCATCTATCATATACTATTTTATCATCAAAAGAAGACATAAGAGATTGTTCCAGGAAACCACCTTCCTCTTAATTTTTTGAAGGCACACAAAGGTGATTTCATGAGCAGTCCTACACGAGTTCTTGAACTGTCTTTCATTCCTCTCCCTCCATATTTCCTCGATCACTGTTTTCAAAGATAGCGATAGGACACTCGAGCTTCTATACCTCCATCTCATTGCTAGAAAGATCATGTACCATTCTTGAGAGTTGTTAGCACTTGGGTGATGATAACCGTCGGCTTGAAGGATCCTCCTCCATATATCCAACCCAACATCACATTGAAAAAATAGGTGTAAGTTTGTTACATTCCCAGCTTGACAAAACCCGCACAAGGAGGAGCTCAGCATCCCCATGTTACATAGTTTTTCTTTTGTTAAAATTGCGTTTTCGAGGATCCTCCAAAGCAAAAGGTTCTGTCTTAGGGAACCTGAGCTATCCCACACTCTCGTATGCTATGGATCGATGCTGAGATTGTCATGATGCGTCAACAGCTTGTAAATGTGTCTAATATTGTTCTTGTAAGGTGGCAAGCCATAAAGATATGTGCCTTGAACATCTACAACTGGCTTGACAACTTGAACGTGCTGCCATAATGCTTGGATTCTCGGGTTGCTAATGTATGGGAGGCTGATATGTCTAGAGCAGTAATACTCAGAGATTTTAGCTTGAATGGGAATGCCGCTTTGAATCCTTTCTGAATAAGATAGTATGTCACCAGGAATGATTCCTTTTATGACCTAGGGAGCATGCCAAAAGGAGTTACTGGAATTTTTAAAGACAGCTAAAATCGTGTGCTTCTTCGGGTTATCTCTAGCTCTAGGACCTCCAAACCCAGCTTATATTTTGCTTTTCCTATAACAACCAGAAATCTTTAGCTCTAAGATAATGCTTACGGCACCAGTCTGTCCATATGGACTTCTTCTCATTGATAATATCATTGAGGTGGGAAGAAAAGGCTGCTTCATTCCATTTGACCAGGTTTATTATACCAAACCCTCCTTTATTTAGAGGAGCCTACATCTTTGAATAAGCTATAGGGATGGTTTTTCTTGAGTGCGGATTGCCAGACCAAAGAAAATGATTGCAAGCTCTATCAATCATGTGCAATAATTTCTTAGGGAGAATGAAGATACAAGAGTAACACACTTGCATTGAGAAACATATAGACTTGACGATCGTCAATCATCCAACCTGACACAGAAACCGGTTGTGCCATCGTGTAAGCATTCCAGTGATCTTTACATACATGGGGAGGAAGTAATGAGTTTGTATCCTATTAGAGATGAGGGGAACACCCAAATAGGTAATGGTGGAATGTTGCAAGAGTAACGAGTGCAATTCAACAAGGGCTTTCTTGGCCAGGAAGTCAAGACCTGATATGTATATAGTGGAGATGGGGTTCATAGAGAGGCCAATAAGATTGCTGAAGGGTGATGAGCATATTGTCAAGGGATTTTACATTAGGTTTGGTGAAAATTATAAGGTTGTCGGCAAAACAAAGGGAAGAAATAGTCGGATCACGACATTTTGGGTGAAAATCAATTTGACTACTTGAGTACTTGTTATTCAACAAGACTCTTAGCACTACCATAATAATTAAGAAGAAACATAAGTTTAAAGGATCTCCTTGGAAAATTCTCTGACCCTCTTGAAAGTATCCTTTTAGTTGCTTATTTACTTGCATGGAATACTTAGCAGTGGTGATGCAAATTTCGATCCATTTGATAAATCTTGGTGGAAAGGCCATTCTGGACATAGCATATGTGATTGCCTGCCATTTAATTGAGTCATACGCCTTTTTAAATCTATCTTTAGACAACACCTTGAGCTTAGGCTGGTGCTATCATAACCTTTAATTAGCTCATGAGACATTAGGATGTTGTCTATTATGCTGCGATATGATAGGAAGGCACTCTGGTTACTGGAGACTAAACTAAGAAGCACAACTTTGAGTTTGCGAGCCAGAATTTTAGATATATGTTTATACACTATGTTGTAGCAGCTGATAGGTCTATACTGGCTAACATAGGAGGGATTCTTCACTTTTAGGATAAGGCATATTATTGTAGAGTTAAGGCCATTAAGCATACGGCTGCTTTGGAAGAAATTGTGAACTACCTTCAAGAAATTCTCCCTAACAATGTCCCAGCATGCAATGTAGAAATAGGAGTTAAATCATCGGGCCCTCTTGTACTGGCTTTGGGAATAGAGAAAAGAGAAAAGAGCTTCTTTTATTTCTTCATCACTGATGTTTTGCAGGGTGTCTCTCTAATCATCAGTCAAGTAAGGAAGGGGCAGGTGGTCTATGCAATCAGTTTAGATGGACTGATAACCACTATTGTTAAGAAGATTTTTAAAGTGAGCAAACAAAATACCTCTGCAACAACATTATAACCATCATGCTTGAGGTTGTTTTCATACAGAATGCAAGGTATAAGGCTAGACTTAGTTTTACCCTTGAGGAAATTATGATAATATGCAGTGTTTTTATCTCCTTGCTCTTCCCACTTATCTCTTCACTTTTGTTCGAGCGTACTCGCTTCAAGTTGATGGGTAAAGGTAAGTTGATTGGTGAGATGATGTTCCTACAAGGACAAAGTTACATTAGATGGATTTTGAAACATTTCACTTTATACCTGAGCAAGTTCATTTTGAATTTTTGTGGAAAGCTTGAAGCTAGAGCCATGTTGTTCCTTACTCCAAGCTTTTAGGATGTGCTTAGTGTGTTTAAGTTTGGATTGAAGGAAAAATATAGGGTTGCCATAGGAGGGAATGGACCAAGCAGACTTGACTATATATAAGAATTCAGGGTGCTCTATCCATGCATTGAAGAATCGAAAAGGAGCTAGAGGTTTGATGTCAAGGAGCCGAAGGAAAGTTTAAGGGGAGAGTGATCTGAGAGAATTGGAGGGAGGACTTCATACATGAGGTTAGGCCAGGCAAAAAGGGCTAGATGGTCAATAAACAATCTATTGAGCTTAGAGTAGGTCCTCTCTCCGGACCTAGACTTGTTCGACGTATAGTAGTTTCCGGAGGACTCACACTCAAAGAGATTAACATTGAGAGTTGCTACATTTAGGGGTTGCAGTTGAAAGAGATTTAGGGCATTACCACCTCTTCTGTCATAAGAGTACATCATGCTATTCCAGTCTCCAGCAGTAATCTAGGGCTGGTTGAGGGAGTTGAGGCTAGAGAGGGTGTCGAGCGTTTGGAGTGTTTAAAGAATATATAAAGGCGCATATAAATTCAATACAAGTAGGCAAGTGCTTGACCAGAGTGTGGAAAAATTGGTTTGAGGCTGATATTGGGGTAATATGAAAGGTGTTTGGGTTCCACATTAAAAGAACCCTACCCAATGGTGATTCATTGAGATTATGCATGTAGCACCAAGTTGGTTGGATGTAGTTGCAAATCTAGTTGACATTATGAATACTGAATTTGTTCTCCAAGATAGCTATCATATAGAGACTATAGACAGAGATAAGTCTCTTTATTTTGTTTTGCTTGGATATGTCATTACCACCTCTAACATTCTATGAGGCTATGTTGTCAATCATGGGAGATAGATGTAATCTTATTTAGGGTGGAGGAATCTTGCATGGTGGTTGGGAGTTTGTCCTTCTGGATGCTTGAGATTTCATCATTTTGCATGCTAGTTAAAGGTATAATACTATCCACAGGGTCAAGTAGCCCCTTGTCCCGAAACCCTATCTCGTGATCCGTTTCTAGTGATTTTGGTGGAGACTTTGTGTAGCTTCTTCTTGATGGGAGATCTAGGTCTTCTTACAATGTCTAGGAACCGTGTTTTAGTAAATAAGGGTTGACAATTGTGGTCAGTGAAAGAGGTATGGGCATCAGTGGGTTGGTCATTAGGATGGAGGTTTGTTGGTTTAAGAATTTGGTTAGATTGATTGGTTGTCTCACCCAGGTTGCAAAATGAGGTAGTGGAACCATCTACTAGAGTTGTTGGATGGACCTGCTAGGACCAATGGTGGTTCGATTGACTAGATTGGATGTTAGGCAAGATTAGGGTGTTGGCTATATTAACTATGAGCTCAGAAGACTCAGTGACCAAGCTAGAGCTAAGGTCGGTAAAAGGAGTGGTGGATACATGTATATGCACGTTATGCATGTTAGAGGATGTAGGCGAAATGTCCTGATGGTAATGAAGATCGGTTGGATTGTGGTTGCCAAGAACCTGGGTTTCCTTGGATTGGTTGAAATGTGGTGAGGATACCAAGTTATCTTGATTAAAGGTTTTAGGGGAACTTGGGTTTTTATCATTCGATGTGAGTTTTGGGTCTTTGGTGTTGAGAAGAGGTAAGAACTTATTGTGGAGGGATAAATCTTACATGGGGGTTAAGATATTACGAGAAATTAAAGTGGTTTGATTGGATGCATGGTTAGGCTTGCCTGTAGTTTGGGGAACAGAACCATCAATAGCTATATCATTAATTTTTTCTCCATTATTGGTGCCTTTTGCATAAAATAATGGAGGATATGTGTTACTCCTAATGATTGGGGTAGGTTTCTGAACTTATGATTTAACTGGTTGATGTCTCTTTTATATCATTTTGTTCTTATCATAACTACTGCCCTTGTTATATCCCCTTCCTTGATTTTGAATTATAAAGGTTTATCATTAACATTAAATTTTCCTTTATCTTGTCAAGGTGCTTCTTGCATGATAGACTTCCCACATGAGTCGCTCAGGTGGCTAAAAACTTTGCAACGTTCACAGATCTCCGGTTTTCACAAGTATTCAACCGTGACATAAGTGTCTCTACCCTCGGCTACTTGAATTGGGATTTGATTTAGCAAAGGTTCGAGGGCTCTATTTCGACCAAAACTTTTGCATATTCAAATTACTCAAGCCTTTCCATGCATTCATCAAAACATATCACTTTCCGAAGATAACTAGCAATTCAATATATGCCAATAAGGGTCCAACGAATTGATGGTATCTTAGAGAGATAAACTCAAATCGGAATCGATCTCATAGTCTCTTGTATACTATCGATTGTCCGGCTCCATTGTGTTATGATGAAAACTTTCCTTTTGATAGTAATGGGGTCCTATTCAAGGACCTAAGCTCTCCTTTTTTTCATCCTCAAAAGAAAAAAAAGAAAAGCTTTCCATCTGATTTGTTTTGATACCATTTAGATTACCCCAAATAAGACGTAGATAAAATTATACCATGCAGTAGGAAAGAGTTGGGTCAAGAAAGAAACCGTAAGGTAGTTTTCCCAGTACTTAGTTTCGGCCTCAACAACTTCCCAAAGGGGGGTAATTGAGTTAGATTGTGTTATTTGGGTTTTTAACCCAGCAGGATCCAGGAGAAGACGAAACAACTTGATGAAGTTAGAATCACTACAACAAAAACATCTTTTTGCAACTGCCAAAAACAGTTGTAATAGGTCTATTACAACGGACAACCGCCCATCGTGATATCCAGAGTTGTAATAGATCTATATTTTTTTACAACGATCTTCGACAGTTGTAAAAAAATCTTTTACAACTGCCAGCGGCAGTTGCAAAAAAGAACTTTTACAACTGTCAATCGCAGTTGTAAAAAGATCTTTTACAACTGCTATTAACAGTTGTAAAAGACCCTTTAACAACTGCTATTGACAGTTGTGGTAAAAAAATGTAAAATAAAAATAATAATTTCTAAACACATTTTGCAATGCAACAAGAAATATTAGTAGATAATACTGCAATGTCAGTAAATAATACTGCAGTATCCACAGATAATATTGCAGTATCCATAGGCAGTATTGAAGTAAAATTAAATATCAATATAACAAAGTGAAATAAAACTAACTGCAATATCAGATTTAGTCAATACATAATACACATCACATTGTTATTTGCTAAATAGAAAAACGAATTCAGGGTACAAATATGTCATAGTCAAGAGCCTCTTAGGTTCTACAAATGCAAATAAAATAATTCTGGACTTACAGTGAATGTAAATACATCTAAGGGAATACAAATGTAGTTAAAAACAAATATGGACTAAAAGGAATACAACAGCTACCAGTCTTCACTAAAACACTTTTTCTTTCGGCGCGACATCAACTTACCTTCTGCTGCAACAACCATTGTCAGTCATCACTTCCCAATACTATCACAAACCAGAAAACACAGCATTCAACACTGATATACTATACATAACCACTTCACTGACTGCCGCTCCTTAACTACTACCAGCACCACCTATCTCCCATACATTCTGTTGCGGTCACCACCTACTGCTCCTCCACACAAAGCAAACTGCTCCACCAACAAGTCTCGAATACCCAAGATTCTTTAACTCTGCCATAATACAATCAACAAACAACAACAACATACACAGTTAGCCTATATCTTAAAAATAATAATTGAAAGGCTACTAATTTATATACATAAGCATAGCTATTTAAATAGTTAAGCTATATCACGCAAACAAGGCCAGTATTTCAAAAACATAAATGTGTAAGTTTATTATCATTCATATGTGCCCAGATTTTGAATGTGTCAGGCTATATCATATAAAAGCAAAACATGGACAGTATGTCCTTTATGCACTTAAGAATGTAGGCTATCGAACTTCAAAGTTCAAAGTAATTTACATACATCTTTTATTACAGAATATAACTTTAGAAAAATAGCATATCAACTATCAAACTAATTAGGCTTCAAATCTAAACAAAGGTATGCTGGCACATACATATGCGGCAATTCATGAACAAGTGGATTTTATTGGGTTCACAAACAATACATTAAGTATTCATTTCTATTTTATGTTACCAGTTGATAGGCGAAAGCAAACCAAGAATATAATACAACTTAACAGGAGCATCACACGGACAAAAAGAGTAAAGCATGGAACTAAATAGAGAATAGAAATCATGAATGCAAATTTCTTAAGTCGGGTTGATTTTTTTTCTTTTTTTCCAACAGTTCACCCACCGATGGACCGGTGTGGCTTCACCGGTCGATCAGTGGTGATAATATCTGGAGCAGATGCTCCAGATCAGCCTCCGCCAGCCACTGCTTGGATTTCCAACGTGGCTACCTCCTTTTGGATGCACGGTTGACAAGATATAAGTGCATGCAAGTCAACATTTAACTAAATACTTTGCATTACTCAATGGTTCTAGGAAATAAAATTAACAAGACTTATAACCTTAGGCTTTGCTTCTACCAGTAAAAATATCAAACTCAGCAACCATCCAAAATTCACCAAAACTTCATTGTGGTTAAATAGATGAAGACGCATAAGATTTTTTTTTAGAGAGATCAATGTGAGTGTTACTCACCTAAATCATTGCTGTAGAAATCGAAACCATTTCCAAATCCTCGATCACCACGCTGAACGCTGCCATGCCCATCTGCCACGACCTGCCTTCATCTTTAGTCCATTCAAATGCTGTTTAAGTTGTAACTTTATGCACAATGATAACGATTTATCATTATTGTTTGTTTTGCAACCAAAATAATATTATTTGTAGTCATCAGGTTTTGTTCTGTTGTGAAGATGTTCTAATTATTTTTGTAGTTAATGAAAGAAAGATAATAAAGTTCATTCTCACTGAAACTGTTATAATGGGGCAAACGCCAGTCGACTCAACATCACAGCAACAAAATAACAAACAGTGGCTAAATTGGCAGCACATTATTAATTTAAAAAAGATACTAAAGGCATGTGGGCCTAAATCGGGGGTAAAAAATAGAACCTATGAAAATAAAATATTATCATAAACTGTAAATGAGGAAAGATATGGCACAGATACAGTCTGTATTTGCCCACTGTTGGTGTTTCAAAAGCCATTTGGCTATTTTATTAGTATCATAGTTCACGTTTGATAAGTCTATCTAATGTATTGAAGAATTAAAAGTGATTATAAGCCGACACATTTTACAATGTTCATAAATAATACGTAACATGGTATAATTGTAGTCCCATTTATTCATTTATTAGGCATAAGGATAGTGGAGCACGCTTATAATTTATGGTAGCAAGGCTCCACTCACACAACACATTTAATCCCCTTGCCTGCTGACATCACTGCACTTCTACCTAGCTATCACTACTTCCAATTTACACTACTACACCATCATAACCTGCCTTACAAAAAGGAAAAAAAATCACTTATTCACATATGCATACCCTCCTCCAGCCACCTACCATCGCTTGACATCCTTATGTACTTCACACACCTAAACTATGGGACAACCCTTCATCTTTCTTTAAGGAAGTGTACTTCAATGATAACCAAATTTATTCCTTTTTGTTTACTTTGATATACAACGCTCATATTACACTAAGAGATTTAAGTTTCTTATCACATCAATTTTTTGTGGCATTGCACATTTGATAACTATTTAGTGCACAATGGCATTGCAAAATAAGAATTGAATTGTCTTCAGTAACACAAATATCTTTGGTAGAGATTTAAAATTTTAACAAACAACTTATTTAAGTAAAACAAATCTCCTTTTTTTCCCCTTCCTTTTTTCTCGATGCCCTTAATGAATATTCATATACATAATTGTGTATTACAAAATTCCAAGAACATATCATGCTATGTTTCAACTGAAACTCATTCAATAAAGTCAATCGCCATCTATAAAGCCAAAGTGAATTATGGACCAAGTTATTGACATAACTAGAAGAACACTTCATGACTTAATTTCTTTAAAATGGGTCCAAAAATGGCTATTAGATAACACATCTAACTTTGTAAACTGAACCGGTTTCCATGTTTTTATACCCATATATACAATTGGTTGGGTAAGAAACACAATGCCAAAAATTGAAACTTAATCTTATCAAAGCCTTTCAATGAAACTTAAGAATAGTTTGCAGCAGTAAAGTTCTTTCATATTACTACCATTATTTCCATGTTAACAGGTTTTCGAGGTAAAGAAAATGCTTATCAGAATAGAACCTAGATAATCAAACTAAATTATGGAGTTGTTCTCTTTTACTTATCAGAATATTCCACTCATAAACGTTTTTATAAGTTAAAACGAACTTAAAGTGATTCTGATGAAGACAGTCATAAAATCTCATTTGTATCTTCAAATGCGTAAGATAATGAATCCTCACTCCATTTTCACTTGTTTCAACACTGGTTGTTGCACTTTACTATTACAGTAGAGAAGTGCAATGTGTGAAAAACATGAATAAAATGTGGAGATTTCGGTTTCTTATTCTACTTATGATCCAGATATGGGTAAATCTACAGAATAAATTGCCAGGATAATAAACTTTAACGCAAAATTACCTCAAGAACAAGCCTGAACCTTTTGAACTTCCGGAGCTCTTTCGCAACATGACAAAGAAACCATTTGGAAAGCCGCTTCTCTTCGTTATCCCATTCATCCAAAATCACGCCTGAACCAACATTAGGTTTTTGCATCGTCGATATTTTCCTGTACAAAGAGCTCCATTTTAGTGCCGGTTTCTTGTTGTAGTCTACGGTTCCGTAGTTATGGATATGAGAAATTGAGCATTCAATTGGTTTGACATTGAGAAAAACCGAGGGGTTCAAGCTAGAAGATGAGAAATTTGGCAACTGGAACAGAGATGAAGCTAGGATGGAAACGAGAGCGCGAGCGGCAACGGCGGCGAGTGCAACGGAGGCCAGCAAGGGCGGTTTAGTTTCTTGGATGGAAACGAAGGAAGGAGGGTAGCGGGATGAGGTTAGGGTTTAGGTTTAGGAATAGAAATAAAAAAATTTGCGGCCAGCTAAAATAAAATGAGCGGTGAATGAAAAGGAGGGAGGGAAATCAAAATTATTTAGAGTAGAAAAATAAAGTAGGGAGACAACTGACGAAAAAAGTTGTTATAAATAATATCTACAACTGACACAAATTAAGCAGTTGTAACCGATCGCATATCACAACTGATGCATAAATAAAGTTGTTAAAAGCGCCTTTGTTACAACTGCTAACATAAACAGTTGTTACAGAATACCTATTACAACTGTCTGTTTGTGTTGGTTGTAAAGGAAAAGTTGTAATATGGTTGTTTTGTTGTAGTGAATGGCACAGAACTCAACCGAAAGGGCTAGAGCGACAAGTTAAAGAGAGCCAAGCCATATTAATAAAGCAATGACTGAGTTTGACTAAACCAAGAGACCAACGTCCGTTCAGTCCAATCAGAAGCCAAATGCAACTAGCAAGTAAATCATCATTAAAACACAGCAATGTGCAATTGGACTACTTGAACAACGTCGATACAAGGAAATAGGAATGCCAGATATCAAAATTCAGAAATAGACTAAGTATATGGATCGCTAGCGATCCATAAACTTCATCATTGGGTCGCTAAACAGCTATGGCACATAGGGAGCAAAGATGCCAAAAAGACAAAGCAAAAAATATGCTAAGTGTATGGATCGCTAGTGATCCATACACCATGGATTGCCAAAGATCCACACTTGGTCGTGAAATCTTGGCGAGCTAACTAAATGAAGAATGGTATAAGGAGACTAAGTGATTGGCTCACACACGAGCTAACTCAATGGATCGCTAGCGATCCATGGTTTTACCTCGGGTCGCGAGCCAAGGTTTGTTGCCTATTCCTATGTCCATCTGCAAACAGTTAGTAAACAGTGGCCCAGAAGTTCTCCGATCTCTTTAAATATCATCCTACCTGCAACATAAACTGGATCTTCTTCGGACTGGTTGCTGAAGCTCTGCTGGAAACATTCTTCACTCTCTACCTCCCTCACACAATCTCCCAAGGGATTCACTGTGATTCTCCAGTGGATTCCAACTCTGGGTATTCAATCTACTTAAAGATAATCAAAGTCTTGTAATCAAACACTTCTTGTAACAGCAATCAGTCTATAATAAAACTATAAAGTGGATGTAGGCTTTGTTAACAACCGAACCACTATAAAAATTCCTTGTCTTCTTTCTTTTACTGTTCTTTTTCTATATCTGTGATCTATGATATTGCCCTGTCAGAATAGGGCTGGTGCTTTCAAACTCAAACCAGGGTGTTGATCCATTTTTTTGGGTCAACGGATTGAGAGAGAGGGATTTGAAAGTTTTTGAGTTTTATTTTCCTGCATTCCTAGGCAATCTCTTGAACAAAGAAGTCCAGGAGCCGCTGCTTTTGCATCCAATCTGAACAGGAACTTCAACTGGGGCTTCAGAAGGTAAGGTTTTAGCTAGAGGTGCATTGGCCTAAGGCATGGTAGGAGGGATCTGGGGTAGTTTTGGAGGAGCGGCACTAGATGGAAGGGGGTCACGGTGCTTACTATAGGATCGTTGGAGATGTCTAGCATATCGGGAAAATATGGTGGGTCTGGGTGGGGGGTCAGAGGTGGGACGGGCGGCCAACGGACGAGGTTCGGGGCAATGTGAGGATGAAGGGGAAAATCTAAGAGGGAGTTAAGGGAAAAGGGAGAGGTGGAGGATGCCATGACTAGGGCTTCAAGCTCTGAGAAAAACTGAAGTTTTTCAGTACGAATTATTATTGTAATAGGCCAAAAATTAATAAGCTAATAAAAAATAAAATTTGACCGACAAAAATATGTAAAAAACTTTGCAAACATCAAAATATCATATATAATTTACTGAAAATTTAAAATTTTGAAAAATTGTTTCAAAAATAATTTTTTATTCATATTTTATGTAATTTCGAATGAATATTCAATTAAAAATATAATTTAAAAATAATAAAATTTATAATAAAATTTTTATGTGCCGCACACACAATTTGGAATTTATAAGAAAATTTTAATTTTGTTAATTAATATATATATTTATTTATATATTATTACTATATTTGTGTGTGTATATATTATTTTTAATAAATAAAAGTTATTTATCATTATATATACTAGTACATATATTGTTAACGGTTTAATATATATATACATTAATATTTAAATAACTTATTATATTTAAACAGATATATTTTAATAATATGCATATATATTATTAATATTTTATTTACAAATTTATATATATATATACATATATATATTTAAATATTTTACATTTATATAAAATTACTTAAACAAACTTTAAATATACATTTATGTATATATGTATGTGTGTATATATATATATTTGTAATACTTATATATAAGTAACAATTTATATAAATATAAATATTTGGACAACATACATTACATATCAGATGAGCTAACGTGTCCACTGCAATATAAATCCCAACATCTATACAGGGGCAAGTTATACCTTGCACTGGTTATCATGTTACACATGCTCACACACACGCATATGTATATGATACATATGTGTATATTTATATGTATTAATATATAAATTAAATAAAACTATATAATTTATAAATTTAAATAAAATAAAAGATTTTATTTAAATAAAATTTAGAAATATCCTAAATATATTAGACTTCATAGGCCCAATAAAGATCCAATAAGGGATTTTTTTTTGAATTTACCTATAACTTCCGTTGCGGGCTGGCCTAGTTCAAACAGAAATACATCTACACATCTCATGTTTAACTATTCTTCTCCAAAACATTCATTAAACCTTTATATTTGTTAATAAAAAATCCTTGTGGACCCCATCATACTTAAGAACATATAAATCTAAACCGAGACCACAAATTTGGGATTGGTATAGAAAGGTTAAGTATTACTCACATAGATTTTTAAGATATCTAGCTTTGATCTTTTTAATCCCATTTAGCTTGCGTTTTACTTATCTTCCCTCTATTTTCCCTCTTTAAGCTACCATCATTGAAGTTTCTCTCTAGCTTTTATTATATTTGAATAGGATGAAATGAATGAATGGAAAGGGTAATGTTTATTATCCCATAAAAATTGGGGCTTGTGCTCTCATACCCCTTTTCCATTTATTTATTTCCCTTTACTTCTTTTATTTAGCCTGCCTCGATCTTTTAATTTATTTATTTTGATTAATTATAAATTTATGGTTGTTACAGCCTTCCCTCTTTAAAGGAATTTTGCACCCGAAATTCAATTAGGTTTAGTAAAGATTTGTCCTTTATTCCATGCTTACCCTAACCATACTCATGAATTCCCAATTCATATGTATATAAAATGTGCTAGTGCCATCTACTGACACGATAAACAACCATAATATTCATACACACACACATATGATATACAACAGTACAAATAAATTTATAGATCATGCGCTAATCTGAAATGAATAATTCTAGATAGGTCTTCTTAACCTTATCCTCTATTTCCCACATGCAATCCTCCTGATCTGCACTCCACTAGACACACACTAGATTCACTACATTATTTCGAAGCTGCTTCTCATCTCGATCCACTATCCAGATCGGTCTGCACACATAGGTCATATTTGGCTTTATGACCAAGTTTTCTACCACACTCTGATTAACTACTGCATTCGGATCTCTAATGTATTTTCGCAAACATAACACGTGAAACACATTACGGATCCCTGCAAAAACACTAGGCATAACTACCACATAAGCCACCTTCCCAATCCTATCTATGATTGGAAATGGTCCTACATATCGGGGTGCTAACTTCCTAGCTTTCCTGAAGCGCATTACACCCCTCATCGGAGAATTTCATGAACACTTGATTGCCTACTGCAAACTCCAATTCTTTCCTCCTTGTTTCGGCACAACTCTTCTGCCTAGACTGCACTGCCCTCATTCTAGCCAGATCAATTCCACCCTCTTAATGACATCCTTCACCCCATCTGGTCCTAATCGAATCCTATCGCCTGCCTCCAACCAGCATGCAAGAGACTTACATGCCCTTCTATACAACGCCTCAAATGGAGCCATCCTAATATTGCTCCGATAGTTATTGTTATATGAGAACTCTACTAGATTTAAGTAATCTTCCCATAATCCATTGAAGTCTAAAATGCATGCTCTCGGCAAGTCTTCCAGAACCCTATTGAACCTCTCAGTTTGCCAATTTTTTTTGGATGGTATGCAGTACTCAGGCCCAGTTCTGTTTCCAACACCTTATGTAAACTTCGTTAGAACGCACTAGTGAACAACAAATCTCGGCCACTAATATTAAAGCTAGGCACCCTGTGCAGTCTCAGTATTATCTTCACATATATTTCTCCTAACTTCGGCGCAGTCCTATTAGCATTCACTGGAATAAAATAGGCACACTTAGTTAATCTATCAATAATGACCCATATGCTTTCACTCCCTTCCTTTGTCCATGGCAACTCATCTCGAAGTCCATAGATACTGAATCCCATTTTCCACACTGGAACCTCTAAAGGCTGCAGGAGCCCATTTGGCTTTTGATGTTCTACCTTCACCTGCTAGCATGTAAGGCATCGTCTCACATATTCTCGCATATCTTTCTTCATCCCTTCCCAGAAGATTCCTTTTCATATCTCGGTACATCTTCGTATATCCAGGATGTATGGTAAACATTAAACGATGGCATTTGTCCAATATTTCCTTCCGTTGTCCTTCCGCACTCAGAACATATAACCTTCTATTCTTCCGCAGTATGCCTTCTCTATCAACACTGAATCCCTTGGCTTTTGAGTCGAAGTTCCTTACAATGTCCGCATAGAACTCATCTGCAGTTTAGCTGTCCTTCCTACTAATGCAGGCCTGACTTTTAAGCATGATAGCATTCTGGATGCACTACTCGAACCTATACTAGACCGAAACTGCACATTATGCAAACAATGTTTCTAAAATGGTTCATTCCTCTATCATAGCCAAAACATAACTTTGCTATTTTTGGCTTAAGACATCAGCTATTTTGTTGCCTTTTCCTTCGGTATATTCTATCCCAAAATCATACGATGCTAGAAACTCTAACACCTCTGCCGCCTCCTGTTCAACTCCTTCTAAGAGAACAAATATCTCAAGGACTTGTGGTCAGTATACAACTCAAACCTCTCCCTCAAGAGATAATATTTCCAGATCTTCAATGCGAAGACTACTGGTGCTAACTCCAAATCATGCTTTGGATACTAAACTTTATAGAATCGTAATTGCCTAGATGCACAAGCAATTACTCTGCCCTTCTGCATCAATAATACGCCTAACCCCAAACCTAATGCATCGGTGTATACGGTCATACCATCATTCCCTTCAGGCATTACCAACATAGGTGCATTCATCAATCAACATTTCAGGTCTTGGAATGCCTTCCCATATTTTTGCACCCAAACAAATTGTTCACCCTTCTTGATCAGCCTCGTCATCAGCGCAGCTATATAAGAGAAGTCTTTAATGAATCTTCGATAATAGCCAGCCAATCCTAAGAAACTTCACGTTTTGGTTACAATCTTAGGTCTCTTCCACACATTTACTTCCTCCACCTTCGAAGGAGATACAGCTAACCCTTCTTCAAAAATCACATGGCCTAGAAATTTAACTTCCCTGCTCCAAAAATGACACTTAGAAAATTTTGTCTTTAACTTATGCTTCCTCAACTTCTCTAGCAAAAGCTTTAGGCAAACCGTGTGTTCCTCCTCATCCTTACAGTACACTAAAATGTCATATATGAACACCAACAAATATCTACCCAGCTTATCTCGTAAGATCATATTCATAAAGTCTACAAAGAAAGCAGGTGCATTAGTTAGCCCAAATGGCATAACCAACCACTTATATGAACCGTACCTTATTCTAAATGAAGTCAAATGAATGCTTTCTTCCGCGACTCTTAGCTAATGGAATCCTGTAGCCAAGTCCAACAATGAAAACACCTTAGCTCCACTTAGCTGGTCAAAAAGGTCATTGGTTCTTGGCAAATGATATCTATTCCTCACCATCCTCTCATTCAGCTTCCGATAGTATATATATAATCTCAATAACCCATCAGACTTCTTCACAAGTACTACTACTGTTCCCCAAGGTGAACAACTTGGTCGTCTGAAACCCTTTCCTTCCAATTCTACCAATTACTTCCTTGGCTCCTCCTTCTCCTTTAGAGGCATTCTACTAGGAGGTCGACCAATCGATTCAGTCCCCGGTAGCAAGTCAATACAAAAATCCACCACTCTCGGGGGTGGCAACCCCGAAACCAATTCAAACACATCTCGAAACTCCTTCACTATACATACTGCTCAAAGATCCCCTTCTTGCAAAGTTGTAGCAAATAAAACGTTCCTCTAGAGTTCTCCACCTTGTTCCAAGACCACATACACTCTATCTCTACACTTTATCTCCATCCAGTCCATTCCTAAAAGAACTCCAAAGCCAATGAAGTTAAACATGTAGGGATCATAGGAAAATTGACACTCATCTAACTCAACATCTAGGTTAGTGCATCTCAATCAGAGAGTGGCATACCATCCTATTGGATTTGCGACATGTATGTAAGTAACTAAATAGGTAACTTCTAGCCCAAGTCTATATACCAACTCTTTAACTATAAATGGATGTGTAGCTTCAGTATCAAACAGTACTGTAACTGAAATACTAGAAATTAAAGCCATACCTTCCAAGGCTTTCCCCTTGCCTCTTTCTTCGGAAGATGGACCTTCCCTTGGTCCCCCCAAAGCATAAACCTGCGCCTTAAGCTCTGGGAAGTCCTTTTTCAGATGTCATACTTTGTCACATTTGAAGCATTTCATCTTCCCAGATTCCTTGGGTACAGGGCATTTTAAAGCATAATGCCCTTTTTTCCATAGTTAAAGCATACAACCTATGTGTTAGCAACTGCACCCCCTTCCCCTTCTATGCTCATGTCTTGCCTTTCCTTTATGGGGTAAACTTCTTTTTCTGCTCTGCTTTAGGCCTCGCCTCTACTCTTCTCTACTCCCGGTACATCCCATCATACCTTCTAGCTATGTTAACCACAAACTCAAAAGGAGATTCTAGATGAGCCATTACCTTATGATCAAGACCTTGCTTCAAGCCCCTAATAAACTTCTCATTCTTCTTCATCGGGGTATTGATGATCTCCCTACCATACTTAGTCAACGAGTTGAACTTCTGGATGTACCCCTTCATTGTAAGGTCATACTGCTTCAGATCAATAAATTCTTTCAGCAGCACACTATGTTGAGATTCTGATATAAACTACGCCTCTAATCTCTATTTATACTGCTCCCAAGTGATCTCTCCCTCTAGGGTCTCAGCGATTACTGCTTCCCACCAATCTAGTGTGTCTTCTTGCAACTATCTTGATGCCAGCCTTCTCTTCAATGCATCATTCAATCCTAAGTCTCCAAATATGCGCTCACAACTTCTTAGCTAATTTAGTACTTCTACTACAGGCTCCTACCCTGTAAATGCCTTCACTTACAAATTTCTATAATCTTTGTTTACCTTTGGAAAATCCTCTCTCACCACCATAGGTCTTGCCTGAACTGCATCCGATGTAGCTTCCCTCAACATCTAAGCCATGAACTGCCTAAATAAGACATTAACATTCATGCTTGCCCAATTTGCTAGCTGTGCAGCTTCCTCTCCTTCTACTATTGGATTTCTCCCTCATTCCTTCCATTAGTATGCATATTTTCAGCCTCTCTCCTTACACTTACTCCTCCTATCATAACTAGTCCACTTCTCAAATCTATCTGGCTTTTTCTATTAAGCAAGTCTTCATCAGAAACGAAAAGATAAGCAATGAACAACAATTGAAGGATAGATATATCTTTCAATATATCTATATAGCAACTTACAAGTACATTACATATATATAGTAGCACATCCCCATCCCAGAGTGTTTATTATATTTATTATATATATATATATATTTCTTGAATATTGCTCTTATCATTTCTTAGCTCTAGTTAACTTAAATGTCCCTAACCCATGCTCTGATACCAAACTGTAACATCCCCCACTCGAAAATCGATGATGAACGCCAATGATGCTGCAGTCATCACTGGAATTATCTTCCAATGATAAAAGTGAGTTTAATTATTAGTTTACACAGATAAAGTTAACAGAACAGCTAAATATTTTCATTACATCAAACTTTTTCATTAGCATTCTTTACATATACTTCTATCACAATTAAACCCAAAGACGTGTCCACATAGGTGTCAAGTATAATATAAAATAACATAGTAAGGAGTCAGGTGAACATACGATGATGCAGCTTGTGCTCCTTAATTCAATGAAAACAAAAATCTTTATTAGCTATAAGCCTCCTGCTCTGTCTTCGATCTTCGTACTTTGGCCTTTATTACATATCTGTCTAATTCCATAAACTCAGCCTACTCAAATGAGCACTCGTGACTTTATGAGAATAATAATAATAATAATATGGGTCAAACATAAAGTCTGGTGTGAATAATACTAACCCAAAACAATCATATACTGAGATCAAACCGTATTGCACAGGTTGGGTTTTCCCCTCACTATTCAAACATCAAGAGTGGAACATTCAATGTATTGGTGCAATTTGTTCTTATTTGTGTCTGCATCTTATGCTTTCTTAAGCGCCCCCAATTGCTACACCCCCGGCACAATCCCCACTCAATTCCCAATTTATTTCACTCTTTTGATTCAATACAATACTTTACTACTGCGTAACTGCACATTCCCCACCTGGTTCCCCATTTAGATTATTCTTTAATCTATTGTATGGCTTACTACTCCTCGATACTATGCCCTACAAATCTTTGTACTCACTACTTAGTTGTTCGATACTACACCCCGCGTAGGTCTTACTTATTCTTCTTACACTATTTAATACTGCGGCCTGCGCAGGTCTTCTTATTTTTCTTTAATGATGTAATACCGTGCCCTGCTAGTTCTTATTCACTTCTCATTAACAATTTAATACTACGTCACATAAAGATCTTAATTATTTTCCCCTTTACAGATTTAATAATGTGCCCCACGCAATTGAATGTCTTTCTTCACCTTCCCCAGGTGTGCATTCATGAATGTATCTCCTCACCTTCCTAAAGTGTGCATCCACTTTAAACTTTTGTTTAAGTCATGGAACTATCCCACAACCCTCGAAAGTTGAATGTTTCTCCTCACCTACCTAAAGTGTTCATTCGAGTGAGTATCCCTACCAGGTGTCAATAGCCTTTCCAACCTTATTTCTAGCACAGGATCCCTTCCTCTTACTTACCTGGCTTCTTTCTATGTCCCAGCTAGTTTTCTTTTATTAGATTTCATTTTCTACTTTTCTTAGCGCAGTACCACCCTTCTCCAACATCGAGTGCCTCCCACTTTTCTTATTAAGTGTACCCTTCCCAATCCTGGCGTAGTATGATCCCTTCATATTATGCGTAGATCTTATTTACAATGTAGGACCGCCGCCCCAATGCCATTTCAGACAAACACTAACATCCCTGATAACGTCTTTACATGTGTCGTTATCTTATTTGTCCTTATTTTATTTTCTAATATTTGTAGCGTCCTTTTTCTTTCTTTTCAGCAAATGATTTGGATTTGGTTTCCCTTTTTCCCCACACTTATTAATATATTTTTCCCATAAAACTTTATTTCCATGTGCCCCCGTAGTTCCCCACTTGCCCCGATGAAGTACTTAGCAGATATTAATTTATTTATTTTTATAGAAAATCTCATCAAATACCCAAAAAATTCCCGAACACTTGTTCTAACATTCTTTAGTTTTATTTGGACTTTTAAGGGTAATTTCCTTACTCATTTTCTAGTTGCACACCTTCAACAAATCATATAAAATTATACAAGCTTAAGAAATTTCTCAAACTTAAAACCTATCTCTGGAATCATGATTAGAATATTATATAAAAACTTCTTCATATTTTGAATTTATTAAAGTTGGGAAAATACATCCAAATATCCCATATTTATCTATTCTTTCCCAAAACATTCTATAAACCTTTATATTTTTAATAAAAAATCAGTGTGAACCCCTCATACTTAAGAATATACAAATCTAAACCGAGACCATAAATTTGGGATCAGTATAGAAATGTTAAGAATTACTCACCAATATCTTTTAAATGTCTAGCTTTAGTCTTCTTAACCCCCTTTAGCTTGCATTTTCCTTATCTTACCTCTATTTGTTCTTTTTAAGGCACCACCATTAAAGTTTCTCTCTAGCTTTTATTCTATTTTGAGTACACTGAAATGAACGAATGGATAGGGTAATGTTTATTATCCCATAATAATTTGGGCTTAGGCCCTCATACCCCTTTTCCATTTATTTATTTCCCCTTGCTTCTATTATTTAGCCCGCCACAGTCTTTTAATTATTTATTTGATTAATTATAAATTTAGGGTTGTTACACTAAACCATTCAACTTACCAATTTTTTTATAAAAAACTAACACATGTCTGGGTATAGAAAAAATCATAATAATGCATAGTTTGCAATTCTCACATTATGGTCAACCATATACGAACCTTAAGCCAAACTAAAATAACAATTCATTCTCTAAGATACACGTACTTATATAACCATTCGAACACACCCACATTCAAACAAAAAGATAGAACCTTCCATTAATACATACATAAATTAGACATAGCTTGGTTCACCTAACATAGAAACTATGTGATCATTAGTCAAACATTCAAAGACTTACTATTAAACCCCAAATACTTACCACAATACATATATTATCCCAGAGTTCTTAAACAAAGAGTATTAGTCTAGTTTTTAAACCCAATCAAGCATTTTTTTTCTTCTTTATAGAAACTGACTTATAACATGGTCTGAGGGAGTTTCTTTCCATTCAATAAAGCATTGTGCAAAATTTATTCTACTTCTTTATCCCAAGTCTCTTTTATCTTTACATAACCTCTAACTAAATTTGCATTGAGCAAAACTAATGCACTTTTGTAGCTTGCACCTGACAATAGAGCAAACCATTCAACCAATAACTACAATGAAAGAAAAAGTGAATAATTAATTCAACTGTACATACAAGTTAATAGCCTTAAACTCTGCATAGTCATTCACCTTCAAACTCATGCGTGCACGAGGATTTTGTACAATATGGTATGACACAAGTTTGTCCCGACTCATGTAGTTGTCTTAACAGTCCCAAGGGTTAACGACCAGTGTAGCCCTTGAATTTGTAGACAAAATATGATTGTCCCTACTTTGACCTAACCAATATCCAATGTCATATATAACCTTGTACTGATTATACTTTGTACCATTACGATATGTTATAGGAGTCATTGGAGGTTTTGAAATCGGTTGTTTAATATCAAATAGCCATAACGCATGATTTGGATAGTAAGGCTCAATGATATCAAAGCACAATAAAATCCCAGTATAAAATGAATAATTTCATAACGGATATCTATCATGAACACCCGAGTATGGGTTCCACACAACCTACGTACTATTATATAGATAAGATATTATTCCAATTACAAATGCAATGATTGGTATATAGAAATAAAACAAACTTACATCGTATTATGTCAACATATCTAGTTGTTCGATAAGCCTTAGCATTGCATATGCTTGATTGCCACCAAGCTGAGTATTTTTCCACTTACATAAACATGGTTAAGAATATATGTATGTTAATTAATGTACGTTAATTAATAAACATAGTTTTCAAATTTTGTTTACAAATATATGTACGTTAATTAATTAGTGAAAATATGACCGAAAATCGGAACTAAAATTCGTAACGGTTTGACATATATAAGTTATACGATGTTATTTATGTAACTTGTACACCTTTGTGGCATGCACACACATATATTAACATATACATATACATATACATATACATATACATATAACAATGGTAGAAAAGTAGAATATATTTACATATGGTAAATATGGAAAAATATCTAAGATATTTATAAATTTAAAAAAGCAAACATCTTCTCACATCAAATCCGCCTTACACCACCATCAACTCCACATCATCCATTACATGAGGGGTGGGCTGCCGTGCGTTTTAGGGTGGCTTGGAGGGGATGGCAAGGGGTAGTTTCGTCCATCCATGTTATGATATTTTGGTTTTCTAAAATCCTATACATACCTCACCCCTTCTTCATATTTTTCACACAATTTTCTTCACTTCCTTCTCCACGTTATCAAGCTTATCAATATAGTAGTAAAATATCTCAAGGCAACTTCAAAACTCCTCCCCTACCTCTCTAATACCCACTGTCACCACTCCAAAGCCATGGCCGAGCCCACCACCAAGCAAACCCAAGGCCATGAGCATCCAAGGCCAAGGCCAAGCCCATTCAAGGTCAAGGAGTTTAATTTCGTGATAGCGAAGCTATAGTCAATTTTAAATTAGCTCGAGGGAAAATGAAGGTGAGAAACTCCTAAACTATAGTTATATATATTATTGGATGATATATATGTTTGGATATGATTGTTAATGATAGTTGTTTAATATGGTCGTTGACTAAAATTGCAAGTCCGTTAATACACGTCGATAAGCACAAAGGAAACCACTTTCCTTTATGTAATATATGGAATGTTTAAACCTCTTAAAATTGGTTTAACATGATTTAGAAATGTTTTATAAACATTTAAAAGTGTTTTGGAAATGTTTAAATGAATATTAAAAATTGAGTCAAAAATAGGCACGTCGTGTACCGGTAGTTCGTGATATCGCGCCGTAAAAGAAAAACGAATATATAGAATGTAATATAGCTTGGAATTCTTCAAGATAAGAGTTTTCCGAACTATTATATCCATAGTTTTCAAGAAAAGAAAGAAAATCAAGATTTCGATAAGTGGATTTTGAAATATGAATAAAACAAGTTTTCGAAAAAATCATGGTTTTGCAGTTCGGAATCCATAAAAAATTTCTTTAAAAATGATATTTTAAAATTGCTTAAAAATATTAAATAAATCTAAAAATCTTTTAAAATATTTTAAAAGTGATTTGAGTTATAAAAATGAATTTCCAAATGGTAGAAAAGTCATTTTGATCAATATAGCTTAAAAAGCACCATTCGTAGCACTTTTCGCAGCACTTTTCTATTACTTTTGAAATATAGTTTTAAACACAACCATTTTTTTTAAATCTTTTGTAAATGTTTTTAAATGATTAATAAAGTATTTTAAGGGTGATTTGAAGGATCTATGAAGTGATTAAATAAATAATGAAAAGTTAGTTGAGTATGTTAAAAGATTTAGGGTTGATCAAATAACTTGACCACCTTATGGGTGACAGAGAGATACCGTCTAAGCTTGAGTTTGGAAAATCAGTTTTCTGCTCTCCCTAGCTATCTGGAATGGCCCAATAGAGGGAATAGTAAATTTGATTTACTCGAAAAAAAATATTCAAAGTATAAAGGATATAATTTTCCAAATATAAATAACTTGGATTTTATAGAGATAATCTTCTTATACTTGGTGTTAAATTCCGAAGAGGGAACTCATACTATTTGTGGAATTTAAAATATGATTTCATCGTTATTCCGCCCATATTACCTGTTGAATACGGAAATTTATATTGAGTAGAATTAGATGATTTCTATGGATTCTTCTCACTTAATATTTGCCAGTTTTTGGATTAACATCCTAGATAACATGGTTTTAACTCAATCAAATTGTTGATTTTGAATTAAAATCTTTGTTAAGATTTAAATGAATAATTTTCCAAAAAGGGGTTTAATGGTTTCGTATATACCAGAAAGAAATGTTTAAAAAAATATATCTCTTGAAGGTATTTTTGATAAGCAGGAAGTAATAAATCATACATGGTAGAAATGTTTAACTCCATGTTTGTGTATCCTCGGTAGATTCCTCAAGAGATGCACTATACATAAGGTAGTCCCTTACCTTCCATTGTATGAAAATCCATTCTCTAATAAGTGCCTTCGGACTTGATTGTAAACCTATTATGCCGTCAAATTTAACTAATGTAACAATTTCGGCTAAGATTGATAAGTTTATTTGAAATGTATTTTCAAAGAATGTCATTAAAAATAATATTTCCCGATTTTGCATAAAAATTGTTTTGGTTATCATAAGGTAAAAACCCGTTCCATGTTTATGTGCGGCATAGTATTATGAGATACCTTTGTTTTCAAAATGCGTATTTTGAGTTTCTCACACCAGTCCCATAACTGACCCGAAGTTTATTTCCCTTTCCCTTAAACTCTGGGTGCCCTAATTTTCCCGGGCAACCTATTAGTCAGGTTTAGTTAGAAGCAATCTTGATGGAGCTCAAAGCATGGAGTTAGAAGATTCTTCTGAAGATTGTTATCTATTTTCACCACACTTATGTACTATTGTATTTTGCATTTGTAAGGAAAGATATTTATAATGGTCCATGTTTAACTCTGATAAATGTATTTAAATTTTCACTATAAAAATTATATATTGAAATAATATATGTTATTCAATTTGTGTGAGATTCTGTCCTGTCTTTATTTTCTTTCTTACCCTTGAAAATCCACCTCTTTGGCACTTGGATTTGCGGCACCTGAATACCAAGGATGTATTAGTGTTGATTTCCGAGGGTCGAAGAAACGGGTCTTTACATTTGGTATCAAAGCCTAGGTTGAGCGAATACCTAGGCTTTGGTAGCGGTAAAGTCTCATTAGAGATAGGATTAATAATACCCTAGGATGAGTAACTCATTAGAGATAGGGCTAGTAACACCCTAGAATGAGTTTGATAATATTATATATGAGCGTGTATCTATTAACAATGTATACAAATGATTTTGGGTTAAAATATATATCTTTTTGAGAAATGTATATATGTATATTTTTGAGAAATTTTAGTTAGATATAATGATTTAAAATTTTATGAAAAGGATTCTTGGAAGTGATAGCAATAAAATTGGGAAAACATTTTGGTGAAATTTTCAAAGGATTTTTAGGAGGATAAACCATTTTGT
The DNA here is from genome assembly GCA_030737815.1 of Allium fistulosum. Classification (NCBI taxonomy): domain Eukaryota; kingdom Viridiplantae; phylum Streptophyta; class Magnoliopsida; order Asparagales; family Amaryllidaceae; genus Allium; species Allium fistulosum. The sequence goes on from CM060906.1 coordinate 71,654,380, forward strand.
CATACAAAGAATTTTAAGTAAGAAAAGCTATCGTTAGAAGTGGATTGAACAAAGACCTCAGATTATTTTCTAAGTATTGGTCGAACATTGGTTTGAGGAAAGTAATACCAAGTGATTAGCAAACCTCTCTATTTAAAAGAAGATATGCTTAAGTAATGAGATATATATAACTCAACATGAGAATAAGTTAGGCTAAGTAAATTTCCTAGTACCTATATTTAAGGGAATGTTGTTTACATCGTAGAAACGATATGGAGAAAAGTACTCAAAAGAGAGACCTCAAGGGAAAATTAGGGCGAGAAGGACAACGTTATTATCCTCTCTAGCGATGAAGAAGAACAACCAAGATATCCGGATAGTAATGGTTGGCCCCCGATTGTGGGAGAGCATGCCCCGTACACTCAATAAAGTGAAGATGGGTATCCAATGGCAGAAATGCTCATACTACCCACGACTCCTAAGATGATTATAATTTCTAGTGATGACGAACCCGGCCAAGTCTTGGAAAGAATATGGATTGCGGATCCTGCTAGCTCCGCACTAGAACCCATAGCAGAATCTGAACCTATGGAAGAAGAATCAGAACCCATGAAAGAAGAATCAAAACCCATTGAGGAAGAATTAGAACTTATGGAAGACCCAATGCCATAATATCTAGCGAATGCAGCAATATGACATGGACTTAGATGGGGAGCATATTATTTGGGAAGAAGAATCAGTCAGCCTATATTAACTAGGACGAGATGGAGAGGAAATATGAAGAAGTATTGAAAGAGGAAGAAGAAGTTAAAGTGTTTAAGATTCCTTGGGAAGTTGGTGTGTAAGGACTTGAAGAAATAGAAGAGGGAGAGGTAATCCCGGGAGTACCAGTTGGTATGGGACTTGTTCCATGGAACCAAACTTGGCTACCCTATGTGGAGGGTGAGATGCAACCGAATGAAGATGGCAATGAGGCTAATGATGAACTAGAAAGCGATGAAGGAATTGGGGAAGTTTTAATAGATTTTGGACATTGGAGCACGCCATCAGCTTCAGATTCAAAGGAATAAAGGCGATGTTGAGTATGGTGATTAAGGGTAGCTCTATTTATCTAATATATATAGTAGTGTGTGGCTGGGGGTGAAATGTTGTTATAATTAGTATTTGTGCCCTATGTATTAGTGTTAGGAGGTCTTGACCCAGGTCTAAATTGGAATGTTGAATGTAAAATTATGAAGATATATAATATAACTATGATATTTTGTTTCAACTTCGTATTTACATAAATCTTTTAATGAGAATTCTCGAGGAAAGAAGCAAGAAAATATAAACGAAATATTTTCTTTTATAAGAGGAAATGGTATTATGAAATGTTTAAAAGACTTGAAAACAAAACCTTTCAAAAAATATTCTAGAGAAAATCAAAGATAAGAGAAACTATAGTATATGTATTAAAGAAATATTAAGTTTTGACTTAACAAAGGAAGTTTTATCAATATGAAGGTATTAAAGAAAGTATATTTTAATAGGGAAATTAAAAGATAAATTATCTTTTAGAAGAAAATAATTTCTTTCAAAAGAAGATCAGAGAATATTTTTATGGATGAATATTTTGAAGAAATAAATAATTATGAAAATATATTTGAACCAAAGGTAAAGATTTTACAAAATATTTTATAAATTTTTTTGAAGGGTTAATAAGCATGTATGAAGTACGTGGGTTATTTCATCGCACGATTATGATCTAAGGTTCGAGTACAGAGCTTTGAGGTGTTTTACACCAATCCGAATAAGGATTTATCACTCAATTCTTGATGATGAACATTGTTGAGGGTTTGTGTTTATATACTTGAGTTTCTATCATAGTTGAGAGCTATGCAAGGAAAACTAAAAAGTCTGATCGGTGTCTGCACTAGGGGATCGGGGGATCAATACTAGTTCGAAAGTAAAGTTGTGGATTTGAGTAGAAGATTGAATCAGATATTGTGTACGGATGATCAGTGTACATCGTACATGTGTAAGTTTAATAATAAATGTTTTGGGTAAAATCTTTGGGTTTTTGTTTTGGATAATTTCGGGGACGAAATTCTTTTAAGGGGGGGAGTATGTAACGACCTGTAATTTGATCACTTTAATTAAAGATATTTAAATTATTTTAAATATTCAAATATAGATTATTTTCACAAATAATCAAGTTTTGTGAAGTGAATGATAATAATGAACTTATTTTGGAGAAATATTCGTGAGAATATTTCCTTTGAAAATATATCGATAAAATGGCCGTAAATCGTTTTATCGATAAATAGCTCTATAATCATAAAACATCACGCACGGAGTTGGATATATACACTCGGTTTTATCATTAAACAAGAATATGAAACAAAATCAATTATTTTATTTTTGAAAATAAAATGTGTTTATGACATCCTCAATGATGCACTTATATTTAATAATTGATTTATTAAATTAAATTGAGATTTAATGATTTAATAATTATTATAATTATTCAAATAATTATTTAAAATGATGATAATTCATTTTAAATAGTTATAAAGTAATAATAAATCATTTGTAATAATTTTATAAGGATATATACATGATTTAAAAGTATAAGAAAAATTCGTATCGCTTTATGATATAATAGTGATTTTTGAAAATATTTGTTTTATATTTGCTAGTACGTTAGGCACGTCCGTTGGACGTATGTAAAGAGCACTAAGAGTAAATTTTATCTATTCTGAAAAATGGTTATGTGTATCAATAACAGTTGACATAAATAATATGTTAACTAACTTTTTTTACAGTGAAATAAGATAAACAAATGCATATAAAACTCGATGATATGTACAATTTAAATGAGAAAAATACATTAAGTAGATTTATAATTTATATTTTTTCATAAGAATATTCATAAGCTTGAAATGGATGAATGAACAAAATTTCTTTAACTTATTTCAAATTCTATATTATGTAGTTAAATTAGATACGTTATCAGGTGATGCCAATAATCACATAGCAACCTCCATTTTCAATAGAGCGGAATATGGAACAGCCAAGAATAATACACAAATTAGTGTCAAGTATCAAAGTTTAAGTGTCTTTATCCATTTCAACCTTTGTAAAGCTACTTTTGTATTGTTTTTTTTCTTTTTTACTTGAGTGTGCACTTTATTATGCATCGGGTAACTTTGTAAACCACCACATTGTAAGTAATGAATAATCATTGAAAAAAATAAAGCTTGAAGCACATGATGGTCAACATTATAATCAAATTGAATTTTTACATTGTCACATATATATAACATTTCTCAAACTGGAATGTTGCGTTTAGAATTATAGTAGAAAGAACGTGCTAAATCATGCATGAAAGGAAGTGACGTAATTGTCCTTAAATTCTTATTATAATTCAATAATAATGGTCATGGGTAGTGATGTAATTTTAAAAGCTTCAAATGAGGGTTTTCCTATTATATATAGATTTGTATGGTTTTATAATTCAAATATGATCATTTTTATTCATCTCAAATAATAAGAAAATAGTTTTCAAATTTTGTTTACAAATATATATACTGTAATTAATAAGTGAAAATGTGACCGAAAATCAGAATTAAAATTCATAACGGTTTGACATATATAAGTTATACAACGTTTATTTATGTAACTAGTACACCTTTGTGGCATGCAGACACATATATTAACATTTACATAGACATATAATAATGGTAGAAAAGTAGAAATATATTTACATATGTTAAATATGGAAAAATATCTAAGATATTTATAAATTTATAAAAAGAAAAAATCTTCTCACATCAAATCCACCTTACACCACCATCATCACCACCATCACCTCCACATCATCCATCACATGGGGGAGGGGGTGGGCTGTCGTGCGTTTTAGGGTGGCCAGGAGGGGATGGCAAGGGGTAGTTTTGTCCATCCATGTTATGATATTTTGGTTTTCTAAAATCCTATAAATACCCCACCCCTTCTTCATATTTTTCACATAATTTTCTTCACTTCCTTCTCCACATTATCAAGCTTATCAACGGCTTCTTATGTTAACAAATTTATGGAGAAAAATATCTCAAAAAGAAATTAAATAAGTATATTATATATATAGTAGTAAAATATCTAAAAACAACTTCAAAACTCCTCCCTTACCTCACTAATACCCACGACCACCACTCCCTAAACCACCAAGCAAACCCAAGGCCGTGAACATCCAAGGCCAAGGCCAAGCCCATTCAAGGTCAAGGAGTTCGATTTCGTGGAGTTTTATTTTGTGATAGCGAAGCTATATCCAATTTTAAATTAGCTCGAGGGAAAATGAAGATGAGAAACTCTTGAACTATAGTTATATATATATTATTGGATGGTATATATGTTTGGATATGATTGTTAATGATGGTTGTTTAATATGGTTGTTGAATATATTTGCTAGTCATGTTAATACACGTCTATAAGCATAAAAGAAATCTCTTTCCTTTATTGAATGAAATGGTGTATATGTAACGTTTAAACCTCTTAAAAATGGTTTAATATGATTTAGAAATGTTTTATAAACATTTAAAAGTGTTTTGGAAGTTTAAATGAATATTGAAAATTGAGTCAAAAATAGGCGCGTCGCGCAACAGTAGTTCGCGATATCGCGCCGTAAAAGACAAACGAATGTATAGAATGAAATATAGCTTGATATTCTTGGAGATAAGAATTTTCCAAACTATTATATCCATAGTTTTCAAACAAAGAAAGATAATCGAGATTTCGATAAGTAGATTTTGAAATAAGAATAAAACAATATTTCGGAAAAATCACGGTTTTACAGTTCGGAATCCATAAAAGGATTTCTTTAAAAATGATATTTTAAAATTATTTAAAAATATGAAATAAATTCTAAAAATCTTTTAAAATATTTTAAAAGTGATTTGAGTTATAAAAATGAATTTCCAAATGGTAGAAAAGTCGTTTTGATCAATATTGCCTAAAAAGCACTATTCGTAGCACTTATCTATAACTTTTGAAATATAGTTTTAAGCGCAACCATTCGTTTTCAAATATTTTGTAAATATTTTTAAATGATTAATAAAGTATTTTAAGGGTGATTTGAAGGATTTATGAAGTGGTTAAATAAATAATGAAAAGTTAGTTGAGTATGTTAAAGGATGTAGAGTTGATCAAATAACTTGACCACCTTATGGGTGATAGAGAGATAGAGTCTAGACTTGAGTTTGGAAAACCAGTTTCCTGCTCTCCCTGGTTATCTGGACTGGCCCGACGGAGGGAATAGTAAATTTGATTTACTCAGAAAAAAATTTCCAAAGTATAAATGATATAATTTTCCAAATATAAATAACTTGGATTTTATGGAGATAATCTTCTTATACTTGGTGTTAAATTCCGAAGAGGGAACTCGTACTATTCATGGAATTTAAAAGGTGATTTCAACGTTATTCCGCCCATAGTACTAGTTGAATACGGATGTTGATATTGAGTAGAATTAAATGATTTCTATGGATTCTTCTCACTTAATATTTACTGGTTTTTGGATTAACATCCTAGATAACATGGTTTTGACTTAATCAAATTTTTGATTCTGAATTAAGAAATCTTTGTTAAGATTTAAATGAATAATTTTCCAAAAAGGGGTTTAATGATTCCGTATATACCAGAAAGAAATGTTTTAAAGATATATATATCTCTTGAAGATATTTTTGATAAAAAGGAAGTGATAAATCAAAAGAATAATTCTCTAATTACTTTACATTTCTTTTATCGATGATTGGTTCGAAGGAATCGGGGTCGGATTTGGGTGATTCCTATCCGAAGACCACTTCGAACCAATTTACGTGTCCAAAATTAAAAGACATGGGATGATATGATTTGGAAGATGGAATGTAAGGCTGCTTGTTACTGACTCTCGAGGGAAATTTCCCATATCATATTTATGTGACAGTAGTTCTTCATTTGAGATCTTCGATGCAAGGGCTCCTCGCTACTAATCCTAGGGGTAATCCCTGAAAGGATGTGGTAGGAGAGTTCCTTCGATTTGTCTTTTCTTGGACCACTTGTATGGACGAATGTCTGACGTTGCATTTCTAATTACATAAATTGATCTCTATGAACGTATTATCTGTTTGGTGGTGGAGAAGACAACTTCTCTTAGCTTAACACCCTTTCCTGAGACGTACGAGCTCAAGAGTTATATGTTTGTAGAATTCAGTTTTGTGATTTTGAATTGGCAATATGGCATTCAAAGTGAAATGTGCTATGTGAAAGGTAATCGCTACCTCAGGCCTTATTACCAGGTAATGGCTTAAATAGGGTACGCCGTAAGGCTATGTGGTTTGCAGCCATTCGAGTATGATCGTCACCTTTTTAGATTACTCTCTATTTGTCGAGTATGTCTTGTATGCTATGGGGCCCCAGATAGGTCAGTAACTACCGGGGTGATGTCATATTCGGTTTCTATCCAGGCCATGAATGAGTGCCAAATAAGAATAGATTGGTCTTGCCAGATGCGAAGGATTGTTTGTGTATCCTCGGTACATTCCTCTAGAGATGTACCGTATGGAAGGTAGTCCCTTACCTTTCATTGCGTGGAAATCCATTCTCCAATAAGTGCCTTTGTACTTGATTGTAAACCTATTATGCCATCAAATTTAACCAATGTAACAATTTTGACTATGATTCATAAGTTTATTTGAAAAGTATTTTCAAAAAATGTCATTAAAAATAATATTCCCAGTTTTTGTGCAGCAAATATTTTGGTTATCATAAGGTAAAAACTCATTCCGTGTTTATATGCGGTGTGGTCTTATGAGATACCTTTGTTTTCAAAATGCGTATTTTTAGTTTCTCACACCAGTCTCATGACTGACCCGGAGTTTATTTCCCTTTTCCCTTAAACTCTGGGTGCTCTAATCTTCCCGGGCAGCTTAGTAGTCAGGTTTAGTTAGAAGAAATCTGGATGGAGCTCTAAGCATGGAGGTAGAAGATTCTTCTGAAGATTGTTATCCATTTCCACCACACTTATGTACTATTGTATTTCACTTTTGTAAGGATAGATATTTATAACTGTCCATGTTTAACTCTGATAAATGTAATTAAATTTCTGCTGTAAAAATTATATGTTGAAATAATATATGTTATTCCATTCGTATGAGATTTGGTTCTATCTTTATTTTCCTTCCTACCCTTGAGAACCCGCCTCTCCAGCACTTGGATTTGCGGCACGTGAATACCCGAGGATGTATTAGTGTCAATTTTCAAGGGTCAAAGAAACGGGTCTTCACGCATTGTATGAAGGGTGTGTAGTAGCTTTAGGAATCATCAGAAAGTGATCACATATCCAAGCCTAAATAGTAACATTAAATTTTCAATTTTAATATCATATCATTTTGCTATTATTCCATATATTATTAACTAATGTGTATAACTAGTGCTTTTTATAAATCATTACCATTAACAGAAACATATATTTGTCTGCTTTACTTCTCTCTGTGATGCTAGTCCAAGCTATCTATGTAAGTGTTGAAATAGGGCCAGCTCGCAGGGAAAGAAATGAGTGAATTTAAAAAAAATACCATTTTGGATCTTTATTTGGTCTATGAAGTCTTACTGTATAACAGATCTAATCTAATAAATTTCAAATAAAATCTTATTTTGTTCAAATTGTTAAAATGGAGATTTAAATATAACTTAAACTTATATGTATTATAATAAATGTATCAAATACATTCATTTGTGTGAAGTGTAAGTGCGGTATATAAGTGGTGTATATATGTGTATATAAAACATATATAAATGAATTTAGAGAAGAAAACCATTTGTTTTCCTCTCTATGTGCAATTAATAATGACAAGATATCGCAATATATGAAGAGAGAGAAACCTTTCGTTACTCTTCCTCTTTAATTGTAATAATTAATGTAGCAAATGACATTTATAAATTATTAACCAAATTTACACACACCTTTATTGTCCAAGTTTCTGATTAATGAAATATATGCATGCATCCATAATAATTATATATATATTTATTTATTTATCTCTGTGTGTGTATCTAAAGTGAAAATCGACTGGTTGTCTTAAATAATTTGAAATCCAAAATTAACATTAACTGGAATGATTTCAATTAAAGAATGATTTGACAACAAAAGGTTACTACACAAATCCTCTTACAAATTTGAATTAAACTAAACATGCATATTTCCATGTACATGAATGTTACAATTTGATAATTTAGATCAAAACAACATATATTTGCAAACATTGTAGCATATGAAATATGTATATATACATTTACAAATAAGTTTTGAATTTGAAGTTAACCGTTTTGTTAAACTTTTAATTTATGAAAGAAATAATATTTTATATTTACATGAGACTTTAAATATAGAAAATCATAAAGAATTTAAAATTTGCATTGAAGTCCATTCATTAATCTTAAATTAAGTTTTTTTCTTAAACAAGGATTGAAACAATTATATTCAACTGTTTACCATATGAAATTAAAGATTAATTTCAAAATAGTAGATAATTTAACATTTACAATTTCTTTGCATTTAAGTATGTAAATGTTATATAATTATATTTAAAAAAACTCATTCAAAATTGTATTTCAGTTTCATTAATTTCCAAAATAAAATAAAAGAAATTTGGATAAAGTAGGCATGTGTAAATTTGTGATAAGAATTTACAGATTTAAACAATACAGAGAATAATGATAAGTTATCAAAAGTAATATGTGATTCAAAACACATCAATTTATCATAAACATACATTAGAGGGAGATGATGAACATACATAGATTTAAATCAAAACAATAAAATAAAAACGTTTTAATCAAAATAGACATAAGGCAGATTTAATTTACATATGACAAGATGAATAACTAACCATGAGGTGAATTATAGAAAATCAAATTATATCAATCATATAAATACATAAATTAATTTAAATAAGAAAATTACGTTTGGATGTAGCCAATAAACCACACCTTGAAAAATGAATCAAAACTAATAGATTCAGAAATCAACCTTTATATTTATCAAGGATTAAGAGGGAGAAACCAGTTTTAATGAATAGATTTGATTGTATTTGATTTTTGGAATTTTTTGAAGCCATGGAAACTCTCATTTTTTCAGCCATTAGAGAGAAAGAAGAGAATTGAAAAAGTTACAGAAAGGAATAATAGCCTAAATGTTATGAAAAAGAATGAAATAAAGAAGACAATCAATGCCAATTAAAGAGAGACTTTCTTCTTTTTTATATTATTCTTTTCCCTTTATTAATTCCTTTGAAAACTTATCCTCTCTCTCTTATGTGGTCGGCCAAACATGGATGAATTACGGAGCTCAAGTGAACCCAAACCCACTTAGCATTTATTTCATTTAAATCCAATTTAAACAATCAATTGATATCATATATCAATACGTGCGTTTATAACTTTTATTTATGCACTTTATTAAATTCTATTGGTATATTAACAAACAAAATAAAATTTAATAATCAATATTTCAAAAATATTAATTAATTTACGATTATTATAAATTAATTAAATCATGTGGTTTATTCAGAGTATTTATTATTATGGTTGTGCGACTCAAAGGTAATTTAGTTAGCGATTAATATAGAATAATTTGAATATTAACATTCACAGGTTAACTTAGCTTGTGGTGTGACATTTTGGCAGAATTTATCACTTACACATCTTTTTGGTAAAATCCAATTTTACTCATTTAAGCACTACTCAGTAATCATAATCATCTACACCAATTCTCTTCATCAAAATCATATCACTTTGGACTTATGTAAATTTGGTAATGGTGAAAATTCCAATATCATCCATATTTAACTTTATAGTCCAAACACAAAGTCTTGGTTTAATAATAACAATTATTATTAACCGAACTGCTCTGACCATAGACTTTGACTTTAAGTTGACTTTAGCTGACCTTGATACTAACCTCATATGACCGAGGAGACAAATCCTTTCTTGAATAGTGTTTCACTTTCAATGCTTCCACTCGACTCAAATATAACCGTTTGATGGATACCATATCATGATTAACTATAATCGAAGTGGAGTTTCCATGTTGAAGATCTACAGTATTCTCAAGTCAAGAGAATTGTGTAATTTTGTCACATTGATATTTTACTATTTGACCTTTGTTATACAAACCAACAGAAAACTATCGAGTGAGTCATTCCATTGTTATCCAAAAACTATCAGTACGTAATCCCTTAGTGTCTCCAGCATTCATAAGTAATACGTTTTCCAACGTTTGGAGAGCGTTATGCACTCTAGCCTCAATGGATGCATCAATATCCAGTTTTGATACATCATGACTAGGAATATTTAAAACGGTATGTTATTTTACTGTGACAAATCACTCATGGTTACAACATATTGTAACTATTATCACAAAACATACTATTTATGGATTTTTTATTAAATATACTTTTAATTAATTAATATAACTCATTATATTAAGTATAATAGAAAGAAAGCAACTTTATTTTGAACAAGATTGGTTATCGAATTAGATATATGTTACAAATTACATAATTGCCCCTAGGGCATATCCCTAACTCTACCAATCTCCCACTTGCACTTGGGGTCAATTATGGAATCTATATCACATCCATTTTGGTTAATTTGATGAGAACAAATCGGGTTAGACCTTCGTGAATTGATCTGCTATGTTGGTTTAATTATCTGCTATGTCAACCAACTCTCTCCAAAGCTGATAAACTACTTCTATCATATAGAACTATTCGGAGTATATTTCTTGACTTCTACTCTTATTATTACATTATTATCATATAACAATGACTAGTATCTTAATACATGGAATCTCCCCTAGCTAAGTTATAAATTTATGCATTTATATATGTACCTTACTTTTATTGTGGCGCTATTCAAGGCGATGTACGTAACCTTTTCATTGAATCAGCCACAATGTTTCGTTTGGACATTTCTAACTTAAAACTTCTTAATTCTAATTTATTATTGACATATTATACTCAATATCACTTATGAAATTTGATTTCGAACACTCCTTCATAAGGAGATCGTTATTTCTGTAAATAATTCTCTAGTATTTTATAAATAAATGGGAACACCTCAAACAACCATCTAGTGATATCAACTTGGATTTGATATTTGCTTCATCTATCAAATACATAAACAAATCATGATATCGTAATAACTCAACATGTATGCTAATTCCTATTGCCAATGCATAAGGAATCCATTTTAAATATTCCTAGTCAAGATGTATCAAGACTGGATATCGATATATCCGTTGAGAATAGAGTACGTAGCACTCCCCAAATGTCGGGCAGTGTATTACTCATGCTTGCTGGGGACACCAAGGGCTTACCTACTAATAATTCTTGGATAACTATAGAATGACTCACTCGATAGTTGTATGTTGGTTAATATAACTAAGGTCAAATAGAAAATATCGATGTGACTAATTTACATAGTTCCCTTAACTTGAGAATATAGTTGATCATCAATGTGAAAGCTCCGCTTTGATTATAGTTAAATCGTTGCATAATGCCCATCGATGACTATAGTTGGGTCGAGTGGAAGCAGTGGAAGTGAAACACTATTCAAGAAAGGATTCGTCTCCTCAATTATATGAGGTCAGTATCATGGTCAACTGAAGTAAACTCAAAGTCAAAGTCTCTGGCCAGAGCATTTCAGTTAATAATAATTGTTATTATTAAACCAAGGACTTTATATTTGGACTATAAAGTTGAATATGAACGATACTGGAATTTTGACCATTACCAAACATAAATCCAAGCTGATATAGTTTAGACGAAGAGAATTAATGTAAATAACTGTCACTAATGTGTAATGTTTATAATAGGTAAAATTGGTTATTGCCAAAGGATGAGTAAGCGATAAATTTAGCCCAAATGTCACACCACTAGTTAAGGTGATGCGTGAAGGCTAATATTTGAATTGTTGATTTTAACCGCCGACTGAATTTACACCTTTGAGTCACACAACCGAAATGATGGATATTTCATAACAACCACACGATTAGTTAAATATTAATTGTTGAAAATTAATTAAATTAATTAATATTTAAGAAATATTAATTATGATTATTTTTAAAATTTATTGGATGCCATTAGTATTTAGTAAAGTGCGTATATAAAAGTTATAAACGCACGGTAGAAGGTTTAAATTCGATTTAAACAAGATAAATACTAAAATGGATTTTGAATAAATTAAACTAATTAATATTTATGAAATATTAGTTAATAAAAAATTATTTCTTATTTAATTTGCTTGATTTCCATTAGTATTTAATGATGTGCGTATATAAAAGGTTATAAATGCACATATTGATATACGATATCGAGGAGAATTTAAATTAGATTTAAATGGAAATAATACAAATTGGATTTTGGAAACATTTTGGACACACATCCCTATATTGTAGGGGGCTATAATGTAGGGAAAGGGAGGAGTTTTTAAAATAGAGATGAAGAGGCAATCTTAATTAAAGAAGAGAAATAAACCATATATTGAATACACATTTTTTCTTCCTTTAGTCAGATTTCGGTACGTCATTTTTCTTTTCTTCCTCTCCAAAGAAACTCCAAGCCAAAATTTTAATGGTGGAAAAGACTTCCAAACTCTAAAATTTTATCAAGCAATGTTAAATAAAAATTGCATGGTTATCTCTTGATTGTTGCAGGTCTAGAGAATGATCAACCAGATCTAAGAATTGTTCTATCTTTCAAGGTGTTTCCCTAGGCTTCATCTATAAGATGAACTCCTATTTTATTTATATGTTATTTCTTTATGATTATATGTTTCTATTCTTCACCTATTCCATTGATTCATTTGTATGTATTTGGAAAATGTTTTAAATATTTTGTTTATTCCCTTGAATAAGCTTTATCCTCATCATCTTAATATGATTAAAATCATCTTATTTACATTCTTTGTTATTCACATGTCACCAATGATAATTATTATGGGTCTATCCCTATTTTGTTTTGTTGTTTATGTTCTAATTTATTTAGATCTATTTTTCATTATCACGATTCATACATGCATGTGATGTCCGATTCTTTAATATAGAAACTCTTGTTTGAACAACATTTTGAAATAGTTCGTTTACATAAAGTTTAGTTTCATATTATAAAATTAAAATCTAAAGATTCTCTCTCAAGTCATTTTGAAATAACTTTGTTTGTTGTTTACATTAAATTTTTGGTAGACCTGAAATGCTTAAGTTGGTTAAAAAAAGGAAAGCTAGCAATTTGATTGAACTATAATGTTAAATTACCTAATATGTTTTTATTGCTTATTACATTTTGTGCAAATCTGAACAAAATACAAATAATATTTATTTGAAAATATTTTGGAACATGATTATATGTTTTGTATGGTTGTTGATTTGGATATAAATCTTTTCATCATTGTACGCTTAAGAAAAGGGATTTTTATTATTAGAAGTGACTTTTATGCAAAATGTCACCTGCCCCTTTTAACCATTTTGTTAAGGTCGGATTTTTATTACTAAGCATAATTTTCAAGTACACACACATCTAATTGCATGTCCCTTTGACTTAAAGTTAATGAAACATATTCTTGTTTGTAACCATTAATTTAGTTCCAAAATCTTATCAAATTAGATATTGTTTTAAGCTTTGATTTCATAGTGTATAAACCGGTTAATCTTAATTTTAATATATATGTATATGTATGCATATACATATGTATGTGTATATGAGACTTGTGGGTTGTAGAATTATGGATCTTAAAGTTAATTAAACACTAGAGAGGGGGTGAATAGTGTGTTCTAATCTTTGTAAATCTTTTTAAAATTGTTTTAAGATTATTATTAAATAATGCAAAATGAGCAATCACAAATGCAAACACAGATAAATATAAATGCAATAAAGTAAAAAATAAAGAATTAGAGAGATCACACTAGGGATTTTTTTACGGGTTCAGAGTTACCATACGTCCAGTCCCATACAATTGCTTATACATATTTCTTTTCAAAATGCCAATCTTTCAACGGGCAGAAGGCAAACCCAATACAATGAAGACTGAATTGATTATGGTTGAAATTGAGAAGATTTGAATAAGTTTTTCACTAGAAATTTTGGCAGAGTAAAAGAAGAGAAAATAATAAGAAAGTAGTTGTTAAAAATTCATTTGAAACCCCCTATATATAGAGAATAAACAGATATGTCCATCCGTGAAGAGTTACGATGAATAAATACTTCATTTCAAATTTTGAATTTCAAATTTGCGGCCTATATGTCAACATATCCCTTTGAAGTTTGAAAATTCTTTTATTTTAAAATGTTTAAAAATCTAATGCTTTGTTAAATATTTTGATACTTTGTAAAATAATTTAAATATAGTTTATAAACATTTTAAACTTTGAAAAACTTTTATAAAATATTTTTGAATATACTCTAAAAATATATTTTGGTTTTTTAAAAACAAAGGATAAGAAAATGGGAAATAGAGATTAAAGATTCCTACCAGGGACTTTAATAATATTCTATAACTCTAATACTATACTATAGTCTTGAAATCTTCATAGTTTGGTCTTTATACTCATGAGTTTTTATGTCTATTCTTTGAGTCTTTATACTGTACAGTCTTCGATTCAACACCTGTATAATATCCTGCACTATATACTATATAACTTGGCAAAACATTAGTATCCATATTTTATATGAATTTATTTTTGTTACCAAGGTTTTTATCATCAAAATCAATAACTGAGGTATTAACAATCTCCTCCATTTTGATGATGACAACCATTAATGTCCTGTATATAAAATATGCTAGAACTCCCCTTGAGTTAGATAACTCCCCCTGAATATATGCATATGTATATTTTATATTTTTCCCCCCCTTTGTCATCAACAAAAATGGATGAAAAAGTGAAAGACTCCCCCTAAATGAAATACTTTAGAAACTATAGATTCAAAAAAAATGATGATAAATGATGAATATATGATAAACAATAAATTATTCTATATTAAGCATGATAATGTATGATAATAAAGTAGATTTTATTTACGTAATCCAAACAAATTCAATTATGTACAAGTCAATCAAAACAAATCAAACATACAAATTCAAAAAAATCAAAGCAATCAAATTCAATCCAATTATTCAAACTAAACCAATTAAACAAAATCCTAAGAATATGTATGTATGTATGTACACACACACACACACATATATATATATATATTCATATCAAATCCAAACCTAATAACTAAACATTTCGAGGAACTTCAACCAAACCGTCGGACCCAAAGATTGGATCTACTTTGATGGCATCATGATATTCATTATCCTTGTTAACAATGCACTCTAGGTTATTTGATGGTTCGTCTTTGATTAAGGAAGAGATCATCCATCGAATGGCATCAAAATGCTTTTCTTGTTCCTTGATCATTTTAATTTACGATGGTATGGAAAGTATTCTTTCTATACTTAACATCAAATTCTGAGGTATGAAAACTCGTAACTATCTTGAGAATTAAGAATGTGTATCATGGCAAGGTTAGTTTTCTAACTTGTTTGATTTCATTGTTAATTGAGAGATAGTACCGTTTGAAATCGGGAAGTGGTGGTAAGTATATTTGGTCTAATTTCTATACGATCCATTTACTTCCACCAAAAGTGTTTTGGGTTTATTGTTATAAATGTTTTTAGATTACATTTATTTAATCCAAACGAGTATGGTTTTGAAAAAGAAATATATCTTAATATTTGTGAATATACTTACCATTGAGATAAGTATATGTGTACATTTTCTATGTATTGAAAATGTAGTGCTTTGTGAATATATATATATATATATATAATATTTATACTATTGATATAAGCATATGGGAAAGTTTCCCTAAATTTGAAAAGTGAAATGCTTTATGAGTATACCTATATAGTTGTTACAAGTATATCAATATTTCCTAAGTATTAAAAGTGTAGAGAAGAGTTTTGTGAATATATCTTTGTAAAGGTATTTCGGTACAAGAATTTACAAAGTGGTTATAATTAATGAAGGGATTAATTAAAGAGGCTTTGTGGTGCTTATGTGCTTAACCAGTGTTATTTTCCTTATGGAATTAAATCTCAGGTTGTGTTGTTTGTTACTTGATAGTTAAATGTCAGACTATCAAATGTTGGCTAGTTTTTAAATTATCGTTATCGGTTTAGAGAGACCAGGATCAGATAAACATGAGTTATCCAAAAACAACTTCAACTAGCTTAAGCGTTCAAACTGGAGTTATCTTAAAGAAATAGAAGACTAATTTCTTTGAAGTGGAAGGGCTACTTGCTACTACTTCTGAGGGCAATTCCAAAAAAGGATGTAGTAGAAGTGGTGCCTTTGGTTTGTTCATATTCTGGACAACTTATATGGATGAATGTTGGCATTGCATTGTTGCTTGGAGGGTAGTGTTAGCATTCCAAGTAGGATTTTCTAAAAAGAAAAAAAACACAGCCTCTAGCCTCAACAACCCAAAATGACTAAACAGGGGATATGCGGCTGGGCTATGTGGGTCGCACCCATTAGGGTATTGTCATCACCCTTCCAGACATATACATTTATGGATTTGGTTGTGCATGAGAGCTCTCGAAAAGGTTGCAAAAGCAACTGGGGTAATGAAATATTTGGTACTATCCAGTAAGGGGTAGGCCGATTCTATATTGGAAGGGGGTCCATGTGAGGCCTTCGGTACATTTTTATAGAGATGTGCTATGGCAGGCGGTACCCTAGTAGCCTTGTCATCCATTCTCCAATAAGCACCGAACAGACTTAGTTGTGTCTAACTATGTTAGAACGTGAGATGCAAGCATTCTAGCTATATTCATAATTTACTTTAACCTTAGATGTTATTATAATATCATTGTATTTTCTATAGAAATGTTTTGGTTATCGTAAGATAAAAAACCGTCTGTGTTTATGTGCGGCATGGTCTTATGAGATTCCTTTATTTTTGAAAGGTTTTATAACACTTAAAATCCATTTGAAGTGTATTTCTCATGCTGGTTTACCAGATTGATCTAGGATTTATTTCCTTATAATGCTCGAGTGAGACCGAGCATATTTATAGATTTAGTTTGGATGCTTTGGAGCTTCAAGAGATGAGCTGGTTGCCTCCAAGATGTATTGACGTATATTTTTGTTTTTGTTACACTGGTTGTTTATATTTATCGGCATTTGTGAGGATAAGATGTTATAACGGTCTAGGCTGATGATAGATGAATACTCTGATTTTCTATATGTATATTATAGTTTTCTTTTATGAAGATCTGTTGTATTATTCGTCATGGTGTAAGATTTTGTTCTGCCTTTCTTTTCTCTTCCCCCAACAATGTGTTTGTCCAACACTTGGATGCTCGGCATGTGAATACCGTGGATGTATTAGTGTCGACTTTTGAGGGTCGAAAGTGCAGGTCGTTTCACGTGGTATTAGAGCTTAGGTTGAGCGAACACCTCGACTTTGGTGAAATAGACTCATTAGAGATTGGGGTAGTAATACCCTAGAATAAGTTTGCGTGTGTGTATATATGAGGGCATACTTGTTAGTCTATAAAAATGTTTTATATTGTGTTGCTTTATCGGTTGGGTGGTTTATGAATTCTGGTCGATGTAGAAGGAACAACTGTGTCGATAGGGATTTCTAAACACTCGAATAACGCAAACCGACATAGTAATGTGTTGAAATTGGGTAAATGAAATAATTTTACCTACATTATATTTTATATATAAAAGAATAATTTTCAAAAAATGTATATAGTAATCTATAATGTGATTGTTAGAAAATGATAATATTCGATTATTATAATTTATTGTTTGATTAGTCATGCCCGTCCAGTCTAGGAGCATTGACTATTGTGTTGGTTGTTTTTTATGCTCAGATAGTTACGAACAATTATTCTTTTAGTTGAATTAAATACGAACACCTTATGAATTCAGTTTCACGATTTTAATATAAGGCGTTCGATGATAATATTGAGTTAAAAATCTAATTATAATAAAGGATGTTTATTATAACCTAAACAAAGATAAAAATTTGTGAATTTTTTTATTTAAGAAAGTGAATTTACAAAAGTATGGTTTACAAACAAAATGGATTCAAATTGAGAATTTCAAGACTTAAATCCCGGTGCTTTGAAAATTGTTTTTCAAATTTGCGGCCTATATGTCAACATATCCCTTTGAAGTTTGAAAATTCTTTTATTTTAAAATGTTTTAAAATCTTATGCTTTGTTAAATATTTTGATACTTTGTAAAATAATTTAAATATAGTTTATAAACATTTTAAACTTTGAAAAACTATTATAAAATATTTTTGAATATACTCTAAAAATATATTTTGGTTTTTTAAAAACAAAGGATAAGAAAATGGGAAATAGAGATTAAAGATTCCTACCATGGACTTTAATAATATTCTATGACTCTAATACTATACTATAGTCTTGAAATCTTCATAGATTGGTCTTTATACTCATGAGTTTTTATGTCTATTCTTTGACTCTTTATACTGTACAGTCTTCGATTCAACACCTGTATAATATCCTGCACTATATACTATATAACTTGGCAAAACATTAGTATCCATATTTTATATGAATTTATTTTTGTTACCAAGGTTTTTATCATCAAAATCAATAACTGAGGTATTAACAATCTCCCCCATTTTGATGATGACAACCATTAA
The DNA here is from genome assembly GCA_030737815.1 of Allium fistulosum. Lineage (NCBI taxonomy): Eukaryota > Viridiplantae > Streptophyta > Magnoliopsida > Asparagales > Amaryllidaceae > Allium > Allium fistulosum. The sequence goes on from CM060906.1 coordinate 71,673,102, forward strand.
TGTCCTGTATATAAAATATGATAGAACTACCCTTGAGTTAGATAACTCCCCTTGAATATATGCATATGTATATTTTATATTCCCCCCTTTGTCATCAAAAAAAATGGATGAAAAAGTGAAAGACTCCTCCTAATTGAAATACTTTAGAAACTATAGATTCAAAAAAAATGATGATAAATGATGAATATATGATAAACAATAAATTATTCTATATTAAGCATGATAATGTATGATAATAAAGTAGATTTTATTTACGTAATCCAAACAAATTCAATTATGTACAAGTCAATCAAAACAAATCAAACATACAAATTCAAAAAATTCAAAGCAATCAAATTCAAAGCAATCAAATTCAATCCAATTATTCAAACTAAACCAATTAAACAAAATCCTAAGAATATGTATGTATGTATGTACACACACACACACACACACACACACACATATATATATATATATATATATATATATTCATATCAAATCCAAACCTAATAACTAAACATTTCGAGGAACTTCAACCAAACCGTCGGACCCAAAGATTGGATCTACTTTGATGGCATCATGATATTCATTATCCTTGTTAACAATGCACTCTAGGTTATTTGATGGTTCGTCTTTGATTAAGGAAGAGATCATCCATCGAATGGCATCAAAATGCTTTTCTTGTTCCTTGATCATTTTAATTTACGATGGTATGGAAAGTATTCTTTCTATACTTAACATCAAATTCTGAGGTATGAAAACTCGTCTCTATCTTGAGAATTAAGAATGTGTATCATGGCAAGGTTAGTTTTCTAACTTGTTTGATTTCATTGTTAATTGAGAAATAGTACCGTTTGAAATCGGGAAGTGGTGGTAAGTATATTTGGTCTAATTTCTATACGATCCATTTACTTCCACCAAAAGTGTTTTGGGTTTATTGTTATAAATGTTTTTAGATTACATTTATTTAATCCAAACGAGTATGGTTTTGAAAAAGAAATATATCTTAATATTTGTGAATATACTTACCATTGAGATAAGTATATGTGTACATTTTCTATGTATTGAAAATGTAGTGCTTTGTGAATATATATATATATATATAATATTTATACTATTGATATAAGCATATGGGAAAGTTTCCCTAAATTTGAAAAGTGAAATGCTTTATGAGTATACCTATATAGTTGTTACAAGTATATCAATATTTCCTAAGTATTAAAAGTGTAGAGAAGAGTTTTGTGAATATATCTTTGTAAAGGTATTTCGGTACAAGAATTTACAAAGTGGTTATAATTAATGAAGGGATTAATTAAAGAGGCTTTGTGGTGCTTATGTGCTTAACCAGTGTTATTTTCCTTATGGAATTAAATCTCAGGTTGTGTTGTTTGTTACTTGATAGTTAAATGTCGGACTATCAAATGTTGGCTAGTTTTTAAATTATCGTTATCGGTTTAGAGAGACCAGGATCAGATAAACATGAGTTATCCAAAAACAACTTCAACCAGCTTAAGCGTTCAAACTGGAGTTATCTTAAAGAAATAGAAGACTAATTTCTTTGAAGTGGAAGGGCTACTTGCTACTACTTCTGAGGGCAATTCCAAAAAAGGATGTAGTAGAAGTGGTGCCTTTGGTTTGTTCATATTCTGGACAACTTATATGGATGAATGTTGGCATTGCACTGTTGCTTGGAGGGCAGTGTTAGCATTCCAAGTAGGATTTTCTAAAAAGGCAAAAAACATAGCCTCTAGCCTCAACAACCCAAAATGACTAAACAGGGGATATGCGGCTGGGCTATGTGGGTCGCACCCATTAGGGTATTGTCATCACCCTTCTAGACATATACATTTATGGATTTGGTTGTGCATGAGAGCTCTAGAAAAGGTTGCAAAAGCAATTGGGGTAATGAAATATTTGGTACTATCCAGTAAGGGGTAGGTCGATTCTGTATTGGAAGGGGGTCCATGTGAGGCCTTCGGTACATTTTTATAGAGATGTGCTATGGCAGGCGGTACCCTAGTAGCCTTGTCATCCATTCTCCAATAAGCACCGAACAGACTTAGTTGTGCCTAACTATGTTAGAACGTGAGATGCAAGCATTCTAGCTATATTCATAATTTACTTTAACCTTGGATGTTATTATAATATCATAGTATTTTCTATAGAAATGTTTTGGTTATCGTAAGATAAAAAACCGTCTGTGTTTATGTGCGGCATGGTCTTATGAGATTCCTTTATTTTTGAAAGGTTTTATAACACTTAAAATCCATTTGAAGTGTATTTCTCATGCTGGTTTACCAGATTGATCTAGGATTTATTTCCTTATAATGCTCGGGTGAGACCGAGCATATTTATAGATTTAGTTTGGATGCTTTGGAGCTTCAAGAGATGAGCTGGTTGCCTCCAAGATGTATTCACGTATATTTTTGTTTTTGTTACACTGGTTGTTTATATTTATCGGCATTTGTGAGGATAAGATGTTATAACGGTCTAGGCTGATGATAGATGAATACTCTGATTTTCTATATGTATATTATAGTTTTCTTTTATGAAGATCTGTTGTATTATTCGTCATGGTGTAAGATTTTTTTCTGCCTTTCTTTTCTCTTCCCCCAACAATGTGTTTGTCCAACACTTGGATGCTCGACATGTGAATACCGTGGATGTATTAGTGTCGACTTTTGAGGGTCGAAAGTGCAGGTCGTTTCACGTGGTATTAGAGCTTAGGTTGAGCGAACACCTCGACTTTGGTGAGATAGACTCATTAGAGATTGGGGTAGTAATACCCTAGAATAAGTTTGCGTGTGTGTATATATGAGGGCGTACTCGTTAGTCTATAAAAATGTTTTATATTGTGTTGCTTTATCGGTTGGGTGGTTTATGAATTCTGGTCGATGTAGAAGGAACAACTGTGTCGATAGGGATTTCTAAACACTCGAATAACGCAAACCGACATAGTAATGTGTTGAAATTGGGTAAATGAAATAATTTTACCTACATTATATTTTATATATAAAAGAATAATTTTCAAAAAATGTATATAGTAATCTATAATGTGATTGTTAGAAAATGATAATATTCGATTATTATAATTTATTGTTTGATTAGTCATGCCCGTCCAGCCTAGGAGCATTGACTATTGTGTTGGTTGTTTTTTATGCTCAGATAGTTATGAACAATTATTCTTTTAGTTGAATTAAATACGAACACCTTGTGAATTCAGTTTCACGATTTTAATATAAGGCGTTCGATGATAATATTGAGTTAAAAATATAATTATAATAAAGGATGTTTATTATAACCTAAACAAAGACAAAAATTTGTGAATTTTGTTATTTAAGAAAGTGAATTTACAAAAGTATGGTTTACAAACAAAATGGATTTAAATTGAGAATTTCAAGACTTAAATCCCGGTGCTTTGAAAATTGTTTTTCAAATTTTTGGAGAAAATAATGATAGCATTATTTGAAGGTATTTGGGTACAGAAATAGTTTTAAAAAAAAGGGATTTTTAAAGAGATGGAAAGCATTGAACATACTTTGGTCGCTAGAAAATAATTCTGGTGATGACTGTAGTATTATCGGTATTCATTTTCGAGTTTCTAAAGTAAGGAATTGCTACCATAATAGTAGATTTTCCATAGAGTTGTTTGGTAAAACAATTTTTTTTTAAATTCCAAAAGTATGATTAGATATACAACGGAGATATGTATATTATTTTTCAAAAATATCTGAAATAGAACTGGGTGTTTAGTTCTTGAATTTTCAGTTAAGGGATATTATAGACTCGTGTATCTTATCCATTTGGATAGTTTGGTTTGTGCATCTCGTTTGGAGATTTTGTTTGGTAATTTTCATTTGTTTAAATTAAAATGGAATTTTCGACGATTTTGGACGGTCGAAAACTTCTGAGTTGATATAGAAAATTGAAACTAAGAGTTTTGTGAAAACGTAAGAAAATAAATTTTGTAACTTATAAATTTGTGAAGATAGTAGTTAAAACAAGATTTAAATTTGATGAACTTCCTGGTTAAGTAAACCAAATTTGAAATTATAGATATATTCTTAAGATGTAGAAGAGTGTTATAGGAATATAAACTTAAGTTTTAAAGTGTTGATAAACATAAGTTGTGTTTTACAAGATGTTTAAGAACATAAGAAAAGTTTTATGAAATAGTTCACAAATGATTAGTATTAAAGGAAATTTACTATAAGAAAAATTAATGTGGTTTTAAATGATAAGTAATGTTATGGTTAAGAAAGCAATGGTATAAATACGTAAGTTATACGTAGGTCATTTTATTCGCATAACTTGTTGATCCAGATTCGAGTACATGATTTTGAGATGATTTACACCTGTCCGAACGAGGATTTTCAATCGATTCTTGTCAACGTGCACTAGATGCAGATTTTGGATTTGATCCTTAAGTTTCTATCATAAGTATTTGACTATGTAAGGAGAACAGAGGTTTCTAATCAAGAAACCAGATCGGAGTCCGCGCTAGGGAAGTTGGGTGAGCGATACTAGTTCGAAAGTGGATTTTGTGTGATCGAGCAAGCGATTGGATTTGATATTGCGTACGGATGACATATGTACATCGTATGGGCTTTAAGATGATTATATGCTTTGGAAATTAAAAATGCAAGTTATATGGTTTGATGGTGGTTGTAAGTGAGATACAGGTTCGTGGAAGTAAATGCTAGTTTGATGCTTTTTGTTTCATGAGTAGAGTTGGTTTGCTCGACTAATAGGTACACATTTATATTGTTGTTGATGATTTGATGCCCTAGATATGGGAGGCTACTTTTGGGCTTTGTTTTTTTTTATAGATTTAGGGTCGTAGTGGTGAGTTGTAGTCTTTTCGATCGAGCCATAAAAAGGAGGTATTGCCAAAATTTTCCGTGACTTTAAGAGACTTGAAAATTTAATAATACAATTCAACTAATTGATTTTGAAATCAAGGGTTTGGTGAAATTCTTTTAAGAGGTAAGAATTTAACGGCCCGAAATTTTTAATGTCTCGAATGTGAATATTTAATTTATTTAAACATTCAAATTTAATTCAAATTTAATAAATAATAAGAAAATTAAATATTACTATAACGAGTCGATTTTTATTGACGTATTTTTCAATTTAATTTTTTCGATTTTTCCATAATTTTTAGTTTGGAAAATATTTAAATTTTCATTTGACGATTTTTCAGCAAACGATGATATTTTTGTATTTTACAAAATACGATAACCACTGTATATTATTATTGTTTTAAGATCAGGTTGAATTTCTGAGCGCCACTGTATTTTTGTTTTGTCGTTCGCGACCTGTACATGAACAAATTGCTGTGTAGCGAGATGTTGAAAATTTCTAAATAAGCACAAATTCAACTCCCTTATAAATTCAATCTTCTGACTTCAACTTTCATGATCTCTCTCTGTTATTTTGAATAAAATAGTAAAATAAAGATGAAAACGACCTCTTAAAAAAATTATATAAATTCAAATACTTAACAAAAAAATGTAAAGCAAGGATCTTTAGATCCGGAATGGAGAGATCTACCTTATACATGAGTTTGGCTAGGTTCAATAGCAGCTTTGGAGGCTCGACAGTAAAGGGCGTATGCTATATAGAACTAGGGTTTGAGAATTCAGGTGTTTTAGGCATCGATTTGCAAATCTGAGGCTAGATTTGGGTTTGTAGGAGGAAATATCATTTAGGTGCTGAAATTTGGGAGGAGCGGTGCTATATGAGGAGGTATAACCTGAGCCTTGTCACGACCCAACATGGGTGTCGCGAGTTGAGGGGGGTGGCCAAGCGTGTCGAGTTGTGGTGGGAAGTGGAGTGTTCGTGGAGAGAGAGTGGATGGCGAAGACGATTCGAATATTCGTGGTCTGAGGAAGGAGAAATTGGTGGTTGAAGTTTGGCTATGGAGGAGCAGGTTTCTGTGTTGGACAGGAGTAGTTTGTGGGAGGGAAGAAGGATTGTTGGATAATTAGGGATTTGAAATTGTATTAGTTCATCTATTTATAATTTTAAAATCAAAAACTTATAAAATCAATATCTCTCTTATACGAGGTCCAATGGAGGTGCGTTCTTTTGCATCGCACTCATCATGATAATAGCTATGTAATGGAGCTAGTTTCGTTGAATTTGGAGCTAGTGAAATTTTAGGTTAAACTGGAACGCCTAATCATCCATTGGAATTTCGGTGAGTCAAACTTACCTTTTTGGAGAATCGGTATGATATATAGTAGATAAAATTTACTATTTATGTTTGGATGATTTTTGGTTGGTAATCGCTTTGTAAAGCGATTGACATTTAAAATGAAATACAGAAAAATTTTGTAGAGAAATCCAGATTTCTCGACATTGTGATTTTAATTACAGTATATACCTATTGATTTTAATTTTAGATTACATACCTGTTATATAAATTGTTAAAAGCTGAAATTTGATAGTTTGGCCATATTGGATGTGACACCGACATATGTTAAAAGTTGAACATTTTTAGAGAAAAAGGTAGTAATAGCACCGGTTAAGTACTATAGCAACTATTGGCCTCGACATAGTATTTTGAAAAAATACTGTTAATTGATGTTTGATTTGGAAATTGTTTTGATTTGGAAAATAATTTTGAATCTAATCTTTTGGATTTTCTGAGGTATTAAAATTAGTTTTTATACTTCTCTATTTTACTTCAATTTCTTTTAATTATTTTGTAATATACATATATTTGTAAATGTATTAAGATTGTTTTGGAAAGCATCTATTTTCATAGAATAATTATTATAATAATGACTATTTAATTTCAAGTAAATAAAAGGGGTTTTCTTTTATTTCAAAGAGATTTAGTGTTTAGAAGAAGATAGAAATATTTTGAAAATAAATATTTTTGATACATTTTATATAAAATGTAGTAACAAAAGAACAGATTTATAAACGGTGCTTATAAATTAAAGAGAGATTTATAAGCAGTATTTTAAATCAAAGGACTGGTTATAAAAGGTATTTTTATAAAAGAGAAAATATTATCATTTGATAAAATTGGAGAAATAAATCGCAGTTGTGAATTTATTGTAATATATGGAATGACCGGGTTATGGGAAGTATATGAGATTTTTAATTATATTTTGGAGGTTTGGATTTATATCCGGAGTTTGGTTTGTATTTGGAGTTTGTTTTATAAAACAGTTTTGCATTTATATTGAGAAATTTTATAAAAGAAGTTCTATAGATGAATTTGGAGTTTGTACAAAAGAATTGCAAATAAATTTGGGAATCCATGAGACGAGTTTTATAAAAGAGTTTTATAAATAATACAAATGATGTTTACAAAGGAGTTATTAAATAAATTTAGAGATTTACAAAAGGAGGTTATAATTTTCGTAAGATATTTATAAAGGAATTTATAAATTTCATTTTTATAAAAGGAGTTTGTAAATATAAGGAGTTTTATAAAGGAAATTCATAAAAAGGGATTTATAAAAAAAATAAGACACGATTTCCATAAATTATCATATTAAGTTACGGTGGTACAGAAAGTATTCTTTTTATACTTAACATCAAATTCCAAGGTACGAAAACTCGTTTTTATCTTGAGAATTAACAATGTGTATCGAGGCAAGGTACTAACTTGTAACAACCCGCATATCTATCAATTTTGTATTTAAATATTTTATTTAAATATTTTATCGTTAGTCGGATGTTAGTCCGAAAAGCTACTTTTTGCATACGGTCAAATTAGGACTCGAGACCACTTCCATTGAGTTCAAAATGACGTTTGCGATCTTTTTGAGTGTAAACTTCGATATGTTTGGAGATAGTGAAATTTTCGACACTTTTTCCCGCCTTTGACTTTGGTTTGGACTGCACCCCTTTAGTTCAGCCCAACCATCTTCCTCACTCTATCAAAACACTTCAAGCTTTGTCAAAAATGGTGGTGGGAAGTGGAAATTAAAACTCCAAACACAAATTCTATTGCAAATCCGAGATTCAACATCAAATTCACGTGAAGAACATTGATTCAAGCTTGTTGGTGTTCTTGCTTTGCTCTCAAATCTCCATCTTCATCAAATTCCGTGAAAAGGTGAGATTTTTGATCTCACATCTTGCCTATATCTATCTTGGACTGTTGGGAATGGTTCCCTATCATTTTAGCATCAGCATTTGCTTTTGGTTTGGATTGGATTGGTGAAAAACCCAAAATTTTAGTGTTTTTGGTGAAAAACTGCACTTAGGTCGTTCTGCCTTCGCTAGGTCGTTCGCGAGTTAAGCCTAAGTCGTAGGTCGTTCGTGTTGAAAAGTCACACGGAGCATAAGTCGTTCCAGGCCTTAAGTCATTCTGGGTGTGCTAAGTCGTTCGCGAGTTAAGTGCTAAGTCGTGCGCGAGTTAAGAGTTAGGTCGTTGCCTTCAGCTACCTCGTCCTGGCTTAGGTCGTACTGGGATAAGTTGTTAGGTCGTATAGACCTTAGCTCGTAGCTCGTATTTGAGCTTAAGTCGTAGCTCGTATTTGCTCTTAAGTCCTAGGTCGTATGGCTCTTAAGTCATAGGTCGTATGGCTCTTAAGTCATAGGTCGTTGGCTCTTAAGTCCTAGGTCGTATGGCTCTTAAGTCCTAGGTCGTATGGCTCTTAAGTCCTAGGTCGTTGGCTTTTAAATCGTTAAGTCGTAGGTCGCTGCTTCTCTTAAGTCGCTCGGCCATGCCAACTCCGCTAGCTCGCAACTGTTAGGTCGTATGACCTTAAGTCGTAGGTCGTTTCCGACCTAACATTCCCACTGCTATTTCACTAGGTCGCTTGACCATAAGTCGTAGGTCGCTTGACTTTGTTAAGTCGTAGGTTGCTCGACTTTGTTAAGTCGTAGGTCGCCTCCGACCTTATCCTTAGGTCGAATGACCTGTCATCTGCTAGGTCGCGTGGCATTCTTCCCTTAGGTCGTTTGGCTTCTCGAGACCGCTTGCCTTCACTAGGTCGAACCCCGTATTACTCTGCGTAGGCAATCTTATCTGAAAAGCATTCATCAGAACTTCCACTTTGATGCATTTTGAGCTGATTTCCTTGGATTTTATTCACGTCTTCGAATGTGAATTTTTGTGATAGATTGTTCCAACAATCGTTTTATGACTTGTCACTTTAAAGATATGAAGGTTTTAATACTAGTAGTAAATATCAAACTCTTTCATCAAATTGATTTCAACACTATTTTTAATATCAAAAGTTCGTTTTCTCAAACTGATTTCCAATCTACTAATATATATAAGCCTTTACTTCACTCGAATGAGAAATCGACTTAAACGACTTAGTAAAACGAGTGGTATGAAACGCTTGCGTTCACTTCGTCGGTTAGCTCTTGGACTTGTTCGATTGAACCCTTTTGTGACAATTTCCTAGTGAAGATCTACAGTTTGTTCGTAAATATTTAAGTTAAGCAAGTGGTTATGGGACATGAAGCTAAACTCATATATTTACTAGCTTAGTGTGATTGACACTTCCTTATGATCATGACGATCATTCTTGTGATTTAGACTAGCGATTGAGCGATGTCTCTTCGTCCGTGTGTTCGGACTTGCCTTTAGGCCATCCGTGTGTTCGGAAAATTAAATGGATAGCTTCCATGAGATAGCTTCTCGTCCGTGTGCTCGGACTTCCCCCTTTTAGTGATTTCTGGATTTCGTGTGTTGATTTCTGGGATTTGTTCTGGATTTCGTGTGTTGATTTCTGGATTTAGTGCTTCACCAACTTTTGTGGTTTTCACTGATATGATATCAGTTTTTGTGTATTGGTGAATTTGTGTGTCATTACCTTTTTATGTGTTTGGATCTTTGAGAAGATTCTTGTGACATTGATTAATCCCTTGTTGATTATCATTTACATACTTATAGTAGTATGCCATCATGGTTATTATATGTTTATGCCATACCCCTTATCCTATATCATGTCATCTGATATTTATAGTTAGACTGATCCGTTTATTATTTTCTTATAAATAATACTCGGGTCAGACCGAGATGTTACAGGTGCTTCTGCTTGACTTCTCTTCTGGATTAATCTGACTTTTGGCTAACTACTTAGATTAGTAGTTTTTGGTTGTACACATTTGAGATATAGACTCTATGTTGTGTATCTATTCTTTGTATAGCACGTGATGCTATTCTTTTGTATTATAGTGGATCTTTCCGACCACTACTCTGATGTACACTTTCATGTGTTATATGTTTATTCATATCTTCTTTCGCCTTTGTGATATGGATGTCTGTGACTGAATTATGTTATGATTATTTCTATGTTTGTTTCCGAAGATTATATATAGCCACCGTGTGATAGCTTTGTGTTTGTATCGGTATGTCGGATTTCCTCCTTAAAGGATATGCATTCTACTCTATCTGACGTATCGGTGCTCGCACAAAGAAGTTACATGGATGGTCGCTCCTCCACAGCCTTATTCTCCGTGCTAATTGACAGCACTACATCGTAGTGTTCTTGGTTAGCGTGGGTATAGAGGTGGGGCGTCACATAACTTGTTTGATTTTATTGTTAATCGAGAGATAATACTGTTTGAAATCAAAAGGTATTGGTAAGTATATATGGTCTAATTTCTATACGATTCATTTACTTCCACTAAAAGTGTTTTGGGTTTATTATTATAAATGTTTTTAAATGACATTTATTTAATCCGAACGAGTATGGTTTTGAAAAAGAAATCTTTCTTAAGATTTGTGAATATACTTATACCGTTGAGATAAATATATAGGTACATTTTATAAGTATTGAAAATGTAGTGCTTTGTGAATATATTTATACTATTGATATAAGCATATGGAAAAGTTTCCCTAAATTTGAAAAGTGAAATGCTTTGTGAGTATACCTATACAGTTGTTATACGTATATCCATATTTCCTAAGTATTAAAATTGTAGAGAAGGGTTTTGTGAATATATCTTTGTAAAAGTATTTTAGTACAAGAATTTACAAAGTGGTTATAATTAATGAAGTTAATTAAAGAGGCATAGTAGGTGCTTATGTTCTTAACCAATGCTATTTTCCTTATGAAATTAAATCTCTAGTTGTGTTGTTTGTTATTTGATAGTTAAATAACCGGCTATCAAATGCTGGCCAGTTTTTAAATTATCGTTGTCGGTTTGAAGAGACCGGGATCAGATAAACGTGAGTTATCCGAAAACCACTTCGAACTGGCATAAACATTCAAATTGGAGGTATCTTAAAGAAATAAAAGATGGAGATCTTTGAAGTGCAAGGGCTACTTGCTACTAATCCTGAGGATGATTCCAAAAAGGGATGTAGTAGAAGTGGTTCCTTAGGTTTGTTCATATCCTAGATAGCCTATATGGATGAATGCTGGCATTGCATCGTTGCCTGAAGGGGACAGCTTGTATAGATGAATGCTGACATTTCATTGTTTCCTGGAGGGCAATGTTAGCATTCCAAGTGGGATTTGCTAAAAAGGTTAAAATGTAGCCTCTAGCCTCCACAACCGGGAATGACTAAAACATGAGATATGCGGTAAGGTTACATGGGTCGCACCCATTAGGGTATTGTCATCACCCTTATATACACTTATGGATTTGGTTGTGCATGAGAGCTCTCGGAAAGGTTGCAAAAGCAACCGGGGAGATGAAATATCCTACACTATCATGTAAGGGGTAGGTATATTAACCCGCACTTCAGTGGGCCCAGATTTCGCTAAACCGAAAACCCAAGTACACTAAATACGAATCGTTGGTTTGGTATCCTACGAAAAGGAAAATATCTAGAGCACTAATGGTAATAACTCACAATGGAAATAAGAAAATATAATAGATCAATATAATTACTGATCAAAATTGACATTTGAAATGTCAATAGCCTCAGCCAGACAACTACTCCAAATCAACACCAGTAATTGCCCTTCTAAATCCTATGGATTGTAATGAGGAGGGGGTCAGAACAATATTTTGGAGACTTGTAAATTTTACATCCTATACATAACACTAGCTTATGCCGATTATTCACTATTTCATGTTATGTTATATTTTATTATTAGTCGCTACGACTCCATTACTACTTACAAACCATACCCATCTACACTAGGTTGATCTATGTCTCTATATGTATACACACACACACCCCAAGTCCACTAATGGACCTAGATACTATCCCTACTAGTATCAAATGCTCAACACCTCGTAAAGATCCATCTCCATCCTATCACCAAGGGAAATCCTGCCGTGTGCACCGACGAGCTCAAGCCCATGACCTCCAGTCCATAAGGTCCTAATGCTTCGGGGATTTTTCATCATGTACGCCAGCCTTTTGCATACCTTTGTCTGCTTCTTATCTTGGATTTTAGGCTCCACACACCACCACCGCGTCTATGTTTTGAAGGAACCTTCATATGGGTTAACTAGCCTTGCCCTATCAAACAAACTAACAAACAACTGTGGCATTGCATAACCCAACTGAACCAATCTTTGTAGGCGGAAGAGATCAGTTAGGTGTAACCCTGTCTTTCCCGTTGACCGCTGGAGACCGATGCGGAGCTCGAGAAATATGCAACTCCTACCCTAGTTTATGGTACCCAAGTATGCCAACCTTTTACATACAATTGTTGCAAATTATTTTGGTACCTAGGCACACCAGACTTTTCGTGCCATGTTGCATAAGTCCAATCTCACTCACCGACCATTTAGATTGCCTAGTGCAATAAAAACTTAAAAACTTTTAAGCAGACCTAATTTGACTGTGCACCTTTGGCCTTGACATAATTATAATAAATATTTATAATTATGACAAACAATTTATAATCATGACAACAAGCACAGTCCTGACCTGGGGATACCCCTCTAGTACGAAATCGTACTCTTACCACTGGTCCTATTTGTAGGATATGTTTTTTTTGCAGCATCCCAACCCAGTCTAACAACCTTCAGACATTGGTGTATTGTAATTATATCAGGTAATTTATAATTACTCATACCCGTCATAAACGCATATTCGAGGCTGCTTATATACATATTTCAGACTTATGTATACTTATTCTTCTTTTATTTTCTTTATTGCCTTAACATCTCTTATGTTCGACTTTAAGTCTTCAGTCTTACTATGTGTTTATCTTTTATTTCATTAATTTCATTTACCTCTTCTCAAATTCAAACATCAATATTGTTGCTACAACATTAATTAGGTCAGTCTTTTATTTCTATTCCAATTCTTATTTCTTTTTCTTGCCTATCCAGACTTTTCTTTTGATTAGTTTCCATTTTATTAACCTTTAAGCTACATTCTTATTTCAATATTCCACTTTTGGGGTTTATTGTATTTTAATAAATTGGAATTAAACTTTAATTATTTAACTGTTACATAGTAAATTTCCATATCTTATCCTAAAGAGGTGGTTTGTGCGATGTTTGTAATTACAAGAAATTCTATTTTATTTATTGAAATATATAGTATAAAATACAGTAATCTTCTCTATTTAATACATCTCTTTGTTTTTATAAGTATATATTGACTACTTGTCATTTCAAACATCATACTTTTTTAACTTTGAATTTGATAATATATGGAAATCCACTTCTAATAACATACATTCCAATGAATTAAAATATCACTGAAATCCTAAAAGTACGATTAGCTTTATATTCAGTCTCATTCATCAACATTAAATAAAAAGGAATCTCAATTTATCATGTTTTCAGTTAATAAATATGACGGAAAAATGATAATTAAAATCATTCCACAATTACAGAATTAAATCTAACCATTACGTAATTACAGAAATAAAACTAATTATTACGTAATTACAGAATTAAAACTAATCATTACGCTTCTGTAATTATCACCACAAATCTATAGGCAAGTTTACAGTCTTTAATATTTCATATATATGAATTCATCTAAAATATAATTATCAGGCTCAAGCATATAGGAATAGAACTGCAACGATAAAATCTAGTATTATATAAAAACATATAATATTTCTACTCACCTTTAATTAGCTCTCTCAAATCTCTAGATTTAATCTAGGTCTGACCTTATTACCTTTATTCTCCACTTTTTGACTCCTTATTCGGATCGACGGACAATATTTATACAGATCTCATTAGAAATTGGATTAAGGAAAAGAGATTTAGATATAGATTTATTAATTAGGACCAATTCTAAAAGTTTGCCTTCGATGCAGCGACCTGAATTGAATCTACCTTCTATCCTCTATCCTTGTCTATTCTTCTCCAAATTATATATGTGCAATATATTATATTTTTGTGTATTTAGAATTTTTGGAGGAGAAGAGAAAGTGATAGAGCTTCCATGCTCATTAGAAATATAATGAGTTGGAAGTGAAGCCCTAGGTCGTAATTTATAAAGGTTCAAATCAGCGCTAACCGTTGATTGAACCTAATTAGATCTGGACCACACGGCCTAAACTAATTGCAGTCTTCAAAACCCTACGGGTCAACCGCCATGGACCCATGGTCGACCGCTCATGGTCGACCTATGGTAGGTCACAGTCGACCCATATGGGCCCATTCAGTGTATTTTGATGCGTTTGATTTCTTTGTTGATTTCTTTCTCTTATTGTCAAAATAACGTTAATTAATGTTATCTCTTAACTTAATTATATTTCTCAAGCGTTAAGTTACCATTAATTTTAAACGTGTTCATAATCATTAATTAATTTTAAATTATTTCCTTAATTGCAAATATAATTGTTTCCAACTAGAAAATTCAAATGCTAATAACTATTTCGTTTGAACTCCGATTAAAAAAGTTTATGTATGATAATTAATCAGAAAATTGCTACGAATCCAATGGCATAAGTTTCGTTGCCAAATTCCAAAATTTACAAAAATTCCATTTTCACGGTTTATTATTTATTAATTAATTAACATAAAAACACAAGATGTTATATTCTTCCCCTTAAAAAGAATTTCGTCTTCGAAATTCCACAAGGGTTCGATCATGTAAACCATCGCATATCCAAGTACATGTGCACAGTGCACCATAAAACATATGATATGCATGCACAATAATTCCTAATTGACGCCACCTATATGAATGATTTCTTTCTAAATCAACTTCGAAAATATGATGCTAATATCCTATATGTACATGCAGTGTTACATGAATGTAGCTTTTTGAAAAATCAAAATGGTTTTTCATCCAAATTTTCCCACACTCCTATAAATTGAAGTATAGTTCAGCCAAATTTTCATCCACTCCTTACCATCCAAATTCCTAGTACACCATTGCTAACATCCAAATTTAGAAAAATTCAATTTTCTAAACCTATCTTCTTTTGCTTGGAAAGGGTCTAGATGAAAAATTCTATATTTTCACTGTACTCTTACGTAACCTTTTTCCACTGCACCATAGGTTCTACTTCTTTGCCCTCAATCCTTTTTCCTACCTTCCCAAGTACAGTTTGCATAAGTAACTTTTATTTTTAAAGTTCAAAAATATTGATGTTTCAAAAAATCATCTTTTTAAATTTTCCACTCATCGGCAAGGTATCCTAAAAACCTTCCACAGACAAAACAACTTCCATGTCGATCACCGTATCCATTTTACTACAAATACAGCTAGGTAGTAAAACCTACACTAATAAACTTACCGAGTATTCCCCAATGTCAGCATGCGGTAATTTTAAATTTCTAAAACTTAAAATCTTTAGCTTTAAAAATCTTTCCAAAGATATGTGTATTTTTTCAAAGTCGTATTACTTATATTGAAAACATTTCATAAATAATTTTACATAAAAATTTTCTTTTTCATAATATATGCATAATTACATTTTATAAATAATTTTCCGCATTTATGATATCAAGATTTAGCCAACCATCTATCATCCATAACGGACTCCACTTAATTGCTCCGTAAATCTCTAAGTTCTCAAAAAAATTCTTTCATATCAATATCCAGCAAACATTTTGAATTTTAAATTTGAGTCTTCGAGGAATAGGAAACTTGATCCGTGGCTCACCTCTCTAAAATCCTATCCTCTGTCTTCTGAAATTTATCATCCAAACATTTCTATTTTTCGAAAATTACATTTATTCAGTGGTTAGTTAAATAAATCTTCTTAGTTTATTACTTAACTTCCAATTTCAACTATTTTCTTTCCCCTTTCATTAGTTTAGTGACCTCATGAAATCTCCTTTTTACCGTTTTCTTAAATCATTATAGTCTACTTAGAAAACGCATAAAAATGAACATTTCCCTAAAAATATGCAATCCATTGCAATAATTAATGCTTACAACCCACGAAAAGAAAAATTAACACTAGAAGAAAACATAACACTACTAACTATTACCACAATTAGAATGGACCTTCCTAATAGGCCATCCCTCAGCAAAAATATTCAAATCTTATTCTTTCTTTGTTACTTACGATGAATAAGGTCTATTCATATCTTAATTCCATAGCCAATTATGGAATAACCATGCCTCCTCTCACTGTAATGGATAAGAAATACAATCCATGAAGTCTTCATACTAAATGGCAATTAAGCTTAGGGAAATAATCTTTTGCATTTTCTCCTTTTCTTCCTCAACTTAAGTCTACCAATATCTTCCATGTGTGTTTACCATCTCATTACCATCTGTTACTATCTTCTCTTAATCACATTCTTTTGATAGTATTCTCAATCCTTAATATTTCTTTTATTCATAAGCCTCCTACAAGCATATTCCAAAACTTAAAGAAGTGCCCTTTATTACCATCTTTATGGGTTATACACATCAACATAATATTCGTAAGCTTTTTCTAGTGTCCTCACATTCTATAGGCATTCCTTGTTACTTTTTCAAAAGTAGTCATTGTTACCTCCTTCATAACCTTATTCTTTTTTCCCCGTCTCATCTAGGCAATAATTCCTATATACTCCATATTTCAAATCTTGGTTTGGTCTTTATCGTTTTTCTTCAAAAATGAAAACTTAAAAAAAATTGAAATATATGATCCCAAAATTCATATCTTTGAAAGTGTTACTTAGAAACTTTTTTTAAATTAAAAAATACTTGGTGTTTTTAACTCTTTTCAAAACTTACATTTTAAGATTTTTGAATTTAACCTATTCCCTAAACTTAAAAGGGAACGTTAACAATTCTAAGTTTAAAATCAAATTAGCTTTTTCTTTTAGTGACTTTTATTTCATAAAAATCTAGGATTTATAATCTAGTCATTTATTAATTTCTTCTTTCAATAACTTATTCATTTCACCAAACCATTTCTTCCAAAAACATACTTTACATGTTTCAAAAACATCTTTCATTACTTTTAAATTATAAAAACTGAAGTAGATAATAACAACTCTCATCTTATCAATTCCTTTACATTTCCTACTCTTTCAAACATCCAATATTGGACAGAGTCTCATTTATCATAAAATGGGGACCTTTAAAAGATACCCAAATTAATTGCGCATAACAATGGAAAATGTGTATTTTCCTTTGTTTAGCTTCTCTAATTAGATTACCAGCATTATTTTTGATAAAATTTACTAACACTATTTCTAATCACTACACTTCTTTATTACATTTAAGGATCCTATATTTTAATGCATTAGAACTACTTCTCCTTCAAGGGGAATTGTTAACGCTATAATTCTCTATGAATAGAGGGTTCGTTTTTTGTGTGAAATTACAAGGAATTATGTTTCATTTTCTTTATTGAAATAGACAGTACAAAATACGGGTTTCCATATTTTGTACATCTCTTTCTTTGCATTCACATTCCTTATTATTTCAAACAAAACACATTTATTTGTAACTTGAATGATTCATGGAAACTTATTTTGTTATCCATTTTCATTCCAATGAATTAAAATATATCAAATTCCAACCTAACTAAAATAAATTAAACCTCCCTTTTATTTAATTTCTAAACTTCCTACTAATCAACCCTTCATCCTAAATTGTACTAACTCCAATTGTTTCTCTTAATTTACCATCTCTTTATTACTGTAGTGCAGCCACTTACAGCTCAATTTCTCTTCTTTTCTAAACCATTTACTCTATTCTAAATCCATACCACTTATATTGCCCACCCATACAGACCTTTTTTATATCTTAAAAACTTTCAGTATATAGAAAGATTCACGAACTATATTGCTCCATCATTTCTTTTCAAAAGA
This sequence comes from Allium fistulosum, assembly GCA_030737815.1. Taxonomy (NCBI): domain Eukaryota; kingdom Viridiplantae; phylum Streptophyta; class Magnoliopsida; order Asparagales; family Amaryllidaceae; genus Allium; species Allium fistulosum. The sequence goes on from CM060906.1 coordinate 71,691,207, forward strand.
AAACAACCTCAGACAAATATTTCCTTCATTGAAATTTAATACTTACTTTTTCTTCATTAAAAGTTCTTTTAAAGTATAAAATTTATATTTTTCCTCGATTTCCAAAAATTCTTATTATTGGGTTGGACTCAAAGTGGACTTCTAACTATTCTCTTAAGATCATCCTTCGTTAGAAACACACTGTCGTATGTCATTTTCAACTAAGTAAACTATTTGGAGCCTTGTGTTGTTAGCTTGTAGGCAATCGACCAAAGACTGACATAGGTGGACTGTTGTATGCCACTTTTGGATTTATTAGACTGTTTAGCGACCTTGTGCCTTTAGATTGTGGACCTTGTTGTCCTTTAGACCGATTGACTGGTGGACATTTATGCCTTTTATTTAGAGGTGCAAATTTAATTCGCTTTTTTTTGTATCGTGAAGTTAGGTACAGTGTGTCATGTAGACGGCTAAAATGGCATTATGTGCTAGGATTGGGATTATCAATCTCTTGCCTGTTATGATCGGATTTTGATCTTTTGTTTATCATGCTCATATAGACTTATGGCACTTAAATCTAGGTTATATCTAGTACCCTTAGGAGTTAGGCGTAATAACTGCCGGAGGTGCGTAAGAGGTATTTTTGCTACTAGGATCAAGGGGTTGGACACGGATGCATTCAATGAGTCACTATGGAAGTTTACATGTGTGTTCTTCCTCTCTAGTCCTAGCATGAGTTAAAGTGGGATAACAGGTTGGTTCCTAATTATTAGGTGATCATTGACGATCTATTATTATCCCCTTTGTTGTCATACTATTGACTTATGACCTTTGGCATGTGACCTAAGGTGCATGGACACTGTATACACTTTATATCACTTATAGTAGACTTGGATTTAGTTATATTTAATTTCCTTGTTATACTTGTTCTCATTCACCGGACTTTATGTCTGACCCGTTCCATTTTTTCGCCACCACAGGTAGACAGAGTAATCGTTCACAGGTCCATTGCTGCCATCGGAATATCGTGCCTGGAGTCTAGCTCTATTTTTCATTTATCATGTTTTTGCTACCAATACATTTGCTTTTTCAGTACTTTGCTTATGAGGGATTATTTTTATGATACTCTGATATTTGATATGTATTGATGATTTTCTGAGACTATGATACTATGATATTTTGATAGGATATTTTTGATACTTCTAAGATTTTATTACTATTATTTCTAAGATTATCATTATATCTAATATTATGTTTCCACTGTGATAACATTTGGATTAGATAGATTATTTCTTTAATGACATCTTAGTCTCTATGATACTACTTTTTACCTTAAACCGACGATCTGTGTCTTTTAATGTTTGTTTTTGGCATGTCAAGAGATGCAGGTTGTTAAATGTTACAACCCGCACTTCAATCGACCAAAATTTTCGCTAAAACGAAAACCTAAGTCCACTAAAGCACGGATCGTTGGTTTGGTATCCTATGAAAGGGAAAATATATCAAATTACTAATGGTAATAACTCACAGTGGAAATAAGAAAATATAATAGATCAATATAATGACTGACCAAAATCAAGATCTCAACTGTCAAGAGCCTTAGCTAGAAAACTGCTCCAAATCAACACCAGTAACCGTCATTCTAAATCCTGTGGATTGCAATGAGGAGGGTATCAGAACAACGTTCTAGGTACTGGTAAATTATATATCTTATACATAACACTAGCTTATGCTGATTGTTCGCTATTTCTTGTTGTGTTAGATTTTATTATTAGTTGCTACGACTCCATTTCTTTGTATGAAGCATACCCATCTACACTAGGTGGATCTATGTCTATATAGGTAAATATATATACCCCAAGTCCACTAATGGACCTAGATAATATCCTCGCAAGTATCAATCGTTCAGCGCCTCGTAAAGATCTATTGCCATCATATCACCAAGGGAAATCCTGTCGTGCGCACCGACAACCTCCAGTCCATAAGGTCCTAATGCTTCAGGGATTTTTCATTATGTATGCTAGCCTTTTGCGTACCCCTTTCTGCTTCTTATCGTGGATTTTAGGCTCCACGCACCATCATCTCGTCTATGTTTTGAAGGAACCTTTGTATGGGTTAACTAGCCTTGCCTTATCAAAAAAACTAACAAACAACTGTGGCATTGCATAACCCAACTGAACCGATCCTGGTAGGCGAAAGAGATCAGTTAGGTGTAACCTTGTCTTTCCCATTGACCGTAAGAGACCGATGCCGAGCTTAAGAAATATGCAACTCCTACCCTAGTTTATGGTACCCAAGTACGCCAGCCTTTTGCGAACAATTGTTGCAACTCATTTTGGTACCTAGGCACACCAGACTTTCTGTGCCATGTTGCATAAGTCCGATCTCACTTACCATCCATTTAGATTGCCTAGTGCAATCAAGGTAATACCCCCACTTAAAAATTTTGAAGCGGACATAATTTTTCCCATGTACCTTTGGCCTTGACATAATTATATCAGATATTTATAATCAAGGCAACAAGCACAATCCATACCTAGGGGTACCCATATAGTATGAAATCGTACACTCATCATAGGTCTTATTTATTGGATATGTTTTTTTTAGCATCCCAACCTAGCCTAATGACCTTCAGACAATGGTCCATGTAATTATATTAGATAATTTATAATTACTCACACCCATCATAAATGCATATCTGAGGCTACATATATACATATTTCAAATTTATGTATAATTATTCTTCTTTTATTTTCTTTATCGCCTCAACATCTTTTATGTTCAACTTTAAGTCTTCAGTCTTACTATGCATTTATCTTTTATTTCAATAATTTCATTTACCGCTTCTCGAATTCAGACATCAATATCTTTGCTACAACATTCATTAGTTCAACCTTTTATTTCTATTCTAATCCTTATTTCTTTTTCTTGCCTATAATATAGACTTTCCTTTTCATTAGTTTCCATTTTATTAACCTTTAATATATATATATATATATATATATTATTCTCAATATATATATATATATATATATATTATTCTCAAAATTTAATACTTACTTTTTTCATTAAAAGTTCTTTTAAAGTATATATTTTATACTTTTCCTCAATTTCCAAAAATTTCTTATTCTTAGGTTGGACTCAAAGTTGACTTCTGATTATTCTCTTAAGAACATCCTTCGTTCCATTTCCAAGGATCCAAAAATTCAGTCATAAATTAGGAGTGACCATTTCATACCCTTTTAAGAGACTTCTCCATCTTCCACTTTCTATAACATATAGACTCTTATTTTCCCTTTATCTAGGCTGATTGTATATTGTGACAACCCGATTTTTAAGTAATAAAATGTTAATAATAGTAATTTATTTGATTAAATTGAAATTTGGAAATTTATTTGAAAAATGAGTTTTGAAACTATTAAATAAAAAATGATTTAAATTATGAAAGCAATGTTTTTATAAAGGAGATGTAATTGAAATAATGTTAATTTGAGAAAGAAGTGATCTGGAAAAAAACAGGTTGTAATTATTTTAATTAAAGAGAAATTTAGTTTGCATGGAAATTAAAATATATCTACATTTACTTAACTTTATATTTGTTTGGTCCAAATTCATGAATCTAAACCCAATAGGTTTTAGCCCAAGATTAATATTTGTACTTTAGAATTCTCTTTCACTTCGAGGAAAATCACTCATGTACGTACAACACTAGTGCAATTCTCATCTTCTCTAGGAAATCCAAACCCAAAAAAAATCCATTTCTTTTCATAAATTAAAAATCAAATCAAACAAATTATGAAAAATCTTTGAATTTAAAATATGTTCACCTTTGTACCTATATACAACTATGTCATGGGGGCTATTGGTTACATTGAGAGGATGGTGAGCTATATGTGTCGTGACCAACCGGCAGAGGAAGGAGCAAAAGCGAATGTCAGGTGAGTGATTTATTAGACTTGCTACCTGATTCCATGAGAGGAGGAAGATGAAGCCATGAGAAGCCCTAACCCTAAACCATAGAAGAGAAGTAGAGGAAGAAGGTCGTAGAGAAGAGGCAGATGCCGCTCCATCTGGAGCGGTGATGAGAGGTCGAACGAGAAATCTCGTTCGGTGATTTTTGGTTCGGGAGTTGGTTTGGAGCGGTGTTGAAGCAGTAATCTTGTTCGGTAAAGAAGAGGAGAAGTGGAAGTGTCGGACGAGAAATCTCGTCCGGTGTTGCTTGGATTTGCCACTCCATATTTATGGGGCGGTGATGTTTCGTTTGGTATTGAGTTGATGCCGAACCAAGTAGGGCCACTCCAGATGAATACCGGTCCAGATTGTATGCACCGAACCAAAAGCATGTCGGTCCAGATTGGGCTTTGCCGAACCAAATGCCAAGTGCTATATGCCGAACCAAATTATGCCGGACCAGATGGATGTCGAACCATTTATGGTGTTTGCCGAACCAAACCCTAGGGCTGCTATATAGGAGCTACCCTTCCTTATATCTTCACTCTATAAATAGTGGAGCTTCTGGACAACAATGGCAGCCATCTTAGAGAGCTAAAACTCTGCAGAATTTTGTCTGCATTGTTAATTCCTTTTATGTATAGCCTCCAAAAGTGAATCAATCTTGTAACTCTAATCTTTCAATGATTAATAAATCTCCTCTCTCCCCAAGTGGACGTACACTGCCTCGCGGTAGTGGAACCACTATATATACTGGTGTTATTTTTTTTTGCATTGCATAGATCTATGACTGTCTGTTCTGGTGTTTATCTCTATTTGTTTCGTCTCACTAGAATCATGATCCAGTTGTTTTCCGCTGCATTGGGTTTTTTTATTCCCTTAGACTGATCATCTGAAGGGATTTTCCCCAACAGCCTGGTTCAGAGCCATGTTGATTGAGGAGTGTTAGACACTATGGCAGGAGATGAATCGACTCCAGTTGTTACAAGACCCTATACTAGAGGGATGTATATCGCGTCAGGATTAAAGTTGGCAATTGAGAAATGGAACGGGGATAAAGACTTCGAGAAGTGGTAATGGAGGATGAAGGATGTTCTAATGAGGAATGAAGTCCATCCAGTAGTGTTTGACCCTGAGGAGTTGATGGCTTACATCTCAGTCGCGGAAAGGAAGGAGATGGAGAAATGGGCGTTTACTACTTTACAACTAGCTATGGCAGAGAATGTTATCTCAGAGATTAGCAGTGAGACCACTTCTAGGGGCATTTGGACCAAGCTAGAAAATATCTACTTGAAGAAATCTCTGACTAACCGTCTGATATAGCTGACGATATTTTTCACCATGCGGATGAGGGAGGGTACTTCAGTGAAGGAACATCTTAATTTCTTTGATGATCTCGTGTTGAAGATGAAGACCGTTGACTTGAAGATGGATGAGGAGCAAATGCTAATGACCCTTTTGTGTTCTCTTCCGGAGCGATACACAGGTTTCGCTAATAGCCTTATCTTCGCTAGAGACACATTGACAGTGGAAGATGTGAAGTCGGGCCTTCTATCCGAGGGCTTGAGAGATCAGATGAAGGAGATAAGTAAAGGAAGTAGAGGTGGAAGTAGTAGTCACGACCTTTTTGTTGAAAGAGGTAGAGAAGACAAGAAGAATTGGCACTCTAGAGGGCATTCCAAGTCCAGGAAGCCCAGTAATGGCAGGGGAGGAAAGTCTAAGGACGGAAAGTGCTTTATCTGAAAGAAACCTGGTCATTGGTAAAATGATTTTCTAGATTTGAAGAAGAAGGAAGAAGACAGATATTCATCATTTGCAGTGGAGAAGTCTGTATCTGACGATGTGTTGTCTGCAGCAATATCGGATGTCTCAGATCATTGGGTGCTGGACTCGGGGGCGTCTTTCCATATGACGCCTAATAAGGATTACTTCAGTTCTTTCTTTGGATGAGAGGGAAGCTCTATTCTTATGGGTAATGATGCTAGCCGTAAGGCAATGGGTGAAGGTATAGTGAGAATCAGGATGTTTAACAGAGTGATACACACTTTGACAGGTGTCCGGTATGTTCCAGGTCTTCGGAAGTCCTTAATTTCTTTAGGAAAATCGGCATCTTTGGGATGCAAGATAACTATCGAGAAGGATAGTCTGAAGATTTCGAGAGGTGCACTAGTTCTTATGAAAGGAGATATGTTCCGAAATCTGTATTTGTTGAAAGGAACCGCAGTTCTTGGAGAGTCGTATGTTGGAGTAGACAGTTCTCGTGCTTTGGATGCCACAAAAATTTGGCATCTCAGGTTGGGTCATATTTCAGAGAAAAGTTTAGAGTTGCTTCAAAGATGGAAGATGATCAAAGGAGAAAGCTTCGACAAGATGGATTTTTGCCAGGAGTGTGTGTTAGGTAAGCAAACTAAAGTATATATTGGAGTTGGACTCCATAGATCGAGGCGAGTACTTGAGTACGTGCATACATATGTTTGGGGACCGGTTGCTACTCCTTCTCTTGGAGGAGCAAAGTATTTTATCTCTTTCATTGATGACTTTTTTCAGAAAGTATGGGTGTATGTGATGAAGGCCAAATCAGAGAGTTCTGAGAAGTTCAAAGACTTGAAAGCGCTTGTTGAGAACCAATCTGGTTCTAGGTTGAAGGTGCTGAGATCTGATAATGGCGGTGAATTTGTCTCTAAGGAGTTCCTCGATATCTGTAGAAAACATGGCATTCAAAGACATTTCACTACACCCGGAGATCCGCAATCCAATGGGATTGCAGAAAGGATGAATAGGACTCTACTAGAGAAGGCTCGTTGCTTGAGATTGACGGCGGGCTTGTCTAGAGGCTTTTGGGCTGAGGCATTATCAACTGTGGCGCATATCATAAATCGAATTCCGAGCTCAGCCATAGATGTGAAGATTCTAGAGGAGAAGTGGAGAGGTAAAGCAGTATATCTTGGTTACTTTCGAATTTTTGGTTGTCCTGTGTATGTTCACCATACAGGTGATGACAAGTTAGAGGCTAGAGCATACAAGGGCATACTAATGGGATACACTGATGGTATCAAAGGGTATCGAATTTGGAACCATGTTGATCATAAGATTGTTCATTCCAGGCATGTTACTTTTGATGAGTCTGCTATGTTCAATTCGAAGGAGAAGCTACCTACCACATCAGAAGATTCTGATAGGCCTAAGGAGATGGAAGAAGTTCCCGTGTTCCTACCAAATAGTAGAGTTGTTGATGCTGTCGAGGAATACAAAGTTGATGAAACATCACAAGATAGTCCACGGGTACCTTCTAGTAGTGCTGGTGATGTGCATGAATCTAGAGGAAGTTTAGTTCAAGGTGGAGCTGAACGAAGTTTAGGCGAAGCAGTGCCTACCCGGGTCAGTCGTAGGACTATTAGGCCGCCCGAAAGGTATGGTGATTGGCAGTTTACGAACCTTAGCCTTGGTGATCATTTTGACTATGCCCTACATGTGGTTCATGAGGAGCCCCTTGACCTTGATGAAGCTTTGAAGTCATGTGACAGTTCGAAGTGGATGTGCGCTATGGAAGAGGAGTTAGAATCGTTGAAGAAGAACAAGGCTTGGGATTTGGTACCACCTCCTCAAGGAAGCCGAGCCATAGGTTGCAAATGGGTGTTCTAGGTGAAGGATGATGGGAGATACAAGGCTAGACTAGTTGCTAAAGGGTATTCACAAAGAAAGGGATTGAAGTATGATGAGATATTCTCTCCAGTAGTGAGGCATATGTCCATCCGCATTTTGCTTGCAATCGTCGCAGCTCATGACTTGGAGCTGGAGCAACTGGACATAAAAACCGCTTTCTTACATGGAGACTTGGATGAGACCATCTACATGAAGCAGCCAGAAGGATTTGTTGTAGATGGGAAAGAAAATTGGGTTCGCAAATTGAAGAAGTCATTGTATGGACTTAAGCAGTCGCCTAGACAATGGTACAAGAGGTTTGACTCTTTTATGCTTTCACTTGGTTTTGATCATAGCATCAAAGATACTTGTGTGTGTATTTCAAGCATTTAAAGAATGGTAGATGGGTGTACCCACTCTTGTACGTGGATGATGTGTTGATTGCTTCCAAGGATAAGACTGAAATCGATAGTTTAAAGCGAAAGCTAAAAGCGGAATTCGAAATGAAAGACCTTGGAGAAGCAAAGAAAATTTTGGGTATGGAAATCCAAAAGGGATATAAAGCTAGGAATTTTGAGCCTCACTCAAAAGGAGTACATTTGAAAGGTGCTTGCTCAGTTTAGCATGGAAGTTGCAAAGGCAATCAGCACACCCATGCCTTTGCACACACAGCTTTCTAGTAAAGGCTCTCCGATCTTGAAAAAAGACAAAGCTTATATGATAAAGGTCCCATATGCAAGTGCAGTTGGCAGCTTGATATATGCCATGGTCTGCACTTGGCCTGACATTGCACAGGCTGTTGGATTGGTGAGTAGATTCATGGAAAATCCAGGAAAGACGCATTGGAAAGCAGTGAAGTGTATCTTTAGATACGTTAGAGGAACTCCAAACCATGGACTTGTCTTTGGCGATAGAGATAGAGATTTTAGCTTGGTTAGATTTTTCGATTCCGACTATGTTGGTGATAGAGATCGAAGGAAGTCAACCTCTGGATATGTGTTCACCATTAGTGGGACATCGATCGGTTGGAAAGTGAGATTGCAGACGATTGTGGCTATGTCCACTCCAGAGGCAGAGCTCATAACTGCGGTTGAAGCAACTAAGGAGGCGCTTTATTTGAGGAGACTGTTGTGTGATTTTGGCTTCATATATGAAGGCGTGAATGTGTATTGTGACAGTCAGAGTGCAATTCACTTAGCTGAAATCTGGCATTCAGCTCGACGACGAAGCATATTGAGGTGAGAGAGTCGTTTCTTGTCTCGATGAGTGAAGAGAAGCTAGTTCGTCTTCAGAAAGTTAACACAAAGAAGAATGCAGCAGACTTGTTTACCAAGTCGTTTCCTATTGCTAAGTTCGAGCATTACTCGGACTTGATTGACTTAATAAAGTGCTAGGTGCCATGGGGAAGGATGGGGAAGATTTGAGATGGTTTATGGAGACATTTGTTTTCATGCTGGAGATTGATTGATAGGTTCTACACGGACTGGGTACTTTGAACACTTTGTTGACGGTCGGTGACCTTGCCGGAGTTCGTTGACAGAATGTAATGGGTGATGGCATTGCCAAACTCATTGGATAAGTATCCATTGCTTGGAGCATGAAGGTGTAGATGGAGTTGGATGGCTTGTATGGAATAAGGTAACAAGGTGGAGATTGTTAGATTTGCTACGTGATTCCATGAGAGGAGGAAGATGAAGCCATGAGAAGCCCTAACCCTAAACCATAGAAGAGAAGTAGAGGAAGAAGGTCGCAGAGAAGAGGAAGATGCCGCTCCATCTTGAGCGGTGATGAGAGGCTGGACGAGAAATCTCGTCCGGTGATTTTTGGTTCCGGAGTTGGTTTGGAGCGGTGTTGAAGCAGTAATCCCATTCCGTAAATAAGAGGAGAAGTGGAAGTGCCGAACAAGAAATCTTGTCCGGTGTTGCTTGGTTTTGCCGCTCCATATTTATGGGACGGTGATGTTTCGTTCGACATTGAGTTGATGCCGAACCAAGTAGTGCCACTCCAGATGAATACCAGTCCAGATTATATGCACCGAACCAAAAGCATGCCAGTCCAGATTGGGCTTTGCCGAACCAAATGCCAAGTGTTGTATGCCGAACCAAATTATGCCGGACCAGATGGATGCCGAACCATTTATGGTGTTTGCCGAACCAAACCCCAGGGCTACTATGTCACATACCGAAATTTTCGACTTTTGAAAATTCGACATCGATACTCACTTTATCGACTGCCGAGAAATCGAGTGCCGGAAACTCCAATAGTGAGGGTTTTAAAAAGAAGAAAAAGGTAGAAGAAGAAGAAAACAGAGGAAGAAAGAAGAAGAAGAGAAGAAGAAAATAGAGAGAACAACAGAACAACATCAGAAGCAGAAACAATATCAGAATCTCACATATCGCAGCGGAACAATATATAATAGATAACACTAGTCTTTTAAAACAAAGAACTATATCAGTTTATACATACATCAATCAGAGTCAATATACAACAATGGACAGTTATATAAACTTGTCCTCATACAGAATACACAGCGGAATACAATAAAGTATAGGTGATACGTTTCGCCATCCAGCTTGCTTCCAAAGCTCCAGAATATCCTGATAACATAACTCTAGGCTGCCCGTGTGGAAATTGGTGGGCACCCAGAGTTTAGAAGGGAACAATAAACTCTGAGTCAGTCATGGTGACTGGTGTGAGATCGTAAAACAGTTATTTTTCACAAAGAAAATAAAACAAATTCGCAATGCTTTTGGAAAATGAAACTACCATAAGACCTCCCGCCACACACACAATGCAAACGCAGAATTGGAGGAGATTTCTTCTTATGATAGTCAAAGATGCTTACTACGCAAAATCAAGTCATTTTTGATACTATTATTAGTGCATAGTGTAGAAAACATTTCGAAAGTATAATATTAATCTTAGCCAGCATAGGTACCATTATATTATGCCTGCTATAGCTGCCTCCTGAGGAGATAGGTTATACAATTGAAATCGTAAAGGCTCGTATTGTTTCTTTGGATTTCCAACAAATGGTCAGGCTAAGGAACTTCCTTTTCCATGATGGGTACGTCCCTGGAATAGACGACCCGAGAACCTAACCGGATCTCTGCCAACACAAGGCCGGGTTACCTCTGCAAAAATAGGTAATTACTGACACGCGTATGCCATCCCCCGATCGTAACCGATCTTCCCGAGGATCCCCGATTTCCAACAACCACAAAGAAATAAATTTGCAGCAACCACATAGGTTAAGTATCTGGGCTCCATACCATGATACCACCTCTATCCAGAAGGAATGACATACACTAAGGGGCGCTACTCCCTAGAACCTTGCTGCATCCTTCCTGTTTTGACCATTTCCGGGGTGTGAGGCTCGACGAAGTCTCGTCCACAAAGCTACGCTTTCTACAAAGCCATGCTTCGGGTCAAACAAATGATCAACCTATGATCACAAAGATATAAGATCAAACAATTGATCATATCACAAATGATCAAACACTGATCATTTCACAGCAACACTTAGTATGCCACGTTACCAAATTGGGAATATATCGCTGATAAATTTCAACTACATAACCTCTGAGCTCGTACGTCTCAGAGAAGGGTGTTAAGCTAAGAGAATAAATTCTCCGCCACCAACAGAAATGTATTTGAAAGAAATCAGCTTTATATCTCAAATTGTAACGTCAGACACACAATCCATACAAGTCTGTTCCGGGATCGAACAGAACCGAAGGCACTTCTCACGAACCCCTTGCATATCCGGATAAATTTCTAATCACGTCCGGACTTCCCGTCACTAAGGGTGATAAAACCTCTAAATCGGAGATCAGCCGATGTAGAGTAACTCGACGGTAATCCTTCCATTTTCAAAAATATCCGGTCTTCAACACCGGTCTTCGAATGCAATTCATAACGACGTATCACATATTCGGAATGGGTTATACGACCCCATGGTCCTTTCCCGGCTAACCCGAATAGTGAGTGATTATTCAAAAATAAGTGTGGCATTCAAATTCATCCAATTCACAACAAATACCATTCAAGGTAATTATTGATAGTTGGTTATTTAACTATCAATAAAGATGCACGACATCATCAGATTCCAAATAATTTTCCCAAATTATTTTATCTTCCAAAATATCTTTTACTAGATATAAAATTTCCACACTTAATCATTTGAAAACAATTTCAAATCAATTTCCACATTTCATTTTATCTTTGAAGATAAAATCTCAAAACACTTCATTTCATATTGGAAAAGATTTCCATACTTATTTAAAAATAAGTATTTCACAAATCTATTTATTTTCAACATTTGAAAATATTATATATACTTAAATCAATATTAAGTATACATTTCAAGGAAATCATAAATTTTAACATCTATTTGAGTCAAAACGAATGTTGCGTAAAACATCGTTACGACGACTCGAAATCAATAGTATAGGGATTCAGAATTAAGATAGATATATAAATCCCAATACTATATAAAACATTTCCTTTTGGAAATCATTTACTATAACAACAGTGTTATAGTCCACCATTTCCTTATATTTCTCGAAAACGTCTATTTCAATAATGAATGTTGAAATCTATGTATTCGATACTTATCGCGTTTTAAAACATCTTTTAAAACAATTACTTCATTTCGTAATATCACTTTTCCAAAACATATCCATTTTATTTAATAATATATTCACTGTCCAAAATCGTGAATATACTTCGTTATCCAAATTCAACATTCCTACACGTTTTATTTAAAGGCTTATCCACTGTCCAAAATCGTGAATATAATTCCTTTAATTAACTTCTACAATTCACTTATCAAAATAAGTGATTTCGGATTTATAAACAACGTTTATAAATCCCATTTATAATTTATAACAACTTCAACTTACAAATCAATTTTATTAACCAAATCAACCTATAACTCAATTTTTATACTTAAGTCATTCCTTTAATAACTTTACAAAATTTATAAATCCTACTTCTTGTAAAATTCCATTTATAAACCCTTTTTCAACATTAACAAAAACTCCTTTTATAATTCCATTTTTTCCGATTTATAAAAATTCAATTCTTTATAAATCTTATCTATAAACCATTTATAAATAAATTCAAAAATCTTCATTCATACTATTCTTCAACATAGTTCATTTCATATTCCCAAACATCAAATTTTGGTTTTATATCACAAAATTTTTAATTAACTTTTTTTTTATATAACATAAAAATTATAACACTTATTTATTTAAAATGAATCAATTCCAAAATTTAATAAAACGTATACTTTCAAAAATTCACTTTGAAATCCTTTTAAAGTAAAAGTCGTTATTTTTAAACTTCAAAACTTGAATCCGATGATGCAACAGCACCAACTAGTCAATCACAACAACAAACATCATATATCAATATGATAACAGAATATACATCAATATCTGTAAATAAATAAATACTGTTGAGGAATCCAGTTGGATCCCTCCAACCTGTTTCCCTGCATCCACAGATGTTAGCACAATACCAATTCCACTTCGAGGTGGAATATCGCGGTATATGGGTTTTGAAAAAATATCCGCTTACTAACGGCGCAATAGGGTCTCATCCGCTATACGAGGCGGGAAATCAATCAATCCAATATATACATATGCCAATATGTATATATTGCTATATATATATATATAGATATATCCTATTATATCTAATATCACATCCAATAGCAATCATCAATAACTGCAAAAATTCCACATTCAATTTGAGTGAGACAAATCTCACCTTTGCCCTTTTTATTTTGCAATCCAATCCAATCCTTCTTTTGTTTTCTCGACTTTAACCTTGTATAAATAATTTATAAATCTATTAATATTCGAATTAAATCGAATAATAAATTTTCATTTGATAACTTCAATTCATCGGTAATTTCGTTTTAAACAGTTAATTTTAAATTTTAACCGATTTCCGTTTTGAAATAAACTTATTTAACTAAGATTTTATTTTGTCCCAATTTCTTTTAATAAATTTATCTAACAAAATTTTAAATCAAAACTATTCTTCCTTTAAATAAATATTCCACTAAATAAATTATATTAGTTTTGATTTATAAATAACTACTTAACATTTTTAAATTCCAAATTAACTTCCAAAATATTATACAATTTAAATTAACAGTCGAACCAATTTCTCCTTTAACAAAACATTTTCTTCGAAATAGATTAAATTCTTTAAATCTGATAATTCTCTTTTTCAACCTAAAATTATTAATTCTATCAGCAATTAAATTTGTGAAACATAAAAACTTTTTCTGTAAAATTACTTTCTTTTAAATCTAAATACATACATGTATACGTATTTTAAAATCTAGTGAAACAGAAATCATTTACTGTACATATTTAAATTCGTATTCAAAACTAAATTGAATTGAATTTTTTTTTCATATACCTCACTGTTTATATGCGAACACAAACCACCAATTTGCGTCGCCTGCCCCGACTTTGACTTCGATGCTGCTGCCTCCTTGCGCCACAAGATCGTGACCACGACACCGAAGCTCAACCCTAAATCGCGAAACCCCAAGCCATCTTCCAGATCTCGAATTCGCGACTCCCATTGCCTTCCCAGTCGAGCTCGCCTAATCGAATCGCCTCCCCTCGTTAATGAACTCCGGTCGAACTGCCGTGCATCGTACTCGCCAAAAGTTCGCGAGCTAAATCGTTCGCATCATCACACCCTGGTCGCGAGCTCGACTACCGCCAACTTCCTCCAACCTCGTCGCCGACGAACAACATTGCCAGATCCCAATGTCGCGGCCTCAACGTCACGCTCGAGTGCGAGAGCAACTTGTCGTTCTTGACATTGAAACCTTAGCTTCGACGAACCACCGCCAACCTCCTCGCGGTGCCCTGTTGTCGCCTTCCCCTTCGATGTCGCGCACTCCCATGTTGCCGCTTGCTCCTTCGCGAATTCGAACGAAATCGATTTTATTATGTTTTGATTTGGGGGGAGAAATAAACAGACGCGGTCATTGGTTTTGAATTTTAGAACGAAGAGAGGTGGAAGGGAAAGACTTCGTTTATAAAAGGAACGGGAACGAGAACTTCACTTTGATTTTGAACGAGAAGCTCGGCCATTTTTATTCTCTTTGAACGAGAATTTTTAAATTTGAACGAAATGATTTCCTTTCGTGTATCTTAACAGAGAAGGAAGGGGAGACAAGGGTACGCGATTTACAGAAAGTAGGTCTGCTAAGAAACTAGGGTGGCTGATGCTGACCAATTATATATATATTTAAATTCAAATTGAATTTGATTTAAATCTCAACGCGTTTGCTTACCGTATGCTCACGTAACAACTCCGAATAATACGAAATTTGAAATCCGATAATAATACAATATTACGGACCCAGTGGAACTAGTTTCGTCAAATTCCGAGACTATGCCTCGGACGGCTATTTTTAAATGTTGATTCAAACGATATAATTTCAAACTGAACAATTCACTCCCAAATTCGATTCTGAAGTTTTAATTATCTTCAGTATTGTCAATACGAATTTTTAAAAGCTTTTGAAATAATTTTCTTCAGCTTAAAATTGAAGATTCAAATTTTTATTCAACATTCAGTAGATTAAATTATAAAATTTAATCGCCAATTTCAAAGTTAATTTGGGGATTCAAATTAAATTATCGTTCAAATATTTAAAATTAATTAAATATTCTCAATTTAATTTGTTCAAAATTCTGGGTCGTTACAAACTTCCCTCCTTAAAAGAATTTCGTCCCGAAATTACAAGTCAGGAAAAAATGTCCTTAACTCGTCTACTATTTTTCAACATCTAATCGTTTTATCAAATTATCGAAACAAATCTTTCTACTAAAGATTCGTTATCATTTCAACTAACTTTCCAACTTCAATTATAAGTTTCAAACAATCATTGTTTTCTTAACCATTCAAATTCAAATTTAAATTCAAATTTAAACTTTCAAAATTTTCTCAAAAATTTCCTAACACCCTAAATTTTCGAAAAATTTCGCCAGCGTCTCCTTTGCGCGGCTAATACGGTACGACTACAAAACGTCCCTACGGACTCTCAGATTTCAAAAAGAAAAGAAAAAGCCAAGCGACTAGACAAGAAATCATCAAATCTCATATAGAAATTTAAATACATACCTTTTGTCGAGCAATTCAAATTTATCTTTGAAATCAAAATCCCAATTCATTTACACCTGTATATCCTACTAGCCATAATATCTAGTTACATATATTCAAACCATTTTGCAAATTCTATTACAAAATTTTCAATATAAACTGCTTATACATTTTTACTTCACTGTTGAAGTTACATATTTATTATTATTCAATTTTACATTTCAATTTCTCATTTTAATTCAATTCACAATTCCAATCTAATTTGGATTTAGTTTACTTCTGGATATTGAATTTATCGATTAACTTTCATTTACAACTGCACTATTTTAAATTAGTTCCAGTTACTAATTCATTACAAATTCTAGTTCACTTTATTCAAATTTGTTTTCAATATTCAGTTTAAATTCCAGTTTTATTCTTTTGTTCATTCCCAAAATTTATTTTCAATTCACTATTTTGGTTTATAATCACTTATATTAAACTGGATTTCAATTCGAATTCAATTTACATTCATGTACTTGCAATTGCAAATTGATTCATTCATTCACAATTTTATTTTCATAATTTAATACTCAATTCCAGAGTCTTTTCAACCTTTTCAAAACCATTTTTGAAAACAATTCAAATTTATCTTTTGAATTTTCTAAAACAAAATCCAAATTTTTCAAACAACTTCCATTTAAAACAATTTGGCAGCAATTCCTCTTTTGGAAACCCGAAAATGAACACCGGTGATGTCGCGATCATCATCGGAATTATTTTCCAGCGACCGAAAAGAGTTTAGAGCTTTCAACTCTCCAAAATACTTTTCAAAACCTTTGAAATTCATTTTCAATTCAAAAAGGATTTAAACTTTCCAAATCTCCAAAATTTTCAAATTCTTTTCAAAACATTTCCAAAAACTTCTCTGGAATTCCGTTTCAAATTACAAATCACATTTATAATTTATATTCTTAAATTTCATTCGTATGTGAATTTATTTCTTTATGCTTCAATTCACATTTATAAATTTCATTTGTTAATTGAATTTATCTCCACATCCTTGGTTATTATTTTAATTTCTCATTCCATTTCATATAACAATGATAACATTTCAATATTATTATTTTATAACAACCATGCATCCATATACTGTAATAATTTACAGAAAAGCATTTCTTTTATATACAAAAATAGTTTTGGGCAAAATTATTCCATTTACCCTATTTAAAACAATACTGTGTCGGTTTATCTTGTTTAAGAGTTTAGAAACCCCTATCGATTACAGTTAGCTAGACTGCACCGACCAGAATCCATAAACAATCAACCGATAAGTCAACACAATACAAAGCAATTTTATATTCACTAACAAATACGCACTCGTATCTATTATTACCCTCAAACTCATTCTAGAGTACTGCTGACTCTATCTCTAATGAGTAACACCCAACAAAGCAGGGTTGTCGCTTAACCATATGCTCTGATACCACGCTGTCACATACCGAAATTTTCGACTTTCGAAAATTCGACATCGATACTCACTTTATCGACTGCCGAGAAATCGAGTGCCGGAAACTCCAATAGTGAGGGTTTAAAAAGAAGAAAAAGGTAGAAGAAGAAGAAAACAGAGGAAGAAAGAAGAAGAAGAGAAGAAGAAAATAGAGAGAACAACAGAACAACATCAGAAGCAGAAACAATATCAGAATCTCACATATCGCAGCGGAACGATATATAATAGATAACACTAGTCTTTTAAAACAAAGAACTATATCAGTTTATACATACATACATCAATCAGAGTCAATATACAATAATGGACAGTTATATAAACTTGTCCTCATACAGAATACACAGCGGAATACAATAAAGTATAGGTGATACGTTTCGCCATCCAGCTTGCTTCCAAAGCTCCAGAATATCCTGATAACATAACTCTAGGCTGCCCGTGTGGAAATTGGTGGGCACCCAGAGTTTAGAAGGGAACAATAAACTCCGAGTCAGTCATGGTGACTGGTGTGAGATCGTAAAACAGTTATTTTTCACAAAGAAAATAAAACAAATTCGCAATGCTTTTGGAAAATGAAACTACCATAAGACCTCCCGCCACACACACAATGCAAACGCAGAATTGGAGGAGATTTCTTCTTATGATAGTCAAAGATGCTTACTACGCAAAATCAAGTCATTTTTGATATTATTATTAGTGCATAGTGTAGAAAACATTTCGAAAGTATAATATTAATCTTAGCCAGCATAGGTACCATTATATTATGCCTGCTATAGCTGCCTCCTGAGGAGACAGGTTATACAATTGAAATCGTAAAGGCTCGTATTGTTTCTTTGGATTTCCAACAAATGGTCAGGCTAAGGAACTTCCTTTTCCACGATGGGTACGTCCCTGGAATAGACGACCCGAGAACCTAACCGGATCTCTGCCAACACAAGGCCGGGTTACCTCTGCAAAAATAGGTAACTACTGACACGCGTATGCCATCCCCCGATCGTAACCGATCTTCCCGAGGATCCCCGATTTCCAACAACCACAAAGAAATAAATTTGCAGCAACCACATAGGTTAAGTATCTGGGCTCCATACCATGATACCACCTCTATCCAGAAGGAATGACATACACTAAGGGGCGCTACTCCCTAGAACCTTGCTGCATCCTTCCTGTTTTGACCATTTCCGGGGTGTGAGGCTCGACGAAGTCTCGTCCACAAAGCTACGCTTTCTACAAAGCCATGCTTCGGGTCAAACAAATGATCAACTTATGATTACAAAGATATAAGATCAAACAATTGATCATATCACAAATGATCAAACACTGATCATTTCACAGCAACACTTAGTATGCCACGTTACCAAATTGGGAATATATCGCTGATAAATTTCAACTACATAACCTCTGAGCTCGTACGTCTCAGAGAAGGGTGTTAAGCTAAGAGAATAAATTCTCCTCCACCAACAGAAATGTATTTGAAAGAAATCAGCTTTATATCTCAAATTGTAACGTCAGACACACAATCCATACAAGTCTGTTCCGGGATCGAACAGAACCGAAGGCACTTCTCACGAAGCCCTTGCATATCCGGATAAATTTCTAATCATGTCCGGACTTCCCGTCACTAAGGGTGATAAAACCTCTAAATCGGAGATCAGCCGATGTAGAGTAACTCGACGGTAATCCTTCCGTTTTCAAAAATATCCGGTCTTCAACACCGGTCTTCGAATGCAATTCATAACGACGTATCACATATTCGGAATGGGTTATACGACCCCATGGTCCTTTCCCGGCTAACCCGAATAGTGAGCGATTATTCAAAAATAAGTGTGGCATTCAAATTCATCCAATTCACAACAAATACCATTCAAGGTAATTATTGATAGTCGGTTATTTAACTATCAATAAAGATGCACGACATCATCAGATTCCAAATTATTTTCCCAAATTATTTTATCTTCCAAAATATCTTTTACTAGATATAAAATTTCCACACTTAATCATTTGAAAACAATTTCAAATCAATTTCCACATTTCATTTTATCTTTGAAGATAAAATCTCAAAACAGTTCATTTCATATTGGAAAAGCATTTCCATACTTATTTAAAAATAAGTATTTCACAAATCTATTTATTTTCAACATTTGAAAATATTATATATACTTAAATCAATATTAAGTATACATTTCATTCTTTAAGGAAATCATAAATTTTAACATCTATTTAAGTCAAAACGAATGTTGCGTAAAACATCGTTACGACGACTCGAAATCAATAGTATAGGGATTCGGAATTAAGATAGATATATAAATCCCAATACTATATAAAACATTTCCTTTTGGAAATCATTTACTATAACAACAGTGTTATAGTCCACCATTTCCTTATATTTCTCGAAAACGTCTATTTCAATAATGAATGTTGAAATCTATGTATTCGATACTTATCACGTTTTAAAACATCTTTTAAAACAATTACTTCATTTCGTAATATCACTTTTCCAAAACATATCCATTTTATTTAATAATATATTCACTGTCCAAAATCGTGAATATACTTCGTTATCCAAATTCAACATTCCTACACGTTTTATTTAAAGGCTTATCCACTGTCCAAAATCGTGAATATAATTCCTTTAATTAACTTCTACAATTCACTTATCAAAATAAGTGATTTCGGATTTATAAACAACGTTTATAAATCCCATTTATAATTTATAACAACTTCAACTTACAAATCAATTTTATTAACCAAATCAATCTATAACTCAATTTTTATACTTAAGTCATTCCTTTAATAACTTTACAAAATTTATAAATCCTACTTCTTGTAAAATTCCATTTATAAACCCTTTTTCAACATTAACAAAAACTCCTTTTATAATTCCATTTTTTCCGATTTATAAAAATTCAATTCTTTATAAATCTTATCTATAAACCATTTATAAATAAATTCAAAAATCTTCATTCATACTATTCTTCAACATAGTTCATTTCATATTCCCAAACATCAAATTTTGGTTTTATATCACAAAATTTTTAATTAACTTTTTTTTATAACATAAAAATTATAACACTTATTTATTTAAAATGAATCAATTCCAAAATTTAATAAAACGTATACTTTCAAAAATTCACTTTGAAATCCTTTTAAAGTAAAAGTCGTTATTTTTAAACTTCAAAACTTGAATCCGATGATGCAACAGCACCAACTAGTCAATCACAACAACAAACATCATATATCAATATGATAACAGAATATACATCAATATCTGTAAATAAATAAATACTGTTGAGGAATCCAGTTGGATCCCTCCAACCTGTTTCCCTGCATCCACAGATGTTAGCACAATACCAATTCCACTTCGAGGTGGAATATCGCGGTATATGGGTTTTGAAAAAATATCCGCTTACTAACGGCGCAATAGGGTCTCATCTGCTATACGAGGCGGGAAATCAATCAATCCAATATATACATATGCCAATATGTATATATTGCTATATATATAGATATATCCTATTATATCTAATATCACATCCAATAGCAATCATCAATAACTGCAAAAATTCCACATTCAATTTGAGTGAGAAAAATCTCACCTTTGCCCTTTTTATTTTGCAATCCAATCCAATCCTTCTTTTGTTTTCTCGACTTTAACCTTGTATAAATAATTTATAAATCTATTAATATTCGAATTAAATCGAATAATAAATTTTCATTTGATAACTTCAATTCATCGGTAATTTCATTTTAAACAGTTAATTTTAAATTTTAACTGATTTCCGTTTTGAAATAAACTTATTTAACTAAGATTTTATTTTGTCCCGATTTCTTTTAATAAATTTATCTAACAAAATTTTAAATCAAAACTATTCTTCCTTTAAATAAATATTCCACTAAATAAATTATATTAGTTTTGATTTATAAATAACTACTTAACATTTTTAAATTCCAAATTAACTTCCAAAATATTATACAATTTAAATTAACAGTCGAACCAATTTCTCCTTTAACAAAACATTTTCTTCGAAATAGATTAAATTCTTTAAATCTGATAATTCTCTTTTTCAACCTAAAATTATTAATTCTAACAGCAATTAAATTTGTGAAACATAAAAACTTTTTCTGTAAAATTACTTTCTTTTAAATCTAAATACATACATGTATACGTATTTTAAAATCTAGTGAAACAGAAATCATTTACTGTACATATTTAAATTCGTATTCAAAACTAAATTGAATTGAATTTTTTTTTCATATACCTCACTGTTTATATGCGAACCCAAACCACCAATTTGCGTCGCCTGCCCCGACTTTGACTTCGATGATGCTGCCTCCTTGCGCCACAAGATCGTGACCACGACACCGAAGCTAAACCCTAAATCGCGAAACCCCAAGCCATCTTCCAGATCTCGAATTCGCGACTCCCATTGCCTTCCCAGTCGAGCTCGCCTAATCGAATCGCCTCCCCTCGTTAATGAACTCCGGTCGAACTGCCCTCCATCGTACTAGCCAAAAGTTCGCGAGCTAAATCGTTCGCATCATCACACCCTGGTCGCGAGCTCGACTACCGCCAATTTCCTCCAACCTCGTCGCCGACGAACAACATTGCCAGATCCCAATGTCGCGGCCTCAACGTCACGCTCGAGTGCGAGAGCAACTTGTCGTTCTTAACATTGAAACCTTAGCTTCGACGAACCACCGCCAACCTCCTCGCGGTGCCCTGTTGTCGCCTTCCCCTTCGATGTCGCGCACTCCCATGTTGCCGCTTGCTCCTTCGCGAATTTGAACGAAATCGATTTTATTATGTTTTGATTTGGGGGGAGAAATAAACAGACGCGGTCATTGGTTTTGAATTTTAGAATGAAGAGAGGTGGAAGGGAAAGACTTCGTTTATAAAAGGAACGGGAACGAGAACTTCACTTTGATTTTGAACGAGAAGCTCGGCCATTTTTATTCTCTTTGAACGAGAATTTTTAAATTTGAACGAAATGATTTCCTTTCGTGTATCTTAACAGAGAAGGAAGGGGAGATAAGGGTACGCGATTTACAGAAAGTAGGTCTGCTAAGAAACTAGGGTGGCTGATGCTGACCAATTATATATATATTTAAATTCAAATTGAATTTGATTTAAATCTCAACGCGTTTGCTTACCGTATGCTCACGTAACAACTCCGAATAATACAAAATTTGAAATCCGATAATAATACAATATTACGGACCCAATGGAACTGGTTTCGTCAAATTCCGAGACTGTGCCTCGGACGGCTATTTTTAAATGTTGATTCAAACGATATAATTTCAAACTGAA
The DNA here is from genome assembly GCA_030737815.1 of Allium fistulosum. Taxonomy (NCBI): domain Eukaryota; kingdom Viridiplantae; phylum Streptophyta; class Magnoliopsida; order Asparagales; family Amaryllidaceae; genus Allium; species Allium fistulosum. Next base: position 71,713,715 of record CM060906.1, read on the forward strand.
CAATTCACTCCCAAATTCGATTCTGAAGTTTTAATTATCTTCAGTATTGTCAATACGAATTTTTAAAAGCTTTTGAAATAATTTTCTTCAGCTTAAAATTGAAGATTCAAATTTTTATTCAACATTCAGTAGATTAAATTATAAAATTTAATCGCCAATTTCAAAGTTAATTTGGGGATTCAAATTAAATTATCGTTCAAATATTTAAAATTAATTAAATATTCTCAATTTAATTTGTTCAAAATTCTGGGTCGTTACATACTATATAGGAGCCACCCCTCCTCATATCTTCATAAATAGTGGAGCTTCTGGACAACAATGACAGCCATCTTAGAGAGCTAAAACTCTGTAGAATTTTGTCTGCATTGTTAATTCCTTTTATGTATAGCCTCCAAAAGTGAATCAATCTTGTAACTCTAATCTTTCAGTGATTAATAAAATCTCCTCTCTCTCCAAGTGGATGTACACTGCCTCGCGGTTGTGGAACCACTATAAATACTGGTGTTATTTATTTTTTCTGCATTGCAAAGATCTATGACTGTCTGTTCTGGTGTTTATCTCTGTTTTTTTCGACTCACTACAATCACGATCCAGTTGTTTTCCCACTGCAAAACAAGGCGGCTTTAACGACGGCTAAAAGTCGTCACCAGCCATTGCTAAAAGCCGTCGCTATTTAGGTCGCCACCACACAGTAAAGCGATGGCTTTAACGACGGCTCCGTCACCAAAATAGCGACGGTTGATGATGCCTAGTTGGACACAAGGAAAATTAGTTATCATAGATATAGCGCCACACGCCGTCACTAGCCGTCGCTAAGTTGAAACCACATAGCCGTCACTAGGCGTCGCTAAGTTGAAACCACATAGCCGTCACTAGGCGTCGCTACACTATGTAAAGAGGCCGTCGCTAGCCGTCGCTAACCTGGGATAAATTTCCAGCTCCAATTTTGCCTTTCAATCAATCCAACCACACAACCAAATTCAAATCACTTTGCAACACATATACATTCAATTTCACAACCAATACCACTCCATCCATCATATAATCTCACACATATCACAAATAATCATATATATATATAACGCAACATATAAATTTACATAGAAGTTTCATCATCACCATATAAATATATCATACCAATCAAACGGAACCATCCAAATCTATCAAACAATGTAACCATACAACCAAATACTATCCATCAATCACATATATACACAAATGTCCACTAACCCATCAAACACAACAACCAACCAACATGTATCAAATATACACACAAATGTCACTTGATTGGAAAACAAGATGATGAAAATCCACCAGAAACACAAGCATACCTACTCATCGTCGTCGCCTGACCCATCCTCTCTAGGCATCGTCCCATGCTGTGCCAAGTAGGTTGCAATATGCTTGTCCAGCTATTGCGCCAATGCGCTCTTTCTCCAATCGTTTATCTCCTCCAGCTATTTTTTCATTTGAGCAATCTCCTCCTCGGCTTGGGATCTCCTGTAAGACCTCTGGGATATTAACGCCTATGAAATAGTTGTTATTTACTTATAATTTATGAACATTATAAATAGTATGAACAAAAATAGTTGATTAATTATGCGACTTTTATTTATAATTAACTGTTGTACATTGGTTGCAATTTATTTATATTAATTATTCAGCTTTCTTATTCAATTTATAATTTGTTCACTTAAGTTTAAATTTTTCCTTTATTGAACCTTTCTTACCAGTTCTGACTTCATACATCCAACTACGGTCAAGAAAATAATCGAACATTTTTCCTGATTTGAAGATATATGTTAGAAAGTTCAAGTAAACAATTGAACTGTAGGAATAATTTTCAACACTTCATCATTGTAAACATTTCACCATCGTTGAAAATTCAAATAAGCACTTCACTTTATTTTTTAATTTTTAGTTCATTGGTTTTTACTTTGATGGTCGGTCATCCTACTTTCCATTACAAATATAATAAAGTAATTATATTTATAAATCATTTTAGATCAAACGATTCAACAAAATTTCGACAGCACTTCCCTTCTGTTCCTTGTATCGTACACAAATACGTGTACACAGGGAATGAGAAGGAAGTGCTGTCGAAATTTTGTAAACTGTTTAAAATGAAATGACTTATAAAATGTAACTACTTTATTATATTTGTAACTTGTCCAATACATGGACAAATCTAACAAATATTGTATCAAATGAATATAGATATCCGTTCTGTTAAAAAACAAATATCCATATAACGATCATATACAACACTTATCAGACGGGGACAAAAACTGTCTAAAGGATTAAAAAAATAAAACACATTTTACAATTCATTCAACTATTCAACTATTTATTAATTAAATCTGAAAATTTAAAACGTATTTTATAATTCATTCAACTATTCTTATATTCATTTCTTAATTTTTTTTGACAAAATCGATTTTAGCGGAATATTTGTTATTGTTATATTCATTTCTTAATTTTTTTACAAAATCGATCTCATTAGAATTATTTGCTATTGTTATTTTCATTGCTTAATTTATTTACAAAATCCATTTCACTGGAATATTTGTTGTTGTTATGCTCTTTTCAAAATTTGATAATTCATTCAACTATTTAAACATTTTATTTAATAAATTTGAAAATTTAAAATTTATTTCAACATTTATTTAACAATTTAAAATGTTAACCTAACTATTTTGTAAACTAAAATTTTAACTTACTATTTTATACTAACCACTAAAACTTACAATTAACACACACTTATCAAACATTGTATACTTATCAATAAGCGTATATTTATCAACGATTACAAACTAATTTTTGAGTTTTAATTCAACCCTAATTTTTGTTTACAAGTTAAATAATTAAACCACTTATTAACTTCCCTGAATCAACTAACATACCATTATCATCAATTAATGCATAGTAATCAATAATTTCAAATGCATAATCAACAAATTTTCTAAATAAGGGTTTTAATTTAAATCCCTAATCAACTAATAAACTATTACCATCATCTAATATCAATTATTTTAACATATTCAAACCCATAATCAAATTATTTTTATAAATTATACTTATAAATTGAGAAATCGGAGAAGGTGGGGACGGAGCAGCACTGGAGGACGGTGACGGCTTCTGCAGGCGGTTGGCGCCGGCAGGAGTTGGTTAGAGGGGGTTGGAGGCGGGGTTGGAGGTGGCAGCGAATTGATTTGGGGAAAATGAAGTGATGAAAGCTGCTGTCACGTACGGGATTTTTCGACTTTCGAAAATTCGACATCGATACTCACTTTATCGACTGCCGAGAAAACGAGTGCCGGAAACTCCAATAGTGAGGGTTTTAAGAAAAAGAAAAAAGTAGAAGAAGAAGAAGATAGAAGAAAAAGAGAAGAAAGAAAGAAGAAGAACAACAGAAAACACATCAGAACAGAAAACAATATCAGAATCTTACACATCGCATCGGAACAATATACAATAGATAATTACTAGTCTTTTAAAACAAAGAACTATATCATTTTATACATACATCAATCATCAGAGTCAATATACAGAAATGGACAGTTATATAAACTTGTCCTCATACAGAATACACAGCGGAATAGATACTATCAGATACAAATACTACGTCTCGTCCTCCAGCTTATATCCAAAGCTCCAGAATATCCCAGAATATCCTGATAATCTAACTCTAGACTGCCCGTGGGGAAAATGGTGGGCACCCAGAGTTTAGAAGGGAAACAATAAACTCCGAGTCAGTCATGGTGACTGGTGTGAGATCATAAAATAGTTTATCTTTAGAATAAACAACAAAAAACTTTAATGTCAATTCGCAATGCTTTTGGAAAATGAAACTACCATAAGACCTCCCACCACACACACAATGCAAACGCAGACTTGGAGGAGATTTCTTCTTATGATAGTCAAAGATGCTTACTACGCAAAATCAAATCATTTTGGATATTATTATTAGTGCATAGTGGAAAACATTTCGAAAGTAGAATATAAATCTTAGCCAGCATAGGTACCATTATATTATGCTTGCTATAGCTGCCTCCTGAGGAGACAGGTTATACAATTGAAATCGTAAAGGCTCGTATTGTTTCTTTGGATTTCCAACAAATGGTCAGGCTAAGGAACTTCCTTTTCCACGATGGGTACGTCCCTGGAATAGACGACCCGAGAACCTAACCGGATCTCTGCCAACACAAGGCCGGGTTACCTCTGCAAAAATAGGTAACTACTGACACGCGTATGCCATCCCCCGATCATCACCGATCTTCCCGAGGATCCCCGATTCGCAACAAACCACAAAGAAATAAATTTTGCAGCAACCACAGAGGTTAAGTATCTGGGCTCCATACCATGATACCACCTTTATCCAGAAGGAATGACATACACTAAGGGGCGCTACTCCCTAGAACCTTGCCGCATCCTTCCTGTTTTGACCATTTCCGGGGTGTGAGGCTCGACGAAGTCTCGTCCACAAAGCTACGCTTTCTACAAAGCCCTGCTTCGGGTCAAACAAAATGATCAACCTATGATCACAAAGATATAAGATCAAACAAATGATCATATCACAAATGATCAAACACTGATCATTTCACAGCAACACTCAGTATGCCACGTTACCAAATTGGGATATATCGCTGATAAATTTCAACTACATAACCTCTGAGCTCGTACGTCTCAGAGAAGGGTGTTAAGCTAAGAGAATAAATTCTCCGCCACCAACAGAAATGTATTTGAAAGAAATCAGCTTTATATCTTAAATTGTAACGTCAGACACACAATCAATACAAGTCTGTTCCGGGATCGAACAGAACCGAAGGCACTTCTCACGAAGCCCTTGCATATCCGAATAAATTTCTAATCACGTCCGGACTTCCCGTCACTAAGGGTGATAAAAACCTCTAAATCGGAGATCAGCCGATGTAGAGTAACTCGACGGTAATCCTTCCGTTTTCAAAAATATCCGGTCTTCAACACCGGTCTTCGAATGCAATTCATAACGACGTATCACATATTCGGAATGGGTTATACGACCCCATGGTCCTTTCCCGGCTAACCCGAATAGTGAGCGATTATTCAAAAATAAGTGTGGCATTCAATTTCATCCAATTCACAACAAATACCATTCAAGGTAATTATTGATAGTCGGTTATTTAACTATCAATAAAGATGCGCAACATCATCAGATTCCAAATAATTTTCCAAATTATTTCATCTTCAAAAATATCTTTACTAGATATAAAATTTCCACACTTCAAAAACAAATCAACGTTTATTTTTCTAATCAGTTTCCATTTCTTTTATAAATTCCATATTGAATTTATATATTTTCGAATATCTACTAATATTCGATTTTCAATCGTTTTCAAATATTCATTTTCGATTTATCTTTAAGAAGATAAAATCCCAAAATGTTTCATTTCATTTTGGAAAACATTCCATACTTATTTAATAATAAGTGTTTCACAAATCTTTTATTTTCAACATTTGAAAATATTCGATATACTTAAATCAATATTAAGTATATATATACATTCTTTAAGGAAATCATTTACTTTGACAACATTTATTTGAGTCAAAACGAATGTTACGTAAAACATCGTTACGACGACTCAAAATCACTAGTATAGGGATTCGGATTTAGATAGATATATAAATCCCAATACTACATTAAAAACATTTCCTTTCGGAAATCATTTACTATAACAACAGTGTTATAGTCCACCATTTCCTTATTTTTCGAAAACGTCTATTTCAACAATAAAAATGTTGAAATCTATGTATTCGATATCATAATACATTTTAAAAACATCTCTAAAATGTTTAACTTCATTTTCAATGTCACTTTTCCCAAAACTATCCATTTTACTTAACGATATATTCACTATCCAAAATTGTGAATATATCTCCACTAATTACATTTCACTGTTTTCTGCACATTTTATTTCAATAATAATTCGCTATCCAAAATCGCGAATATATCTCCTTTAACAACCTTCTATATTCAATTTATCAAATCCAATTGATTTCGAATTTATAAAACAACGTTTATAAATTTAACTTTATATTTTCTAACAACTTCGATTTATAAAATTCTCCTTTTATTAACTTCTAAAATTTCTTATCAAGATAAGTGACTTCGGGTTTATAAACAACGTTTATAAATCACATTTATACTTCATAACAATTTCAACTTATAAAATCATTTTATTAGCAAATTCTGTTCAAATCTCATCTAAGTGCAAAAATCTAATTTATAAGCAAATTTCTTATAAATCTTCTATCCTACAATTTCTATACAATTTATACTTCACAATTTATAAATCTATAAATCTCGTTCACATATGATTTTTATTATCACTTCATTTTTAACACTTATAAAAACTCGTTTTATAATTCCAATATCTTAATTTATAAAATGTCAACTTTATAAACCTTTTTAAGTAAACCGTTTATAATATTTTAAAAATCTCAAATTAAACCATTTTATAAATCAATCAACTATTTATTCCAAAAATCACTTTTCGATTATATTTCACAAAGATCTTAACTTTTATAACTTTAATATTTGAACGTTTATTTATTTAAAATAAATCACTTCAAAATTTAATAAAACGTATAATTTCAAAGATCACTTTAAAAATCCTTTTAAATTAAAAGTCGTTATTTTAAAAACTTGAATCCAATGATGCAACGCATCAATTAGTCCATCACAACATCAAACATCATATATCAACATATGACAACAGAATATACATCAATATCTGTAAATAAATAAATACAGTTGAGGAATCCAGTTGGATCCCTCCAACCTGTTTCCCTGCATCCAAAGATGTTAGCACAATACCAATTCCGCTCCAGTACGGAATTATCGCGGTATATGGGTTTAATAAATATTATCCGCTTACTAACGGCGCAATAGGGTCTCATCCGCTATACGAGGCGGGAAAATCATCAATCCAATATATACATATGCCAATATGTATATATTGCTATATATATAGATATATCCTATCATATCTAATAGCACATTCAAACAAATCAATCAATAACTGCAATTCAATCATAAATCTGAGTGAGAAGATCTCACCTTAGCTTTATTTATCTTTGCAATCCCATTTTCGAATCCAATTTGTTTCCTTGACTTTATTCGACCTTGTATAACAATTTAGATAATTTATCAATATTCAAAACAGTCAAACAGTTAACTACCATTTAATTAGTTACCCTACACAACCAATTACTTCTCCGATTACTTAATAATAAATTTTAACTAATTTTCCTAAGATAAATAATTCCTAGAAACTAAAATAATTTTTATAAGTAATTTGAACGAGGTAATCACCTAAATAAATTATCTTAATACAAACTAGTAAATTGTATTCATTATCCTCTTTAAACTGTCTATTAAAAAGCTTCTATTTTAAACCTTATAGAATTTAATTTCTTTTATCTTTATATATATGCACACATATATATTTATATTTATTAAATCAGGATGGAAAATGAAGAACAAATAAACTGCAGTATGCTTAATACCTCACTGCGAATTCAAACTCGAAAACACCCTTGACGAACCCAAACTCCACCACCGGTCTGCCGCTGACCACCCATCTACTCGCCAGTGCCACCAGACATCGCCTCGAGATGTCGCCCTCCTCCTTCAATCGCGACCTCAACACGAGCCCCCCTTACTCGATCGCAAGCTTCCAAGCATATCCCTGAATCGCCGCTGCCACCCATCCAGATCGCGTCGCCCACCATCAATTTCGATTGATACGAACTGCTCCACGAGATTCGCGAATCCCCTCCAGTCGCGCTCACACCAGCGACCACGTCGCCGCACGCCTTCATCCTCCCCTTCGAATTCGCGAACGCCTCGCAGTCGCACGCCCTACTCCCCGCAAATCGCGACGACGAACTCGCGATGAATGATTCGCGAACAGCGGCCTCTGTTAAAAATCGAATTCGATTTCTGATTTCGTATATAATTTTTTCGAATACGATTGAAAATAAAAGGGGAAGGAGGCACGCAGTTTTAATTTGAGGAGGGGAGACATAGATTCGCAATTTTTTCTTTATCATCTACCATTTTTATTTCGTTTGTGAATTGATTTGAACTGACGAAGGAAGATGGTTATTTTAAAATTGAAAGAGCATGGGTTACACGATTTTTGTATCGTGTGTTTAGGCGAAAATTAAGGCGGGGTTGAAGGGATGAACGTGTGTATGTTGACTAATTATTTAAAATTTAAATTTTAAATTTGAATTCGATAAAGATTCAATGCGTTTGCCTATCGTACGATCACGCGGCAACTCCGTTTAATACGAAATTTGAAATCCGGTAATAATTCAATATTATGGACCCAATGGAACTGGTTTCGTCGAATTCCGAGACTGCGCCTTGAACGGCTATTTTTAAATTCGATGTAAACGATTAAATTTCAAAACTGAACAAACCATTTTCAAATTCGATTCTGAAGCTTCTGTTATCTTCAGTATCATCAATATAAATTTTACAAGCTTTCGAAATATTTTTCTTCAGCTTAAAATTGAAGATTCAAATTTTTATTCAACTCACAATAGATTAAATTTCACAATTTAATTGTCAGTTTCAAAGTTATATCCGGGATTCGAATTAAATTACCGTTCAAATATTTAAAATAAATTAAATATTCTCAATTTAATTCGTTCAAAATTCCGGGTCGTTACAGACTTCCCCCCTTAAAAGAATTTCGTCCTCGAAATTACAAGTTAGGAAAAAAAGTCCTTAACTCGTCTACTATCCTTCACAATCTAATAGTTTTATCAATTCATCAAGACAAATCTCTCTACTAAAGATTTGTTATCAATTCAATTAACTTTCTAAACCTTTCATAGTTTTCAAACATCATTGTTTTACTTCAAAATTCAAATTTAAATTTAAATTCAAATTTAAACTTTCAAAATTTCTCAAAATTTTTCTAACGCCCTAAATTTTCGAAAAATTTCGCCAGCGTCTCCTTTGCGCGGCTAATACGGTACGACTACAAAACGTCCCTACGGACTCTCAGATTTCAAAAAAAAAAAGAAAAAGCCAAGCGGCTAGAGAGAAATCATCAAAAACTCATATTAAAACTCAAATACATACCTTTTTCGAGCAATTCAAATTCTCTTCTAAATTAAAATCCCAATTCCTTTACACCTGTATATCTACTAGCCATTATATCTAGTTACAGCATTCAAACTATTTTGCAAATTCTATTACAAAATTTCAAATATAAACTGTTTACACATTTTTAACTTATTATTGAAGTTACATATCTATTCTCATTCAATTTGAACTCTCATTCCAATTCATTTGTTACTACTCCAATTTATTTATTCAAATTCGGTTTCAACTTCATCTACTACCAAATTCAAAAGAAGTTTAACATTCAGTTTTAATCTCATTCACTTCATTCAATTAGCTTCACTTACAAATTTTTAGTTTAATAGTTCACTTTGTTTTCCACAAATCTAAATTCAATTCAGTCTTACTTACCAATTCAAAATGAATTTTTACATTAAATTTCATTTTCTTGCATTTGCTATTGCAAATTCATTTATTCATTCGTAATTTTATCCATTTTCAATTCGAATTCTCATTTCAATCGAATTTCAAATACTTTATAAGTCTTCGACTTATTTACAATTTGATTTATAAAGTCATTTGTACATTCATATTACTAATTTCATTCCTTTATGAATTTTAACTTCCAATATTTTTCTGGAACTTTATTTCAAACTATATATCACATTAATATTTCATATTCACACATTCTATTCATATATGAATTCATTTCTTTTAAGTTAGATTTTTATTTAAACTTAAACTTTACAAGTTATCGACTTCATAATATTTCATAAACATTTTCATATAGCATTCCAGAGTTTTTTCAACATTTCAAAAATCATTTTTGAAAACAGTTCAAACTATTCTTTGAATTTTCAAAACAAAACTCAATTTTCCAAACAACTTCCATTTAAAACAACTTGGCAGCAATTTCTCTTTTGGAAACCCGAAAATGAACACCGGTGATGTCGCGATCATCATCGGAATTATTTTCCAGCGACCGAAAAGAGTTTAGAGCTTTCAACTCTCCAAAATACTTTTCAAAACCTTTGAAATTCATTTCCAAGCCAAAAAGAATTTAAACTTTCCAAATCTCCAAAATTTTCAAATTCTTTTCAAAACATTTCCAAAAACTTCTCTGGAATCCTGTTTTAAATTACAATTCACATTTATAATTTACATTCTTTAAATTTCATTTGTATGTGAATTTATTTCTTAACTTTGGAGTTATGATTTCAATTTCTTACTTAATTCCAATGGGAATAATTTAATATTATTACTTCTAACAACCATGCAACCATATACTGTAATAATTTACAGAAAATCATTTCTTTTATATACAAAAATAGTTTTGGGTAAAATTATTTCATTCACCCTATTTTAAAACAATACTGTGCCGAATTGTTCTATTCAAGTGTTTAGAAACCCCTTCGATACAGTTTTGCAAGACTGTGCCGACGAAGGTTCATATACCACTCAATAAACCAATCATCACAATATAAAACAATTTTATATTCACTAACAAATACGCACTCGTATCTATTATTACACTCAACTCATTCTAGAGTACTACTGACTCTATCTCTAATGAGTAACACCCAACAGAGCAGGGTTGTCGCTTAACCATATGCTCTGATACCACGCTGTCACGTATGGGATTTTTCGACTTTCGAAAATTCGACATCGATACTCACTTTATCGACTGCCGAGAAAATGAGTGCCGGAAACTCCAATAGTGAGGGTTTTAAGAAAAAGAAAAAAGTAGAAGAAGAAGAAGATAGAAGAAAAAGAGAAGAAAGAAAGAAGAAGAACAACAGAAAACACATCAGAACAGAAAACAATATCAGAATCTTACACATCGCATCAGAACAATATACAATAGGTAATTACTGGTCTTTTAAAACAAAGAACTATATCATTTTATACATACATCAATCATCAGAGTCAATATACAGAAATGGACAGTTATATAAACTTGTCCTCATACAGAATACACAGCGGAATAGATACTATCAGATACAAATACTACGTCTCGTCCTCCAGCTTATCTCCAAAGCTCCAGAATATCCAGAATATCCTGATAATTTAACTCTAGACTGCCCGTGGGGAAAATGGTGGGCACCCAGAGTTTAGAAGGGAAACAATAAACTCCGAGTCAGTCATGGTGACTGGTGTGAGATCGTAAAACAGTTTATCTTTAGAATAAACAACAAAAAACTTTAATGTCAATTCACAATGCTTTTGGAAAATGAAACTACCATAAGACCTCCCACCACACACACAATGCAAACGCAGACTTGGAGGAGATTTCTTCTTATGATAGTCAAAGATGCTTACTACGCAAAATCAAATCATTTTGGATATTATTATTAGTGCATAGTGGAAAACATTTCGAAAGAAGAATATAAATCTTAGCCATCATAGGTACCATTATATTATGCTTGCTATAGCTGCCTCCTGAGGAGACAGGTTATACAATTGAAATCGTAAAGGCTCGTATTGTTTCTTTGGATTTCCAACAAATGGTCAGGCTAAGGAACTTCCTTTTCCACGATGGGTACGTCCCTGGAATAGACGACCCGAGAACCTAACCGGATCTCTGCCAACACAAGGTCGGGTTACCTCTGCAAAAATAGGTAACTACTGACATGCGTATGCCATCCCCCGATCGTCACCGATCTTCCCGAGGATCCCCGATTCACAACAAACCACAAAGAAATAAATTTTGCAGCAACCACAGAGGTTAAGTATCTGGGCTCCATACCATGATACCACCTTTATCCAGAAGGAATGACATACACTAAGGGGCGCTACTCCCTAGAACCTTGCCGCATCCTTCCTGTTTTGACCATTTCCGGGGTGTGAGGCTCGACGAAGTCTCGTCCACAAAGCTACGCTTTCTACAAAGCCCTGCTTCGGGTCAAACAAAATGATCAACCTATGATCACAAAGATATAAGATCAAACAAATGATCATATCACAAATGATCAAACACTGATCATTTCACAGCAACACTCAGTATGCCACGTTACCAAATTGGGATATATCGCCGATAAATTTCAACTACATAACCTCTGAGCTTGTACGTCTCAGAGAAGGGTGTTAAGCTAAGAGAATAAATTCTCCGCCACCAACAGAAATGTATTTGAAAGAAATCAGCTTTATATCTCAAATTGTAACGTCAGACACACAATCCATACAAGTCTGTTCCGGGATCGAACAGAACCGAAGGCACTTCTCACGAAGCCCTTGCATATCCGGATAAATTTCTAATCACGTCCGGACTTCCCGTCACTAAGGGTGATAAAAACCTCTAAATCGGAGATCAGCCGATGTAGAGTAACTCGACGGTAATCCTTCCGTTTTCAAAAATATCCGGTCTTCAACACCGGTCTTCGAATGCAATTCATAACGACGTATCACATATTCGGAATGGGTTATACGACCCCATGGTCCTTTCCTGGCTAACCCGAATAGTGAGCGATTATTCAAAAATAAGTGTGGCATTCAATTTCATCCAATTCACAACAAATACCATTCAAGGTAATTATTGATAGTCGGTTATTTAACTATCAATAAAGATGCGCAACATCATCAGATTCCAAATAATTTTCCAAATTATTTCATCTTCAAAAATATCTTTACTAGATATAAAATTTCCACACTTCAAAAACAAATCAACGTTTATTTTTCTAAACAGTTTCCATTTCTTTTATAAATTCCATATTGAATTTATATATTTTCGAATATCTACTAATATTCGATTTTCAATCGTTTTCAAATATTCATTTTCGATTTATCTTTAAGAAGATAAAATCCCAAAACGTTTCATTTCATTTTGGAAAACATTCCATACTTATTTAATAATAAGTGTTTCACAAATCTTTTATTTTCAACATTTGAAAATATTCAATATACTTAAATCAATATTAAGTATATATATACATTCTTTAAGGAAATCATTTACTTTGACAACATTTATTTGAGTCAAAACGAATGTTACGTAAAACATCATTACGACGACTCAAAATCACTAGTATAGGGATTCAGATTTAGATAGATATATAAATCCCAATAATACATTAAAAACATTTCCTTTCGGAAATCATTTACTATAACAACAGTGTTATAGTCCACCATTTCCTTATTTTTCGAAAACGTCTATTTCAACAATAAAAATGTTGAAATCTATGTATTCGATATCATAATACATTTTAAAAACATCTCTAAAATGTTTAACTTCATTTTCAATGTCACTTTTCCCAAAACTATCCATTTTACTTAACGATATATTCACTATCCAAAATCGTGAATATATCTCCACTAATTACATTTCACTGTTTTCTGCACATTTTTATTTCAATAATAATTCGCTATCCAAAATCGCGAATATATCTCCTTTAACAACCTTCTATATTCAATTTATCAAATCCAATTGATTTCGAATTTATAAAACAACGTTTATAAATTTAACTTTATATTTTCTAACAACTTCGATTTATAAAATTCTCCTTTTATTAACTTCTAAAATTTCTTATCAAGATAAGTGACTTCGGGTTTATAAACAACGTTTATAAATCACATTTATACTTCATAACAATTTCAACTTATAAAATCATTTTATTAGCAAATTCTGTTCAAATCTCATCTAAGTGCAAAAATCTAATTTATAAGCAAATTTCTTATAAATCTTCTATCCTACAATTTCTATACAATTTATACTTCACAATTTATAAATCTATAAATCTCGTTCACATATGATTTTTATTATCACTTCATTTTTAACACTTATAAAAACTCGTTTTATAATTCCAATATCTTAATTTATAAAATGTCAACTTTATAAACCTTTTTAAGTAAACCGTTTATAATATTTTAAAAATCTCAATTTAAACCATTTTATAAATCAATCAACTATTTATTCCAAAAATCACTTTTCGATTATATTTCACAAAGATCTTAACTTTTATAACTTTAATATTTGAACGTTTATTTATTTAAAATAAATCACTTCAAAATTTAATAAAACGTATAATTTCAAAGATCACTTTAAAAATCCTTTTAAATTAAAAGTCGTTATTTAAAAACTTGAATCCAATGATGCAACGCATCAATTAGTCCATCACAACATCAAACATCATATATCAACATATGACAATAGAATATACATCAATATCTGTAAATAAATAAATACAGTTGAGGAATCCAGTTGGATCCCTCCAACCTGTTTCCCTGCATCCAAAGATGTTAGCACAATACCAATTCCGCTCCAGTACGGAATTATCGCGGTATATGGGTTTAATAAATATTATCCGCTTACTAACGGCGCAATAGGGTCTCATCCGCTATACGAGGCGGGAAAATCATCAATCCAATATATACATATGCCAATATGTATATATTGCTATATATATAGATATATCCTATCATATCTAATAGCACATTCAAACAAATCAATCAATAACTGCAATTCAATCATAAATCTGAGTGAGAAGATCTCACCTTAGCTTTATTTATCTTTGCAATCCCATTTTCGAATCCAATTTGTTTCCTTGACTTTATTCGACCTTGTATAACAATTTAGATAATTTATCAATATTCAAAACAGTCAAACAGTTAACTACCATTTAATTAGTTACCCTACACAACTAATTACTTCTCCGATTACTTAATAATAAATTTTAACTAATTTTCCTAAGATAAATAATTCCTAGAAACTAAAATAATTTTTATAAGTAATTTGAACGAGGTAATCACCTAAATAAATTATCTTAATACAAACTAGTAAATTGTATTCATTATCCTCTTTAAACTGTCTATTAAAAAGCTTCTATTTTAAACCTTATAGAATTTAATTTCTTTTATCTTTATATATATGCACACATATATATTTATATTTATTAAATCAGGATGAAAAATGAAGAACAAATAAACTGCAGTATGCTTAATACCTCACTGCGAATTCAAACTCGAAAACACCCTTGACGAACCCAAACTCCACCACCGGTCTGCCGCTGACCACCCATCTACTCGCCAGTGCCACCAGACATCGCCTCGAGATGTCGCCCTCCTCCTTCAATCGCGACCTCAACACGAGCCCCCCTTACTCGATCGCAAGCTTCCAAGCATATCCCTGAATCGCCGCTGCCACCCATCCAGATCGCGTCGCCCACCATCAATTTCGATTGATACGAACTGCTCCACGAGATTCGCGAATCCCCTCCAGTCGCGCTCACACCAGCGACCACGTCGCCGCACGCCTTCATCCTCCCCTTCGAATTCGCGAACGCCTCGCAGTCGCACGCCCTACTCCCCGCAAATCGCGACGACGAACTCGCGATGAATGATTCGCGAACAGCGGCCTCTGTTAAAAATCGAATTCGATTTCTGATTTCGTATATAATTTTTTCGAATACGATTGAAAATAAAAGGGGAAGGAGGCACGCAGTTTTAATTTGAGGAGGGGAGACATAGATTCGCAATTTTTTCTTTATCATCTACCATTTTTATTTCGTTTGTGAATTGATTTGAACTGACGAAGGAAGATGGTTATTTTAAAATTGAAAGAGCATGGGTTACACGATTTTTGTATCGTGTGTTTAGGCGAAAATTAAGGCGGGGTTGAAGGGATGAACGTGTGTATGTTGACTAATTATTTAAAATTTAAATTTTAAATTTGAATTCGATAAAGATTCAATGCGTTTGCCTATCGTACGATCACACGGCAACTCCGTTTAATACGAAATTTGAAATCCGGTAATAATTCAATATTACGGACCCAATGGAACTGGTTTCGTCGAATTCCGAGACTACGCCTCGAACGGCTATTTTTAAATTCGATGTAAACGATTAAATTTCAAAACTGAACAAACCATTTTCAAATTCGATTCTGAAGCTTCTGTTATCTTCAGTATCATCAATATAAATTTTACAAGCTTTCGAAATATTTTTCTTCAGCTTAAAATTGAAGATTCAAATTTTTATTCAACTCACAATAGATTAAATTTCACAATTTAATTGTCAGTTTCAAAGTTATATCCGGGATTCGAATTAAATTACCGTTCAAATATTTAAAATAAATTAAATATTCTCAATTTAATTCGTTCAAAATTCCGGGTCGTTACAGCTGCTCTCGGCCAAACCTATATAACCGCGATTAGTGATGGCCGACGACGGCTAGCCTTTTTTAGCCGTCACTAGCCGTTGCTAGGATCTGTCACGAAACCAACTTTGTTTTGTAGTGTCCGCTGCGTTGGGTTTTTTATTCTCTCAGACTGATCATCGGATTTTTCCCAACATGATTATCACTCATGTATCTATGCTCTTATTATCTCTGTACTTATTGCTTGGGTTGTTTGTGATAGAATACTTTGTTTGATTATGCTGTGTGTATTTATGTATACACATACACATTTCTCTCTGTTTCTTTTACTTTTTCGCTCTCTTACTTTCTCACATCGGTGGTGAATCTGGAACAGAAATGTTCCAGGTTAAATGTATGTATTTTCTTTGGTGAGAGTGTGTGTTATTTCTCTAGAGTGTGTGCTTCTTCCTGGCGTGTTTAAGTGAATATATAAATGCATGTGCACATGTTGTGCTGTGTCAGTTTTAAAATGTACGAGAGTGTGTGTGTGTATATATATATATATATATATAAAGATTTCTAGGCAGAATGAATTTACATTACAAAAAATTCAATTACTTAAATTTAGAAATTAACAATCCAATAAAAAGAATTATTACTTTAGACAAACAAAAACACATATGTTATATCAAAGACACTGATTACAAACATAAATTACATTCAGAGGTAGAACACATGAATTCGCTCACAGACTTAGTTATAGAATTAAGTGAAAACTTAACTCTCTATAATGAAAAGCATTATAGCCTGATGCAACTAGTCTTAGAAGGCATAATTGAGAAAAATAAGTTACTGAAACAGATTTCAAATAACCAAGATTATTTGAAATTAAATTTAAACAAAATAGATAACATAGAAATAACTTTGGAAAAACTAACTAATAAATTCAAAGTCATAAAATTAAAAGAATTTCCCAACAAGAATGATATAATAAACTTAAAAAATTTAATAGAAGAAAATAAACCCAAAGACATAGAAGTACAATCTAGAAAATTAATAATGGAATTAAAAGAACAAACGGAAAAAGACAAAAGCCAATTTGAAAAGCAAATACAACAAATTGAATTTTTTTTGGACGAAATTAAACATTTAATACTAAGTTAATGATTTTTGAAAACAAATACTACCAAGAAGCAACTAAATATGTGGAATCCAACTACAGATTTAGTGATCCTAACATAAATGTTGGATATAACAAAGATGAATTTCCAGGAAAAGTGATAGGATACAAATATTACAGAATAATATGATAATAGCAATGTTAACGCAAATACAAAATAAGATAGATAATATCCAAAAACAAATGTTTGATATAGTTAAAAATGGTAAGGAACATGAATTTGAAATAAACAAACTCACAGAAAGTCTACACAAAATGAATTTAGGACCTAATGATCCTACTACACATATAACAAGTAAAAAGACGAAAATCAATTTTCTAATGTATAAGAAACTTGATCAAATATGAATATCAGAAGATTATCTTTTACAGGTCCATCTAGAACCCTAACAGATAGACCTACAAAATCAAATAGCTTATCATCCATGGGATGGATTGATAACATTTTGAGAATACCTAATAATACACAAAGTCAGTTAGAAGAAATAATAAACTTAGACAGGGATATAGAAAATTTTTCAAATAACCAACTGGATTCTCTAAATCCTAGAGAAATATATAGAACAGGACTGTTTACAGCAGTAACAGGATTATATAGACACCATAGGGAAGAAATACTTTCTATTCCAGATGGAAGTCAACAGGTAATAAATTTAATGTCACAAGAAGCAATAAAACAATTAAAAATCCAGAAATACAAACTAATGCACCTAGGACTTATAGTCATAGGCATAAGAGGATTAGTTAGATAGAAAATTGGAACCAAATTATTGTTACTACTTATAGATGATAGACACCAAGATATGGATAAAGCCATATTCGGGATGATGGAAGTAGATATGAACAATAACATAGGTATTGTTTATATAGCTCCAAATTTTACAATGACATTAAATGATTT
Organism: Allium fistulosum; assembly: GCA_030737815.1. Taxonomy (NCBI): domain Eukaryota; kingdom Viridiplantae; phylum Streptophyta; class Magnoliopsida; order Asparagales; family Amaryllidaceae; genus Allium; species Allium fistulosum. The sequence continues at coordinate 71,731,983 of CM060906.1, forward strand.
TTATAAACACATAAAAATTATAATACAAACAAAGGGATTTGAGAACTTTATAGGAAAAAATATTCTACTAGACATTACATTCTTAGGAAAATGTATGTCCAAGTATACTCCCAAAATAAAAATAAAACTAGACAAGGTCATAGAAGCCTTAAATTCAACAGGCATAAGTTTCATAAAACCAATGGAAATAGATTCTTCTATTCTTGCTGGCCATGAATGGAATATAGAAAACCCGAATAATACAACAACAACATTAAAACCAAATAATGCTGTAACATACAATAGCCTAAAAAAATCTATGTCCATAAGGTTTAGGGACTATGGACAGTCAAACCAACAAGATATAGAAACTGATGAAGAAGCTGAAGAATTAAATAAAAGAATTAATGGATAAAATTATATATCCAAAAGAACTTGGAATGGTTCTTGAACCATCTGAAGTATATGAGTTAGAACAAACTCTAAGATCAACTAACAAAATAAATGAAAATACATTTGTTTATGTTGATGATGAGAACAATGTAAGAACAAGAGAAATATATAATCTAGACGACTTCTTGGAAGATTCCCAAGAAGCAAATAATGGAAAAAGACAAAAAGAATTAAATGATATAGTATTAGAATTCACAGAACACATAGACTTAGCTGACCATGAAGAAAGCGGAAGCTCAGGGGTTTCATATCCCAACAAAAACCAAGAAACAATGCCGTATACTTTAGGACAACCTCCTAGACAACCAGTTGAGCCCTATACAAATGAGAATAAAAACCTAAGAACAATAGGAAAAAGATTACCAAATGAAGTAACTATTTTCAAAGACAATTCAGTAATACTAAATGTCACAGAATGCCATCCACAATTATTAGATACATATCTAGAACAATGGACTGCTGCCATAGCAAGGGATTATGCAGCAAGACATACAAACATAAATTCTGGTGAAGAAATTCTGGTAAAGCCATATGGGAAGCCTATAAACAGAGCTTTCCTGAAGAAATAAATAACTTAATAATACAAGGAAGCAATATTTACAACTTTGCTTATACAATGCACAGAATAATAACAGGAAGAGATGTAAACACAGGAGTAACCATAAGGCAACAAGAGGCCATGAGAGATTTAGAACAAATCCAATTGTTAGATTAGAAATACATAATAAAATTCCTAAAAGAATTTTTGCATTATGCAACTATTTCAGGAAATTATTACAGTACTGAAATAGGAAATAGACTCTTTTCCAAACTTCCAGGTGATCTAGGAAAGGAAATACATAAATCTTGGATAGAACATTACCAAAACAATACTGCAAATATCCCTAAAGGATATGATAACATTGGAATAAGAATAACACATATTATTTCCGAACTAAAAAAGAAATGTACATATATACAAATCCAGATAGAATTAAAACAGAAAAATTATGGGTTTTGTGGACAAATATATACTCCACAACAATATGGATCAAGAAATTACAACATAGATAAGGAACCTAAATTTAAAAGAAGATATACAAAAAAGTATTATTTAAGAAAATCAAATGCTAAAAAACCATATCTCAACAAAGAAAAACATGTCAGAAAATATAATCCAAGAAAGACATATACAAGTACAATTACATGTTTTGCTTGTAACGAAAAAGGACATCTGTCTTCCTCATGTCCAAAAAAAACATAACTTATTTACACGAGAATCTAACCTTATAGATGCAGTAAAAGAAGACCTCTTAGAAATTGCTTCTGATGTTTCAGAAACATCTACGATATATTCTATAGTATCCTTGGAAGGGTTAGAAGAACAAGAACAAATACAATCATCCAATTACACCTTGATTGATGAATTAACAGAATTCCAAGAAAAGATACCACATGAATATTTACTGAACATAGTAAATAAGGATTCATGTGAACACAATTTTAAACATAAAATGGGAACAGATACCACAAAATGTGAATTTTGTCCATGGTATCCTGCCTTTGATAAAAGATTTAAATGCATCGAATGCATAATGGAAATATGCCATATATGTGCAAAAAACAAATTTAACATAGAATTACCTAAAGAAAATAAGCCTGCCTATACGGACAAAAATAAGATAAATGAAGAAAGAATTAAAATACTTGAAGAAAGAACAAATAATATTGAAATAGAAATAGAAGAAATAAAAGAAAAAATTATGACCCTGGATAAAAAGAAAAATGTTATCCAAGATGAATCAACATCATACGAAAATAATAATCTAAATAATATTGATAAACCAATACAAATCCCATTAATATGTAATTCAGGAAGCCTAAAAGAATTACGCGTTCCAACAAGATTAAATATAAAAGGATTAGAAATATACAGATTTTAGCTTTTATAGACACTGGAGCCACCAGTTCAACTATTTGCTCTAGCCTTATACCCCATAAATATGTAACAAAAGCAGACAAACCAAAACAAAGTATCCAATTTGATGGAACTACTAATATCATTACCAATATTGCTAAAAGTATAAACATAAGTTTTACTAATACATGTGGGGAATGGTCTCCTTTTTACAACATAAAACATTTATGGGTTTTAGAATTAAATCTTGAAGGGATAAAACTAATCCTAGGACTAGACTTCTTATTAAATGACAACGGGAGTTTTGCATTTAATAAAGATTACATACAAATTTCAAAAAAAAACCACACTAACCCCAATACTATCAGAGTATGCGCTTGAGAAACGTGGTGGGAATACAGAACGTCACAATCAAAAAGACAAATGTAATTGCCCCATACAAGGACAATGCAAAAACAATGAAAACATACTAACAATTACAGAAAAAACAAATGAAGAATTAATACAAGAAACTTATAAAAACTATGAATATAAAAGAAAGGGATTTATTAAAAATATCCAACTTATAAATCCAAGAGAAGTGAGTAGATTATTATTATCCACAGATGATATAGACAATATCATTTCTAAATTAGAAAAATTAGAAATCATTGGAGAAAAACCTTTAAAATATTGGGATAGAAACCCAGTACAATGTAGACCGGATATAATAAATCCAGATTTAACAATAAAAACAGGTTCCCCAAAATATGATAATTGGATTATGGAAGAATTCAAAATGCGCATACAAATATTAACTAATCTAAATGTTATAAGAAAAACTGATTCTAGACATAGAACGACGGCTTTCATAGTACAAAAAGAATCAGAGAGAAAAAGAGGCCAATCTAGAATGGTCATGAATTACACTAGACTTAATGACAATACCCATGAGGATGGATATTGTAACGACCCTGAATTTTGAACAATTTAATTTGAGAATATTTAATTAATTTTAAATATTTGAACGATGATTTGACTTGAATTTCAAATTATCAGAATGAATTGGCGATTTAATTTTTTTAATTTAATCCATTGAAAATTGAATAAAATTTGAATCTTCAATTTTAAGCCGGTTAAAAATAATTTAAAGGCTTGGAAAATTCACATTGATAATGCTGAAGTTAATAGAAGCTTCAGAATTGAATTTGAAAGCGATTTGTTCAGTTTTGAAATTGTATCGTTTAAATCGAATTTAAAAATAACCTTCCGAGGTACAGTCTCGGAATTTGACGAAACCAGCTCCATTGGGTCCGTAATATTGAATTATTACTGGATTTTCAATTTCGTATTTATCAGAATTGTTTTGAGATCATACGGCGTATAAATGCGTATAAAATTAAATTGAATTCAATTTGAATTTCTGTAATAACCGAGTATTTCTACAGCTTGAAGATTTTCGAGCAGCGAAGTTAGAGAGAGAGAGTAAAGAATCATTTATTTCGAGAAAATTGTATTTTAAGATATTCCGCTGTATCATTATCAAATTGTATAAACTCTGATGTATATAAAAAGATTTATAGTAATGAAATAAATTCTCATTTGTTTTAATTCATTGTTATTATCTATGTTTCTGTGGCTGTTTCTGTTTAAACGTTATAAACTAAATAACAATTCGTCTTTTTGAACGTTTCTAGTTGGTTTAATCACCGACTGGAGGCGGTCAAAAGGGGGAATGTTACAGATATTGTATATCAAATAAAGATGTACTAATAAACACAATACAAGGAAAAAACTGGTTTTCCAAATTTGACTTAAAATCAGGATTTTGGCAAGTAAAAATGCATCCTGAATCTATACCTTGGACTGCATTTACATGTAGTGAAGGACATTATGAATGGTTAGTTATGCCATTTGGATTGAAAAATGCTCCACAAATTTTCCAAAGAAAAATGGATAATATTATTCAAAACTGCACCAATTACACCTGTGTATATATAGATGACATACTTGTTTTTTCCCAAATGAAACAAGAACACATATCGCATTTATACAGTGTATTAAAACTAATAGAAGCCCATGGCTTAATTATATCTAAGTAGAAAATAGAACTTTTTAAGAATACGATAGAATTCTTAGGAACAAAGATAGGCAAAGGACAAATTGAATTACAATCTCACATAACAAGAAAATTTTTGGAATTTCCAGATAAAATAACAGACTTAAAACAATTACAAGCATTCCTAGGACTTGTAATTATTGCTAGGCCCTACATAAAAGACTTATCAAAATACACTGGACCCCTATATAATAAGGCAAGTCCAAAAGGACAGAGAGAATTTAACCACGAAGATACTAAGCAAATAAAACAGATAAAAAAATTAGCAGAAGAATTAAAACCCTTAGCTTTACCCTTAAGCATAGATTATCTAATTATAGAAACTGATGGATCATCCCTAGGATGGGGAGGTATTCTAATAAATAAACCAAATAATTATGAAACAAAATCTGCAGAAAGAATTTGTAGATATGCTTCAGGAACTTTTAAAGAGAAAGGATATTTAACATCCCTAGATTATGAAATACTTGCGATAATTTATATTCTTGAAGCTTTTAAATTATTTATTATTTCACATAAAGAAATAACCATCAGAACAGACTGTGAAGCCATAGTTAAATACTCAGAAAACAAGAAAGAAAAAGGGATCCTAAACAACAGATGGTTAAAATTCAAAAATGCAATATTCAATTGCGGAACAAAAATAAACTGGGAACGTATAAAAGGAAAAACAAATTTCCTACCTGACAAATTATCTAGATTATTTTTGAATAAAGATCTGACAGATAAAAATTGCATGTATAGAGAAAATACAGACATGACATCACAAAATCAAGATAGTAAAAGATTCTTGAAGAGCTACAAACAAAACAGATTTGTCACTAAAGCAAGTATCACAGAAGATCAACAAATGATATTGGATAATATATGGAATCTTGCTACAAGTCCCCAAGACAACAAACAGAAACTCAGTATCTTATATACCTTAGTAAACGAGTTTCAGAAAGAAACAAAACAAAAATTCTCCCATTACTGTTTGTTTAATGGAGAAAGTGCAGGGATATATGCTACTTGGGAAGAAATGCTTCCTAAAATCAGAGAAATAGAAATGAATCCAAGATATGGGATTCCTAAATACAAAGGATATACAAATTTCGAAACAGCCAAAATGGCAATGGAAAAACATCTTGGAAAAGATTACTATACATCAGAAGGAATAAAACAATACCTAAACATATCATCAGGTGTGTTCATCAAAGATGAAGTTCCAACTGATGAATTAAGCCTTGGACCTATGGTCGCATACAAACAGAAGGTTGTGGCAGACAAAGGGAAAATGGTCCAACTTGGACAAATTCCACATATAAAGGCAGTACGATCTGAGATTGTCCAACAGAACATGATATGTTTTGTTGATTCATTTGACAAAGAAATAAATCACATACTTCTTTCAAGAGAAATGAGTGCTATGACTTATAAAAAGATCTTTAATACTATTGCAAAATGTTCTACTACTAACATTCCAGGAATGAAGATTACATGGAAAATAATAAGAAACACAAATATTCCATGTACACAAAAAGAAGAAGACTGCAAAAACACCACTACCCAATGCAAATGCAACATAATTTCCTCAACACCTCTTCTCACAATAAATATCCCAAAATACAGGTACATAGTACAAGACAATATTACTCTAGACCCAAGCACACTTCTAAATTATGGGTTCCTAGAAAAAATGTACTTCAACAACTGGTGTATCACAGAACTTCCAGAACCGCTATCCTCCATCTTAGACTATTATGCAGAACTTTTAGGTCAAGAATTATGTACAGAAATAACCTCTACACCACCTCACTTCAGTCAAACCACCATGGACCCTACTAGACATATCATGAAAATAAGGGCAAAAAATTATGATCCACATTACCAAGAATGGACAGAAGATAGAAACCTCACACCTCCTCTGGTCACAGAAACTGATAAATATACCTATGAAAAATACAGAGCATATTTGATCGGAAATAACATGTTTTAGAATGACAAAGAACAACTCAAACTATATGCAGAATCCCCTATCATGAAAATCTACATATCTGAATATTTCGAAGACTTTGCATACAAACTAAGGCCTTTTGAAATATTCCATCCAAACCAACATATGATAAACAACTTCAAGAGGATCAGGCAACTAGAAGACAATGGTAAAACCAATAACTATAGCCAAGAAGAAGAAGAAGATAAAGACATCTACGAAGACAACACAAAAGCAATCGAAGAAATAATGATCCCAAAGACAAAAGGGATGTGACCTATAGTGACAAATACCTCCACTGACAAAAAAAGAAATCAGAAAAAATACCTACCTACAAAAAGGTGAAGACCTTTTTCTCCACCAACAAATGAAGACAAAAGACTTTTTGAAAAGAAACATCCCACTAGAACCTGACTTTACAGATGTATTATTCTAAGTGTGTACTGTATGCTACTTTTACCTCCATTTGTAAGTTTGTAATGGACAGCTGTCCATAGTATGGTGTGTTTGGATTGCCTATATATCTGGCAATCCAGTATGTTTGTAGGACACCGAAGATCATTGTATCAACTCCAAAAAATTAAGTAAAATAATAACTTGCTTTTCTTCTTTAATGGCTACTCTCTTTTCCATTTCCTTTCTTACAAAAATTATGAAGAACTAAACTTCTAAGGCATAGCCGAGGAAGGAACATATAAGGATTGCTAAAAGAAAGATGTAAGTTTTCTTATTTACTATAATTATTCCAATGTTATATTGTTATTAATATGTGCTCAGATAATCATATTTTCCATAAACAATTGTTACTGTTGATGTATACATAACTGTTAATTTCCAAAAGACGTAAGTCCGTTTAAAGTTGAAGAAGTACCCGCTTTAGGCATAAGACCGTTTTAGGGGAAAATAATAGACCTAGGACAACAAGGTGAGGAAAAGATATATTATTTGCATTACAATAGCAAAGGTTTTTAGGAGATTAGAATATTTGAACGTAAATTAATAACATATAAAACTTGGATTAATAAAAGTAATGAAGAAATCTTAAAAATCTATTTTAGCATGAATTATCCTAGTAATTCCAGAAGGCTGTGTCTATTTGCTTATAATAATCCAGAAAAAAGAGCATAAAAACTTTTGTTTAATAAGAATGGAAAAATTACAGCAATATTTAGAAAATAGATTTATGATAAACATAATAAACATTATGAAGAACAATACAGACCTTACAGAAAACCAAAAACACCAAATAATAAGTATCTTCAAACAAAAATATTCACACGAATTGATCAATATTTATGACTGTGAAACAAGTTTAACTGAAATATATAATAACTTTAATATCTGGAGAGAACTTGGAAACATAGTACTAACACCCAGATTTGTTAAAGAATTTTATAGAGAATGGCAAACTTACTTAGAAATCAAAATTAAAGCAGATTACAACATAACAGAAAATAATAATTGGGAAAATTAAAAATGAACGGATTTCCAAAAATTGAGAATATAGAATCTCTACAGAATTATTTAGAACAAAAATTTATGACTAAACTCATGATTGTTCTAAAACAAACAGAACTAAACGAAAACCAGCAATATAATATTGCAAAGATATTTAGACATAACTATACTGAAAAACTCATCAACCTTGATGATGAACCTAAGATAAACAAAAAGAAAGTAATAAAAAATCTTAGAAATACCTATTTTGTCTTTAATACTAAAAATCCAAAGATGAAGATTACCAACGGGATGTTAGATCTTTTTGTTAAAGAACATTATGAACAGATTAGACAAGAAATACTTAAAGAAAACAGGGAATGGTTAAATGAATCCCTAGACTTGACAAGTTACATAGATACAGATTATTGGTATGAAGATGATTCATATAACGAGTTTTATTAAAGAGGGAGACTACAAGGATTTGAACAAAAAATTAGAAGACTCTGAACTAAGGATGAAAAGGTTCCTAATTCTTAGTTCAAATACTCCTACTTGCTGCACCCTTGGGTACTATACTTTGAAGCTGCCAGCAAGACAGTTAAAAAATGAAAAAACACGAACAAGAATATTACATATTATTCGAAATAATAAACTACACTGTAATATTTATAGCGTGTTATGCTCTGGGATATTAATTACAAGTTTTTACAAAACATTTAATTGATATGTGGTTTAATAGTATATAAGCGATCTAAACGCTGTCTTTTCTTACATTACCCCCCCTATGAAAAAAACATCTCCCGGCAGCATATAAGCGATCTAAACGCTGTCTTTTCTTACATTACCCCATATTGGTATATATATATATATATTTGAGGGATGGCCGCTAGTATTTGCATTGCTATATATTTATATTAAATATAAATGTAAACCATACCTTGCTATTATATGTTTAACACTTGATTTGTGCCTCTTTTTTGTATCTGTGTGAGAGCATTATAATAAATATTTATATAACTGCATTCACGTAGATGGGAGTGTGAATCTCGCCTGAATGAATTAAATACATTTATATAAGTTTGGTTGGCTTTGTATTTGTGAATGATTGTTTGTGTGATGTATGTTTATACATAAATATGAACTGCTGTTTACAAATTGCAATGTTCATGCATGGGCATTAGTTAGTGGATGAAAGTGTAGCCGTGTTCAGGTTGCTTACCCACTGTTTCTTTTGTTATGGCATGTGCATCTTTATTCTATTATCTTTGTTTGCCTGCTATAAATACATTAGCATTTTTTGTATATGTATGAGATATGTATGTATGCAACTTCATCTGGATATCAACGCATGAAATTTATAATTGGTAAATATATGTGTTTATTTATATTTTATAACAAACAAAATTTAATATATGTATAGTCATTTAAAAGACAAACTAGTTTTCTATGAACAAATCATGAGATTTTAACATAATTCAAGTTTCAAAATGTAATTAACTGATTTAGATAAAATGTATTAAATTGATTTGAATGTTCTATAATCAATAATAAAATTATATTTAGTTTAGTCGTGAATATATATGCACATATTTATATCTTGATCTGATACAAACCAGAACCACTCTACTTCCTTTGACATAAAAAATATATATAAATATGCAAAAGGATTCGAGACTTTTATATTGTTATGGCTATTTTATTTAAGGCTTGCTATATTGTTTCAGTATCCTCTGCCTGTTGGACTAGCATTTACGGATGAAAAACAAGATTTGTGTTCACACTAGTAATGAGACAGTTCTCCTACCACCTACATGTCTCAAGTTTCAGTACTGTACTCAGTAGCTCTGAACAAAATTTATATGTGGTCTATTAATACATACATGCTTATAGTTTGGTTGCTTTCTTTTACGAAACGAAAGAGGCCGGAAAGGGGGTAAGTTAGCGAAAGAGGATTGCGTTATTTTTACGAAAGAGGCAACGCGAAGGGGCAAAGTTATTATATATTTTATTGTTTGTTTATGTTATTATTTTATTTACGTTAATTATTTTTAAATACAGAATACAAATGCAGAAATAAAAATTCATAGTTCAGAATTCACAATACAAATGCAGAAATAAAAGTACCAAATAAAAATGCAGAAAATAAAATACAGATAAAACAAACTAGCTTCGCATTCTCAACTATCTAACAAGATAAATAACAGCCTTCCTAAGCTGCTCAGGGTTGTCCAGCAGGGCATGCAAATGATTGAAACCTCTGCTATCATACTTAGCCAAACAAATCGCGACCTTCCATTCTTCATATCGTTATCCTTCTGCTTCGCTTCCATACACCTAGCAAGAGTCAGATCATGCGAAGAACTACCAACAGACCTAGAAGGACCACCAGTGGGCCGTTGCTGTCTAGACGCTCTACGACTGGAGATCTCCGCAACATCACCCCTAAGATAGTCGTCATAAAGTTGTGCGTCGAACTGTAGCTGAACATGTGGATTTTGTGGAATTATGAACTGACATTTGTTAGTTCGGATGCAGCCATCAAAAATCACATCCAACTGCCTAAAACGAGCAGGCGATGCATGTTTGTATTTGTGGTACCTTGCTGCAGCTGTATCCCACCACTCGTCGGATCCACCGACCGTGTCCTGTTCTTCGTTCCAATGGCCACCTGGAATCTTTAGCAGCTTGTTCCATGGGCTCCACTCACGTTTCAGATTATCGAACTTGTTTTTCATTTGCCCAGCGTTGTAATCCAGACCAGTTTTTTCGTTGAACGGGACTGTGATATCTTCATATCACTGTGCAACACGGTGGGTACACGTATCAATGTTTTTGAAACAAACATCGATGAACGCGTTTGTCCTGTCGGCATTCCAGTTGACGATGGTTCTGGTAGAAGAAGCAGCAGAGTGGCTAGACATTCTGAAAAAAGAAATTCAAAAAATAAAGCAAAAAAATCTGAAAAAAATATATATGGTAGATAATAATACGTAAAACGCAAATATAAAAAAACTTACCTAAAAAAAGCGACGACGAAGCTTGTAGAAATTGCTGAACTTTCGGATTGTTTGGTTTTTTTAGTGATTTGGTTGAGAAATGGTTTGATATATATAAGTAATGAAGGAAAATATGGCGGTTGGGGATGAACCGTTCGCGTCAGATGGCGTCCGACGCGAACGGTTCGTTTTCAACCGTTGTTTTGAACTAGGCAGCAGCATGGGGCCCACGCTTGACGCGTCCGACGCGTCAGACGTAGACGCCAACTGCTCATTTCAGCAAAAGAACGGTACTTTAATTTATAATCACATGCACATATACGTCACTGTATACATTTATAATTTATACATCTATAGTCATGAATTTATACGTCTATAATTTATTTCCTATGTTAAGAGTTTTGTTATCTTTTTACATATATGATACAGACAACGTACTATTGAATAATTTACAAAATTGTCTTAAATAATGATTTGTTTAATTTAATAATCTATTCCTATTTTAGTTTTTTGATTACTCTTTCTTGTTTACTGTATCACGACTATATGAATGATTCACCATTGATTTTAATTTAGTTATTGATTTTAATATGATACGGTGATGACATCCTTTTATGTGATTTTATGATGTTTTATTCAGTGTGACGAGGAATATGAATAAAAGGATTAGTAATACCGTTTGGGATGGGGCAATTCGGTAATACTTTTTCGGTTATTTCTTGGACTCATTATATAGAATATTGAAGGGCGAGTGTTATGTATGAGCTCTGAATAAATGGACTAGTAACATGCGGTGGTATGGGACGCCGTTGTGTTATTTATTCAGTTATTCTTTTACTCGTGGATGACACTCAATGCAGGGGTATGTGATATGTGTGCGACTCACTGTAGTGAGCACATATGGAGGCTACTAGTTAGCCACATAGTTTGTGTACATTATATGTCTGTCTACCTTTGTCAACTCCTTTTATGTTTTGGAAGTGAACCAGATTGGGCGGTATCCACCCTGGCGGACTGATCGTGGGGTCATGCCTCAGATCCACGACACCGTTTTTGTTTATGTTATTTGATGCACATCATGAGAATAGTAGTTGGTTGTCCCTTGTGTTGCATAGGCCAGCAGTCAGTTACCATATAGTGGCACACGTCGATAGTTATGGCCGAAGAGGCTATGGGTTGTCGAGCCTATGGTGGATCATTGTCACGATACCGAGAGAGGAGAGGAAATGGTAACCGATGATTGTAGAAGTCGTGTCATATGGACCACGTGTGGCTCTTCGAGCTAGCAGACGTGTTGTCATTCTCCCGTCTAGTTCTGGTATACGTGGATGTATGTGGGTAGTAGATAGACATATATTATGTTCTAGAGTATGATCAACCCCATATCCTTCTCAGGCAGACTACTTACTTATTATTGATTTATTGTTTCTATCTCTTTAGACCTTTCAGTCGAGATTTTCGCCTCTCCAAGAGCTATAGGTCGAGATATATGATTTTGCACATTGCGGCATTGTTATGAGCTGGCTCAAATCTTTCTTATTGATTTTACACTACAACAAACTGGACCTTTAACAGCGTTTAAAAAACGCTGTAAAAGGTTTTAACAGCGTTTTTAACTACGCTGTATAACGACATGCAATTATAGGTACTGAACATACGATAGCAGTAGTGAAAACGTTATAAAAATTATGTTTCTAATAGTGTTTTACTGATGTCGTTAATACTATTTGTGGCAATTTTGCTAATGAGCTGAAACACTTTTCGTAGCGTTCGACCTCTGTCATCAAATGGATTTAACAGCGGTTTTACTTTGCTAAGATAACTTTTCATAGCGTTTAACTGATGCTGTGAATTCTTCTCCAACGTTTTTCTCCATTATGAACTCTTTTCTATAGCACTCCGTAAATGCTGTTGAAAGTTAACACAACGTTTTTAAAACGCTGTCGTTTAGAGTATCTACATTTCCCATCGATAGATTCCATGTCTATACGCATCGATGACAATTTATATACCAAATATATAACTCAACTAAAATCAACACATTATACATTATTCAAACATTTCGTTATATTAATCACGCATCTCATAATCTATATGGAACATTACATAATCAACATCCACAATATTCTTACAACAAAACATATATAATACGTCCATAATATTTCATAAACAATGTAGAAGTAGTAGCTAGTAACCAAAGTAGTAATACATACAAACCAAAATGTAGTTCTGACATCCAAAATAACTTTGAATCGATAACTTGTTGCAGCATGTTTCTACTTTTTTGCATTAAAGACATCCATATACCTGTAAAGTAAGTTCATATAAATCATAAATATAGTAGATACAAATTTGAAAGGCTAGAATCTTGATCATAGTAAAGGTTCAATCAATTCTAGTACAGGTCACATCATTTAGGTGAAAACTTTGATTTCCAACAAAATAATTCAAACAATACAATCTCGTACAGGCATTATCTTTGACTTATCTTTGACTGCCATTTAAACCAGCAAGGGTACAATAAACTTACTTTAACTTAATTAATTTTTATAAACTTAATTATTTTGATAAACTTATTTAATTTTAATAAAATATAGTTAACTTGTATAAAAAGTAGTTAATTTTTACAAATTAGGTCATTTTTTATAAATTTACTTAATTTTTATAAAATTTATTTAACTTCATTAAATTTATAAAATATAGTTAATATTTATTAAATTTTGTTAATATATGGAAAATTGTTTAACTACTATAAAACTTGGTTAACTGTATGAATTTATTTAAGTTGAATAAAACTTAGTTTATTTTTAGAAAATTATTTAACTTTCATAAATTTGGTAAATTTAGTTAATTTTTATAAACTTAATAAACCTAGTTAAATTTTATAAATTTTGTTAATTTTTACAAACATTTAGTCGACTTGGTTAAAATTTTATAAAACTTAATTATTTTTTATAAACTTAGTTATTTCTTTATAAAATTAGTTAACTTGGTTGTTTAGTTTTTGTAGAACTTGCTTAACATAGTTCTTTTTTGTACAAATTAGTTGATTTTTGTGAGGTTGGTTAATTTAATAAAAATTCAACTTAGTTAAATTTCTATAAAACTTAGTTAATTTTTATAAACTTAATTAAGAAAATAAACTTGGCTAATTTTAGAAACTTAGTTTAATATTTATGAAACTTAATAAATTCTTTAGTAATTTAGTTAATTTAGTCAAATTTTTATAAAACATAGTTAAAATGTTATAAGCTTATTTAATTTTTATAAAACTCGATTAAATTTTACAAACTTAGTTAATTTAGTCAAATGTTTATAAAAGTTAGTTAACTTCTATAAAAATTTGTTAAGTTTTCTTAACTTAGTTATTTTTATAAACTTAATCAATTTTTTAAAACTTAATTAATTTTTATAAACTTAGTTATTTATAAACTTATTTAGTTTTATAAAATGTAGTTAATGATTATAAAAATTAGTTGACTTTTATAAATTAGGTTAGTTTCTATAAATTTAGTTAATTTTTATAAAACTTAGCTAACTTTATTTTCACCAAACACAATGTCTTTACTCCAAACTATGACCATTACCGATCTTAAAGTAAGTTAAATTTGCTTGTATACTTTTAATTCTTATTCGTCAACGCGAACATTTATTTGGGTATGTACTGTGTTAAACTTAATTTCAAGAATTTTTTTTCTTTTTTCCCTTCTTATTTTTTGTTCACTCTACTTCTACGGCTAATAAATTTGAACATGTAATTCTATTTCGTTATTTCAAACTACGTTTGTTTACAGTTTATTATGTATCAAAATTTAATTATATTGGTTTTATCGCACAACTGCACATAACATTCAATAATTAACTCCACTTACTGCCAATGACGTATATGCATAACGATTCTAACAATATTTGTAGTAGAAAGAATTCACAAGCTATTATACCCTTGAACAACAACCTATTACTTCCAAACCTCTAGTCTTCTAGTCAGTAACCGTTATTCCATTTAGTTAACAAAATAGTCGAGTTTAAATTTATAGTTAATAAAATAATTACATAACTTCAAGTAATAAATGTACATGTAACAACTCAAACAGCAAAAGGAGGCAGCAGGAAAACAAATTCCAGGGGAAATAATTAAACTGCTATTAGTCGAAATAAAATGTAATGAAAATGAAACTAACCAATTATTCAGGTGCTGCTACTTCAAGTGCTGTTGCTTCGGACAAAGTTGCAAGTTCAGCAGTCATAAACCCGGTAAAAATAATTCTTATTGATAGAATAAAATATGCATTCACCAATTAAAAACAGTAAGGAATTATACACTTGCATCTCAATACTACGTCATTCCATGAATATGTTGAATCCTTTAAGTTAACGGGTTTTGTGACTGCTACCAAAGGTTTGATCTGCAAAAACAAAGAATCAAATAAACTCAAAATAAATACCCAGTAGGATCTTGTAGTATTCAGTGCAAATAGCAGCATGGCTTATCACACAAAACAAGTTGCATTCAGTTTACTTTCCTCAAAGATGAACCAAATAGTCAAGTAAATCAAATATGAAGCTGACATTTATTAACTTAAATGACTACAATTGAATCAAGGGGGGATAAGCCAGCTAGTGAGAAAACAAAATAAAAATAAAATCAAAAGCTTCTCTTTTGCTTTCCTGCATAAACAATAGATTTTATAGAATCAGTCACCAACAATCCTACATAGTATATTAAATAGTGTATGGACACATGAAACACTATAAACACTATAAAACCAATTGAATATACTCATATGATTATGTGATCAATGAAACACTATAACAGTGGTATGCGAGTACTGTAGCATGACTACAACCAAAATAAGGATATGGAGTTATATCCTTTTACAGCCATAAATACACTCTTAACATGCATACTCCCTATTCCTCGAGCTAGCTTATCTGGTTGATGTACTAATTACTTTATTTCCGATGTTTAGCTAATTGAGTCAGCATTCTACACACTTGGATAACATAGCTTTAACATAATACGTCACCTCAGTGCTTCACATGCCACTTAACCTCAGCTTAGTCCATTGACAGATAAACTCTACACCATGAGTTTAATCTTTAAAAAACTAATACAAGCATATCAATTGCCTCAATCTCATACACATGGCATAAATTGACTATGTCCATCTCATATAAAGCCTTAACGAGCTTATAACACATTTAGTTGTAGTGTAACATCATTTTTCCCCATCCCCAGATTTGATACGTAATATGCATATGAAAGCCCAACAACAAGCAAGGCTCCACCTCAACCTGCCAGTGACACATCATTTGACTATTGAATCTAGAGCATCACGTAGTGGATTGAAATGTTAAGTTAAAATAATTCATTTATTAAATTTATCCAGATTAAATTTATCCAGATATCAATTTTGTTTCATTATAAACAAATGTGCAAATTATATCAAATCATTTTTAGTATAAATTCAAGTTTGATTTGATTGAAAAAATTATATTTGGTAATAATTTGATTATTGAATTTGAGTATCAATATACTCAACATCTATATAAGTTAATATTAAATGTACATAACAAAACGCTGATAAAAACACACCCACAAGGTCGGCCTAAGTATAAAGCAAGTAAGCCAATTACCTATGGAAATCAACTTCAAAAACAACACTCAAACATTCGTTATTTAAATGTTTTTTTTTTGTCACAAATTAGCAAAATTATGTTGATGTAGTTGTGGCTGAGGATTTTCTCCAATTCATTCAAGGTTCAACTTACATTATTTTTATTCTTTTCCACATTATGTTTCCATTTTTTGCGAACATTCATCTAGGGCAACCCACTTGGTTGGACCAGCACTACACACATGTATGTATGTATGTAAATGAATATTTTACATACTACTATTTGTATAGTTTTGAAACAACTCTTCTTCAATACCAAGTCTACGCAATGCTTTCTTTGCATGTTTCATGTCGGAATTTATAAATAACTGATCATAATGATAAAGTTCAATCATTAAAACTTTATTAAATTTTAAAGAATTGTAAAAGGAGGTTGTAGTGGTATATATCTTACAATTTTGGGTTGAGAGATTTGAAGTAATAGATCCCTTAGCTGTAGGTCTGGCTGAATATTCTCATATGGTAACCTTCCATGCACATAACTGTTGACAAAACAACAACATTATTATGTACTCATTTTGTATGTCAGAATCAAATTAAAAAGTTAATTATCTTCACCTGTGGTACTCATCAGGATGAACATCATAACCAAGTGCCTGAAATTTTGAAAATGTCATTTTAGTAATCAAATATAAAAGCGATACTAATAAGTATATAAATGTTAAATGGTTATGAGTGCGTACTAGGAGCCCTGTAAGTGAACTGCCATAGGATCTGAACAACTCAACGCGAGGATAGGCTGCTCTTTCTTCATTTACATCACATTTCTCAGCAATAAATTCTACATTGAGAGAGGAGTCAGTTAATTATACAGACTGAGATTTCAAAGTATTCATTTTAGTGGATATACATGTACTACATACCTTCTATATTTTTCCTACAAACCACAACAGGAATATCAAGACCTCGAGCAGCGATATCTGTGCATAGTAAGACTCCCTTTTCTTCTTTGCAGAAATCAAAGAAAGTGGTTGTTCTTTTTTGTTGCTTCTGTTTTCCATGAATATCGTAGTAATCAACTTGAATGTATTTGAGAAGCTTGGAGTGGAACTTGACCGAACTGCAAGACAAAAAGAAAACCATTATATTTTTTGATTTTTTTTTATTGTTTTTTAACAATATTGGTAGTTAAGATTGCATCTTCTCGTATTAAATTTTCAATAATAAAAAAAAAGTACAATCGAAAGGATAGATATACAATATATTGTCGGTGAATCTACAATAAGGGATCTAAACAAATTAACTATAAAGATGTTTTTTAGATTGTAATTAGTCACACACAAGCATCTATAAATATTTAATTTGTTCCATTATTTAATTTGTTTGAATCCCTTCTGTTATAGATCTATTAATCCCTTACTGTAGATCTAATTATATGTTACATATAATCCTTTATTGTAAATTTAATTGTATACTAATTGATTACAAATTTATTGGATACATGTATACGTATATACATATGTTATTAATTAATCATTAGACTTTAATTATGTTTGGATATTTTGAATGTCTGAACATATTTTACTATAAAACAAAAACAAAATAAAACTTAAAGTTATTAATTATTATATGTTATAGGATTAACAACAACTGACTGTATATGGAAACCTATAAGCTAAAAAAACATATAGCACCATTGAAATAGAACAAAGCCATATGACTACGAATATGTGACATTTCATTAGTCGAATGTATATATATGATGTGAATTTGAAGCTCTCAAGATATCTGATCAAACCTGGTATGTGCATTCTAAAGGATCGAACCACATTATGAGTTGTCTAAATATAAATTAGCATTTAAAAAGGCTGATAACTGAAGCACGTTAGAGATGCAATAATCAACTAATATAGATAGGCTGTGGGATAGTTAGATTGACTAGAAGAACTGAAACAAGATGCTTAATATATTTGGCTAGTTAAACACAAGGAAATCAACCAGTTAAGCGAGGAAGACATCATAGATGACGGCTTACTAACGCGCCCGAGTCTTAGAAGCAACACTAAGCTGTAACTAACAAGCAACATAGTATAACCTACAAGAACAAAGTCATAGCATACCTAAAAAAACAAAAGAAAATTATACCGAAAACGTGTTCCCTCCATCAAAGCCACATGAGTCAAGTTCATTCTGTTTGTAACGTCACCATCCTCCCATATGCTGGGGATATTCGTTCTGGAGTACTCATCAACCTAAAAAATTGATGATTTACTATCAATCAATATTTGCTAAAACAAAGCAAGGAACTAATTTTATTATTTTATCCCTGCAATATGTTATGGTAAAAATTAATCTTGAAATCTTTGTATGCTAGCATGTTTTTTTCATTAGATAAGTTTAAAATTAAATAACTTATAACCTAAAAATATTTAATTTAGTACCCTCCCAGTTTGCATCATGTACAAGCTTTTAAACTACTTGTTTGCATAACTTAAAAAATATATTTAAGGTGGCACAATGCGACCCCAAAAATGCAATCAAGTATTTAACTACGGTATAAGTTCGATATTATTGATGTATCTGAGTGCAAGGGTTTGAATTGGGTAAAACATGAAACAAAGGAGGCTATTTCACTGATTAACTTTTTTGATTAAATTTTTAACTAAATTAGTAATAAAAAAATAAAAAAACCTGATATTCTTTATTACGCCTCAAATAGATCAATGTAATTTATGTAAAATAATGTTAAACCATAAATTTACATTTCCCAAAAGAAATTTTACCTTAATTGCACCAGTACTGTCAAGTTCAACACCAGCACCTTCTAAATTCAGCCTTTTTGTTTTAGGAATCCTTCCTTTTGAAAATAAAACAACATCAGCATAAGTTCTTCCCCATGATCAGAAATAACTCTAATGCCATCTTCGGTTTTATGCAACTCAGCCAGAGTTGATGTTGGATGTAATTTAATGCCTCTTCCTTCAAGATTTCTGGCCATAACTGCCCGCATCTCATCATCAAAACCCCTTAACGGAAGTTCTCTTCTATAAAATAAGTCAACTTGAGCACCCATTCCACGCCATATTGAAGCAAATTCAACGGCAATATACCCTCCACCTAGCACTACTGCCCGTTTACGTAACTCTTCCAAGCTCAATGCTTCATCTGAGGTTATACCCAACTCCCGCCCTGGAATATTTGGGCACTGAGCTCGGCCACCGGTTGCGATCAAGATATGTTTTGCAGAATATTATTGCTTTAAACCATCCAATTGAATCAACTCCACCTTATGAGCATCGACGACTCTTCCTTCTCCTTCGAGCATAACTACTCCAGCATTGCCCAACAAGTTTTTGTATATTTCGTTTAATCTGGTAATTTCTTCTGTCTTTTTATGCAAGAGTTTCTTCCGGTTCAAATTTATCTTTTCATTCAACTCCCATCCGAAATTTCTTCAATCCTCAAATTCACCTCCAAATGTTGCTCCATATACTAGAATCTTCTTGGGAACACAGCCACGTAGCACACACCTTAGCTCCAAAAGCAGCAGATGTTCTAGAAGCTCGAACTCCACCACTACTGGCTCCAATCACAAACAAATCATAATCATACCGTTGCTCCTCCACCTCTCCATCAATCGCCATCTTTCTCGACATAATTCTAATTTGTTAAACTCAAACTGCAATGAAAAACACTGAAATTTGTGCAGAATTAAACGAATAAACGAATCGAGAAAAGCTCCAAAGTTGCCAGTAGAATATTAAGAATAGATATTTGTTTTCACATGGGTTAATTTTTGCAGTCAGTTAACGTATTCCCCCTTTCTGCTTCATGCGTACTACCAAGTATAGGCTGAGCCGGTGAGTACTATGGATGGTGATCATGTAGGATAGTAAGGAGACTCTATTTCTGTATTGCTATCATTTACTTATTTAAAATACCTTGGTATATGCTATCAAGTTGTGACTAAAGTATGCAAGTAAAAATTTCTCTTTTCAAGCATAAATAAGCAAAGATAAACTATCAACTAATTATAAGATAAAGTCCTGAACTAATCAACTGCTAGCATCTTAATTAGTCAACAACCAAAATTTCCTATACCTCATTCAAGAACAAACATTGATTATAAGCATTAGTTGGCAACTCTACCTAAATTGCATACATGTCTTGATTGGCATGTTTTAACAAATCATGCAAAACAAAATGGAAAATACTTTCACACTGCTTGCATGGAAAATTAGTATGACTACTAATAATACCTTTTGAACTACTTAATCAAAAAGAATGATATCCAAAATCATCCTTGTGGATGCCGTGGAAATAATTTCATTCATTGAATAAGAGGCCTGCTTCTTTGATTAAACTAACTAAAGTAAAGAACCAAAAATTTTGAAATAAGGGTGATTCGAAACAGCATAGAACTATTGTGACAAAAGTAATCTCATGGAAACAGTGGTCAGCTCCACTAGAAAAGGAGCACTTAGAATTCACAGACATACAATAGAAATGAATCTCATGGAAACAACGTGGAAACCTTGTGGTCATGACGACTGCTTTTTTGTTCTAGGAAGAGACTAGTCTAAGAAGATGCTAAACCTTGATAATAAATACTACAAATATTTCCATTGAAATGAACAAGAAATCAAGTGTGATGATGTATGTGTGCGCAAGCACACAAGCTCTTGTTAAATTTTATGCAATAACACATTTTTTCAGTTATTATACAAAAATTATACTGCGCCTTCGCTCCAAAAATACATTAAAACAATGGGACTGAATAATAAGTAAATAATAAGAAATATTAATTAAAATTGAATAGTATTAATTTAGATACATTCACCTTATTTCAGCTTTGCATAGCAAAATTCACAGCGAGGTTGCATTTTCCGTAGAAAATGTGAAGATTTGAGAATTTGAACATATACACTAATCAATTAGGGTTAAGTGATACTTACAGAAAAAAGAGAACTAACAAAGGTAAACAAATCGAAGTTAGGGTTTTAAAGCTTGTTTGATTACGGTAGACGAGCCTGAAGAGGATAGAGGTGCCAATGATTATTACAACAGCGTTGTGGGATCAAATCAATCAGAAATCCCCTTCACCATTATTATTTATAAAAGGTAGGTTAGGAAATATTGTTGTTCACCTCTTGGAGCTGTGCAGCGGGGACTAGGGTCGGTCACTTCCACCGATGAGCCTGTAACAGGGACAGAGACAAGGATAAGTGGGGACAAGCCTACACTGGTGATGACTGTGACGGAGACGGAGATGAAGACAAACGAAGACGAGCCTACACTGGTGACGACTACGACGGAGACGGAACGACCGCAAACGGGAAGAGGCGTTGACCGCAACGGGACGAGGATGAAATTTTGTATATTAATTTGGATTGGTGAATTGATATTTTGGGGAAATTGTTTCTTAATGATATTTCGTTGAAACGGAGGGAAAGGAAAAAATTTAGCGCCTTTAATTTCTAACACCGTGCAAAATGTTGTGTTAAAGTAATTTACGGACAAATTATCTTTTCTTACAGCAAGTCGGTCAAAAACGATGTACTCTCACGCAATGAAAATATACTTTTCTTGTAGTGTTATTGATTTGATATTGGTATTTTATAATATGAGATTATGAAGGATAGTGGAACTTTCTTCATAACTGCCTGACTTCACTTGAGGATGTCTCATTACTGATTATTCTGGATTTGATGACGACTTCTAGATATGTACGATTCACCAATTTGTATTGATTCAGTGATTTTCCGATTTGATGTTTTCTATATGGGTGATGACATCTTTTGATAGTAATGTTGATTGTTCTATAGCTGATGCAGCAGAGGATAACAAAAATGATGAAGTGAAAGTAGCAATCGATGGACTGGAAAATACTGAACGCCCAAATCCGTTGATCCAAAGATGCCGGATTCTAGCTATCCCAAACATGTTGATCGCGCACGATACCGTGTTTAAAGATCTACGATTCTTCGTACGTTGATCTAGCGCACTAGATTCCGTGAATCAGCTTCAGCAGTCGTTGATTCGAGCGCACTCGAATACCGAAAGTGGAGATAGGAGATCACACTCAACTACCAATTGGAGAAGTGGCACAAAGCACACAAACAAGTTTTTATTCAAAATCAACTAACTATTACAAATGACACCACCCGCCTATTTATAAGCTTACAACTCAACACTACTCAACACTTGACAACACTTAGGTCGCTCACGACCTAAACATCTCGACCTACGACCTAAAAACAAAATACAAGTAAACAACTTAAGTACAACGACATAAGAACAAATGAATTAACAAACACAAGTTACAACACATAAGTACACGACTTACCAAAGAAACGACATAAAATCAACATATACAACCCACGACTTAACAGCATAGTACAATACCACGACTTACGACATAATCTTCTTGCGACCTAAAGTTGTTCGCGACCTAGTTGCTTGCGGCATTGTCTCTTTCACGACTTAGGGCGGAGCTTCTCGCGCTTCATTACTTCAACGACCTTGGCATTAGGTCGCTCGCGACTTGAGGAGGCGGAGTTAGGTCGCTCGCGACTTAGGGAGGCGGAGTTAGGTCGCTCGCGACTTAGGGCAGAGGAGTTAGGTCGCTCGCGACTTAGGGAAGAGAAGTTAGGTTGCTCGCGACTTAGGGCAGAGGAATTAGGTCGTGGTGACGGAATCGTGGTGGAGTTAGGTCGCTCTCGACTTAGGGCAGTGGAGTTAGGTCGTGGTGATGGAATCGGGGTGGAGTTAGGTCGCTCGCAACTTGAAGAGGTGGAGTTAGGTCGCGATGATGGGCGTTCGCGATTTAAGGTATGTCTCGTTGCCTCCTTGCTTTGCCGCGCTGCATCAATAGCAAATTGAGTTATTTGTGAGGCGTGATGCCTTGATAAATATTTATTGTATTATATTGATATTTTAGAAACACATCGTTATATTCATTCATCTATCTTGATATGCTGGTTGATGATTTGAGTATCCTTTATTATGATATTATACTGTTATTTCTTGTACACCATTATTCTTCTTTATTATTCTTGATTAAGCATGGTCTGACCCGTGTGTTATTTCATAATACTCAAGTTAGTCCGAGACATTTTAGGTACAGGGATGATACGACCAACATTTGCTTACTTTGGGCTTAGAGGAGTATTATATTAGGATGATTACCTAATATTTGTATGATATTGATTCATTGCATGTATATTTATATATAATTGAAATTTGAGTTGTATTGTATTCATATAATATTATTGTATTGTATATTACACTACAACAAAAAGACCCTACGATAAAAAAACGCTATTAAAGCCTATAATAGCGACTTAATAAACGCTATATAACGACATGTTATTAAAAACAGTGAACAATTTATAACACATAATAAGCGCTATAAAAAGTATTAATACAATAGCGCAAAAAATCCGCTATTTTAAACATTTTATAGCGGCAAATTATGTGTTATTGATTACTATAACAGCGTTATTTGTCCGCTATGAAATTCGTTTTTAGCCACAAAATTCTTTTTGTTTTTTCTAAGATAGCACTAATAATCCGCTATAAAAAATATTAATAGCGGATTATGAGCGCTGTATATGGACACGATATTGTAGATGTTGACTTGTCACAACACCAATATGTCGCTATAAAGTTTCAGCTACAATAGCGCTTATACTGTGTTATGATATGTTTTTATAGCGCTTTTTATAATAGCATAGCGCTTTTTCTGTTATGCATCTGTAATACTGCCAGATTTAATAGCGGTCATTCGGCGCTATTAAATATTTATAGCGGGTTTCAAGTGCTATGGTTTAGCTTCACAATTCAAATATTTTCTGCATCATATTCATAAACTGCAGTATTAAATACCAATATCAAAATGCACAATAATAATCATTTTAAACATAAAGTCATTTAAATAACACAAGAATCATAAAAGATAATAAATATAGAGATGTAACACATTACATTAAACATATCAAATATTCATACACATAACATCTTATAGCTTAAACCAAATTAATCAAAACGTAATAGCAAATGTTTTAAGCACACCCCAAAAAATAGTAGCAAAGTCTAAAAAAACAAGTACATATTTGGCTGTTTACATTAAAAAGAAGACCACAACTTTCGCATCCTTCTTCTTTCACACACCTGAAAATAAGATAAATATTTATATTAGGAACGAATATGAATAAAACACTTACAAAATTTGATTTTTAGATAGCACGGTGCAGTATGTGTGCATAAAGAGCTGATAAGTTTGTGTGCATATGATAGTAAACGAATTGACAGTATTTTCATTCACCAACTACAGCAACTCCCTGTACACAAACATCGCCTCCCCCTTCTACCTTGCCACAATAACACAACCACATGCAACCACCAAACACCATCCATATCCAAAACACTGCATCACCAACCACCAAAACTTGTGTAGGCATTTCTAGCTTATAATATATGTGTAGAAAGTGATGTCAAGTCAAACTAAGTTACTAGAACATGTGCATGCATTTCTAGCTTATATATATATATATATATATATATATATATATAAAGTTAAGCTACTAGAAACATGCGCAAACAATATAAGTGTAACGACCCAGAATTTAACCACTTTAAAATATACTATTTAAAGTGATTTTAAATATGAATTAAGTAAGGTTATATGATTCAAACAAAATTAGATAGGGTTTGGGAAGAGAAGTATACACAAAAATAGTAATATTTGCCTATATCGACAAAAGTGGCAAAATGCTGATTCAGAAAAGTAAGTTTCAATGGTTAAATAAATTATTTTAATTAATTTATGAGTGTTTATATTCTTAAATAACATTATACAAATTTATTTTTAAATTTGGCTTGCATAAATAAATGGTTTAAACAAAACGTCAAAATGTGACCGTAAAACATTTTGTAAAAAAATCAACGTTTTGTCGTTTAAAAGTTATTGCAACGTCGCCGCACCATTATTTTCTTATATAGGAACATATATTCATATAGTATAAGTATTAATTAATTCACTAATGAAATTTACTTTTACTAAATAGGATTAGAAAACTTCTAGAAGTCATTAGTAAAAGTAAGTAAGAATTAACAAAAGTAAGAAAAAGTAAACATCAAATCACATCAAATCAAAACCAACATAATTATGATATTCTTTACTTAATCTTTAAGTGACTAAGACATAAAGTAAGGATGTGAAATATGATGTTAAGTATCGAAAAAGTGGAGATTGCTTTAGTTTGAAGTAAGGGTGTTTTGGTAATTTGATAAGAGGTTAAATTTGTAAAATTCCATTCCTGACTTTTTCTATAAATACCCACCTCCTTCTTCACTTTCATTCACATTTTTTCTTCTTCTTTTCTCAAGCTTCTTCATCTTCTTCCTCTTCTCTTTAATGGCTTCCAAGCCATAGAAAAAAATTAGAGAGAAATAATGTCAAAATATTTACAAAATATTCAAAAGAAATCAATGTTCATTCTCTTTAAATCAAACTCCTTTTTTCTCCATATTTTACCTCTTCTTCTCTCGACCATAACTTCTTCAACACAGATCCAAAATGCAAAATTCTTTTTCTCAAATCATGTATTTTTCCAGTGGCTACAACTTTTATGTTGTTCACATTTTCCATTTTTGAGGTTTGCTATACCTGAAACTTAATTCTTTGAAGTGCATTTTTGAGCTTTATTTTTGTCAATCTGACAATACCTCTTCTTCATTCTAGCATATCTTCCTCAAAACAACTTGAATTCAAGTGAATCTTTTTTTCAAATTCAAGAGAAAATAATTTGCAATAATTTTTTGTGTAACAAGTTTTTTTAAATTTTGAGAGTAAGAGAGTCAAAAACAAGAGAGAAGATGACCTATTTTTCGGGACTAATTTTGAGAATTCAAGTTCAAAGCTCCACCACTTCTTCTCTATACTTTCGGCCAACTTCTATCTCAAGCCTTGGCCAAGCACTAGGAAGGAGTAATTCGGGCTTATTTTCATTTGGTTCCGAAGCATGGTAGGAAGTATGCTTTAGATCTTAAGTTCCTTGCCTTAAAGTTTGACGGAGTGGAATCCAAAGTAAGTTATTTCTTATTTTAAGTTCATTAAAACCATTGTTAAGTTGAAAGAACTTTAAGTATTAAGTATTGTTTGAAAATCCTTGTTAAATGCTTGCTTGCTTTGTTTTCTAAAACAATGATTTGATTTCCTTGCTCGATATTATGTTTGGATGGTAAATTAAGTAATTTAAAATTTAGAAGTTAAATACTTAATGGGGTATGCGGAAACGACTAGTACATGTGTTTCGTCTGTGAGATCCTAGGAGACTTGGGCGAGGGACGGAACATGTCGAAGGGAAAGCCCGGATGCTCCAAAATAAATATCAAATCGTTAAAGTGTTATAAATATTTGATAGAATGAAGCATTGTTTATCGTATATTGTTGCGTTTATTTCATTGATTGATTGTTTGAATTAGGCTCGACCAGTTTATGAGCACTGATTATTATTTATTGATTGTTGACTTTGCTCGACCAGTTTATGAGCAATTAATTATCCATATGCATGGGCTGGGTAGAAAGTAATTATAGGCTAATACCTTGTGATTATTTCATGATTTGACTATAAGGTGTTTAGCAGATTTTGGTACACTTCAAGTTAATGAATTGTTTTGAAAATTGGTTTTCAAGTGGAAATGTTATGAGATGTTTTCCTTTAAAAAGAGAAAAAAAAGAGATATTTGAAAATAAATACTTCTAAGTGATTTTATATAAGAATGGTTTTATAAAAATGTTTTATAAAACATAAAGAATTTCGAGGACTAAACCCGATGATTTTAAGATGATTTTTGAACAGATTTGGCAAATAAAAATTATTATAGATTTGAAAGCACTTGTGAATATTAGTGTGAAATTATTTATCGCTTCAGGATATAAAATGATTTGTTATGTTAACGATGATTCGGGTACCCGTAACTAAAAAGTGGGCATAAGTTTTTGGTATAGTCCGCTCTTGGAATAGAGGGATGTACTTATTTATCGAATATGAAGGCTAGGACCCAGTTGCCTTGTTATTGGGAGAAACCTCCCGATCTGGTTGCATATGGTTTGATATGTTTTTATTATAGTATTTGGGATTTCCAAATAAACTTTTCAAAAGTAATTTGATTTAAGATCCCGAAGTAAAGTATAATTTGAATATAAAAGATATATATATATATATATATATTTCAAAAGTTTTAAAATAAGAATTCGAGAATAAAGTCCAAGGAGATAATTTCCGTAAAGGTAATTAGATTTGAAAATCTAAAATTGAAGATTAAGAATAAGTGGGTAGTTTTGGGAATTGCATATTGTTTGTTGCATCGTAGGCTCCATAAGTCCTATTTGCGATAGGAGAACTACGTTGGCTTGATCCTGTATCTAATTGGGTACCCAATTAGATAGGGGTACGTAGGCAGTCACAAGTGGTAGTGATGCAGCCCCTAAAATAATATAACGTCCCTTTCATGTTTATTTGTTATTGGTTGTTGTTTATCTTGTGTTATTATATCTTTCATGCTTACTATTTTATTCCACATTTACATTGTTTATTGAGTTCTCAGGTAAGGATAGTGTTGTCTCTCTCATCAAAGTTGTGCAGTGGTAAATTTATAGTCATTGTATTTGGTATGTATTAAAGCACACTTTGTAGGATTAATAAATAAATTAATTACTCTAATAAGTTGTATAATTGAAATTGTATCCTATACATTTAATAGTGTTGAATATTCATCAAATATTGTGGATTAAGTTGGTAGTTTCCAATTAGTAGTTTTAGAACGGACGGATTTTTAGCAATTTTAACATGTCCGAAAATCCGGGTCGTCACAATAAGCAAGAACTAAAATTTTCAGAGCAACAAGCTGGCTTCGGCACAACTCAAGACAACACTATAAAGTGCTACAAGAAAGGAGCCACAATGGGGGGAGTCAGGAGGCTTCCTTAGGAGCTGGAGCCAATCAAGCATCTATCTACATCACCAGGAATGAAATGGAAACGATGATGGATGCTATGAAGGTGAGGATGCTGAAAAGATAGGAGGAGATGATGCAGAATTTACTCCAACAGATTAGACAAGCTGGAGCACAGAATCAAGGAGTTGAAGCAGAAGGAATCGTTGGAAATTAGAACCGGGAACATGAAAATAGAGCCAATTGACAAAGGAATAGAACCGAGCAGCCGGGGGCAGTCCCCTGCCATCCAAGAGGGATCAGTACCGAACCCTCTGGGGCACCAATCCCTCCAGAGGGTTCGGTACAGATCCTCAAAGGTTAAGGGCATACCCTCGGGTCTGATTGATCGTGATGCTGGAGGACCTACGATCGATCCCATGGAGCTTGGTGCGAATCGAAATTTGGATGCTCGTCCAGAGGAATACGTTCCAGAATTCCCTCGTAGACTCGGATGATAGGAGACTACCATTGGAAGACAATGATAGGTTTGCAGAGATGATAAGGCGAGCTATGCATGGAGGATTGATGAACAAGGATCTGGAGGATGTAAATCGAAGTCTATTCGCTCCTAATATCAGGAATGCTAGGAATCCATCAGAATTCAAACCACCAACACTGCAAGCTTATGACGGAAAGTTGGATCCAACTATGCATATGATGAGGTATATACAGCACATGGAAGTACTGAGGGCATCAGAAGAAGTCTTGGCACGATGCTTCCCCTTGTACTTAACCGATGTAGCTGCGCTATGGTTTAGACAATTGGAGAGTGGTTCTATTAGCACATGGATGGAATTGGTTGAAAGATTTATGAAGCAGTTTCGGGTTCATATTACGAGACCCAAGAATGTGATGACATTGACATCGGTAAAGCAGTGGGCATGAGAATCACTCAAGAATTTCTTAAGCAGGTTCAATAGGGCAGTTGTTTCGGTGCATCGACCAGATCTATCGATGGTTTTGATGGCAGAAGTGTCAGGAGTTGCAGATAATTCAGATTTTAAGATATTACTGATACAGGATCCACCGATGGATCTCTAGGAATTCTACCATGAAGCAGAAAGGTTTCTACGATAAAAAGATGCGAAAGCTGATAAAGATGCAACATAAGTCAACACAGTATGAGGTGGAGAACCACCCGGTGAAAGCTCAAGAAAGGACAAGGGTATATAGAACATGGATAATTGCTTCAATGAATCAAAGCGGCGGAGGGGGGAACCCAAATTCACTTCTTACTCGGAATTAAATGAAACCCTAGAATGGATATATCTGGATACTCGAGGGCGCCTTCCATATCGGAGGCCGGCAAGGAGGGAACCCTCCGAACGCGAATGGACATCAGGAAAGCGCCGCTTATTCCATGAGCTGGATGGGCACAATACAAATGACTGTAGGCCTTTAAAGGATATCATTGAGGAACACATGAGGAATGGTTGTTACAACAATACGTAAGGACTCGGGCTGCGGCAGTGGAACAGGAGCAGCCACCATCCACCTCGAATGAAAATTGCACTAGATCAAGGCATCATCATCAACTGGTCATTAATTGATCGGGATGACATGGAATAAATAACAAACTCCACAGTAGGATGGCTAAGTCACTTACTCATGTACGGGATCGAGGATGGTCCCTAGGCATGCTCTGAGATGATGATAAACCGAAATGCTAGGGTTTATGAAATTTATTTTTTCTTCTTGTTTTCTTTGAACTCTTGTTTTTCTAGTTTTATTTGAACTCTAGTTTATTGGTTGTACAGACTCTTATTTTATGGACTTGTTGAAAGAACTTTAAGTATTAAGTATTGTCTGAAAACACTTGTTGAATGCTTGTTTACTTTGTTTGCTAAAACAATGGTTTGATTTCCTTGCTCGATATTATGTTTGGATGGTTAATTAAGTAATTTGAAATTTAGAAGTTAAATACTTAATGGGGTATACGGAAACGACTAGTACATGTGTTTCGTCTGTGAGATCCAAGGAGACTTGGGCGAGGGATCGAACATGTCGAAGGGAAAGCCCGGATGCTTCAAAATAAATATCAAACGTTTCAAAATAAATAATCAATGATTGTTTGGTTGTTTGGATTGCGCTCGGCCAGTTTATGAGCATTGATTATTATTCATTGATTGTTGACTTTGCTTGACCAGTTTATGAGCAATTAATTATCCATATGCATGGGCTGGGTAGAAAATAATTATAGGCTAACACCTTGTGATTTATTTCACAATTTGACTATAAGGTGTTTAACGGTAATATTTGGTTCACTTTAATTTAATGAATTGTTTTGAAGATTGATTTTAAAGTTGAAATGCTATGAATGTTTTCCCTTTAAAAGAAATAGAAATGTTTGGTAATGAATATTTTGAAGTTATATTATATAAAAGTTATTTATATAAGAATGGTTTTATAAAAATATTTTATAAAATGAAAAGAATTTCGAGGAATAAACCCAATGGTTTTAAATGATTTTTGAAAGGATTTGGAAATGGAAATTATTATAGATTTGAAGTATTTGCAATTATTAGTGTAAATGATTTTGCCACTTCGGGATATAAAGTGATTTGTTATGTTACCGATGATTCGGGTAACCCATAACTAAAAAGTGGGCATATGTTTTTGGTACAGTCTGCTCTTGGAATAGAGGAATGTACTTATTTATCGATTGTATGAAGGCTGGGAGTTGCCTTGTTATGGCTAGAAACCTCCTGATCAGGTAGCATATAGTTTTGTATGCTTGTATATTGATATCGTTTTCAAAAAGTGATTTGTTTTTAAATCTCGAAGTAAATGACTAATTTGAATATAAAAGATATATATATATATTTCAAAAGTTTTGAAATAAGAATTTGAGAATTAAGTCCAAAGTGATAATTTCTATAAAGGTAATTAGATTTGAAAATCTAAAATTGAAGATGAAGCCTAAGTGGGTAGTTTTGGAATTGCATATTGTTTGTTGCATTGTAGGCTACATGAGTCCTATTTGTGATAGGAGAACTAAGTTGGCTTGATCCTGTATCTAATTGGGTACCCAATTAGATGGGGGTACGTAGGCAGTCATAAGTGGTAGTGATGCAGCCCCTAAAATAAAATAACTCTTTTAGGTTTATCTGTTATTGGCTGTTGTTTTTCTTGTATTATTGTATCTTTCCTTCTTACTATTTTATTCCGCATTTACATTGTTTATAGAGTTCGCAGGTAAATATAGTGATGTCTCTCTCATTAGAGTTATGCAGTGGTAGATTTATAGTCATTGTATTAGGTATGTATTAAAGCACACTTTGTAGGATTAATAAATTAATTAATTACTCTGATAAGTTGTATAATTGAAATTGTATCCTATACATTTAGTAATGTTGAATATTTATCAAATATGGTATATTAAGTTGGTAGTTTTCATTAGTAGTTTTAGAACGGACGGATTTTTTGATGATTTTAATTGGTCCGAAAATCCGGGTCGTCACAATAGGGATCGGTACCGATCCCTATTGTGGGCCCCAATGGGCCTGGAAATTTATGGGTGGCCTCGTCTTGGTCTCTCGAACTTTTTGTCAAAGTATCAACTCGATCCATGCACGTCTTCCCCTATAAATATAACATGCATGACATAAGAAAAAGGTTCTTCTTTTGGCTTCTCTTTATCTTCAATGGAGGCTATCTGTCAATTTGATTCTTGAATTTCGGATTATAACTATAAACAAACTTTAGTATAATAAAAACGATTATTTGGGAGTGGACGTAGGCCAAAGTTAGCCGAACCACTATAAATCTTGTCTCCTTTTACTTGCTTTCTGATTGTTTTCATTTTTTTTCTTCATTTATTTCTCTTCATATTTCTATGATCGAATTGGATATTGGAGCTTTTGCATAATTGAGTGTTGGTGCCGAATTTTGACGTTGACGGTATGTATTTTTTTTTTACAATTATCTATTAAATATGAAGTAAATGGTTGGAGTAGCAAGGACGAAAGGAGTTAGTCCAACCAATAGCATTTATATTTATAATTTTGGATGGTTTGATATTGTAATTTGTTTTATCAGAGTACGCAATGGAATTATTAGTTTCCACTAAATAAATTTATTTTGGTCTCTTAAGTTTGTTTCGTTATTTGTAAAGGGTTTATCTAATAGCATACTCGTATATATAGTTGTGATTAAATGTAATTTGGAATATATATTAAAGCTATGAAATGAATTTAATTCTTTAGGTTATATTTATAGTAAATAAATATGAGTAAGATACATATAGATATATGTGTGTGTGCTTTAAAGACTGTTTGAAAATGTTTAAAAAAATAAGCGTTTGGTGGATAGCAAAAGGTTTATCATATATAAATACTGGTTATAATTATTATCAAATGATTTTTATAGCAAAGTGAATGTTTTGATTAGAAGTCAATTAAAAAGTATATACTATAAATAAAGAACTAAATGGAGATTTGCAAATTTATTTTATTGAGATTAGTTGATAATTTGTGAAACTAATACTTATAGATGTTTTTAGAAATGAAATTGTGTTAACTGTTCGTTGAGTGTGTTAAGGATTTCAGTCGATGCGGGTGCACACGTATTCGATACAAATTCTCAAACGCTTGAACGAGACATTTGAACATGATGATTTAGAAAGAAATAAATACTTTGTGGAAGATTAAAGTATTTTTGAAATATAGTTGAATATTATAAATGGTAAATCAAGAAAATGTTTTAATTAGAAATCTTTTGGAAGTGAAATTTTGTTAATTTGTCCATATAGTGGTCTAAGAATTCTGATTGATATGCTTAATCAATGTTATCGATAGGAATTCTTAAACACTAGTACAAGACTTTGGACACAATATTATGGAAAGATTTGTATATTTTTATGATATTTTGGCATAATTAGAAATGTTTAATTTTTTTTATTGAGTTAGAGTATTGAATATAAGAAAGGTATATATAATATATATGATATTGGAAGGAAATTTATTTATATATGGGATTTAAGATTTTTTTTAAAGTAACTTTCGCTTGAATAAACTTTCTGATATTAAAAAGTGAAAATAATGTACTTGAATTAGTATAATTGATTTGTTATAGATTTTCCTTATGAGAAATTATGAGGATGCAATTTTATTAAGGGGGAAGTCTGTAACAACTCAATTTTCAAGTGATAATTAATTAAAGTTAATAATAATAATTTATTTGATTAAATTGAAATTTGGAAATTTATTTGAAAAATGAGTTTTGAAACTATTAAATAAAAAAAGATTTAAATTGTGAAAACAATGTTTTTATAAAGGAGATGTAATTAAAATAAAATGTTAGTTTTAGAAAGAAGTGACTTGGTAAAAAACAATTTGTAATTATTTTAATTAAAGAGAAATTTAGTTTGTATGAAAAATAAAAATATATCTACATTTACTTGCCTTTAGATTTGTTTGGTCTAATTCATGAATCCAAACCCAATAGCTTTTAGCCCAAGATTAACATTTATACTCTAGAATTCTCTTCCACTTCGTGGAATCACTCACGTACATACAACTCCATTGCAATTCTCATCTTCTCGATGAAAAAAAAACCCAAAAAATCCTTTTATTATCATAAATTAAAAATCAAATCAAAAAAATTACGAAAAATCTCCGAATTTAAAATATATTCACCTTTATACCTATATAAAACTATGTCATGGGTGGCTTTTGGGTTGCGTTAAGAGGATGGTGAGTTGTGTTTGTCATGACCAGCAGGCAGTGGAAAGAGCAAAAGTGAATCTCAGGTGAGTGATTATCACTCATGTATCTATGCTCTTATTATCCCTGTACTTATTGCTTGAGTTGTTTGTGATAGAATACCTTATCTGATTATGCTGTGTGTATTTATGTATACACGTACACATATCTCTTTATTTCTTTTATTTTTTCACTCTCTCACATCGGTGATGAACCTGGCACAGAAATGTTCCAGGTGCGTGTGTGTATTTTCTTTGGTGAGGGTGTGTGTTCTTGCTCCAGAGTGTGTGATTCTTCCTGGTGTGTGTAAGTGAATATATAAATGCACGTGCACGTTGTATGTGTGTGTCAGTTTTAAAATGTATGTGAGTGTGTGAATATATAGACACACACACACATAAACATATATACATAGATGTATACAAACATATAATAAGAATAATAACATTCATATTATTAATCAGGAAGGAAACTTAACAATCAATGCAGCAGAATTTGAAGAGCAAGAAATCAAATATTATAATGATTTGTTTAATGGGGGAAGTTTGCACTAACTTACCAAGCATTCAATGCAGGAGACAGGTAAATTCCCAAGGCAGAAGGATGCTGACCAGGCAAATCACTGAGGCTGAAGCCTTGGATGCTCTGAACTCCATCCATATCGATTCCAGTCCAGGACCCGACGGATTCGGCTCCAAGTTCTACATTCTCCATTGGAGTGACCTGAAAGACCATATCATATTAGCTATGCAAGAAATCTTACAAACTGGAAAGTTTCTCAAAGAAATCAATCACACCTTCATCTGTCTAATCCCTAAAATAGATAATCCATCAAAAATAGAGGAATATCGCCCTATTGCTTGTTGCAATGTGATATACAAAATTCTGAGCAAGATTTTATGCAACAGAATGAAGATGATTTTACCTGATCTCATATCTGAATGTCAAAGCACTTTCATTAAAGGTAGAAGCATCTCTGAAAATTCGCTTTTGGCACATGAATTGATAAGGAATTTTAATAAACCCGGCACTGATAGATTCTGTCTAAAGGTTGACCTCCACAAAGCATATGATAAAATCAATAGACACTTTACTATCCATATGCCCACTGCTATGGGATTTCCTACAAAATTTGTGAGTCTAATTAATGAATGTATATCTACACCTACCTTCTCTATCCTGATTAATGGCATACCAAAAGGTTTCATAGGGTCCAATAGAGGCATTCGGTAGGGTGACCCTCTATCCCCTTATTTGTTCGCAATTGCCATGGAATACTTCTCGCTACAAATGGAGTTGGCTACTCTTCACAAGCTTATTCAAACTATTTTTAACTTCCAGCCTACTGTGAGTCATTTACTTTATGCAGATGACTTGCTCATCTGTATAAAATCCAGCAATGAATCAGCTTTAGCAATTAAAGACATTTTCATTAACTTAGAAAAGTATACTGGTTTAAAACTGAATGAACAGAAACCAATTGCCATTTTAACAAAACATGCAGCAGGAGAGCAGAGGTGTTGGATCTCTTAAAAGTGAAGGAAGGTAATCTGCCAGTCAAATACTTAGGGATTACATTATCTTCAAATAAAATCACAGACAGAGAATGCGCAGCCCTCATATCTTCAATCAGGGATAAACTGCAGGGTTGGAGCTCCAAACTGTTGTCTCTTGCAGGTCGTATTGAACTGGTGCACACTGTTATTCATTCTAAAGTTAACTTCTGGTTGCAAACATTTCAACTCCCTGATGCTTCTATCCAAAAAATTGAAAAGGTTTGTGCGGACTTCATTTGGAAAGGTGGTCTACATAAGATCAAATATGACAAATTATGCAGGCCCAAAGATGAAGGGGGTGTGGGTCTTAAAAGACTCAAAGATATGAGAACAGTCCACACTCTCAAACAAGCTTGGAAAATTATTAATGGAAAAGGATTATGGGGCAAATGGATGAGGAGAAGATACATCAAAGGCAATTTTTGGCAAATGCCCATTGACAACAATGCTTCAGCAAATTGGAAAGCAATTTTGAAGGCCAGAAATATATTAGCTTCTCTTTGTACTCATGAAATAGCAACTGGAAAGGAAACTAACCTATGGAGAGATCCTTGGATTCAAGGAGAATCATTGATTGACATTTTGGGAATTCATACTTTTTCTGACTTTGGATGCCCAAATAATAAAGTACAAGATGTGATCAGTAATAATAGGTGGAATTGTTCTTCTCTACCAATAAAACAAGACAAAAAAGAAGCAATCCAATATATGCCTATTTATAATGGTAGAGAGACGGATATATGAGTCTGGAAGCCTACTGGAAATGACTTCACCACTAAGGCTACTTGGAATGAAATCAAACTAAAAGATAGTAAAGCAGCATGGAGTAAAATCATATGGGATCATGTTAATAACCCGAAAATGGCATTCGCTGCTTATAAAGCGATACTGCAAAGATTACCTACCAGAGATAGGCTATCGAAATGGGGCTTGATAAATGATATCGTCTGCATCTTATGCAATCAGAACATAGAAACTCATGAACACCTATTCTTTGAATGCTTTTACTCAAACCTGGTGTGGAATTCGTGCAACAATTACTTAAATTTAACCCCCCACTCAAATAATTTTGAAAAAACAAATCAGTTACCTGACTCAGAGAGGTAACGACAAAGACATTGAATCCAAACTGCACAAAATTGCCATCACAGTTGCTGTATGGAATATTTGGAAGGAGAGGAACCGCAGAATTTTTCAAAGCAAACAGAGAAACCATTTTGAAGTTAGTAAGCTAGCGATTGGAGACATGCAGTTAACTCTAAAAAGGATTAAGAATAATCCTCTTACCAGGCTGGTACAAGACGCAACTCGTACTGTAGAAGCGGATCGGAACTCTCCAGTGGTAGGAATCCCATGAAGGAGTTATCAAAATCGGCTGCCATGACTTCGAGCTGCTTGAGTGAGGAAGAAGAATTAGTTGTCTTATTATGGAAAGGGTTCAGATGTATTTATTTTGTCTGTTCTTTGTACTGGTCCAAATTGGGCTAACATTTTGGGCTGAAATGCCTTAATAAAATCTTAACCCATTTACAAAAAAAAATTCATACATATACAAACACACACACACACACACACACACACACACACACATATATATATATATATATATATATATATTTGAGGGATGGCTGCTAGTATTTACATTGCTATATATTTGTATTAAATATAAATGCAAAACAATACCTTGCTATTATATGTTTAGCAATTGATCTATGCCTTGTTTTGCGTGGGCATGTGAAAGCATTTTAGTGAATATTTATATAACTGCGTTCATATAGAGGGGAGTGTGAATCTCGCCTGAATGAACTAAATACAATTATATAAGTTTGGTGGTTTTATATTTGTGAACAAATGTTTGTGTGATGTATGTTTATACATAAATATAAACTATTGTTTACAAATTGCAATGTTCTTGCATGGGCATTAATTAGTGGATGAAAGTGTAGCCGTGTTCAGGTTGCTTACTGTAACATCCCTTATCTAGAGGCCCCAAGCTAAGTGCTACATATGCTGCGGTCATCTATAGTATTAACTTCCGACGACTAAATACGGCTATGTTAATGGTATCCATAATATCAGAACCACATGAATATGAAACAAAATCACGGATTTCAAAACAACATTTTTCTGACTACATTTCAAAACACTTGTTTCACATTCAAATTACATAATCCCATAATCGTCTTCCAGGTTCAGATAAAATATAATTTTTACATAAATACGCCAAGAGCGACCAATGATGATGCCTCTTTGGTTGACCAGAGTGTTATATTGTCATAACTAACATAACACAACACATCGGAAATAAACAAAACAGAACTGCAACTCCTAAATAACTATCCGTCAACCACCTGCTCGTCTCTGGAAGCTTTATTCGCCAACCTACTAAAAACCTGAAAACCTTAACCCTCAGCCTATTCAAATCAATTTTTGAGCACCCGAGAATTTAAGGGGAAAACATAAACTTCGAGTCAAACATAAAGCCTAGTGTGAATAATACTGTACATCTCAGTTATTTGATATTAAGTGAGACCATGCTACTTAGCGGAATGGGTTTCCCCTCACTAATATCGTTTTAAAACATATCCTTTGCAAATCATTTCCTACAACCAAAACTGGTTAAAACTGTAAAGCAATATCATGTAAACATGCACGTTAGGTAACTAATGAACTATTTGTCAGAACACTACAGTTTTGTTTGGCTAACTACTAACCTTTGGCTGACTCAGCCCACCAGACAATATAAAAAAATAATCTAACACCTGTAGACACTCCTCTTCTAAACAGTCTGTCCCTAACTTATCTTCTCCCAGGGTCCACTGATCCTAATGGTTTTGCGGGCTCACCAATAACCTACCTCTGTACAAATATATATTCCGTTCCGTGTGTAACATCATTTTAGTCTTACATGTGATAAAGCCATACACACTAGAATTTTGGACTAAATTAGCTAAGGGCTACTAGCTGATGTATAGGGCGCGACCCTATACCAGTCCTATCTAGTATATAAATATCTGAGTCATTTTACTTAGGGTAACCTTCCCTTAAATTTTCCTTGAAAACCTTTTCATCTCAAATTGATTTAAACGCTTAAATCATACTTTAAACAAGGAAAATACACTCTATGCTTTACTCAAAATAACCTTGCCATGTTATATGTACTTTACTCAAATCTTTGTTGATGAAAACATTTAAACCTTTGAAAGTACCCTTTTTGAATCCATTGAAAGCACCACATTCGAAACCATGTAAATTAGCCCTTTCGAAACCAAGTAAACCCTTTTTATAACCTAGGCCGAAAAGCAAAAACATTCCTTTCGAAACCATTTATATTCATCCTTTCGAAACCATTGAAAACCTTTCCATTGAAAGCTTTAAAACCTTAGACATCCTATCACACCGCCTTTCGAAAACATTGGAAAACCTTTCCTTTCAAACCTTTCGAAACCTTCCTTTTAAACCTTTCAAAACCATTGGGGAACTACCCCTTTGAAACCATTCTTGAGAACCTTTCAAAGCACTCAACTCCTTTGTAAATAACAAATGTTTCGAAACCATTGGTTCAACTTAAAACATGTGAAAACCTTTCAAAACCTTTTAAAACTATCATCTTCGAAACCTTTGGGTTCTACCTTCAATAGAGCAAAAGGGTCATAAAACATTTAAGTCGAAAGCAATCTTTTGAAAGCAATTCCTAAGTAATGAAGTGATGGTGTCGAAACTAACCCTTCCGAAAGCATTGGAGAAGTGGCTTAGTTTTAAAAGCAAAGTACACCTTCTGAAATCATTTTCTTCGAAAGGTAGAAAAGCGGCAGCTAGGGGTTTCAACCCCTTCGAAAGCATAAACTTAAACAAAAGGCGCAACCTCTTTCGAAACCATTCCTTTAAAATATTTGACTCAATCGAAAGCTGTCCCAGTCGAAAGCTCTTCTTTCGAAAGCAAAGCAGGCGTGATTTCATTTAAAAGCACAACAACGTTTTGACCCTATCGAAACCTAACGTCTCGACCCAGTACCTTCCGCCTATGTCCAATTCACTATGTACCAAGTAATCGATACTATGTGCATTGGTTTGGATCAAAGCGGAAGTATCCAAGCAAAACCCAAGGTACCGAAAGAGGCAAAACATGCCAAAGGCATGTAAAAACTAATTTTAGCTTTATAAAGAAATACTTTTCAATTAACCCGTCTTATTTGTCAAAATTTTATTGGTTGCTAATTTTTCTTTTTTAAAAACACTTCCAAAATTTCAGAAATAGACAATTTAATTTATTTACAAAATATCCCTTCTCCTTTTATAAATATATAAAACATTTAAGTCTCATACCTTAAATAATCATCAAAACACTTAGGAAAATTTTACAAAAATTCCAAAAAATCATTTTTTAATATGTTTTCTAACATATATTAATTTCAGACCCCAAAACTTATATTATTTGGCCGTAAGTAATTTTAAACCTAAATAATCATTTTCCTCACAAGAAAATTAATATAAAATCCAAATTAATTCAGAAAATTATAAAAATTGAAACCCATTTCTAAAATATCATTTCTGATCTAAATCTAAAATCGCAAGGCATTTGGATGTCATTAAATAGGGTTTTCACATTAAAATATATCATAAAACCTATATAAATGAGCATAAATCATCAACAAGCATATATAAACATTTTATCCTTCAAAATCATGGCATAAAATTGCAAATAAATTCGGATTATCCTTAAAACCGAAAACGATTAAGAAAACAAGAGATGTAGTCATTATTCACCTTAGCTTTGAGATTAAGGATTCAAGATTTGTTCTTGATTAAGTCGCTTAAGCTTTTCCTTTGAAATCTTGCTTATCTTCTCTTTTCTTCCCTTAATGGTGGTCGGCCTCAAGTTTGTATTTCTTTTGTGAATATAGAAATGAACATGTGAATGATTGGGGTTAAGGGTTTAGGATATATGGTTATGTCTCATTCCTATTTTACCCCTTCTCTATTTTATTTTAATTCTTTAGTTCATTTGTATACATGGCACGACTACCCCTTATTAATGACAAATCTCAATCCCCTAATCATCAAATTATTTTATTTAATTTAGCTAATTAAATATCCTAAATAATGTTACTAAAAATTAGGGTCGTTACAAACTCCCCTCCTTAAAGAATTTCGTCCTCCAGATTATGATAAGGTACTCAACAAATCAATCAAAAAGGTAAAACATACCATCAAAAAAATCAGGATAAGTGTCTCCCAAGTACAGTCTCTCTCATCGTCGCTCCTTTAGACTTTCACTAATCTGACTGTCTTGTTCCTTAGCCTTTTCTCATCTCTCGCGACTATACGAATCAGCTTTCTAATTATAATCAAGTCCGGCTCTATTACCAAATCATCTACCACAGTCGGTGCCATAGTAGTCTCCGGGTCTCTAACACACTTCCTTAAATGAGAAACATGTAAAACATCCTAGACTCTTGCCAAACTATTCGGTAACCCTACTCTATACGCAAGTTTCCTGATCCTCTCTATAATACGAAAAGGTCCAACGAATCTCGGTGCCA
The DNA here is from genome assembly GCA_030737815.1 of Allium fistulosum. Taxonomy (NCBI): domain Eukaryota; kingdom Viridiplantae; phylum Streptophyta; class Magnoliopsida; order Asparagales; family Amaryllidaceae; genus Allium; species Allium fistulosum. The sequence goes on from CM060906.1 coordinate 71,773,243, forward strand.
ACTTCCCTGATATCCCGAATCGAATCACACCCTTTATCGGTGACACCTTAACAAATACATGATCTCCAACAGAGAACTCTTAGTCTTTCCATCTTCTATCTGCATAACTTTTCTGCCTAGTCTGAGCTTCCTTCATCCTAGCTCGAATCAACTAAATCTTCTCCATGGCTTCTCTAACTAAATCTGGACCAAGAACCAACCAATCCTGGCCTCTAACCAACAAACGAGGGATTTGCATGGCCTTCCATACAAAGCTTCAAACGGTGCCATCCCTATACTAGTCCGATAACTGTTGTGATATGAAAACTCGACTAAGTGTAGATGGTCTTCCCATGATCCCCCAAAATCTAACACACAAGCTCGTAACAAATCCACCAAGACTTTGTTAACTCTTTTCGTTTGCCCATCGGTTTGTGGATGGTAAGCGGTACTCATCTTGAGCTTGGTTCCTAAAATCTCCTATAGACTCTTCCAGAACTCACTAGTGAACAAGGAATCTCTATCACTTACTATACTATTAGGAATTCCATGCAGTCTAACCACATTCTTCATAAACAACTTAGCCAAAACAGGTGTCGTCCTAGTTGTCTTAAGTTGAATGAAAGAGGCACTCTTGGTCAATCTATCTACTATGATCCATATGCTTTCATTTCTTATACTAGACCTTGGAAACCCGTCTATAAAATCCATACAAACAAAATCCCACTTCCAAACCAGAATATCCAATGGCTGAAGTAACCCACTTGGCTTCTGATGTTTGGCTTTTACCTGTTGGCAGATCAGACATTGCTATACCTAAAAGACTACATCCCTCTTCATACCCTCCCAGAAGAAACTCCTCTTCATATCCTGATACATCTTTGTTCCTCCCGGATGAATAGTGAACTTCAAACGATGACATTCCTCCAAAACTTCCTTCCTTATGTCTCCCACATTCGGAACACACAACCTTCCTTTCTTTCTCAACCACCCATTCTGGTCAAGGCTGAAGTCCTTCAAGTCATCGCTCTCCGTTCCATCCCTTATCTTCCTGATCCGTTCAACTAACACTGGATCCTCCTCCTGTTTAGAAGCAATCTTTTCGATCATCACCGGCCAAACTTCCAAACAAGATAACACAGCGGTTCCTTCACTAGACCCAGCCTCAGATCTGCACTGCACTCTACATGCCGATAATGCTTCCAAATCTTTCCACTCTGCTGTCATTGCCAACACTGCATTCTGATGCTTTATGCTGAGCTCATCTACAACCTTATTACCTTTCCCTGGCATGTACTCAATTCCAAAATCATAAGCAGCAATAAACTCTAACCATCTCTGTAGTCTCATGTTCAGCTCCTTCTAAGAGAACAAATACTTCAATGACTTATGATCCATATATAACTCAAACCTCTCTCCCAAAAGGTAATGTCTCCATACCTTCAATGCAAAAATCACAGTGCTAATTCCAAATCATGCGTTGGATATCTAACCTCAAGCGGTCTAAGCTGTCGAGAAGCATATACAATCACTTTACCTCTCTGCATCAACGCAGCTCCTAATCCAGTTTTACATGCATCTGTATATACTACCAAATCTTGATTCCCTTCTGGAACAAATAATACAGGTGCATGGGTAAATATGTGTTTCAAGCTCTAGAATGCTTCCTTACACTTATCGGTCCAAACAAACTTCACATCCTTTCGTGTTAGCTTGGTCATCGGTGCTGTTATCCGCGAAAAATCCTTAATGAACCACCGATAATACCCAACTAATTCAAGAAAACACTTTATCTCAGTCACTGTCTCGAGTCTCTTCCAATTATTCACCGCTTCAATCTTAGTTGGATCTACAGACAACCTATTCTCTGAGACTACAAGACCAAGAAACTTCACTTCCTTCTTCCGAAAATGACACTTCGAAAACATTGCTTTCACCTGATTCTGCCTCAGCGTCTCAAGCACAATTCTAAGATGAACTTCATGTTCCTTCTAATCCCTAGAGTAAATCAAAATATCATCTATGAAAACCAACATGAACCTATCCAAGTGTTTTAGGAAAATTCGGTTCATTAAATCCACAAAGAATGTCGGCGCATTAGTTAGTCCGAACAGCATCACTAACCATTCGTACGATCCATTTCTTGTCCTAAACGCCATCAAAGGAATACTATCCTTGGCTCCACTCAACTGATCGAACAAATCATCAATTCTCGGCAATGGATATCGATTCTTTATCGTCCTCTCATTCAACTTACAATAATCGATACATAACCTCAACGATCCGTCCGGTTTCTTAGAAAACACTACGGCTGCTCCCCAAGGCGAACTACTCGGTCTAATAAAATTCTTGCCTTCCAAATCCACCAACTGCACCTTCAACCCCCTCATCTCGGTAGGTGTCATCCTGCTTGGCAGCCTACTCACCAGTTCTACTCCAGGGACCAAATCTATCTGAAACTCAGTGGCTCGTTTCGGCGGCAATCCTACTACAGGCACAAAAACATCTGCGAATTCTCCAACCATGAAAACTCGATTCAACTCATCTTCAAACTCCACAACACCCAACAAAGCATTTACCGCACAACTAGGGCTTTCTACGGTATATACAATCTGATCACTACAGTCTAGGTGTCTAAGCGACATTTTCATATCATGAAAAAATATCCTAGCATCATATTTACTTAAATAATCCATACCCAAAATAATTTTGAACCCTACAAAGTGAAACACATGCAAACTACAAACAAAGGTATGACCTAACAAATCAAACTCTAAGTGGTCACACTTCATCCCAAGTGTCGCATACCCTCCTATCGGATTTGCAACCCTTAAGGAAGTAACTAAATATGAGGGTTCTAGATTAAGCTTATCTACAAAAAAACGAGATACAAAAGAATGCGATGCACCAGTATCAAACAGAATGCTAACAGACATACCATGGATCTGAAGCGTACCTCCCAACACTGCCTTCCCTTTCTCTTGCATTGTTGGTCCTGATGTAGATGGTTCCAATGCAAATACTTTTCCCCTTCCATCCTTAGCATGCTCTTTGCACTGATTCTTATAATGACCAATCTGATCGCAGTTGAAGTATCTGATATTCTTCTTCCCGATCACTTCCTTCGCCTTTCCAATACGACACTTATTTGTGAAATGTCTTTTCTTGTCACACTTGAAGCAAACAACCTCCGACTTTCATTTCTTCGTGGCTCCACCTTTTTGAGCACCCTTCTTATGAAAGAACTTTCTCTTTTGGCTCTGCACTACTTGGACCTCCTTTGCCTTATTCTTCTCCCAAGAAGCAAGCATCTCCTCATGTCTTAAAGCCATCTCCACCACAACATCATAAGGATCCCTAATATGAGGTAATGTAGCCCTTGCCAGCTCAGGCTTCAACCCCCTGATAAACTTCTCATTCCTCTTCATCACTTTATCCATGGTAGCATACCCATATCTATCCAACTCAAATCTTCTAGAATACTCCAACACAGTCATCTCCCCCTGCTCTAACTCAACAAACTTTTTGAGCCAAGCTGACTGCGCCATCACAGACATGAACCTCTCTTGGAACCTCCTCTTAAACTCTACCCATGTCATCGTTTCTTCATTCACTCCAGCCATCACACTATTTCACTAGAATAAAGCTGCTCCCTGATGTTGTCTCGAAGCAAGCCTCTTCTTCTTCTCATCATTGAGCCCCAAATCAGCAAATATCCTTTCACAATGCATCAACCAGCTTTCCACTTCAATAGCGTCTTCAGTTCCAATAAATGGCTTCCTTCCAAGCCTAACATAATCTTTACTCAAGATAGCATAATTGTTGACCACCGGAGCTTCCTGAACTCCTCCTACAACATTTCCTCTAACCACTCCTGCATCAATTCTAGCTTGCATCATATTCACGAAAAACAGATACATAGCCTCCATATCCACTTGTGGGACTCCAGCACCAACATTCCCAACTTGTGCCTGACCTCGGTTCCTTCTCATATTCGGTCTGGCATTACCATTTGTGGTGGTGCTTCCTCCAAGATTCACTTTTCCACTTCTAGCGTCATATCTGTATTCAAGCCTCGTGAGATATAGAAGAATAGCCTAAGAGAGATAGAAGAATAGAGATATAGCGTATACTTATATATAGCAAATATACATACGTTACTATAGCGTTATCCCATACCCCGATCTTATCTCTAATTCCTTAGGATTATGTTTTCAAAAATCATTTTTAGTTTAAAGTTTTTCATAAACCTATGCTCTGATACCAAATTATAACATTCCCTATGTAGAGGCTCAAAGCTAAGCGCTACAGATGCTGCAGTCATCTATACTATTAACTTTCGGCGACTAAATACGGCTATGTTAATGGTATCCATAATATCAGAAGCACATGAATATGAAAAAAAAATCACTGATTTCAAAACAACATTTTTTGGATTACATTTCAAAACACTTGCTTCACATTCAAATTACGTAATCCCATAATCGTTTCCCAAGTTCAGGTAAAATATAATTATTATATAAATACGCCAAGAGCGAAATATAATGATGCCCCCTTGGTTGACCAGAGTACTATATTGTCATAACTGACATAATACAACACATCGAAAATAAACAAAACAGAACTGCAACTCCTAAATAGCTATTTGTCAACCACCTGCTCGTCTCCAGAAGAATTATTCGCCAACCTACTAAAAACCTAAAAACCTTAACCCTCTACCTACTCAAATCAAATTTTGAGCACCTGAGAGTTTAAAGGGAAAAACATAAACTTCGAGTCAGACATAAAGCTTGGTGTTAATAATACTATACATCTCGGTTATTTGATATTAAGTGAGACCACACCGCTTAGCGGAACGGGTTACCCCTCGCTAATATCTTTTTAAAACATATCTTATGCAAATCATTTCCTTTAACCAAAACAGGTTAAAATTGCAAAGCAATATCATGTAAACATACATGTCAGGTAAGAAATGAACTATCTGTCCGAACACTATAGTTTTGTTTGGCTAACTACTAACCTTTGGCTGGCTCGGGCCTACGAGACAATATAAAAAAATAATCTAACACCTGTTAGACACTCCTCTTCTGGACGGTCTGTCCCTATCTTATATTCTCCCAGGGTCCACTGATCCTAATGGTTTTGCGGGCTCACCAATAACCTACCTCTGTACAAATATATATTTCGTTCTCTGTGTAACATCATTTTTTCCTTACCTGTTACAAAACCCTACACACTGGAATTTTGGACTAAATTAGCTAAGGGCTACTAGCTAATGTATATGGCGCGACCATATACCAGTCACATCTGGTATATAAATATCTGAGTCATTTTACTTAGGGTAACCCTCCCTTAAATTTTCCTTAAAAACCTTTTAATCACAAATTGATTTAAACCCTTAAATCATACATTAAACAAGGAAAATATACTCTATGCTTTACTCAAAATCACCTTGCCATGTTATATATACTTTACTCAAATCTTTGTTGATGAAAACGTTTACACCTTTGAAAGTACCCATTTTGAATGCATTGAAAGTACCCCTTTCAAAACCATTGAAAGTACCCCTTTTGAAACCAAGTAAACTCTTTTTATAACCTAGGCCGAAAGGCCAAAACATTCCATTCGAAACCATTCATATTCATCCTTTTGAAACCATTGAAAAACCTTTCCTTCAAAAGCTTTAAAACCTTATACATCCTTTCTTTAAAACCTTTAAGCATTGCCTTTAAAATACATTGGAAAACCTTTCCTTTCAAACCTTTCGAAACCTTCCTTTTAAACCTTTCAAAACCATTGGAAACCACCCCTTCAAAACTATTCTTTAAAACCTTTCAAAGCACTCCACTCCTTTGTAAATAACAAACCATTCGAAACCATTGGGTTCAACTTAAAACATGTGAAAACCTTTCGAAACCTTTTAAAACTATCTTCTTCGAAACTTGTGGGTTCTGCCTTCAATAGAGCTAAAGGGTCATAAAACATTTAAGTCAAAAGCACTCTTTCGAAAGCAATTCCTAAGTAAAGAAGTGATGGTGTCGAAACCAACCCTTCCGAAAGCATTGGAGAAGTGGCTTAGTTTTAAAAGAAAAGTATACCTTCCGAAACCATTTGCTTTGAAAGGTAAAAAAGCGGCTGCTAGGGGTTTAGACCCCTTCGAAAGCATAAACTTAAAACAAAAGATGAAACCTCTTTCAAAACCATTCCTTTAAAACATTTGACCCAGTCGAAAGCCAACCAAGTCGAAATCACTTCCATCGAAAGCAAAGCAGGTGCATTTTCATTTAAAAGCAAAGCAACGTTTCGACCCCATCGGAACCTAATGTCTCGACCCAATACCTTACGTCTATGTCCAATTCACTATGTACCAAGTAATTGATACTATGTGTATTGGTTTCGATCAAAGCAGAAGTATCCAAGCGAAACCCAGGATGCCGAAAGAGGCGAAACATGCCAAAGGCATGTAAAAACTGATTTTAGCTTTAGAAAGAAATACTTTTCAACTAACAAGCCTTGTTTGTCAAAATTTTATTGGTTTCTAATTTTTCTTTTCTAAAAGCACTGCCAAAATTTTAGATATAGACAATTTAATTTATTTACAAAATACCCGTTCTCCTTTTATAAATATATAAAATATTTAAGTCCCATACCTTAAATAATTTTATATATTCATCAAAACATTTAGGAAAATTCTACCGAAATTCCAAAAAATCATTTTTTAATATGTTTTCTAACATATATTAATTTCAGTCCCAAAACTTATATTATTTAGCCATAAATAATTTTAAACCTAAATAATTATTTTCCTCACTAGAAAATTAATATAAAATCCATATTAATTCAGAAAATTATAAAAATTGAAACCCACCTCTAAAATATCATTCCTCATCTAAATCTTATATCGTTAGGCATTTGGATGTAATTAAATCAGGTTTTCACATTAAAACATATCATAAAACATACGTGAATGAGCATAAATCATCAACAAGCATATATAAACATTTATCCTTCAAAATCATGGCACAACATTGAAAATAAATTTGGATTATCCTTAAAACCGAAAATGATTAAGAAAATAAGAGATGTAGTCATTATTCACCTTAGCTTTGAGATTAAGGATTTAAGATTTGATCTTGATTAAGTTGCTTAAACTTTTCCTTTGAAATCTTGCTTATCTTCTCTTTTTTTCCCTTAATGGTGGCCGACCTCAAGTTTGTTTTTCTTTTGTGAATATAGAAATGAACGTGTGAATGATTGTGGTTAAGGGTTTAGGGTATATGGTTATGTCACATTCCTATTTAACCCCTTCTCTATTTCATTTTAATTCTTTAGTTCATTTGTTTACATGGCACGGTTACCCCTTATTAATCACAAATCTCAATCCCCCAATCATCACATTATTTTATTTTATTTAGCTAATTAAATATCCTAAATAATGTTACTAAAAATTAGGGTCGTTACATTTACCCACTGTTTCTTTTGTTATGGCATGTGCATCTTTATTCTATTATCTTAGTTTGCCTACTATAAATACATTAGTAGTTTTTGTATATGTACTAGATATGTATGTATGCAACTTCATCTGGATATCAACGCATGAAATTTGTAATTAGTAAATATATATGATTATTTATATTTTATAACAAACAAAATTTAATATATGTATAGTCATTTAAAAGACAAACTAGTTTTCTAAGAACAAATCATGAGATTTTAACTTAATTCAAGTTTCAAAATGTAATTAACTGATTTAAATGAAATGTACTAAATTGATTTGAATGTTTTATAATCAATAATAAAATTATATTTAGTTTAGTCGTGAATATATGCACATATTTATATGTTGATCTGATACAAACCAGAACAACTCTACTTCTGTATATATGCACATATTCAAGACATTTATGTTGTTATGGCTATTTTATTTAAGGCTTTTTGTATTGTTTGAATATCCTCTGACTATTGGACTAGCATTTACTGATGAAAAACAAGATTTATGTTCACACTAGTAATGAGACATTTCTCCTACCACCTACATGTCTCAAGTTTCAATGTACTCAGTAGCTCTGAACAAAATTTATATGTGGCCTATTAATGCATACATGCTTATATTTAATTTATAGTCACAGGCACACATATATGACTATATACATTTATAATTTATACATCTATAGTCATGAATTTATACATCTATAATTTGTTTCCTATATTCAGAGTTTTGTTATCTTTTTACATATATGATTCAGACAACTTACTATTGAATAATTTAAAAAAATTGTTTTAAATAATGATTTTTTTATTTTAATAATCTATTCCTATATTGGTGTTCTGATTACTCTATCTTGTTTACTGTATCATGACTATATGAATGATTCATCATTGATATTGATTTAGTTGTTGATTTTAATATGATACGGTGATGACATCCTTATATATGATTTTATGATGTTCTATTCAGTGTGACGAGGAATCTGAGTAAACGGATTAGTAATACTATTTGGGATGAGGCATTCGGTAATACTTTTCCGATTATTCTTTAGAGTCATTATATATAATATTGAAGGGCGAGTGTTGTGTACAAGCTCTGAATAAATGGACTAGTAACATGCGGTGGTATGGGACGTCGTTGTGTTATTTATTCAGTTATCCTTTTGCTCGTGGATGACACTTAATATGGGGATATGTGGTATATATGTGATTCACTACAGTGAGCACGTATGGAGACTACTAGTTAGCCACATAGTTTGTGTACATTATATATCTATCTACCTTTGTCCATCTCCCTTTATGTTTCAGAAGTGAACCAGATTGGCCAGTATCCACCTTGGGGGCCTGATTGTGGGGTCGTGCCCTAGATCCACGACATCGTTGTTGTTTATGATATTTGATGCGCATCACGAGATTAGTTATTGGTTTCCCCCTGTGTTGCATAGGCCAGTAGTCAGTTACCATATGGGGACACACGTCGGTAGTTGTGGCAGAAGAGGCTACACGTTGTCGAGCCTATGGTGGATCATTGTCACGATACCGAGAGAGGAGAGGTAATGGTAACTGATGACTGTAGGAGTCATGTCACTTGGACCATGTGTGGCTTCTGGAGCTAGCAGACGTGTTGTCAGTCTCCAGTCTAGTTCCAATATATATGGATGTATGTGGGTAGTAGACAGACATATATTGTATATATATGAGATTATACCTGAGAATGTGTCCAGAGTATGATCAATCCCGTATCCTTCTCAGCCAAATAGCCTACTTATTATCGATTTGTTGTTTCTATCTCTTAGGACCTTTCAGTCGAGAGTTTCTCCTCTCAAGGGCCGCGGGTTGAGATATATGATTTTGCACATTGCGGCATTGTTATGAGCTGGTTTAAATTTTTCTTATTGATTTTATTGACTTGATATTGGTATTTTATAATATAAGGTTGAGAGAGACAGTGGGCATGGCTTCATAACTACTGAACTTCACTTGAGGATGTCTCATTACTAACTATTCTGGAATTGATGACTATTTCTAGGTACCATTTTTATTGATTCTGTGATTTCCGATTCGGTGTATTTCTATATGGGTGATGACATCTTTGATATTAGTGTTGATAACTTTATATGAAATCGAGTTATCTGTGAGGTGTGATGTCTTGATAATATCTATTGTATTGTATAGATATTTCAGAAACACATCTTTATATTCATTCATCTATCTTGACATGTTGGCTGATGATTTGTGTATCCTTTATTATGATATTATATTGTTATTTCTTATACACCATTATTCTTCTTCATTATTCTTGATTAAGCATAGTCTGACTCGTGTGTTATTTCATAATACTCGAGTCAGTCCGAGACATTTTAGGTACAGGGATGATACGACCAGCATTTGTTTACTTTGGGCTTAGAGGAGTATTATATTAGGATGATTACCTGGTATTTGTATGAGATTGATTCATTGTATGTGTATATATATAATTGAAATTTTAGTTGTATTGTATTCCTATAATATTATTGTATATTATAAGTTATCGTTGTGACTGACTCTGTTTTCTCTATTATTCATTGTATATTGTGTATTGTTCTATCCTAGAGGCACACATGTTAATTGCTTTGTACTGATACTATGTACATATAAGTGAGTTATATATATATGTATGATTTTTTAATACGTACCAATGTTAGTCCAAAGGAATATTCACGTGTGTACCCCATATAGACTCATTCTCCGTATTATCTGATAGTATTACTCTATTACACTCTTGGATAGTATAGGTATAGATGTGGGGTGTCACATACATCGTCAATCGGCAATCAAAAATTAGAAAATTAACACTATGCCATAGATGACCTTCTGCAACACAAAAAAATTGTTGGCTCAGGCCCGAAAAATGTTGCCATAGGTCTATGGCAACACTTTTAGGGTGATGCAATTTTTGCCGTTGCCTTAGACCTCAAAGGCAACATTTTGACTATCTAAGGCAACATAAGTAATATTGTTGCAATAGAACCCTATTTGGGTCTATGGCAACACCCATAGATATCTGTAGCAACATTCCAAAATGTTGCTATAGATATTAACTTTCTGAATTTGTGGGGCCCACAATGTAGAGCATATTTGATTTTTTAATAAAAATAAATATTTATTTAATAAAATACTATTGCACAGAATTTGATATTTAAACAGTAATTTATTTAAATAAATATTTTATTTCAACATTTGAAATAGTACAAATTCCTGACTCCACTATTTTACAATTCAATGATATATAACACTGATATTCACATATACGATATTCCTCACTGCATCACTCAGTTCACTCATTACATATGCAGTTTCAATTTATACAGACACCGACACTGACAAATATATGACGAGCCAAGTGCCGAGCCGAAGGCGAGCCGAGTAGCGGGTCCGGGCGCAGCGCCGGCGGGGGTCCGGGGCGCCGCAGTCCCGGCGGGGATCGACCTAACCTCCAGTGGGCACCGCCCGATTCATCCGATTTCGGAAGATCGAGCCTTCTTTGAAACGACGTAAAATGATGCACCACACATACTTCTAAACCACCAGCCTCCATCCTCTAATTGACTCACCAACAAACTATTTCAGTTGCTAAATCGTCTAATCACCTAATCACAATCGTTGATTACCCATTCCGACAACCCAAACATCTTCAAACTTTCACACTACAAATTCGCAACAAAACCAAGCACCACCCTTGGCTGATAGCAAAAAACATTGCTTCTCACTACAAGCTATATATCTACAGCTTTGGACCATCAACTCTAAGCAGAATGCTTCGCCTTTCATCAACAAGAGAATCAAAGGTCAGTTCATACATGTACATTAGTTCAAAGCACCAAGCTATATATCTTCAGATTTGGACCATCATTAGCCTACAAAAGAAAAACCAAACTCGTTTACTCCATATCAAATGAACTCAATATCAAATGAATGGGGAACATATTCACCCACATTCCTTGGCATTATACTAAAAAGAGAAGACCATTTGCTACCGGGCATATGAGAAGGACCTGGATCAATTTCAGGCTTAAGGGAAGTAAAAACTGCAGTAGTTCTAGGCAAAACATCAGAAGCAATAGCAGTACTGAGCTAGGCATTTAAACAAATAAATTGCAAGCATATAACATAACTCGCTTTATTCGACCCTTTGACTTCACCAACACCATCAAGCATAACCTTCTTACCCAAAGTAACACTATAATGACAGTGATAATCCACTGCCCTTATCATATCAGCAGCCAATAGTGGTGAAATAGGTGAATTACCTTTGACAATAGCAGCTATAGGAAAACCCGACAGTAGAGAGCAACTAGGGTCGATGCAATTCAAGGTCGATTCAAGCACAACGAATACGTACATCAATGGAGGAACTGGAGTAATAGGTATAACAGGCGGACTCAAGAGAGAAGTAACAGAGCCTCCTAGCAGCGGGAAATCATTGTCAGAAGCTAAGAAATCAGGCGGTAGCATGGTTGGTCGAGAAGAATAAGGCATTGAAATCAGGAGTACGCTTCACTTAAGCCTGAAACTGGAACAACCATAGCCCGCTACATCACTTCACCGACCGCATCCAGACACATCGCCACTGCCTATCTTCTCACCGCATCCAGATCTAAACTCATAAGAGCGAAGAGAAAACGAAGTTGTGTCCTCTGAATACTGGAGTGGAAGATTGAATAGAAATGTAATAGCATTAGATCCGATTGGGTTAAAAGGGAACATCTTCCATACAGATTAGGGAAAACGAAATTAGGGATTTGGAAATTGGGGGTGAGAATGAAATGATATGAAAAGTAAAGCGGGAAAACGAAAATTTGGGGCAAATTGTAGCGGTGATCCAGTTTAACAATCAGATTAAATGTAGACCGTTGGATCGTATTCACGCGGATTGCTAATTTTATTTATTTTTTAATTTGAATACATCTATAGCAACACTATATAAAAATGTTGCATCGTGTTACACTTGTTTAGCTAGAGCAACACATTTTTATGGCTAAGGTAACACCATAAATACAACATTGCAGTAGGACCAAAATTTTATATCTATCGCAACATTTTAGCTGGCAACACCTTGCAAAAATGTTGCAGAAGGTCATTTATGGCGTAGTGTAAGTAAGAGGAGAATTCATAGTTGAATTAATGCTGCAAGACTTTGTGATTTGATAGGGGTCCAAATTTCTAAAGTTTTTAAGCTGCTTTCTTCTTAGCTTGACCTAACCATGCTTGGAATTGCTTCTGCTAAAATGCGGCATTTGTCGATTTCATATCTGTTAGCTTTATGGTAATCACAGTAATTACCTCCTTTGTTTGGTTCAGGAAGGCTCCAAATCTTATAAGGAATAGGAAAATTTTCATTGTCCTTTACCATGGTGAATATGCGGGAAAGAGGCCTATTTAAGGACTACATGTTTGGATTTGGAAATCTCTTTTTAGCTCCCTTTCTAGTTTCCACTTTTCCTTGTTCTCTTGTTGAGACGCCTAAAGTCGGATTTTTCTTCTCTACATTCTCGATGAAATTCTCCCATTGCATAATGCATTTCATCCATCTGAATAAAATTTTCAGCTTGGAGATAGAAATGTTGTAGATCCTTACACCCATAAATGCGAAGTTCCTTCCAAAAAAGAGTTTGTTCGATTAACCTTGACCGAACAGCTATCAACTTGTCTCTATCGGTTGCATTTTCTACTTTCAATGCTTCTATATTGAACCTTTTTAAGTATTCGCCTAGTGGTTCTCCCGGTTTTTGTTTGATAGTAGCTAATAGGCTGAAGTTCATAATTGGGTCTTTGAATATATAAAACTGTCTCATGAATTCATAAGAAATTTTTTGCCAAGAATATCTTGATAATTCCTGTACCATTTAATAGCTGCTCCTTGAAAAGTTGCTGGGAAAAGTCCACAACGAACTGCGTCGGAGGTGTTATAGGAATCCATTTGTATTTCAAAAACTTCTAAGTGATCCTTTGGGTCGGAGGTTCCATCATACTTTTGTGGGGGAGTTTGAATGTGAGGAGGGATACTGATTGCCTTTATTTCTTCCAAAAAAGGGGTCTTTCGCGTGATGACATATTTTCCTAATTCATTGAGTACATTTTTCATTGTACTCTTTGTGACTTGGTTGTGAATGTTGCCATGGTGATCTCCGCTGTCCTCCATGGTTAAACTGTTTGATTGCTCAACGGTCCTTTTAACCTGACTTCCTTGATTCTCATATTGAACTTTATTTGGGGGTTGTGCTTCATCTTCTCCTTCCATAATCCTTAATGATTCTTGAGATGGAACCCATTCAAGCAATTCTGGCATTGCTATAATTTGTTGTAGTAGATTCTAGACTTTAATCTCGTTGTTTATCAGGGTTGAAGGCTGTTTAATCTCTGTATTTCTTGAGTTGAAGTTCGGGATTATATCATTTTCCAGAGTTGATTGTAATACGGCCTATTCATTATTTTCATTCTTTGTTATCATCATTTTCTTCTCTTGAATGAAAAAATCTGTTAATCTATGATGAAAGTTTAACAAGATCGGAGGTTCGAGCCCTCCTTCTAGTGCCAAAAATGTTGACAAGAAAACTTGTCAACACCTCGAATTGAAATTTGGGACATGTGTGATGCCTTCAAAACCTCCTTTAGTATGAGTGAAGGTTGTTAACAATTATATGGCTGGGAAATATGGTTAAAAATACTTCTTTAGTACATTTCGACTTAGTCGAAAGGCTGACTTCTCTTGTAGAAAGTTCTTTCGAATTGATTGGTTAACGACTCTGTCAGAACCTCCTTCCGACACAGACAAGGTGACTTAGGTTGGAGACTTAATGATTTCTAGAATAGCGAAGCAGGAAGGGTTTCGACTCCGTCGAAAGGGGTAGCGCTTCCTATTTTGTAGACTTGAGCTAAGGCTTCTAGGAAATATGAAAACTAAAGGTTTCGTTCAGTTGGAGGGGGACCTTTCGATCAGTTTGACAGCAGGTTGACATATTTATGAAAAAAATAGGAAACTCAGAGCTGCTAAGCAAATAAGATTATCACAATCCTCTTTTTATTGAACTCAATTGTAATTTGGAATTAGGGTTTACAAGCTTTTAGAAAATGCAAGTTAGAAGTGAAAGAAATCGGGCCCCAACAATTGACCCATGGGGCCTTATTTATAGGCGTAGGTTGGCACCTTTCGACCCCAAGCTTTCGACATGGTCGGAAGGTCAACCTCCTTGCTTTTGTGAGCATTTTCTGAGTCTTACCTTTCGACCTGGTCGAAAGAATTTTAATTAATCTTCCGCTGCTGAAGGCTGAGCTTACTTTTATCTTGCTTTATTTCTTCTGACTTCAACGGAAGGTATGTTGCTGGGTTGCTCTTGTCGTTGTCGAAAGGTATAGCTTGACGCCTTTTGACTTCATCAGAAAGTAGATAGGTTTATCACTTTCGACTCCAACGAAGGGTGTACAGATGTACTCTTCACTTAGATGCTAGTGTGTCGTGTAGGTTGGAATGGTGTTGGCCTTCAATGTTGTCGAAACGTATGCTCTCAGGGGTTCGAATGAGTCGAAATGCCATAAAGGCTTTGCCGTAAAAATGTTCCCTTCGAAGGCATCCTCCTTGGCTAGCCTGGATCCATATTCTTTGTTGCTGGTGGATGTTTATGTGGAATATGCATGTATATGTTTTTTTGTTTGATGATAATAAACATATATACATTCATTTAAATGTATTTGATATTGTACTATTTTATTTTTCACAGATAAAATAAATATTTGCTGAATAAAATAAATAACACAGAATTGGAATTCAAACGAATATTTTATTCAAACAAATATTTATTACAATTTTGATAGTACAATTTCAAGCTCTCACTATAACTATACAATTTCAGTCACAATACAATTACATCACAATTTCATAGTTACATCAGTTCCTCACTACATATCACTCACACTCGTATTTATCTTCAACTTCATTCCAATGTGAATCCAGCATATGAGCAATCTGCAAAAATATTCACTAACATAGTAAAATTGAAAAAGAAATATTTTTGCAAAATAAAATAAAATGTGGATTTTGAACATATTATTTGCCTCAGTTATTTGGGTTGTTCGTCATCATTTGATTCTGAATTTATCACACACACGAACAACTTGTGACATGCACAGTGTATCACTGTACATGCCACAAAGCCGTGTACATCGATATATATGTACACTTGATCATTATACATAGACAAATGAGCACAGGTCAAACCCATATACAGGATTCAACTCAAGTGCAATAAAATAATGTCACAAGGTCAAATCCAAATCGGATTCAACTCAGGTGTAATTCAAAAATCAAATTCGAATACAATCAAGTGATCAAAACAGTCTACACAAATTCAAGGAGGCACCAAACAACAAACAAAATGCAAAGGTCAAGCCATTGTTGCCATGACTCAACTCAAATGCAAAAGCAACAATCCAAAACAAAGAACTCAACACAGTATACAACTGAACTTCAAGCCCAACTCACAGCAAACACATGGATGTAACTCACAACTACAACTATGCAGTGTTCAAGACTGGTCAGAGAAACCATGGTGCATCTCATTACAAATATGCAAAGGAACAATGGAGTATGAACCCAGACAACATATGCAATGACCTAACCTACAAACACATCACTAGACCAGATGTTAAGAGAACCAGATTCAAGTCCAAGCAAAAATCCAAACTGAACAACATACAGTGCACTGTGCACATTGATACATGACCAGACACACGACAACAAGGCTCTAATTAAAGTATAGTGAAACAAACCAACCAACCAACACAACAAACTTCAAATGAACCAGTGATGCAAAACAATGCAATAGAGACCATACATGAACCAGAACACAAATCCAATTACAACACTAAGTTCGACAGAATCAAGTGCAGTGAGGTTCACAGTGAAGCCAGAAGAAATGCACAACTACAACTCAGAGGCCAGAGGGAGCAAAATAGAAACAAAGCAAATGTACATAAATGCTCAAAGAATGTATGTATGCACATATATGAAGATCACACTGTCAAGTGCACAGCAAGAAAAAACAACTATGCAGTGTTATAGCAGAAGAAAATGTACATGGAGTAATGCAAACTCAAGTGAAGATAGTGCACAATCAAAGCCAGTGATACCAAAAATCAAATATGATCGAAGCCGAGTATCAAATGAAATAACAGTTCAATATCAAAGCAAATGACCGAAGTCAACCACGATCAGAAATATCAAGTGCCAATGCCAAACAATTCTTAATAGTTCAAAGCAAATGACTAGAGTTAATAAAGAAAGAAGAACAAATGAATTCAACAGCAAATGTCGACCAGTATAGGAACCAAACCTCACGAAATCGAACACAGGTGGCCAAAGTCAACATTGTCAAATAATATCAAGTCGAAGTCACAAAGAACGAAATCAACATCGTCAAAATTGGTCAAAGCCGAAGTCAACAATTTAAATACCAGGAAGATACGAATTAACAAAGCCAGAAAATCACAAAATCAGAAACGTGTTGAATGATTCAAAGTCAACAACGTGATGACCAAGTGATCGAAACCAAAGCCGTGGCAATCACGTACAAAGACGAACAAGTAAGAAAAAAAATCGCAAGTTAAAATTCAATGACGTGGGAATCTAGCAACAATATATACGCAATATGAGAAAGTCAGAAATCATCTATAACATTCAATCAATATCACACGGTCAAGCATGAAACATCGGACGAGTTCGAATATGAAATGCGAACTAAAATATATGAACGAGAATCCTATATAAACCCTAAATCATCACTGGCAAATAACACAGGAGTTCGAATACGAAAATCATAAAAAGCACAAAGCATAAATTCTTACCGGAAGCAAGAATCGAACTCATCGAAGTAGCCAGAGAGAGCAACGAGAAATCGATCGAGCAAGGCAACTCTCGAACAACCACGGATTCGATCGAAGTAGTAACGGCACTTCGAAAAGCCCTAAATTTTCAGATCTGATAACGAAGACGAAGCCACCATTTTTCTCAGAGCAAATCGAAGAAGGATCGAGACATAAAGAGAAAAGGGGGCGGCTTATTATTAAGCTTAATTATAAAAAAGGACGGCTTGTTAATTTAAAAGGGGCTTTGTTTTAAGGGTTTTAATATTTGTTTTTATTTTGTTTTTAAATTTAAATTCTGTACTTTTCAAATCAGGGTAAATCACCACCTAGGGTTTAGGTAGTGTCAGATTGTCTAGTTAGGATTACTTCAGTGAGCAGGGTGTGCGAGTTTGCAAAACTCTATAGGCGGTAGCAGGGTGTGCGAGTCTGTTAGAGTGTTTGTAAGCGGGAGACTGTTTAATTCTAATAGAAATCTGGGAATGCAGCAGTAGGCAGGGGTTGCCGAAGCTGGGTAAATTTTGTGTGTGATTTACTTTTCAGCATATTTACTTCTCTGCATTTTGTTATTGCGTAAATTCGTGAAAATTTGCTATAACCCTATTCACCCCCCTCTAGGGTTAATCTAGATCCTACAAGTGGTATCAGAGCCCGGTATTTTACTTTAACTCTAGAGTCATGAATTCATCAAATAATGCTTTTTCTGAGGGGCAATCTATTGCTAGGCCACTAATGTTTAATGGGAATGATTATGCTTACTGGAAAGTTAGGATGGGTATTTATCTTAGTTCTTTTGATTATGATGTTTGGGATATTATTGAATCTGGCTATAAATCTCCCACTATAACTGTCGGTGATACTGAGATTCCTAAACCAAAGGATAGGTGGGATGCTAACGATAAGAAATTAAAAACTACAAATGCTAAAGCTATGAATGCTTTGATCTGTGCTCTTGAAAAAACTGAATTTAATAGAATTTCTCATTGTAAAACAACACAGGAAATTTGGCATACTTTGGAGGTAACACACGAAGGAACTTCTCAAGTCAAGGAGTCTCGTCTAGCCCTGTCCAGCAATGAATACGAGAACTTTGTGATGGACAAAGGCGAGAGCATAAAGGATATGTTTGGATGCTTCTCAACCTTGGTATACAATGCTAGAGCGCTTGGAAAGGTATTCTCCGAGGTAGAGCTAGTGAGGAAGATACTACAAGTCTTACCGATGAACTTTGAGGCAAAAGTCATGGCAATACAAGAATCGAAAGATCTGAGTAAACTCAGCATGGAGGATTTGATCGGTAACCTGATGACATATGAGCTTGAGCTAAAAGCAAAGGAGGAACGCAACAACCCCGAATCAAAGAAGAAGACGATTGCCTTAAAGAGCAAAGAAGAGAGCGATGATGAAGCAGAAGATCCAATTAAAGAACTTGCAATGTCTGTCAATAATCTTAGAAAATTGTCGAGATTCAGGCCACGCAAGAAGAAAACGAATGGTTATAGATCAAAAGATTCTGACAGTTCAGAAAATGAATTAACCTGCTATAACTGCAACAAGCCTGGTCACTTCAAACAAAATTGCCCACTTCTCAAAAACAACAAGGGAAAGAAAAAGAAGAAAAAGGCCTTCGCAGTGACTTGGGATGATGAGGAAGGAGAGGAAGTTTCAACTGATAGCTCAGAGGAGGCTAACTTGTGTCTTACGGCAAGATCAGATTCAGAAGCAAGCTCAGAGGAATCTAGTGAGGTAAAGAACTATTCTTATAAAGAACTTGTCTTTATGTGCCTTGATCTTACTAAGACAGTTGATGCTCTAGATTCTAAAATTGAAAAACTGAAATCTGATAGGAGAGAACTTGCCCGTGAAAATTTTAGGTTAGAAACTGAACTTGAAAATATTCAAAACCTAGACTGTAAAAACTGTAAAACTTTAGATTCAGAATTATCAAAACTGAAGAATAGCTTTGAGAATCTTGAAAAAGAAAACTTGAATCTAAAGGAAACCATTGAAACTAGGAAAAAGGATTTTATAAACAAATGCACCTCACTTGTGACTGAAAACACAACACTGAAAACCGAAGTCCAAGATCTTGAGAAATCACTGAGTAACTTTTCAAGAGGAGAAAAGTCATTCAATATGTTATTGGGAAATCAATTGTTTGCTAACAATAGAAAAGGACTAGGTTTTGGAAAAACACAAGTTAATGATAGTGCTAAAGGAAAGAGTGTCTTTACTGGATGTGAAATAAATGGACATCATAGTCATAGGAACAAGAACACAAAATTTATATAAGTTTGGGTTCCTAAAAATTCTACAAATAAGTTTCATGTCTATTGGAACAAGAATGAAAGGACAAAACAAATTTGGGTTCCAAAGGGATTGTTTATTCACAATTTTTCTGCCACTAACAACCAAGGACCTATAAAAACAAATAGGTCACATAAATCTTTAACCGTGTAGGTGTGGTGGCAGGCTAAGGAACAACATTAGTGTTATCTGGATTCTGGCTGTTCCAGACACACAATGGGCGACAAATCAACATTCCTTAGCCTAGTATAAAGGTGACAGATTCACAATGGGCAAACAACGAAAGATTATCGTACAGGTAAAACAGGTAATTGTATTTATTGTCAAATGATAGATAAAATGTGAAAATCTGCACCATAATCTGAATTAAATCAGCCAGTTATGTGAAATGATTGATGATGTTAATTCTGATTTTTTTATTAACCAATCATCTTTAAATAGAATTACTCGAAGTAATTATAATGGTTGACAGATTCTAACTTACTTGATATGATCTTACATGACTTGCTCTTATCTATGACTTTGATTTGTGCTTAAAAGTTGACAAACCATTTTGATTCATCATTGAACTTAATCTGTTTGGTCAAATTATGATGTTGATTGATTACTGATTACTCATGCTATAAATAGATTTTTAAGAAATTGTTGAAATTGTTGAAACTTTGTGAAATTGGTGAAACTTCAAGAAATTGTTTTGAAATAATGATGATGGTTTAATGACTGTTGATCCTACGGTTTCTAAATCTGACAATATGATATTTTGTTTGATGGTTACCACGACTTCAATTCAAAGTCAAGAAAATTTCGTTTAAAATTGTTGAAAATAATTATGAGATAGTTTGTTGAAATTTCACAATCTGGTCTATGACATCCAACGAGTGAATATTGAGTAAAATTTAAAGTCAGATGCAGATCACACTGGTAATTTTTTTTATAGTTGATAGAAAAATTACTAGTGGAACGTGATTATATTTCGAGACATTCATTTGCTGCATCATTTTTCAAAGAAAACATTTGCATGTTTTTCACTTGAAATAATTTTCATTTTAGCAGAAATTTTTCTTAAAAACCCCTTCTAGAAAATAATTTCTGTTGACCTTGTGTCGGATTAGTTATTTAAGAAATTGATTTTAAATAACTATGTTAACTGATCTGACCCCTTAATAATTATCTAAAAAGATAGATAGTGATTGAAAATAAGATGATTGTTGATATTAATCTTATATTATGACTTGAGAAAGTATAATTAGAAAATTTCTTTAGAAATTTAAACAAGAGTTATAAAAACTTTTTGTTGATAAATATTCCATGATCATTTCTATTTCTATCATTTTTCTATCGACCATCACTCATCAAAAGTCAATATAGTATGTCAATATGTGGTAGTTTAAACGGGAAATCATTTGTGCTTCATTTTTATTATATTTCTAACAATAAATAATAATATCCAAAATATTCACTCTCATTTAAAAGTCCTCACGGTTATGCATGGGTGAATTACTTGGATTTTTGATTATGTGCTTCCATGCTCATTTAAAAGTCCTCACGGTTATGCATGTATGGAACTCATATAAAAATTGATTGATTAAATAGGCAAGTTGATTCTAATCCCATTTAAAAGTCCTCACGGTTATGCGTGGTTAGAAGATACTTAAATTCATTTTTAAAATAAAAATAAAAATTTAGAATACTACTAATCCCATTTAAAAGTCCTAACGGTTATGCATGGTTAGTAGATATTCAAATTTCCTGAAATAAATATACCACAAATAGACACAACTATATGGTCTTATGATATCATCCTATCATTCTAAAGTGGAATATGCGTCAATTAAAGTATTTATGATTTTTATTTGATTTTCTTATTGAAATTAATATTTACACTCGATTGAGCTTTAATATTGTATTAACGTCTATCACTATATCTCTATTTTTCTATTACTGTTATTCTTTTGCTGATAACAAAAGGGGGAGAGAAAAGTTAAGATTTTGAAAATAAAGGTCAAAGATTTTCTATTTGCATATAGATTCATATTGCATAATTTATTCTCATGCATATATGTAGGGGGAGTATTGTGTAGAAAGAGAGCATTTAAATAGGGGGAGCAAATTAAATAATCAAATACATTTACAATAGTCAAAATCTTAAATATATGTTTGTTATCATCAAAAGGGGGAGATTGTGGAATATGCATGTATATGTTTTTTTGTTTGATGATAATAAACATATATACATTCATTTAAATGTATTTGATATTGTACTATTTTATTTTTCATAGATAAAATAAATATTTGCTGAATAAAATAAATAACACAGAATTGGAATTCAAATGAATATTTTATTCAAACAAATATTTATTACAATTTTGATAGTACAATTTCAAGCTCTCACTATAACTATACAATTTCAGTCACAATACAATTACATCACAATTTCATAGTTACATCAGTTCCTCACTACATATCACTCACACTCGTATTTATCTTCAACTTCATTCCAATGTGAATCCAGCATCTGAGCAATCTGCAAAAATATTCACTAACGCAGTAAAATTGAAAAAGAAATATTTTTGCAAAATAAAATAAAATGTGGATTTTGAAAATATTATTTTCCTCAGTTATTTGGGTTGTTCATCATCATTTGATTCTAAATTTATCACACACACGAACAACTTGTGACATGCACAGTGTATCACTGTACATGCCACAAGGCCGTGTATACCGATATATATGTACCCTTGATCAATATACAGGGACAAATGAGCACAGGTCAAACCCATATACAGGATTCAACTCAAGTGCAATAAAATAATGTCACAAGGTCAAATCCAAATCGGATTCAACTCAGGTGTAATTCGAAAATCAAATTCGAATACAATCAAGTGGTCAAAACAGTCTACACAAATTCAAGGAGGCACCAAACAACAAACAAAATGCAAAGGTCAAGCCATTGTTGCCATGACTCAACTCAAATGAAAAAGCAACAATCCAAAACAAAGAAATCAACACAGTATACAACTGAACTTCAAGCCCAACTCACAGTAAACACATGGATGCAACTCACAACTACAACTATGTAGTGTTTAAGACTGGTCAGAGAAACCATGGTGCATCTCATTACAAATATGCAAAGGAACAATGGAGTATGAACCCAGACAACATATGCAATGACCTAACCTACAAACACATCACTAGACCAGATGTTAAGAGAACCAGATTCAAGTCCAAGCAAAAATCCAAACTGAACAACATACAGTGCACTGTGCACATTGATACATGACCAGACACAAGACAACAAGGCTCGAATTAAAGTATAGTGAAACAAACCAACTAACCAACACAACAAACTTCAAATGAACCAGTGATGCAAAACAATGCAATAGAGACCATACATGAACCAGAACACAAATCCAATTACAACACTAAGTTCGACAGAATCAAGTGCAGTGAGGTTCACAGTGAAGCCAGAAGAAATGCACAACTACAACTCAGAGGCCAGAGGGATCAAAATGGCAACAAAGCAAATGTACATGAATGCTCAAAGAATGTATGTATGCATATATATGGAGATCACACTGTCAAGTGCACAGCAAGAAAAAACAACTATGCAGTGTTATAGCAGAAGCAAATGTACATGGAGTAATGCAAACTCAAGTGAAGATAGTGCACAATCAAAGCCAGTGATACCAAAAATCAAATATGATCGAAGCCGAGTATCAAATGAAATAACAGTTCAATGTCAAAGCAAATGACCGAAGTCAACCACGATCAGAAATATCAAGTGCCAATGCCAAAAAATTCTTAACAGTTCAAAGCAAATGACTAGAGTTAATAAAGAAAGAAGAACAAATGAATTCAACAGCAAATGTCAACCAGTATAGGAACCAGACCTCACGAAATCGAACACAGGTGGCCAAAGTCAACATTGTCAAATAATATCAAGTCGACGTCATAAAGAACGAAATCAACATCGTCAAAATTGGTCAAAGCCGAAGTCAACAATTTAAATACCAGGAAGATACGAATTAACAAAGCCAGAAAATCACAAAATCAGAAACGTGTTGAATGATTCAAAGTCAACAACGTGATGACCAAGTGATCGAAACCAAAGCCGTGGCAATCACGTACAAAGACGAACAAGTAAGAAAAAAAATCGCAAGTTAAAATTCAATGACGTGGGAATCTAGCAACAATATATACGCAATATGAAAAAGTCAGAAATCATCTATAGCATTCAATCAATATCACACGGTCAAGCATGAAACATCAGACGAGTTCGAATATGAAATGCGAACTAAAATATAGGAACGAGAATCCTATATAAACCCTAAATCATCACTGGCAAATAACACAGGAGTTCGAATACGAAAATCATAAAAAGCACAAAGCATAAATTCTTACCTGAAGCAAGAATCGAACTCATCGAAGTAGCCAGAGAGAGCAACGAGAAATCGATCGAGCAAGGCAATTCTCGAACAACCACGGATTCGATCGAAGTAGTAACGGCACTTCGAAAAGCCCTAAATTTTTAGATCTGATAACGATGACAAAGCCACCATTTTTCTCAGAGCAAATCGAAGAAGGATCGAGACATCTAGAGAAAAGGGGCCGGCTTATTATTAAGCTTAATTATTAAAAGGGGCGGCTTGTTAATTTAAAAGGGGCTTTGTTTTAAGGGTTTTAATATTTGTTTTTATTTTGTTTTTAAATTTAAATTCTGTACTTTTCAAATCAGGGTAAATCACCACCTAGGGTTTAGGTAGTGTCAGATTGTCTAGTTAGGATTAGTTCAGTGAGCAGGGTGTGCGAGTTTGCAAAACTCTATAGGCGGTAGCAGGGTGTGCGAGTCTGTTAGAGTGTTTGTAAGCGGGAGACTGTTTAATTCTAATAGAAATCTAGGAATGCAGCAGTAGGCAGGGGTTGCCAAAGCTGGGTAAATTTTGTGTGTGATTTACTTTTCAGCATATTTACTTCTCTGCAGTCTGTTATTGCGTAAATTCGTGAAAATTTGCTATAACCCTATTCACCCCCCCCCCCTCTAGGGTTAATCTAGATCCTATAGTTCATCCTTTCTTTTATAGATGGGGGTGGTTTTAACCAGTTCGAAAGGCTAACACGTGCTTTCGAAAGGGTTGCTTATGTCGAATGCTCTCCTGATGTATATAGAAGATGACGAAACCAATTGTTTCTAATAGTTTAGTGCATGTGTAGAAAGTGTGCTGCTTACTGACTTCGAAAGGTTGCCTTCCACCTCGTCGAAAGCTCTCTGTTTACTCTGTCGAAACGTCCTCTTGACTTTTCGAAAGGTACTACTGGCGCTTCCATCTTCTTGTTGAAGGCTTTATCTCATGTTTAGATAGACCATCTTGGTGCTCTCTAGTCTTTATCAATGCTCTTGTTTCTTCTTTCATACTTTCATTCTTGAGAATATTCTATGGATAACAGTATATATTGACTACTTGTCATTTCAACCATCAGATTTTTGTTAAGTTTGAATTTGACAATATATGGAAATCCACTTCTAATAACATACACTCTGATAAATTAAAATATCACTAAAATCCCAAAAGTCTAGTTAGCTTTATTTTCAATGACATTCACCAACGTCAAATAAAATGGAATTTCAATTCAATATGTTTCCAGTTAATAAATCTGACGTAAAACTGATAATTAAAATCATTTCGTAATTACAGAATTAAATCTCATCATTATGTAATTACAGAAATAAAACTAATCATTACGTAATTGCAAAACTAAAACTAATCATTACGCTTCTGTATTATCACCACAAATTGTAGGCAAGTTTAGAGTCTTCAACATTTCATATATATGAATTCATTCGAAATAAAATTATCAGACTCAAGCATATAGGAATAGATCTGCAACGATATGATGTAGCATTATATGAAAACATATAATATTCCCACCCACCTTTAATTAGCACTTCCAAATCTCTAGATTTAATCCAGATATGACCTTATTATCTATATTCTTCACTCTTTGACTCCTTATTTGGATCCACAGATAATATTTATTTAGATCTCATTATAAATTGAACTAAGAAAAAGAGATTTATATATACATTTATTAATTAGGACCAAATCTAAAAGTTTACCTTTGATGTAGCAACCTGATTTGAATCTACCTTCTATCATCTATCCTTTTCTATTCTTCTCCAAATTGTATACATGTAATCTATTCTATTTCTGTTTATTTAGAATTTTTGGAGGAGAAGAGAAAGTGACAGAGCTTCCGCACTTATTAGAAAAATAATAAGTTGGAAGTGAAGTCCTATGTCCTAATTTATAGAGTTTCAAATCAGCACTAATCGTCAAATGGAACCGAACTAGATCTGGACCACACGGCCTAAACTAACGCCGCCTTCAAAATCCTTTGGGTCGATCACCTTGGACCCTTGGTCGACCGCTCATGGTCGACCTATAATAGGTAACGGTCGGCATATATGAGCCAATTCGGTGTATTTTCATGCATTTGATTCCTTCATTGAATTCTTTCTCTTATTGTCAAATTAACATTAATTAACATTATCTCTTAACTTAATTATATTTCTCAAACATTAAGTTACCACTAATTTTAATAGTGTTAATCAATCATTAATTAATTTTAAATTATTTCTTTAATTACATACATAATTTTTTTTCCAAGTACAAAAATTTAAATGCTAATAACATTTTCGTTTGAACTCCGATTGCAAAAGTTTATATACAAAAATTGATAAGAAAATCACCATGAATCCAGTGGTATAAGTTTTGTAGCCAAATTCCGACATTTAAAAAAATCATTTTCACAGTTTATTATTAATTAATTAATTAACATAAAAGTGCAGGGTATTACAGTAGGTCGGTCCTGTGTTGGCGTGGGTATATGTGAGGCCTTTTGTATATTTTTCTAGAGATGTACTATGGCAGGTGGTACCCCAGTAGCCTTGTCATTGTATGGAATCCATTCTCCAATAAGCGCCATACGGACTTAGTT
This sequence comes from Allium fistulosum, assembly GCA_030737815.1. Lineage (NCBI taxonomy): Eukaryota > Viridiplantae > Streptophyta > Magnoliopsida > Asparagales > Amaryllidaceae > Allium > Allium fistulosum. Next base: position 71,799,910 of record CM060906.1, read on the forward strand.
GTGCCCAACTATGCTGGAATGTGAGATGCAAGCATTCTAGCTACATTCATAATTTACTTTCAACCCTAAACATTATTATAATATCATTGGATTTTCTATAGAAATATTTTGGTTATCATAAGGTAAAAATCCGTCCGTGTTTATGTGCAGCATGGTCTTTCGAGATACCTTTATTTTCAAAAGTTTTTAACATTTAAAATATATTTAAAGTGTGTTTATCGTGCTGGTTTACTAGACTGATCCGGGCATTATTTTGATATAATGCTCGGGTCAGACCGAGTATATTTACAGATTTAGTTTGGATGCTTTGGAGCTTTAAGAGACGAGCTGAATTCCTCCAAGACATATTCATGTATATTTTTATTTCTGCTGCATTGGTTGTTTATAGTTATCAGCATTTGTGAGGATAAGTTGTTATAACCATCTAGGCCGATGATAGATAGATACTCTGATTTGCTGTATGTATATTTCAGTTTTCTTATATAAAGGTCTATTGTTTATTATATATTACTCATCACGATGTGAAATTCTATTCTATATTTCTTTTCCTTTCTCCAAACAATATGTCTTTCCGACATTTGGATGATCGGCACGTGAATACCGTGGATGTATTAGTGTTCACTTTTGAGGGTCGAGAGGACGACTTGTTTCAATTTATATATTAGTTTAGAAATTTAAAATTTATTAATAAGATTAATAAAATAAATAAATTAAATGTGTTAATTAATTAATGCTTATATGCATGTATTATATATGTTGATATATGTTATGTTATTTTAAAGTATTTAAGCTAACACAAGTATATATATGTATATAAGTTAAATTTTCAAAATAAATATAATTTAATCAAAAAATTAAAATTAAATAAATAAATAAATTGAATTAATTAATGGTTAATTAATTAAATAAAATACACATATATAAGATACATATGTTATTACTATAAAGGTTATAGTAGACACGTCCAACATAAAAGTTGTATCGGAATACTAATATAAGATTAATTAAAGATTTAATTAATTAAAATTAATTAAATATGATTAATTAAAATAATATTGTACATAAGACTATTATATAAATAACTTGAAATATAAAAGTTATATAAGAATAAAGCTTATATGATATGAATGTACAAACTAAAGGTGGAACATTAAAGAAACCCAAACAGACTTGAGGAATAAATACATAAGTAAATATATGTATGCTGTGATTTCTGATGTGTTCGACACTTGAATCACAAGGGTATTTCATAAGAAATACATTATTCCATAAGTTGATATCACTCAATATCATATGTTGAAGATTCTGAATCTTCAATATAATGTTGTTCTCTACCATATATATGTTAATAAATCACTTGCATACTCCTTAGTTGTCGAGCAACCTCAAGCTAGGGATGTTATGTGTAGTATTATTAATATATTAAATATATGAGATAAGATAACTATATGTATTTGTTAAGCAAACTCTATGTACATATACAATACTTAGGCTATCGCGATATAAAAGGTATGAGTGAATAATCTCTTTCGATTTTTTAAGCAAACTCGAGGTCGAAATGAGATTAGGACCAAGAACTATGAGTTAGAAGTTGTATGTGAAAGTAACTAAGGATTGTGTAATATGGATATTAACTAAATTATTTATTTGTGCGGAGTATAAATATAAAAGTAAAAGTAATAAAGTAAATGACACCAGAGATTTTTATACTGGTTCGAACTTCCCGTTCTACGTCCAATCCCAGACTCCTTCTGGATTTAATTGATACCCTCACTTAACCTGGAGGAACAGGTATCACACCGCTTGAGCAGCTGAACAGGACTTCAACCGCCTAGACAAATGAATAGGACTTCAATCGCCCGAGGATATTACAACAGGAATTCCAATACAAATAGTAGAAATGTTTTTGACTGAGTATGCTCTTGAATAGCACTGATAAGTCGATGAAGTAGACCCTTCCTATAATCTTCTCCTTTGTGGTATATTGTGTAGTTCGTGAAGAAAGGAAATTTATTTGATCACAAGAGTAGTAAACTTGAATATACAAGTGATCAAAATAGAGTTTTTATGTATAGAATGCATTAGAGCTAAAATATCAAAAATAGATAGAATTAAGAATGAGAAAATTGATGATTAAGACATTGAAATTCTTTGCTATTTATAGAGATAAAAAGTTGTATACATTCATGAAGAGTAGCCATGAAGAGATATGGAAGCTACTCTTGAATCAGGAGTTGTTTATGTTCATGAAAGAGAAACACCTTTTCAAAAACTAACCGTTATAAATATTCAGCCATCTGAACTAAACGTTTCAGCCAGCTGAATCGAGTGAAAATCAAAACAGCAAGGAAATAGTACAAAATAGCCCTTATTCAGGCGTCTGAATATTATACTTCAGCCGGTTGAATATTGTAATTTTTTATGCAAGCGCACATCATTCAGACGGTTGAAAGTGTACATTCAGTCGGCTGAATGTGTTGTTTTATGCAGGATTCTTTGTTTTGATGAACTTATATTTTGTCTGTATGTATGCACCACTTTGGAGAGATTTTAACATATTTCTACTTCTAGACTCAGACTCTGGACTCAACAATACAATGTAGGTACAATCTGGAACCTGGTCTTCATATGTTTGTGATTATCTCCGTAATGATTTATTCTCCTGCAAATTTGGTTAGTTCATATAATATTTACTTATATAGTTGTCCCAATCAAAACATCAAAAGTCGAGGTTCTAACATTCTCCTCCTTTTTAATGATGACAACTATGTAAGAATTAAATGTAAGGATTCAATTATTCTCCACCTGACTCAATACTCCCCCTATCGATATGACTACCGTACTCTCACCCTTTGTCATTGACAAAAATGAAACAATTATTTGATAAGAGAACTATCATAAATAAGCAGTAGAAAATATATTACATAGATATGTTCTTGAAATAAGTATAGAAAAGATAGAGTTATGTTTAGATAATAAATAAAAACATACCAAATCAATCTTCCCTTCCTTCTTCTTCTTCCTTTCCTTCTTCCTCAGAAGATGTCCAAGTAAACAGTGTCGGATTTTCAAGAATTTCTGTTGATGTGGATGCGGAGCAAGACAATTTTTTCCAAATCATATTCAAAAAACCTTTTATTGAGTTTAACTTTTTGTTTGTATTGGAAACATGTTTCTCAACGTTAGCTAAATGGCGACTGAGCTTGCTTTGATTTCGGGATAAAGTGATGAGAGCTTGTTTAGGAGGCACGTCAACATTTAATTCATGGATTTCATCTTTTACTTGTTGGGGCTGTTGAGAGGAAGAGGCAATATTTGTGTCTCGAGGTTTCAGAATGCCTTGATTGCAATTGGTGACCCATTCTTGAAAACTAATAATTTGTTGATTCGCGCGACGCTTCAGAAGACCCTTGAGACCAAGGGTTTGGAGTTAAGTTCACTTGTTGTTGTGTAGTCGGAATCGGTAAAGTAACTCCAAAATTTTGTAATATCCTTATTATATAAGCTCCATAATGAATGGTTTTATAACTCCTCCCATTGTTAACACTTTGAAATTCATCCAATATAATCTTTCCCCAATTAACACGTTGAGATGAATAAATAGCATATAGGGCTTGGATATTACACTTATAAACTTTTTCATAGCTATCGGTTCTTGGTTGAGAAGAGAGAATGAGAGCATGATGAATAATTCTTGCCTTAGGATGTAAGGCCCTAGATTTTAGTTCGGTTAGATCGTCCGACAAAAATCTATGTGACACTTCATCACGTTGGTACATATCAACGTCAACCATATCAATGTCTAAGCCTTCGAATGCACATCTTAAAATATGCCCTAATCATTGTAAAGGTAAATAAATTTTAACTCCACATACCGAATTCCAAATGTAATTAGTTTTATTTTGATGGTTTTGGTAGTCTTTATTCATATTTGCATAAAAAACCTTAATCAAGAGAGGGTAAATCTTAACGTTATTTGCATCATACCGAATAAGAGAGTCGAATCCATGTGCTTTCGCTAATTCTCTAATTGTATATCCATTAAAATCTGGAAACTTCATGAAAGCCTCTTCAAAAAGCTTGGAGTTCTTCATGTTATTAAATCGATTAACAGCCGTGTCGTTGTGGAGCCATGCCCTAATTTGGCTTTGAGATGGACCGTTAGAAGATTCTCTTGTTCTTTTTGATCTAGAAGGCATTTTTATTTGGAGGAATGAAGAAAGACTGGTTTTTTTATTAAGAGAATTTAGGGATTCTTTTGTTATTTTAGGAGAATGTAGAGGTAGGTCATGAATGAATAGGTACGTTTTGAGAATAAGTATTGATCTGAATTTTGATTTGTGCTTTAAGAAATGTGCAAGTGTCTTTTTTAAAAAACAGAATTTCGGCCAGGCAGCCGGCTGAATCTAGCAAGGCAGCAGGCTGAATTGAAAATTTTGCAACCTGCAAGTAAACAGTTCATTTTTGCCATGATTCAGCCATCTGAATTTGAGGTTCAACCGGCTGAAATCTATGTAACAACCCTGGTTTTGGAGATTACCTTTAAATATTAAATTATAACGGTAATTATGATTTAATATTGTGAACTAAAATTAAAATTGGTGATTTTAAATTGCTTATTTGGAATAAATAATGAATTTTGGGAAATAAAATGTGAAAATAAAGTTTAAAAGCTTTATTTTACTTGTTTGGGTTAATAATGAATGAAAAATGATTTTTATTTGGAGAAAATGCAATAATTTTAGTAATTATTGCCAATTACTTCTTTTAATAATTTTTAAAGGAAGTATTTGATTTTTAAAGGTTGTTTAATCAAATAAAAAGGTGGAAATTGGTTTTAAAATGAATTTTAATTATAAATTTGAGTTTAGAATGGTTAATAATATTTTTCTAAGCAAGAAAAATATTTTGTGGAATTTTAGAAGTTAAAAAACAATGTTTTATTCATTTATTTGAGTAAATGGTGTATTTTTATTAAATTAAGGATTTTAATAATAAAAATGTTCTAAAAATATAAATTAATCTTTTTATATGATGGAAAATGTTTTATTTTATATGTATACAAGTTTTCATAATCTTCTTCTGTAAAACTTGTGAGAAAATGAATTTTATTTGTATGTGTATGTGATATGCACACATATTTTGGCTAAGTGTTGATTTTAATCTTAAGCCACCTTATTTTCTTTTTAATTTGGGTCCAATTCAGCCCATTACCTCACTAAGCCTGGTTAGAAGGAGAAAAAAAAGGTAGTTGTACATTCTTTTTTCTTACTTCTCTTCTTCTTCCTCTCGTGGAAAAAAAACAGTAAACCCACCTCCATCAAATTAAAATCCAAGCAAATTTCTTCAACTAAATTCATCAAATTGCTATCTTTTTCAATTTACAGAATAAATCTCAGGTAATCTAACTCCAAACATCACAATTTCATCAAAGTTTCTGATTTGTGAAAGTGATTTTCTAATTACAGTAAAACTCTCCTTTGCATGCATTGTTAATATGTTGTTAATAAAGCGCCGCACTCTTTTTCCCTGTCCTATATCCATGCTGGTTAAAGGTTCAGGTTTTTAATGAGGCAGTTAATCTTTTCAAAAAAAAATGCATTGTTCTCTTGTTCTACAAGTTTTACAAGCTTATAATCAAGCATAAAGCTTCCTCCTTTCATGAAAAATCTGAGCTTTTGCAACAAATCAGCAAGGTGAGTTGTAATACTCACAAATCTTAGCTGAGCCAAGCTCAAAATTGCAAGAAACCGTAAAAAGATTAGCTGTGTTTGTATATTTTCGCTGTTGTTTTTCTGTTCAAAATCAGTTTCATACTACTACTTTGGAAGCCTGTAGCTTTTGATTCCGGCAACAAAATGTTGCCGGATTTCTTTCATTGGTAGCTTGCATGTTGAACTTTGTTTTTGCAAACTTTGGTCAAAAAATATTGTCATTTGAATGTTCAAACCGTTACTGCAAAATCAACAAAACAGTATTTCTGCCTGTAGAAATTGTGTTGAGTTGCTGCAAACATGGCCTGAGTCCATGTTTTAGACATCTTAACTTCCTCAAACTTTATCCAAATTGTGTGATTTTTTTTCTTCTGAAAGATGAAGTTTTTTACTATAAGCATACCAAATTTCAGGTCATTTTGACCTACATAGCTTTTAGAAATATGCTGCCAAACTTTGACTTGGAGCATGTTTTTGCCCAGATTTTTACAGTAAAAACACTGCCTGGGTTCAACTTTGAGACATAATAACATTCTCATACTTTATTCAAATTGAGTGATTCTTTTTTTAGTTTAAAGTAGGAGTGTTGATTTACATTCTTGTAAATTTTCATGACAATCTGGATTCGTTTGCTATTTCGAAACTGCTGTCGAACTTGTACTCGTTGCTTGCTGTAATTCGGTGTCTAAAACCTTATTTCGGTCCAACTTTGAAACAACGCGGATTCTTTGTTTCAAATCGGATTTGGATGATTCTTTTTGAGGATTGAAGTAGAAGTGTTGGATTACATTCCCGCAAATTTTCATGACAATCTGGGTTCATTTTCTATTTCAAAACTGCTGTCGAACTTGTACTCACAGCTTGCTGTAATTCAGTGTTTAAAACATTGTTTTGATCCAACTTTTAAACGATGCAGATTATTCGTTTCAAATCGGATTTGAATGATTATTTTTGCAGATTGAAGTAGAAATGTTAAAATACATTCGTTCAAAATTTCAAGTCATTTTGACACAGTTAACTTGTTCAAACCTACTGTCTAATATTGAGTCGCAGCTTGTTTTAAACGGATAATACTTGTGTAATTTCCGTTATTTCGATGTTTTCTTGATATTTCTTTCTAGATTTCATACACAGGTATTATAATGTGTTTTAAAAATGTTTTTCAAATAAATGGGCTTTTGAAATTATTATTATATATTATTTTTTATATAAAAATTATATACTCTATAATAAGAATTTCAAAGGCAATTTCTAAAGCGATTTCGAAACGTTCCTAAAACTTGTTTTTTCAACTTAACTTCTATATAAAACACACAGTTTTGCACTTCGAGTGAAGAGGGAGGAGAATTAAATGGTTAGATAAAACACGTGCTATGAACACGTGCGTTTATCTTTTCAGTTAATTCCTAATCTATTCGTTTGATCGTTTTGACCTTTGGGTCTGGTTTATCGATGAGATGAGGTAAACTTTGTACTGTTTTGAGTGTGAAATTGACTAACGGTTAGTAAAATGTTTAGTGCAAACGTGTGGTATGGGACACACGTTAACACTTTGCGGGTTCCTATCCGAGGGGTTTGTGACACATATTGCCAGTTAGTGGTCTCCAGTACTGGGCCTCCAGACCTTCGCCACTACGGTTTATTGCCTTTGGGTTTGTGCCTTCGAGTTTGTTGCCTTCGGGTTTGTTGCCATATAGTATCGCTTTTGGAGTTGGTCCTTCGTCACCGCTCGAGAGATACTTGGGTTTGTCGCCTTCGGGCTTGTGGATCCTTGTTTATACAGTACTGAGCACGTGCATCTTTTGTTTCTTTGATATTTATATTTTCCTAGAGTATCGCCTTTCGGGGTAGGTCCTTTGAACCACACGACATATAGCGATTACCTTGTGGAAACTTGTGTTACCTTTATTGGTATTTGTTATTTGTCTTTTTGGCTTGATTTGGGTATCCATATCCTTTGTTTATTTGAGTTGCCGATGATATGAGGCTTTTTATGATTCATCTTTAGTTAGATGATCGATTTATCTCTTTTAAAGATATTTGTGGTACTTTATGACCTTGCATGTTCATTATCATTTAGCTTATCTAACTGATTTGTTTAGCTAGACTGACCCATGTATTTTATACTCGGGTCAGACCGAGGTGTTTCAGGTTAGGTACATTTGGACTTAGCCTATTCTGCTTCCGCATGGACTATTCTGCTAGATCTTTTTGTTATAGCTTTTTGTGTAGTCCTTTTTGGTTGTAACTCTATTATGTATATTCTTTTGACTCGCCTGTATATTGTGGTTGCCACACCACTTGACATGTATCATTTTGTATACTCTGTGATGTATCTGTATATGCGTATGTATGTGATGATCTACTGTTCTGTAATGTGTTTTACATTTCAGTTGTTATATTTTGTTCTGTTAGATCTTATAGCCATTATAGTTTTGTATTAAATATCTATTGGATATGTCGATTCACATGGAAATATATATATATATGCTACATTTATCGACGTATTCAGTAGATAGTTAAGACAAGGCTATAGATGGTCGCTCCTATCCAGCTCTATTCTCCGTATTAGCAGACGGTATTACCTTGTAATACTCTTTGCTAATGTGGGTCTCGGAGTGGGGCGTTACATCTAGGTGGAATTAGTTTTTATTTTGAAGGTTCAGCCGTCTGAATAGAGTGTTTCAACCGGCTGAATCTGTTGATTTTGTACAAGTTAGCCTTTTCTCAGTATATTTTAAATTTGTTTAAACACTATAATCCATACATGTCTTAATACGTGAGCTTTATTCTCATATTAAATAACTTAATTTAATTTTTATTTCAACAAACTTATTATATATGTAAATTACAACATCAATATAATAAGCACAATTTAGTAAAAATATAAAATTTATTTATTTTCAGAGGTCTTGGATTCGTCTGAAGAAAAAAATTCAAACGAGTTTGGTTCAACTTTAGTGTCTTCCTGCAATAGAATAATAGGAGACCAAGTATTATGTCGAATAGGAGATATATTTGTAGCACCTTGATCCCAATTTAGAGATACGTGAGGTCATTAAGAGATGGATTGTCCACACCCTCTTTAGGGGTAGTTCCACAGATTTTTAGAGCAAATTGTTCGAGAAAATTTAAACGTCTTCCATGGTATTTTTGCTCATAATATATCTCACGTTGTATACTCAAAGTTTCACACTAGTAGTGATGAATGTCATCGATTTTCTCCTTGGTAGAAGGTGATCCAAATTCTAAGTTTCTTCTACTTCGTTTTCCCTTTGGTGTATATCCAGTATGGTGATTTGGAGATGGAGTAATGTTCACAGGGACATAAACTGGAGTAATTTGTCTGACGAATCCGAAGTCATTGTGTTGTATACAAATGACGAGTAGTAGTAATTTTCTTGAGATGACATTTTAAAAAGAATTTAAGTAGTTGTTTGTTTGTTTAATATGAATAAAAAAATCTTTTTATTCATGTACATACGTATATATCATTTAGCTATTTCTGAATTAGAGTTTCCTGGTTATTATTTATCTATAGGCCAGACTTTAATTTACCTCTATGTTATAAATAGTTAATATGATTCTAAGGTAAGAATAAAAGTTATGAATATAGCCGTATATAAAATAGAAAGGAGGAGAGGTTCTAATGTGAAAATTGAAATAAAAAAATGGAAAGTCATATGCCTATCCCCCAAGAGTGCAGAGTTCGAGTGCTAGCAGCTCTATTTTTTTTTGCTCAACTTTTATTATTTTATACACTATTAATTAATATATACTTTATTATAAAATTATAAATCATGTAATGATATAATTTCGAGTTCACATCTTAATTTTAAAAAAATATTTTCATTTAACGTTTTTGTAAAAATATCAGCTGTTTGATTTTCGAAAGAGACGAAATCTAGCGAAATCAAATCTTTTTTATGTTATCTCGTAGAAAATGATGTCGAATGTCAATATGTTTCATTCTTGAATGGTTTATCAGATTCTTAGATGAATTTATAGCGCTTGTATTATCATAATAAATTGTTGATTTAGTCAAATTTATAGCAAAATCTTGAAGTGTTTGCAGCATGTAGATTACTTGAGCACTTGCAAGAGTAGCGGAGATGTATTCTGCTTCACACGTCGAAAGTGAAACACAATTTTATTTCTTACTAAACCATGATACCAAAGACTGTCCAATGAAGTGACATGTACCACCCATACTTTTTCGATCCATTCGACACCCTCCAAAATTAGCGTCACTATATGACACCAACTCAAAAGGACATTCTTTCGGGTAAAAAGTCTGTAGTCTTTAGCTTTGCTTAAGTAACGCAAAATCTGTTTCACGGCTCGCAAATGTGATTCTTTGGGGTTAGCTTGTAATCTTGCGCACAAACAATCACTCATCATAATATTTGGATGACTAATAGTTAAATATAATAGAGAACCAATCATACTTCTGTAAAGTTTTTGGTCAATACTTTTGCCATCTTCATCTCGATCAAGATGAACAGTAGTACTCATAGGAGTCGGTTTAGCAGAAGTATTTTCCATACCAAAATGTTTTATTAAACTATTACAATATTTTTCTTGATTAATAAAAATCTCGTTTTTTATTGTTTAATTTGTAATCCGAAAAAGTATGAGAGTTCTCCCATATGTGACATCTCAAATTAACTTTTCATAATATTTGAAAATTCTTTACATAGTTTCTCATTTGTGGATCCAAAATTGATATCATCGACATAAATTTGAACTATTAAAATGTCCTTATTGCCTTTCTTAACAAAAAGTGTTTGATCTACTTTACCAATTTCAAATCCTGAATTTATAAGATATTTTTTAAGACGATCATGCCAACCACGAGGTGCTTGTTTCAAACCGTATAAAGCTTTCTTTAATTTATAGACATGGTCTGGAAATTTTCCTGTGTAAATAAGGGTGATTGTTCTACATATACATTTTCTTTATAAATCCATTTAGAAAAGCACTTTTTACATCCATTTGATATAACTTAAAGTTATGGAAATAAGCAAAAGCTAATCAAATACGTATTGCTTCTAGTCGGGCGAAAGGAGCAAATGTTTCTTCGTAGTCTATTCCTTCTTCTTGATTGTAGCCTTGAGTGACTAATCCAGCATTGTTTCGAGTGATATTTTCTTGCTCATCAGCTTTATTCTTGTAAACCCATTTAGTACTAATGACTATTTGGTCAATAGGTCTAGGAACTAAGTCCCAAACTTCATTTTCCTCAAATTGGTTTAGCTCTTCTTGCATAGCTATAATCCAATAGTCATCGGTTGAGGCTTTTTTAGCATTTTTAGGTTCAATATTAGATAGGAAAGCTACATGACCCATTTTATTTAACCGATTTCTTGTTCTTACATTAGAATTTATTGTCCAATAATATTTTCGATTGGGTGATTTTTTAATAATCTAGGTAGAGATCGTATTTCATTTTCATTAGGTAAGTTGTTTTCAATTTCAGTATTATTTTCAACATTTTCAATATTATCATCTTCTGTGATATTTGATTTTGAAATTATATCTTCATCTTCATTTTTATTATTAAGTTTGAAATTTTCATTGAATGACACATGAAGTGTTTCTTTGATTACTTTAGTTATTTTATTATAAATCTATATGCCTTGCTTCGTTCCGAGTATCCTATGAATATTCCTTCATTGGATTTTGGATCGAATTTACCAAGTTGGTCTTTTGTATTTAATAGAAAACATTTTGAACCGAAAATTTTAAAATATGATATGTTGGGTTTTCTTCCATTAAAAAGTTCATATGGAGTATGTTTCGTTAATGGTCTAATGGAGACTCTATTTAAAACATAACAAGCAGTTGCTACAGCTTCTGCCCATAAATGTTAGGTAGAGTGCTTCCATTTAATATGGTTCTAGCGCATTCTTGAAGTGTACTATTTTTCCTTCCTATAACTCTTTTTTGTTGTAAAGTTCTAGGAAATGAAAAATTATGAAAAATTCCTTTCTTATTACAATATTATTCAAAAATATCATTATCGAATTCACCTCCATGATCGCTTCCAATGTTTTTAATTTCTCCATTTTTAATATTTTGTATTCATTTAGCAAAGTCTTTAAAATTTTCAAAAGTATCATTTTTATTTTTCATAAATATTTTCGAAGTATATCTCAAAAAATCATCTACAATTACAAAAACATATTTATTATGATTTATATATTGAACTTGAGTTGGTCCAAATAGATCTAAATGTTATAACTCAAGTGGCTATAATGTAGAAATAATTTTCTTTGATTTAAAGGATGATTTAGTTAATTTTCCTAACTGACAAGCATCACAAATACTATTTACTTTAAAGTTTATCTTTGGTAAACCTTTTACTAAATTATTTTTAGATAATTTGCTTATAGCTTTGAAGTTTATGTGACAAAATCTCTTGTGCCATAACTAAGGATCGTTTTCTTTGGCAATTAGACACATGTTTGTGTTATGATTAATTTTCATATTTAACACACATATATATATTTCTTTCTCTAATCCCTTCAAATATTAGATTATTATTTTGATCAAATATATTGCATTTATTTTCTAAAAATGATATATTAAATCCTTTATCGTAAAGTTGACATACTAAGCAAATTATGTGTTAAGTTTTTAACTAATAAAACATTTGTAATAAGAGGTAACTTAGATGTACTGTTATTGCTCACATCGCTTTTTTCGATGATATAACCTTTGGAGTTATCTCCAAATGTGACAAATTCTCCATCTGAGTAGATAATGTTAGTCAGCATATCTTTGTTAACTATCATGTGTTTTGAGCAACCACTATCAAGTATCCACTTTCCTCTTTTCTTAATCGGTACCTGCAAAAAATATGGAAATGGCTTTGGTACCCACTTTTTGTTACAGTCCTAAGAGTTAGGTCTTAGGAAGCCAAACCCAAGAGGGTTTAGAATTCCCTTTATATGTAAAATTTTTATTTTTATGATATGTATCTATAAAAATCTTTATATACTTATTTCTAATTAAATGATTGTTTGTCTTTGGAACCCAAATTTTAATAGACTTCGGTTGCATAATACTTTTTAAAACTGGTTTCACAAAAGTATTTTTTAAAAAGTTAGTATATAAAGAATCATGTATTGGATTAGTTTTTGTGATTTTCTTGTATCCTAAACCCTTTTTATTTGAGATAGCCTATGAATTTTCTATAGTTCGAGAAAGATTTTCTCTTCCTTTATTAAAATTAGAAACGGTTTTTGTAATATCTTCTAATTTTGTTTTAAGACCAAAATTATCAAATTCTAAAATTTTAACAGTAGATTTTAACTCATGATTCTCAATTGATAGAATGTCATTCTTTTCTTTTTGAGTTTCTATTTCACTACTTAACATAGTAAGCCAAGAAGTAATATTATCACAGGATTATTGTATATTTAAAGGTTGTTCTTCTAAAAAATTTCTTCTCATCTCTTAGCATATCAACTTCAATTTCTGTTCTTCTTAATTTTTCTAGATTTTCTTTTGAGATTCTTTAGTTTATCTAGTAATTCTGAGTTTATATCTACTAAATCATCAAAAGAGAGATTACTTACATTGTCATTTGTCACTATAAAGCATACATTGGCTTGTTCAGTGTCACTATCATTTTCACTGTCCGATGAGGAAGACGAATCTAAATCATCCCATGTAACAGAAAATGCTGGCTTCTTCTTATATCTGTCTCTTTTGTTCTTGTAGTTGTATTTGTCTTTCTTATGGTCGGGAAAATCTTTCTTCATGTGACCCTTTTTGTGACATTCATAACATTCGAGAGTTGAAGCTGATGGTTTGTTGTTGTTCTTGTTATTTTCAAACTTATTGCTCTTTCTAAATTTCAAAAACTTTATGAAATTGTTAGCTATAAATGCAATATCTTTTTCATCTGAATCCGATTCTTCTTGTTTGGCCTGGAATGCTATTGTTTTTCTATCTTGAGCTTGAACTCTTTTTGCTTGCAAATTAACTTCATATGACATGAGATTTCCTATTAACTCTTCCGGTTTTATGGTAGAAATGCCGTTAGCTTCTTCAATTGTTAAGACTTTCCGTTCCCACTCATTTGTAAAAGAGTTTAGGATTTATGAAACAATATCAAAATCAATATATTTTTCACCTAATGACAAAAGTGAGTGGTATATATCTTGAAACATGGAATACATCTCGTTTATGGTTTCATCTTGCTTCATTCTAAAATTGATTCTTAAGCATAGATATCTTGCTTTGTTTAACCTTATTAGTACCTTCATGAGTAATTTTGAGAGTGCGCCAAATTTCATATGATGAAGTACACATACTAACTCTATTAAACTCGTTTTTATCTAAGGAACAAAACAACATATTCATAGCTTTGGCATTTGTAGTAGCATCTAATTTCTGTGTATTTGACCATTGTGCATAAGGGGTGGTAGGTACAAAATATTCTTGTTGAGTGATATTCCAAGTGTCGTATCCATTTGCTTGCATGTAAATTCTCATCCTAGTTGACCAATAATTATAGTTTAATCCATTAAATAGTGGTAATCGTGCAGTGAATTACCTTCAACAAAACTCGATACTATGTTGTTTTACATATTACTTGAATATCAAAAACTTTTCTATGGTTATATGATGACCTTGTTATGATACCAATTGAAAGTAACCAAGGATCATGTAATATGGATATTAACTAAATTATTTATTTGTGCGAAATATAAATATAAAAGTAAAAGTAATAAAGTAAGCGACACTAGATATTTTTATATTGGTTTGAACTTCCCATTCTATGTCCAGTCCCAGATTCCTTCTGGATTAAATCGATACCCTCACTTAACCCGGAGGAACATTACACCGCCTGAGAAACTAAACAGGACTTTAACCACCTTGACAACCGAATAGGACTTCAACCGCTCGAGGATATTACAACAGGACTTCCAATACAAATAATAGAAATGTTTTTGACCGAGTATGCTCTTGAATAGCACTTATAAGTTAATAAAATACACCCTTCCTATAATCTTCTCCTTTGTGGTATACTGTGTAGTTCATGAAGAAAGGAAATTTATTTGATCACAAGAGTAGTAAACTTGAATATACAAGTGATCAAAATAGAGTTTTTATGTATAGAATGCTTTAGAGTTAAAATAGCAAGAATAGATAGAATTAAGAATGAGAAAATTGATGATTAAGACACTGAAATTCTATGCTATTTATAGAGATTAAAAGTTGTATACATTCATGAAGAGATATGGAAGCTACTCTTGAATCAGGAGTTGTTTCTATTCATGAAAGAGAAGCACCTTTTCAAAAACTAGCCGTTATAAATATTCAGCCGTATGAACTAAACGTTTCAGCCATCTGAATCGAGTGAAAATCAAAACAGCAAGGAAATAGTACAAAATAGTCCTTATTCAGTCGTTTGAATATTATACTTCAGCCGGTTGAATATTGTAAATTTTTTGTGCAAGTGCACAACATTCAGATGGCTGAAAGTGTACATTTAGCCGGCTGAATGTATTCTTTTTAGCAGGATGAATCTTATATTTTGTGTGTATGTGTATACCACTTCGGAGAGATTTTAACATATTTCTATTTCTAGACTCGGACTTTATACTTAACAATACAATGTAGGTACAATCTGGAACCTGTTCTTCATATGTTTGTGATTATCTCTCTAATGATTTCTTCTCCTGCAAATTTGGTTAGTTCATATAATATTTACTTATATAGTTGTCACAATCAAAACATCAAAATTTGAGGTTCTAACAATATATGATACAACCGATATGGAGTTATCCATTGTTTGCGGGGCTATGATTTGTTGAGCAAACTCAAGGTCAGAATCCCAAGACAAAATAATCCTAACACCTACTGGTGAAGTCGAAAGACTTCTATGTTTTGTCTTAGGGTTTGGAGAAACATAAAAGACTATTGAGAGCCTTATTAGAAAAATAAAATGATAACATTTAACCTTTCTAATCTTATAAGAACGTATGTTAAATAATGCTATAATAATCTACAATGACAATTTTGGGCATTTAAAATGATTGATAAAAAGTTTCTTAATTAAAATATATAAATGAACTGAATTGAAAATTGACAAATAGAAATATAAAATATACTTACTAATAACTGCTTATTACATGTTAAAGTTTCGACATCCATGCAAGCACCTGATTTTACAACTACTTAATATGTTCGTAATTTGGTCATTTATATGTTTATTTGGTCAAAACTATGTATTCCATTCTATGAGTTTTGAACTCTAAAAGCAATATAAGACTATGGATATTCGATCCATACACCATCGCATATAAGTATTACATGAGGAACGTTCACAGTTCGTAGTGTATGATATTTTGATGACATTAGTTCATTCGAAATAAGCTAATAAACAGTACTATGATATCGAGTATTCAATTTGATTGCTCATATAAGAGATCATATTATGTTAAACATAACCAAGGCCAAAACTACAATATTAATCTAAGAACTTGATTGCTGAAATGTCGGTTTGGTCAGTTTTACGTAAAGTGCAACACATTTGATGTCCTTAAATATTAAGGATAATCGAATGCGCTTTTGTAAAAAGTTTGTTACGATATTGTAGTAAGGGTTTTTTTTGAATGGTTTGACCATTTAAAAAGGAAAATGAATATATAAGAGTAAATGTGATTTAAGGTACAGTTGGGATAAAGAGAGTGAATGGTCACTTCTAAGTCATAGAGAAACATTGGAAATGAGAATTGTAATAATAATGATATGATACTTAACATTGGAATAAGAAATATGATTTCTATTCCAAAATGTAATTTTTATAGAAAATTGTTTTCTGTGAGATTTATTTCTATGTGTTCAAGATATTTGATTAAAGAACTCTCCATTATAAACTTGTTGCAGTATATGAAATAAATTTTCTATATTAAGCGGATGACGGACCTCCATATTCGGTACTCTATTATAGCAATGGCAGAAATAGTGGGAGCATGTCATATAGCACTTATTGATTGCATCAAGTTACAAAAATATTTTTCGTAAAACTTAGCGAACAATTTTTTTGAAATAATGATTATTTTTCGGTGTCAACTGAAAAATAAAAATAGTTATATTTTAATGTGAATATTTTGAATATTTGTTATGAATAAAACTATAATGTGGTGTTTGTTTTCATAACAAAATAATGCATCGAAGAATAATGAAGTATCTAAAATTATATACAATTATTTTGGAATTATAGACTAAGTCGTAGTTTTGAGAAATAAGTTTTATTATATGATTATGAATTATATGATACTAGCTAATTTTATCTCAAATAATTAAGGACAATGCACCATTTAGTGGGAGCATCATAAGAGTTGATGAAATCTTTGGACTGATACATATTAATGTATGCAATCGCAAGCTTATTAATAATAAATCAGTTCCACGTACTTGGTTATATTCATCCATGATTTATCACCGACATGGGCATGTGTATTTGATACACATGTGGTATGTCTATGATAAGATCATAGAGTATAAAACAAAAGTAAACAAAATAAGGTGCAATAAAATAAAATGATTCGATTTGATCGAATATGTGAGTATATTTGGAAAATGTTCTTGAACATACCTAAAAACGAACAATGATTCAATCCCAAAAGTCACTTCTCCTTGTGATACATAATGATATATCTATGAGGAGTAATCGAACTTTGTTGGACAAAGTACGATCAATTGTAACTGAAGTTGAGTTAGTTTCTTTCTATAAGGTCGTGTACTTAAGACTGGTACACGAGGTTAACATTATTTCATCAAAATAATAGTTTACTAAATCATAAAAGATAAGGGTTTAAGAGAAAACCAACATATCCTAGACCAAGGAGTTGGCAAGTTGTGCGAGTCGAAAAACAACATGTAATAATGGTTCATAAGGAATCTTGTATGAGTCGACCTAAAAAGAGTTTGAGAACGATAGTCATTGGATGACCAAATTAGGTTTTGAATATAAGTTTTGTAAACTAAATTAGTTTTATATAAAAGGCAATTCATAATTTTTTTATGAATACCTATTATGTTGCATTGAGAAACCATTGTTGTTTCAAGAAATACAAACTTCATTGTGGAAGAATTTTTTTGAGAAACTTTTGGTAGTAAAATAAAAATGGATATGATTTAAAGATAAAACTAATTACATGAGGTGAAGTGAAATTAACTAACCTAAACGAAAGCATCACATTAGAAAGTCTAATAAGTATTCTTACATATGAAAGATAATCTATGATTTTCTTACCAATGTCGAAAATATATATAATTCTCGGTTATTTAATTAAACCATTAAGACCGTTGACTCTGTAGGATTGAATCAACCCTAAGGGAGAGGGGTGGATAGGTTTTATAATAAATTCACAAAAAAATAAAAATTGCAGCAAAAATAATAACAAAGTAAATGCGGAAATAAAAGCGACGCACAATTTCACCGGCTTATGCAAAACTAGTCTACTGTTGCCCCAATGTTTCTACTAGAATTAAACAATCAACCGCTTATAGCCCTTGTAAACTTGCGACTATCGCTTACTTGATTGTTCTAACCCTATGTTCAAAACCTTGCCTTAACACTATCCCCGAGTTGAGAATCTCTCGAACTATGCCCCGTAGGTCGAACCTAGTTACAAACTAGAGTTATAAAATTAAAAGGTAATATACAATAATAAAAAATGATGAAACCCTAATTTGTTGTACAATTACAATTTTAAACTAAATTAAGAGAAAACACGACCCAATTAAAAATCGAGGGATTTTATTTCAGCTCGTATCCTTTTGTTCCATATTGATTTCTTCTTTCCTCTACGTTCTCAAATTGGGGTTTTTTGATTTTGAAGCCGCCAACGCCTAATGTCAATCGATCAAAGAAAAAGTAGCATCATCTCCATTGTCGATCGATTGCTTTGGTTATGTGATGATTGCACACGGTTGCTTCAAGCGTCGAGTTAATTGATTGCTGATTTGGGTACATATTATTTTTCCCTTTCTGATATTTTATTCAAACTCGATTGAATCCATTTCCGATGATGATGTTTATATAGGAATTGATTTCATACGATTCCGTATATTTCGTATATAATTGATTTGATTTTCGGTTTTGACTATTTCAAACTTGATATTCCGGTTCGTTGATTTTCAGATTGATGGTCATATAATCTTGAGCTTGTTCAATGCTAATATATACTCAAAACTTTTGACTTATTTTGACTATATCTGGTTTTGGTTAACTGTGTTGATTTCGCTCTTAACTTCTGTAGACTTGATCAAATCAGTTTCGTCCTGAATATTTGTTACCTTTGTCTGAGTTATGCTCGAATGCTTTGATTTTTGAAATGTTTGTTGATGTGGAAACTTTATTATTACTGATGTTGATTTGAAACTGATACTTGGTCTTTTTGACCATGATGAACTGTGTTGTTGCACCATATCTCTGTGTACACACTTTGTTGCTGGTAACGATGTGTATCTCTATATACACTTACTTGTTATGTACTGTGTGCACTTGCATGTGTTTCCTCCTTGTGTACTGAAATGTATGTGCATGCCTATGTGCTTATTTGGCCTGTCTCTTTGAGTTTGCTGATCTAATGCACATAGCCTAATTTGTGCTTCCTATTATTTCACTGTGGAATTATGATATAGTCCCTGCCTGAGTGCTTGTACTTGTTTTGGGTTTCTCCGAGTTGCTTGTACTTTCGCTTGTGTGGGTGTTGCCCGAGTGCTTGTACTTGTTGCTATGTCTGGTTTGCTGGTGCTTGGGTTTGTGTGTGAGAGTGTGATTGAGTGTGTTCCTGAGTGTATGCATGTTTGTTCTGAGATATTCTTCAGTTCGCCATAGCTTCTACTGTGTGTATTGTTGTACTTACTGTTTTACATGTCTGCACTATGTTGCTTCTGTATATTTAGTTTGATGTTCCCTTAGTGTGTGGGTACTTGAACTTGAATTTGTGCACATATGGTTACTTTGCTGACTTGATTGACCTGGTTGATGTGTGCACTACTTGAGTGCATGTATATGTGTGTGTGCATGCTGAACTTGAGTTTGAGTTTTTCCTTGTACATGAACTGATTTTAGTTGCTGCTTCACTTTGACCTGAATCTCTGGTTGCACCACTGTGTACTTTATGCATGTTGAACCATCGAGCACTTGAGTTTAGCCAATTTGGCTTGACCTTGTTGTAGCTGTATATTATCTTAAATTTGTTTTTGTCTCCTATTTAAAATATGAAAACAACAAACCAATAAACTTAGGCAATGCCATATTTAATTATAATTTTATTTTAGCAATTTAAATTTGTTTCTTTTTTCTTTTTATTGTGTTCTTATTTGACAGCCAAAGCAGTTGATTAGAGAGAAGACAGTTGAAGCAAGAAGATAACAAATCGAATTTGAGAGAGTGATTGAGTGAGCGATTTGAGAGTGATTGTATTTGAGAGTCAAAATAATGTTGTATATGAAAATGTAAAATATAGTGGAAGTTATGTTGTAAATGTGTGCTATTTGAAATTGTAATGAAATAAACTATTTATTGAAAACAAAATCATTTGTTTACTTCTATATGTGATTTTACAATAGTACTAAATCAAACACATTTAGATTTATATATATATATGTTTATTATCATCAAACAAAAATCATAAACTTTTATATTCTACAAACTCTATAATATGGTACATTATGTTGATCCAAAATAGATTCCAAGTACTTTATCAAAATATGATTTTGATAGTTGTACCCAAAACGATATGATCCATTGGTCACAAATGTGTCTTTAAGAAGAAAAATGCAGTTGGGATATAGTGTGCCACATTAATAAGAATAATACCATGAATTTCAATTGTTGAAATTAACGTAATAGATTCTATATTTAACATGCTCAAGTTAATTCGGATTTACTTACAAAATTATCGCTTGGTATGACTTTGTGTTTGGTACATATGTTTTGAAATAGAAAATTCTAAATAATGATTTAGAATAGACTATTTACACATGATAGCCAAAATGTCTTGAAGTCAGTATGAGCAATATTGAGTTTGTTAGTTTATGGATATAATCGAAGAAATGACAGAAAATATCATTTTAGAAGCATTAGAATTGAATAAATATTTTGGTAGAAAAATAAAAGAGTTAGATTATTAATCAAAATGCGGAGAAAGCGTGTGTTCAAAAGAAATAACGTTAAAAGGTACATTGATATTACTAAATTATAAGTAAACAACACATTGCTGATTTTTAACGATGTACTTGTGTTAAAGTTAGCCTAAGTTGTATTAATTCTCGATGTTGGATTTGTAAACGACACCTTTTATAGTAAATATAAAAGATAAAGGGAATGTCCCAAATCGATATGCAAGGACATCTTATTAAAATGTTTAATAAGGAACATGTAAGATGGATTCCTTATGCGTTGACAGTAGGAATTATCATACATGTTATATTATCTATAATATCGTGATTTGTTTATGTATTCAATACGTGAAGCAAATGTCAAATCCAAATTGATATTACTAAATGGTTGTTTGACGTATTCTCATGTATTTATAAACTATTAGAGAATTGTTCACAGAAACAACGAACTCCTTATGAAGGAGTGTTGAGGCTCAAACTTTCATAAGTGATATCAAGTACAATATGTCAATAATAAATTCACGTCAAAAATCTTTGAATTGGAAATGTTCCATATGAAATACTATGGCTGATTCAATGAAAAAGGCTAAGTACATCACCTTGGATAGCGCTGTAATAAAAACAATGTACATAAATATAAATTCACAATTCGCTAATTGAGCTGAGGGTAATTCCAAATGTTGAGAATCCCATAACATTATTATATGATAACAATATTATAATATAATTCATAACAGAATTTAGAGCTCACTGAAAGTCGAGAGACATACTTCGAATCATTCCAAATGATAAAGGTGATTTATCGGCGTCGGGAAGAGTTGATTAACAGAGCAGATAATTAAACATAATAGCAAACCTATTCACTAAGGGACTGACCCAATTTGTTTTGAGGAAATCGATTGGAGAAGTTGGAATAAGATTCCATAATTGACCCCAAGTGCAAGTGGAAGATTGATAGAGTTAAGGATATGCCATGGAAAAATTATGTAATCTTTTATATATATCTAACTCGTTGACCAATTTTGTTTGAAATAAAGGTGTTTTATTTCTATTATATACTTGATATAATGTGTTATATTAATTAATTAATTGAATCAAAAGTATATTTAATGGAAAATCCATAAATGGTATGATTTTTGATAATGGTTACAAAGTGTTGTAACTGTGAGTAGTTTATCATAATGCAAATGAATAAGACATTTTAAATATTCCTAGTCAAGATGTATCAAGATTAGATATCAATATATCCCTTAAGACTAGAGTATGTAACGCTCTCCAAATGATGGGCAGTGTATTACCCATGACTGCTAGGAACACTGAGGAGTTACGTATTAATAGTTCTTAGATAACCATGGTATGACTCACTAGATAGTTTATGTTGGTTAAAATAACTAAGGACAAATAGAAAATATTTATGTGACTAATTTACACAGTTCTCTCGACTTGAGAATATTGTTGATCTTTAATATGGAAGCTCTATTTTGATTATAGTGAAATCATGGCATGACGCCTATTGAATGACTATAGTTGGGTCGAGTGGAAGCATTGGAAGTGAAACACTATTCAAGAAAGGATCCGTCTCCTTGTATGAGGTCAGTATCACGGTCAACTGAAGTCAACTCAATGTCAAAGTCTCTGCCAGAGCACTTTGGTTAATAATATTTGTTATTATTAAACCAAGGACTTTGTGTTTGGACTATAATTTGAATATAGACGATACTAGACTTTTGAGCATTACCAAATTCCATAAGTCCAAAGTGATATAGTTTACACGAAGAGAATTGATGTAAATAATTGTCACTAATGGGTAATGTTTATAATAGGTAAAATTGGTTTTTGCCAAAGAATGAGTAAGCGATAAATTCAGTCAAAATGCTACACCAGTAGATAAGGTGACATGTGAACGTTAGTATTTAAATTGTTCAATATTTATTGCTGAGTGAATTTACACCTTTGAGTCACACAACCGAAATGATGGATATTCCGTAACAGCCACACGATTTAGTTAATTTTTAATTGTTGAAAACTAGTTAAACTAATTAATATTTAAGAAATATTAATTATGATTTTCTTTTAAATTTATTGGATGCCATTAATATTTAGTAAAATGTGTATATAAAGGTTATAAACACACGGTATAATGTTTAAATTCGATTTAAACAAGATAAATACTGAAATGGATTTTGAATTATAAAACTAATTAATATTTATGAAATATTAATTAGTAAAAAAATTATTTCTTATTTAGTTTTCTTGATTTCCATTAGTATTTAATGATGTATGTATATAAAAGTTATAAACGCACACATCAATATAAGATGTCGATGGGAAATCTAAATTAGATTTAAATGGAAATAATACTAATTGGATTTTGGAAACCTTTTGGATCCACATCTCTATTTTATTGGCGGCTATGACGTAGAGAAAGGGAGGAGTTTTCAAAATAGAAATGAAGGGGTAATCTTAATTAAAGGAGAGAAATAAACCATATATTATTACACATTTTTTCCTCCTTTAGTCAAATTTATGTACGTCGTTTTTCATTTCTTCCTCTCTAGAGAAACATCAAGCCAAAATTTTAATAGTGGAAAAGACTTCTAAACTCTAAAATGTTATCAAGAAATATTAAATAAAAATTGTGTGGTTGCCACTTGATTGTTGTGGATCAAGAGAGTGATCAATCAGGTCTAGGAATTGTTTTATCTTTCAAGGTGTTTCTGTAGGCTTCATCGCAAAAGTGAAGTCATGTTTTATTTATATATTATTTCATTATGATCATATGTTTTTATTCTTTACCTATTCCATTCGTTCATTCGTACGTATTTGGTTAATTTTCTGAATATTTTGTTTATTCCCTTGAATAAGCTTTATCCTCATCATGTTAATATGATTAAAATCAACTTGTTTACATTCTTTGTTATTCACATGTCACCGATGATAATTATTATGGGTCTATCCTTATTTTGTTTTGTTGTTTTTGTTCTAATTTAATTAGATCTATTTTTCATTGTCATAATTCATACATGCCTACGTTGTCCAATTCTTTCATGTAGAAACTATTGTTTGAACAAATTTTAAAGTAATTCATTTACATAAATTTTAGTTTCATATTGTAAAATTGAAATCTGAAGATTCCCTCTCAAGTCATTTTGAAATAACTTTGTTTGTTGTGTACACAAAATTTAAGTAGAGTTGAATGCATAAGTTGAATAAAAAAAGGAAAGTTAGCAATTTGATGGAAATTCAATGCAAAATCACCTAATATATTTTGTTACATTTTGTACAAATCTGAAAAAATACACATATTATTTATTTGAAAATATTTTGAAACATGATTATAATTTTGTATGGTTGTTGAATTGCATATAAATCTTTTCATCATTGTACGCTTAAGAAAATAGATTTTGTTATTATTATAAGTGAACTTTTATGCAAAATGACACTTGCACCTTTTAACCATTTTATTAAGGTAGGATTTTATTACTAACCATAATTTCCAAGCATACACATATATAATTGCATGTCCCTTTGACTTAAAGTTAGTAAAATATATTCTTGTTTGTAACCATTAATTTAGTTCCAAAATCTTATCAAATTAGATATTGGTTTAAGCTTTGATTTCATACTGTATAAACTGGTTAATTTAATTTTAATATATAGGCATATGTATGTATATACATATGTTTGTGTGTGTATGTATGTAAGACTCACATACATATATACAAATACATATATATATATACGTATACATACATACATATATACATACATATATATATATATATATTATTAGTCAAAATTTAGACATCAAAGGCTTGTGTGAATTAAGTAGGAAATGTCATTAATTTGTCAATTAACTTAATTAAAGAGGGAGAGAAACGAAAGGTTTCTCTCTCTACATTTATGGCACCTTCTTCCCCTAATTAATTATGTGTTAATAGAAAGAAATAAAAGATTTCTTTCTCTAAACTTTTGCATGTTCATTTACATACTTTTATGTGCTGCTCATATGTTGTCCTTATAATTGAAACACATGAATGTGTTTGCTACATTCATCATATTGCATATT
Organism: Allium fistulosum; assembly: GCA_030737815.1. Lineage (NCBI taxonomy): Eukaryota > Viridiplantae > Streptophyta > Magnoliopsida > Asparagales > Amaryllidaceae > Allium > Allium fistulosum. Next base: position 71,824,849 of record CM060906.1, read on the forward strand.
TATTTGAATTAAATTTAAAACTCTTTTAATTATCAAATAAAATAAAATATTGATTTTATTTAAAAGAAACTTATAGATGTTCTAAATGAATTAGATTTCATAGGCCATTAAAGATCCAATAAAGGATTTTTTTTTTGAAATTTACACTTTTACTCTGCTACAGGTTGGCCCCGTTCCAACAACATATTCCTTAAACTCTTTAATAAGGTGTTTCTGCATATTTCAAGGGCCATTCCTAATGTCTTTTATACCATTTATGAAAGAGATCATTGGCAAATCCAATTTCGAGTATTAAAACAACTAAATCTGTTTTAACATAAATGCATCGTTAACTATCAGCAGTGTGTTGTTTACTAATGGTTTAAAAATATCTATGTACCTTTTAACTTTCTTTCTTATGAACACACGCTTCTACTGCATTTTGACTGACAATCAAACTTTTTGATTTTTCTATCAAAACACGTGTTCAATTTTGGTGCATGTCGAATGACACTTCGTATTTGTTCTTGGATCATATCCAAAAAAATCACCAACTTAATATCGCTCTCATTGACTTCGAGACACTTTGGTTATTATGTGCAAACAGTCAATTCTAAATCATTATTTAGAATTTTCCATTTCAACACATGTGAACCAAAATACAAAGTCATACCAAACGATAATTTTGTGAGTAAATCTGAATTAACTTGAGCATGTTGAATAATGAATCTGTTATGCTAATTTCAATAATGAAACTTATGATATTATTCTTATCAACTTTGCTTATTAAATACCAACTGCATCAGCCTTACTCTTAAAGACACAATCACGGCCGATGGATCACATCCCCTCGGGTACAACTATCAAATCATATTTTGTTGTTGTACTTGGAATCCATTTTGAATTTGCGCATCCAATACTCTTAATGGATTAATTGACAACTAAGGATTATACATTCTCTATATCGATAAGAAACTCATAGTTTCTCTTCAACATGTGAGAATACTTACTAGGCACTTTAATGCGATGAGTTCGTTTAGGTTAGGTTAATTTCATTTCATCTCACATAATCAGTTTAATCTTTGGATCGTATCCAAATCCATTTCGTAACGACCCACCCTTTCGATTCTTAGAAGTCGACACTAATACATCATGGTATTCATGTGTCGAACGTCCAAGTTCTGGAAAGACAGATTGTTGGGGAAAAAGAAAAGAAAAAATAGAACATAATCTCACATCGTGACGAGTAACATATAATATACAAAAAATCTTTACAAAAAGAAAACTATAATATACATACATCAAATTAGAGTACACTAACCAATTTATTTGTACCAAAATTGGGCACAACACTCTTCGGAAGAGTTTGAAGAGATAAAAATGAAGAAATTAAATGGAAAACAAGGATTATCTAACAAACACTTCAAAAACAGATATGTAAATGATAAATGCACAGAAACACGATAATTTAGAGCGGTTCGGCGTGTTGCCTACGTCCACTATGAAGTTGATCACTTTATTGATGTTTCTTTGATGATTACAATTGATTATCGCGGATTAAAGTTCTGAAATTCGAGTACAACAGCGGTGATGGAGTAAGAAATTGAATCTGGCAAAGTCTCGGCGTTGGAGCATCCAAAAGATTCCTTTTTTTGTAGGCCCTGGGGCTCTATTTATAGGCGTAGTAGGCTGATATTTCGTTCAGATCTCGGGAGACTTTTTCTGGCTCGTGAGCGGGCCCACGTGACCGAGCCCATAAAGTTTCGGCGCGATCCGTGATCGATACGAACGAACTTCGTATCGATCAAGATTTCATCCAATGGAGTCGAAACTTGGTGTGAACGTTCTTTATCTTGTACGTAAGCTCCTGTGAAAATTTCATAGCATCTGTACTTGTGGATCGCGAGATACGATCGATACGAATTGGTGTTCTTCGGCAGGCTGTCTGGATCGACTCGATGGATTCGAATCGATCTATTCAAATCGATGGTTGTGCTCAGGTGATGACGTGGTGCGCACTCTTTGGATCGATCCAACTTTTGCGCCAAGTTGATCGAGTCGTCCCTATATTCTCGCCATGTTCGCATCGAAGCAGTTGTCTTGTTCGAATCAATCAATAGCGTGCTTTTCTTATCGATCTGCAGTGTGGTTTATTTGCATCGATTGTGTTGGCTTGTTCGCATCGATCCAGGTTGTTCCAACTTGATGGATGCGAACGACTGATGCCTTGATGGATTCGAATAGCAGTTCCATGATGGATTCGAACAAAGGTCTCCTGATGGATTCGAACAAGCATGAGTCGATGGATTCGAACAAAGCTCTCCTGGTGGATTCGAACAGGCATGAGTCGATAGATTCGAACAAAGCTTTCCTGAAGGATACGAAGTTGACCGATGTGAAATAATGGGTAGTGACTTCAATCGATTCGAAATGACGGATTCGAATGGATTGAACTCCTTGGTTTGCATTGATCATAACTCGAGCATACGAACTCGGTTTGACTTGAAAATTGGAACGTTGGCTCTCATAGCTAGCTTTGCTTGTTGTGTCATATCAATTATACCTTGATTCGGACTCGGACAAAATTTCTCAACATCCATAGTGAACCTATGCGTACTCGATATTCGGTACGAGCGATCCTTGGTTTTCAGTCAATTCCTTGATATCTCGGCCTTGCCAAAAGGCGGGATAACATTTTCCCCCCAAAGCACGTCTTGTGGAAACATGACGTGCTTTGAAAAGCTGCAGCCTTCACTTTTAACAGTTATCGTCTTTTCGTTGAAAGTTGTAATCTTTGACTGATTTTCTCAGTAATGTGAACTGTTGATTGTCAACTGTTGTACCCTGTATTGTTGTAACTGATTGCTATATGATATTGATTAGCTGTTTGTCGGCATAATCATCATTAGATGAGAATCCAAATCCTATAGATATTGAAAATTGAATATTAGTCCGACATTTACGAATATATGTTAATCTGACTCTCGTTAACGTTGCACGTTCACGAGTCATTGTCAGTCCTCTCATATAGAATCCCGTATCGATCCTCTCCTGAACCGATGTGAAATTCGAGTTGTGACAACGCTTGATGGTTGTACCTTTTTTTTTGAATGTCCCTTCGCATCGATCCTCTCCTGGATCGATTGTAAAAGGTTGAAAGGTGGTTTTCGTATCGATGTGATTCACAACGATGGGTACGAATCGATTCGTTCATATCAATGGATACGAGTTTCCGTGGACTCCACTTCGTGTCGATGAACTGGTGCTATTGTGGGTCGAGTGCCGATGGATACGAAGTAAGCATTTCGTATCGATGGAGTTCATTGCTTTCAGAACAATCTTTGCTGTGCACTTCGTATCGATGAGCCCTGTGTTGTTGGATACGAATCGCCAATTCATATTGATGGATACAGGCCTTTGGAGGCCGTGACTTGATGGATTCGAACAGCGAAGTTCGTATCGATGAAATGTGGTTGGAGTTTAGAATAATGGATAAGAACAACGGTTTCGTATCGATAGACCGTGGTGTTTTATAAATACCTGCGCCACAATCTTTGTGTCAATAAAACTCGAGGCTATGGATACGAACAGCTTGTTCGAATCGATTCAGTGGTGGACACATTGTAACCGGTCAAGTTTACCAGGATACGAAGCGTTTTTCTCCTCTTGTTTTGTGCCCATATAAAAGCATCTTGGACTTAGAAACTTTTTCATCTGTTCATTCTACCTTTTACCCTTGCCTTCGTATCGATAACGAACTCGAGAAAGAAAGACTGCCTTCGTCCTCGAATCAACTAATCCCTTAATCTAGCGCAACAACACCTGAACTTAGGTAAATAGATAACGAATCCTTTCCGAAAATGACGAGACTTGAATCTTAGTGCCAGCTCGCTCGATGCTGTTGCCGATTTCGTCACTGTCGATGCTGGAATTCGATTGAAATTGAATCGAGAAGGAGTAATGGCATGTCAATTGCTTGGGGAAGAAGGAGTAAGAAGGGACACGAAGGAAGTGGTCATTGATAAACGCTCGGCCCTAACTTCGTATCGATGAAGCGTTAGGAAAACTCGATTTCATCTCGAACTCCAACAGGGACTGTGTATCGGTCACCTCTCCTTGATTTCGTATCGGTTGCTGATCCTTGGTGTTCGTTTTTATCACTTCGAATCGATATGGACACGAAGCGTGGTTGTGATGGATTCGAACTCTGTTGTAACCTGACCGATACAAAGTCAACTTGGCCTGATCGATACGAAATCAGTGGACTTGATCGATACGAAATCAGTAGATTCGATCGATATGAAATTGAGGTTTCGATCGATACGAGATTGGTGGATTCGATCGATACGAAGTCGAGGTTTCGATCGACACGAAATTGCGTCCTTCGTGAGGAACGATCCAAGTTTGGACTTTGATAAACATAAAACTCCATGCATATTTAAACAATCGACTCCGACGAGCTTCGTTCCTGCATATCTAGACTTAACTGTAGAATAGCATACTTGACTGCCTTTTGAAGCTATCGACGGAACTGTAACTTAACAAAATGATAACAAATTTTAACTTGGATCGATCGCTAACATCTGGATGGCACGGTTGTGACGGTTAGCGATGACGGTCACTCCAGTTGAATCTCGAAGTCTTGTCGCTTGCATGTTTTTCATACTCTGTAGAATTCCTCAAATAACCTATAGCACTGCACTTGCACAACACATTCACACACTTTACACTGGGAGAAGCACGAGTGTTATTGCTAGTCCATGAGATGATGAGATGATGGTTTTGATGACAACAACCTTAGAATAGATTATAAAATATAAATAATAACATTACAAGTTTAGATATATATGTATATGCAGGATCTAACCATGCAGGTATCAAGAATGAAGACTGTACAGTATAGAGATTCAAGATATAGAAGACTCATGAGTATCAAGAATTTCAAGAGTTCAAGTTTCCAAGATAAGTTATATAGTTAGGGATATTTGTTAAAACTCGTAGAAAAGCACTGGCATCTTAATATCCAATTTATTCGTGGAAGGGAATCCACTTCGAGCCTGTTAAAGGGATGGAACCTACGAAAATCTAGTGGGACATTGTTTTGTATCCACTAATTTTAATTCAAATAATTTTACAAAATTATCTTGTTTTCAAAATGATTTCAAAACTTTCCTTTTAAAAGATTCAAAACTCTCTATCCTGATTTTAAATAATTTTAGCCTCAAAAACATCTTTAATTTCAAAGTCAATATTACTCCTGATTTTAAACTATCTTTTCAAATAATATATTTAACTTTTAAATTATTTATACTTTGAATTAAATTATAGTTAAATAATATGTATATATTGGTCTTTATATTTACTTATGTATTTTAACTATAGTTAAGTATATTTATAAAGGTTAAAATAATTTTAATATAAAATAGAGGTTATTTTCAAAGAAAATCAAATCACCAAAAATCCCTTTGGGATGTCGACATGCCCGTATACCCCATGTCGACATAGTGTCAGTTGGTTTCAAAATTCAAATTTCAAAAGAAGTGTCTATTCGCCATAACTCTTCATGAATGGTCATGGCTGTTGCTCTTCTATAAATAGGGGTCAGTTTCAATGAATTTTTAATCACTTTTTTCTGGTTTTCACTCCTCTTCTTCTTCCACATTTCTTAATACAAAATCATACCATTACTCTGCCGAAATCAACATCGAATCATACTCGATTACTTCTAGTGTGATTCTCCATCACTATTTCTACAAGATCCAAGTGCTAATCTGAGTTATAGACTTTTTGTAATCAATCGAGCGAGAAAGGTGTGATTGTAGCTTTGGAATCAATCGAGCGAGAAAAGGTGTGATTGTAGCCTTGGAAATCAATTGGGTGAACTTGTTGCCCCGGAAATCAAGTATCTCTACCCAGAGGATTGTTATTCTGGAGGTGTACCTCGTAGCCTTGAAACCGAGGGTTGTAATTGTTGAATTGCTTTTGAAAGGAAATCCGTACTTAGTTGTGTGGGACTGGATGTAGGGTAACTCCGAACCAGTATAAAATCCGGTGTGTTCTTTCCTTTACTGCTTTTACTTTATATTTGCATCTGTGTTTGATTCTGTGTTCATATCTGTGTCTGATTAGTGTATACATTGTTAACAAATTAAGATAAACTCAAAAAGATTAACAGATTTCTTAAAACACTATTCACCCCCCCTCTAGTGTTAATTCTAGCCTTAAGATCCTTAATCCGTATTTCTCACAGTTATTATCGTCTAACGATGATTTCTCGTAAGTTAGTTAATTATGGAACCTTCAAGCTCTCAACAGCAGGAAGTTCAGGATTCATTTTCTTCTGTCCTAGAGATTCCGGCCATCGCGGCTGAAGTTATAGATCCAGCCCCGGACGAGCTGCCTGACGCTATATTCATTAGTAATCCCCAAGATTCTGTACCATCAAATGTCTCTGAAGACATTTTGGGATGAATATGTCTGAGGCACGGTTTGTCATTGGACGATGTTCTGTTACCGGGGCCAAATGATAGACCACACGCTCCCCCAGAGGGGTTCACTGCCTTCAATCGCCATGCGTGCACAGCAGGAACACTGAAAGTGTACGTGTAGTACTAAGGATCGTGTAATATGGTATATAAATGCGGAAACTGGTAATAACAGTAAAATAAAAATTAAAGTAAGCACACCAGGAATTTTTATACTGGTTCGAACTTCCCATTCTACGTCCAGTCCCAGAATACCCTCTGGATTTAAACTAAACCCCTCACTTAACCCGGAGGAATATGTATACGACACCTGAGCAGCCGAACAGGAATTTTTCCGCCTCAACAGCCGAAGAGGACATCAACTTAATACAAATAGTTTGTTGACGAATGTGTTCTGAATAACACTGATTGTCTTTTGATAGTACAACTTTCCTATAATCAAATCCTCAAGAGTATATATGTGTGTGAAGATTTAGAAGGAAGATAATCACGTAGAATCGAAGTATATGAATTAAATCAAGGATTCTAGTGATATTAAATAAGAATGAATGCTTTTATTTGCAGAAATAACTAGAGAATAGATTGCAGAATTATATTCAAGAATCGGTGATTGTAGAAGTGAATTGAATATGTTTATATAGTTGTAGAATAGTTACAATCTTTCATGAAGAGTTTCAATCAAGAGTTGTGTCCATATCTGTTGGATTAAAGAACATTCCTCTTCATGAACAATTGCACCTCTTCAGAAAACTAGCCGTTATGTTCTGGTCGGTTGACCGAGAAACCTGGGCCGGTCAGCTGAGTTTACAGATATAAATAAAACGGTGCATATCTGTGCACTAGACACAGAGTCGGTCGGCTGAAGATTCTGGTCGGTCGGCCGACCTGCTGTTATTTGCACAGTGCACACTTATTTTTGTATAAATCAATTTGTGTGTATGTGTGATTACTTGAGGAATGATTTTAACAATATTCTAAGACTCAATGAAATAAAATATTCATACTAATATCTAGATTGTAGTCTTGTCTCCTTTGTAGTGTGCAATATATGGTTATTCTCCTTTTTGTCGCTTTCGTATAGTATTCTCGTCGTATGATCTCTGAAGCTTGTGTCATGAATCAAAACTCATTAATCAACATTCTCCCCCTTTTTGATTGATGACAATACTTATGTGACGAAGTAGAACTTATCTATATTATAATTCTCCCTCTGAATATATGGCGACTTTTCTGCAAAAAAATTGTTAGCTTTCATACATTTCTCCCCCTTTGTCATCGACAAGAAGGAATACTTACTAGATGTAATATGTAAAAGAAATGCGAATCAATGAATTTTAAATATTACATTTTCAAACCAAAATAGGAATAATTAAAGATGTTTGCTTAGTACACAACATTTAATAAAAACATATTGTTCATAAAGAAATTCTTGAAATAAATTGTAAAACAATACGATTACTCCTCATCATCATCGGAATCCCAAAATTCTGGACGAATATTTTCTTCCGGAGGAACATGTTCCTTACCACGTCTTTGAGTGTGAGGAGCATGAGTTCCCGATGTACCGAAACTTGTGTTATCTGAAGTAGACCAAGAGAAATTTGGTGCGGGTCTTTTTCCGGGAGCAACAAAAGAGGCACCGGCTTCGGAAGTACATGATAAGGCATCCCATAAATTAACGAAGAATCCCTTGATTTTCTTGAAACGACCATCAATTTTTCATAGCCGGCTATCCAAGGCTAGTTGATTTTGTGCCAAAATATCAATGGCCGCTTCCGTACTCATTCCGGGAGTTGGCGTTGAATTGAGGTTTGGTGAGTTATACGTTCCGTAGCATGAGTAGATGGTTGAGGTGTAGAATAGCTATGACGTAGTTGTTCTCTCGGAGTATCACTCCATTGCTCAAATCTTATAAATCGAGGTGGAGCATCAGGAAATTTCATTAACTTTATGGTCCGTGAATCAAAAATACGTACTTTGGAGGTTTTGGATTCCGGAGCATTGATGACGAAGCAATTGATCAATCTCATTATGTATTCTCCATAATAAATATGGAGCATCTTTCCTTGGTTAAAAGAGAGAAATTCATCCATAAGAAGTTGTGACCAATTAATTCGTATTTTCCTACAAATAGCATACAATGCTTTAAAGTTTTAGGGATATACGAGATGATATGAACCACCTCTAGGAACTAAAGATTTCATCATGAATCGATGAAGGAGTCGAGCTTTTGGTCTAAGTGATGATGTTTGTCTAAAATCCATTGCATCATCTTCGAAAAATTGATGGCTTATCTGGTCACGACTTGATATATTACAATCTACATCGTGTAATGAGATACCACCCGGTCTAGCATCCAAAATATGGTTAATTCGATCAATGGAAAGGAAAATCGAAGTACCACAAACCGATGTCCAAATACAATTTTCAGTGTTTCTCGGCGGATTGACAAGGTTGAGGTTTGCTAGAAACAACTTGACCATAATATGATTGATTTTCAAGTTATTTTTCCTATGGTCAAGGAATGTATCAAGACCACTCTCAATAGCGGCATTTTCAATGCCGTAGGAAGCAAAGTCAGGATAACTTACAAATGACTCTTCAAAGATTTTGGCATCTTGAAGTTGTATCCATCTTTGAAGATCTATATCATTAACTAGCCATGAAGCAATTTGAGTATCCACTGGAGTAGATGAAGATGAGCCACCGGTTGTCTTTGATTTCTTCTTGGAAGCCATTTGTTTTTGGAAGAAAAGATTAAAAATTTGAGAGAATTTTAATGGGGGCTAGGTTAAAAACTGAATTTGGGAAAGCAAAAGTGAAGAGGTAAGTTGAAAAGGTGAAAGGATGTGGTATAAATCTGAAGTAAAAGACAGGCAGAATATACGTTCGGTCGACCGAAGGCACTGGGTCGGCTGACCGAACTGGTAATCTGAAAGTTGCTGAAACTCTCGGGAAGGGTTCGACTGACCGACTCAGGGTCTTCGGTCGACCGACCCTGTTAGAAATGTGTTTTTGAAATTCTCGGGAAGGGTTCGGTTGACCGACTCAGGCTTTCCGGTCGACCGACCCTGGTAGAAATGTATATTTTTACTGTTTTTCAACAAAAAATTATAGAAATATAAATTACATTATCATATCATTATATTTATACATCTTATTGAAAACAACATATATATATATATATATAAAATTTAGCCACCGTTCGTTAAAATCTACGTTCCCATGAGTTTGGGGACGGAACATCTTCTATCGGTGACCATCTTGGAGTTATTGGAGTTTGAACAGGATTTGACGAGGATGAGGGTCTATAAGAAGGTTCAGCAACATCATCCTTCTTTGATGAACAAATTTTCATGGCAATCTTTTCTAGAAAACTTAAACGTCTTGCCGTGACTTTTTGTTCATAGTAGAGTTCCCGTTGCATATCCATTTGTTGTCGTTGGTAGTGATGTATTTCATCAATTTTTTGTTTGGTGGTTGGAGATATTTCCATCGTATTCTTCCCTTTTTTCTTTTCAGGTGTATATCCTGTATGGGAGTCTTCCCATGGTTTCCACCCATGTCGGGGGTCTTTATCTGGAGAGGAGAAGTCTAGAACACGTTTAGGCATGGGAAAGGTAGGATAGGGGCCATTTTCAGGGATGCGGTCGGAACCATCGTCGTCCGGAGATGTGTATGATAGATGGGAGTTTTCGGAATTATAGTAGTCATTGTTTGAAGACATTTTTCAAGTTTTTTTTTTTTTTTAGATTTTCTTAGTATATGTTTTGAAAGATAAGCATAGTATATATAAACATCTTGTTTGCTGAAAAAATAGTGGATAGGAACTAATTTTAAATATGATCACAGAAGTTTAAGAGTAAAATTGTTTGTAAATGTATGATTTATAAGATAAGAACTAAATATAGTTTTTCTGAAAACAAAACAAATAAAACAAACTTCAAAGAGAACTAAAACAAGAAACATCCATAGCTCAAGTAGCTATAACACAACATCTAACAAGCAAGTCAGAGGTCATGAGTTCGAGTTCCGCTTTGGTCAGAAATAAAACAATTTTTGTTTTTCGATATTTTTGCAAATTTTTATTCATAAATCTTTAAACGACATTATACCTAAATCACGTCTAAGTTTTATAAAAATATTTTCATTTAGTGGTTTATTAAAAATGTCAGCAATTTGATTTTCAGTATTGATAAATTCTAAATTTATTAATCCTTTTTCCAAACAATCACGAAGAAAGTGATGACGAATATCGATGTGTTTTGTTCGTGAGTGATTGACCGGATTTTTAAACGACATTATACCTAAATCACGTCTAAGTTTTATAAAAATATTTTCATTTAGTGGTTTAGTAAAAATGTCAGCAATTTGATTTTCAGTATTGATAAATTCTAAATTTATTAATCCTTTTTCCAAACAATCACGAAGAAAGTGATGATGAATATCGATGTGTTTTGTTCGTGAGTGATTGACCGGATTTTTAGAAAGATTTATTGCACTTGTATTATCACAATAAATTATAGATTTTTCAAGATGACAATTAAAATCTTGTAGTGTTTGTTGCATATATACGACTTATGCACATGCCAAAGCAGCAGATATATATTCTGCTTCACACATCGATAAAGAAACACAGTTTTGTTTCTTACTAAACCAAGAGACTAAGGAACGTCCAATGAAATGACACGTTCCACTCGTACTTTTTCGATCCGTTCTACTTCCTCTAAAATCAGCATTGCTATAGGAGACTAATTCGAAAGGACATTCTTTCGGATAAAATAGTCTGAAATCTTTGGTTTTAGTTAGATAACGAATAATGCGTTTAACTGCTCTCATATGTGACTCTTTGGGATTTGCTTGAAATCGAGCACATAAACAAACACTCATCATAATATCGGGTCGACTCGCTGTCAAATATAGTAAAGATCCAATCATACTACGATATAGTTTCTGATCAACACTCTTGCCATCCTCATCTCTATCAAGATGAGTAGTTGTGCTCATTGGAGTTGGCTTAGCAGAAGTGTTTTCCAGACCAAATCGTTTAATTAAATTATAACAATATTTTTCTTGATTAATAAAAATTCCATTTTCAATTTGTTTAATTTGTAATCCAAGAAAATATGACAATTCTCCCATATGAGACATTTCAAATTCATTTGTCATTATAGTCGAAAATTCCTGACATAGTTTTTCATTTGTCGAGCCAAAAATGATATCATCAACATATATTTGAATTATTAAAATATCTTTATTAGTTTTCTTAATAAAAAGCGTTTGATCTACTTTACCAATTTCAAAACCAGATTCTAATAGATAGCTTTTAAGACGATCATACCAAGCACGTGGTGCTTGTTTTACACCATATAACGCCTTTTTGAGTTTATAAACATGATCCGGAAATTTTTCATGATTAAAAAGAGGTGGTTGTTCAACAAAAACATTTTCTTTCATGTATCCATTTAAAAATGCACTTTTAACATCCATTTGATACAGTTTAAACTTATGAAAGCACGCAAAAGCTAATAAGATTCGTATTGCTTCAAGTCGGGTGACTGGAGCAAACGTTTCTTTGTAATCAATTCCTTCTTCTTGATTATATCCTTGTGCAACTAATCTAGCTTTATTCTTGGTTATATTTCCTAGTTCATCTGCTTTATTTTTGAAAACCCATTTAGTACCGATGACTGATTGATCACTAGGTCTAGGAATAAATTCCCAAACTTCGTTTCGTTCGAATTGATTTAGTTCTTCTTGCATGGCAAGAATCCAGTAGTCATCAGTTGATGCTTCTTTTATATTCTTAGGTTCTATGTTAGAGAGAAAAGCTACATGACCAACTTGATTTAATTAATGTCTGGTTTTAACATTCGTATTAGCTTCTCTAATTATATTTTGCACAGGATGATCTCGTAAAATTCTAGGTAGAGATTTTATTATATTAGGAGTAATGTTTGTATTTTCATTGGTTTCATGAGTCTCAAAATTTTCATTTGTATTAATATTTTCATTCTGAGTAGTTTCATCATCAGAATCAATAGTAACAATTGGATTTATATTTTTAAAATTTTCGTCAAATGAAACATGTAAGCTTTCTTCAATAATTTGAGTTCGTTTATTATAAATTCGATAAGCCTTGCTTCGTTCTGAATATCCAACGAATATTCCTACATCGGATTTTGGATCGAATTTGCCTAGCTGATCTTTAGTATTTAAAATAAAATATTTAGAACCAAAAACTTTAAGATATGAAATATTTGGTTTTCTTCCATTTAGAAGTTCATATGGAGTATTCTTAGTTAATGGTCGAATAGAAACACGATTCAATACATAACAAGCAGTAGCTACAGCTTCTGCCCAAAAGTGTTTCGATAAAGTGGTTCCATTTAGGAAAGTTCTTGCACATTCTTGTAACGTTCTATTTTTCCTTTCTACAACTCCATTTTGTTGTGGTGTTCTAGGAAACGAAAAATTATGGTTAATACCTTTCTTGTTACAAAATTGTTCAAAAGCTTCATTTTCAAATTCTCCTCCATGATCACTTCTTATATTTTTAATTTTCAAACTTTTAATATTTTGAATTCTTTTAACAAAAACTTTAAAATTATCAAAAGTATCACTTTTATTTTTCAAAAAGAAAATCCAAGTATATCTAGAAAAATCATCTACAATAACAAATACATATCTATTATGATTAATAGACTGCACTTGAGTTGGACCAAAAAAGATCCATGTGTAAAAGTTCTAGTGGTTGTTCTGTAGATATTACTTTTTTTGATTTAAAAGAAGATTTTGTTAATTTTCCTAATTTACATGCATCACAAAATATATTAGTTTTGAATTTTATATTGGGTAAACCTTTAACTAATTTGTTTTAGCTAGTTTGTTGATAGTATAAAAATTGATGTGACAAAATCTTTTGTGCCAAAGACAAGAATCGTTTTCTTTAGCTACTAGACACAAATTTGAATCATTATTAACATTCATATTTAAGATATAAATGTTTTTATCTCTTTTTCCTTCGAAAATAGTGTTATGATTTTTATCAAAAATATTACATTTATTTTCTGAAAAAGTTATATTAAAACCTTTATCGCATAGCTGACTAATACTTAATAAATTGTGTTTTAAATTTTTAACTAATAAAACATCAGTAATAAGAGGTAAATTAAAGGTACCGTTGCTACTAACATCGCCTTTGCCGATGATATATCCTTTTGAGTTATCTCCAAAGGCGACTGCTCCTCCATTTGAGTATATAATGTTTGACAACATTTCTTTGTTTCCAGTCATGTGCTTAGAGCAACCGCTATCTAAAATCCATTTTCCTCTCTTCTTATGTGGTACCTGCAAAAAGTTTATAAAAAGTTGGTACCCAATCTTTTTAGGGTCCTAAGAGTTAGATCTTAGGAAGCCAAACCCATACGGGTTCAGAATTCCCTTTATAAACATAATTCTTGTTATTATGAACAGTTTCCATAAATATTTTGATATGTTTATTCCTTATCAAAACATTATTTTTTTTTGGAATCCATATCTTGATGGTTTTAGTATTTGGGTAAACTGTTTTCTTAATATCCTTCTTAATATTATTATTAATCCTACTTTTAACAAAATTATTTTGTTTCTTAAATCCTAATCCAGATTTATTGTTAGAGGATTGAGAATTTTTATGTATACTAGAAAGATTCTCTCTTCCTTTATTGAAATTAGATACATTTTTAGAGATATCATCAAATTTTATTTTAAGACAAGATTTTTCTAACTCTAAATCCTTAATCTTAGAGTTTAAACTATTATTTTCGAAAAGTAAAATATCATTTTTATTTTTTTGAATTTCTAGTTCTTTAGATATTGACGAAATTTGAGAAGATAAGTTAGAATTTGATTGTTGAGAACTTTCAAGTTCATCTTCTAATTTATTCTTCTCATCTTTCAGCATATCTACTTCTAAGACAGTTCTATTTAACTTTCTTTATAACTCCTTATTTTTCTTTTTGAGTTGTTTTGCTAAATTTACTAATTCAGAATTTATTTCAATTAAATCTTCAAAAGTAAAATCACTTACATCGTCTGACGAAGCCATGAAGCATACATTTGCTTGTTCATTATCACTTTCACTCTCTGATGAGGATGATGAGTCAGTGTCGTCCTAAGTGACAGAGAAAGCTTTTCGTTTAGTTTTGTCCTTCTAGAAATTATTCTTTTTACGCACTGGACAATCTTTCTTCATGTGTCCTTTCTTATGACATTCCATTGCTGAAGATGATGGTTTGCTGCTATTGGAATTGTTGTTGGAATTAATTTTGTTTCCCTTGAATTTGTTTCTGTTGAATTTCAAAAACTTTTTGAAATTTTTAGCGATCATTGCCATATCTTCATTATCTGAGTCGGAATCATCTTTTTTCTGCTTGGAATGCCACATTTTTCTTTTCTTGTGCTCCATTTCTTTTTGCCTGCAAATTTACTTCGTAGGACATTAAATTACCTATTAATTCCTCTGGTTTTAATGTTGACAAATCACTTGCTTCTTCAATGGCTAGGACTTTTCTTTCCCATTCGTCCGTTAAAGAATTTAAGATTTTTGTAACAACATCAAAATCAGCAAACTTTTGTTCTAGTGATAGTAAAGCATGATAAATATCCTGGAATCTAGAGTACATGTCATTTATAGATTCATTTGGCCTCATTTTGAAATTTTCAAATTGATTTTTCAACATAGAGATTTTGCTTAATTTAACTTTGCTAGTTCCTTCATGTGTTATCTTAAGTGTTCTCCAAATTTCATAACCAAAAGTGCACATGCTAACTCTATTGAATTCATTTCTATCTAATGCACAAAATAAAATATTCATAGCCTTTGCATTTGATGTAGCATCTAGTTTTTGTGTGTTACTCCAAGTTGAGTATTCTCCAGTAGGAGCTGTGTACTCACTTTGTATAACATTCCAGATATCAAATCCACTAGATTTCATATAGATTCTCATTCTAGTTGACCAATAATTGTAATTTATACCATTAAAAAGTGGAGGTCGTGAAGTTGATTGACCCTCTGTGAAACTAGTATTAGTGTTAGTGTCAAAATCGTTAGTATGTGTTGTTGCCATATTACTAGAAATAGATATCAAATAACTTTGTGACGGTTATAGGATTTCCTTGCTCTTATACCAAATGAAAGTGTACGTGTAGTACTAAGGATCGTGTAATATGGTATATAAATGCGGAAACTGGTAATAACAGTAAAATAAAAATTAAAGTAAGCACACCAGTAATTTTTATACTGGTTCGAACTTCCCGTTCTACGTCCAGTCCCAGAATACCCTCTGGATTTAAACTAAACCCCTCACTTAACCCGAAGGAATAGGTATACGACACCTGAGCAGCCGAACAGGAATTTTTCCGCCTCAACGGCCGAAGAGGACTTCAACTTAATACAAATAGTTTGTTGACGAATGTGTTCTGAATAACACTGATTGTCTTTTGATAGTACAGCTTTCCTATAATCAAATCCTCAAGAGTATATATGTGTGTGAAGATTTAGAAGGAAGATAATCACGTAGAATCGAAGTATATGAATTAAATCAAGGATTCTAGTGATATTAAATAAGAATGAATGCTTTTATTTGCAGAAATAAATAGAGAATAGATTTCAGAATTATATTCAAGAATCGGTGATTGTAGTAGTGAATTGAATATGTTTATATAGTTGTAGAATAGTTACAATCTTTCATGAAGAGTTTCAATCAAGAGTTGTGTCCATATCTGTTGGATTAAAGAACATTCCTCTTCATGAACAATTGCACCTCTTCAGAAAACTAGCCGTTATGTTCTGGTTGGTTGACCGAGAAACCTGGGCCGGTTATCTGAGTTTACAGATATAAATAAAACGGTGCATATCTGTGCACTGGACACAGAGTCGGTCGGCCGAAGATTCTGGTCGGTCGGCCGACCTGCTGTTATTTGCACAGTGCACACTTATTTTTGTATAAATCAATTTGTGTGTATGTGTGATTACTTGAGGAATGATTTTAACAATATTCTAAGACTCAATGAAATAAAATATTCATACTAATATCTATATTGTAGTCTTGTCTCCTTTGTAGTGTGCAATATATGGTTATTCTCCTTTTTGTCGCTTTCGTATAGTATTCTCGTCGTATGATCCCTGAAGCTTGTGTCATGAATCAAAACTCATGAATCAACAAACACTCCCTCCGTTCAACCAATTCATTAGGGAAGTATTGTCTTACCTTGGAATTGCCCCGTCTCAATTACACCCCAATTGATATGCTTTGCTGGATAGCTTATTTATTGTGTTCATGGATCATCTCTTCTGACCGCCCAGGTTGACTGAGATTAGATACCTTTTTAACTTCAAGAGTAGGGGAGATATCCCATCTTTCACCTTCCTGGAGTCAGTCAAGAACTGCCAAGTAGTAACCGGATCCTGGGGAAGGCTGAGTTACTTCAGAACAGAATGGTTCTATGTCCGGTGCCCCCCAGGATTTGCCAGCCGATGGCTAGTCAGACGTAAGTGTTATAGTATTCTTCGGGAGTTATCCAGATGATAGTAGTTGATATAAATTGACATCTTCTTTTCTTTTACAGCCGTAATTTCACGACCCGAAGGTGGGTATTTCAATGAGATAGTAAGGGTCCTTCAGGAAGTTCTGAATGAAGTGAGGGACATTGATTCGGTCCTAACTGACAGAAATTTGAGAATCGTCGGGCTGATTGAGCGGAATCAAAGCATAAGGCTTGAAGGGACACTGAGGGCAGTCTCGAAGAAACGGATGAAACGCAAAGCACCCGGTGTCGTAATAGCTGAAGGGGTCGATCCGGAGAGAATGCCCACTGATAACGAACTCAAAGCTGGGCCTTCTTGCAGTTTTCAGGATTCAGGAGGAAGGAGAAAAGGCAAGGCAGTTGCTCATAAGCATTCTAAATCCATGAGATTGAAATCTGTGGTTGTGTCTTTGCCTGTTCCAGGGATTAGAATTCCGAAGGCTCCTCCCCCGCAAGTAGAGAATCCCTTCGAAGGGCTCGCTGATATTCTGATCCCGAATTATGTGTCGCTTCAACATGACACCGGGTTGGAGGAGCTTGATAGTGCTCTTGATTTGAGCGAGTCGCTTGCTATAAGTGCGGCCGACATTTCCGGTTGGTCGGGGGGTTTGGACATACATACACTTCATGGCACTACATGATTCACAATCATAAATTGTCCAATTCAAGAGATCACTAACTTTTCTTTCGTTTCTCATTTACAGGTACGATGTTCGAGAGAGGGTCGATGTTAGAAAGCCTTCGCTCGGCTCGAAAGTCTTCTACTTACTACGATTCCCGCAGGAGAGATTCGGATAGAGACCGCGATCGTGGGTACTCTAATCAAGAGAGGTACGAGCAGGATAGGGATAGAGACTATAGATACCGATCTAGGTCCCGTTCTCCACCTCCTAGAATCCCCTCACCACCTCCTGTTCACATTTCACATCCACCAGAGCCTCCGCGACACAGACCGTCTTCTCAAATTTCTAGGCCTGAAACTCATCGCCAAAGAGCTGATACTATGGCTCCCATAATTGCAGAGCAGGTCATAACCGAGCCCGCAGGGGAAGGGGCTATTAAAATCGCTCAGCTAAGGAAAGAGTTCCCAAACATATACTTTGACGGCTATGTCTTTCCTCCTCATTTAAAGAGGATCCCTTCGAAAGCTGAAAATATGATGCATGATTACATTCATGATATATACGCCCAGTATAGAGAGTGGGTGAAGGCTGCAGAAAAAGCTTCGAAGATGGCCTTTGAGCGGGCTAAAGCGATTGAAAAGATGGAGACTGAACTTGCCTAATCATCCAAGTGCTCAACACCGAGGCCGAGTCTTCTCGGAAATCTGAAATTGAGGCCACCAAGAAAGCTGATGAAGCGAGTGTGGCGATGGAGAGGTTGAGGCACACACATGTTGCCTTGGTGGAAGAGATGGTCCACCGAAATACTATTGTCACGGCCGAACGGGATGCGGCGATGAAGGAACTCAACGAGCTAAAGGCTAAATTCTCTGACATTTCCAAGGAAAGGGATGATGCAAACAACGCTGCCCAGGAGGCATGCGAACAGGCTGTCTCGCTTCGGGGTGAACATGATGCGGCCGTGGCTAAGGTCCGCGAGGTGGAGACTAAGGTTGAGGAGGAGGTGAGATCGGCTGAGTCCAGGCTAGAAGCCGATATTGAAGGTCTCCTTGTGGTGTACAATGCTAATGTGTTGAGGCACAGATGTCTAGCCTGGCTCGATGACTACCCGACACATTTACACAATGCCTGGGGCCGATTGGTCGAGGAGGAGAAGGCTCCACACCTGGGTGAGTCGGTCGATGAGTTTGAGCTTGAGAATCGCTTGCTGAATGAGGATGAACGAAGGATTCTCCATGATTCGATGATTCTGCATGAAAAGAGAGGCTCGACACCCAGCACTTGGAAGTAGGAGAAGGCTCAGGGGTTGAACATAACGGTGCAAGTCTTGAAGTTCCAACATCAACCCAGCCCGAGTCTTCACCTGCGGTTGATCCCCACGCTATCCCTGCCTACAATCCGGATCAGCCGCAAATATCTCCGGCTATAGAACAAGTTGTTGAAGCTACTCAGGCATCTGCAAACCAAACTGAGGAAGGTACTCTGAACATCCTACATGTTTGTCTTAAGTCGGAATCGTCACTCGAATTAAGTACTAACAGTTCTCTTGTTTTTGTCTAGTGATTGATGTTGCACCGGTCGTGCCTCCTGTTACTCAAGAGTCACATCATTTGCAGGAGGCACTAATAACTGAAGCCACCACCACAACGACCATGGCTTCGACCGACGGAACGCAAGGGTGCACTCTAATTTTTGACGAACAGATGATGGAGGAACTTCTCGATCATCACAGCGACCCTTTTGTGGACCTGCCATTTACTGTGGGTGGAAGTGCCTCCGCTACCGGCTCTTCAATACCAACTACCCATGCTCCTAGCGAGGCCCAAACGATTCGTGAAGAGGAAATACGGACTGAGATTGACGCTGAAATGGAAGCAGCGGCTCATGGTGGCAGTTTTGGAGGTGGAATGGCGGCACCTGGTCCAGCTCCGCTTAGAATGATATCACCTGGTGGTACAGCTTTCGACACTAGTGTGCCCATTCCGCCTCCTACAATTGTTCATGTTCCTCTGACTCCGCCAGCAGGAAGCATCCCTATACATTCGAGCTCGGAGGAGGATGTCGAGATCATGCCCCCGCCTGGAAACCGACCATCGAAAAGTAAAGGCTTGAAGAGAAAAGTTAGTGGCGGTCCCGGCGGGTCTACACCGAGGAAGAAACCGAGAGAGAAGAAGAAATAGATAGGCCTCTTCAGTATGTTCTGAGTAGATAGGGATTTATTTTGGTTTTCTTTTCATAGGCCATGTATAGATGCGGGTTCGGCCCCTGCTAGTAGGAATTTTTTGGAATAAACTTATATATGAATTTCTTTCACAGAAAGTAGAAATGAAACTCTTCTTTTTGGGCTTCTTCTCAGTTGTTGTGTATTTACTTAAGCGTTTCAATATTTGAAGCGCATTTGTGAAGTTTCAGCTTCCGAGTCATGTTTTTTTTCATTTGTCAGGTCCAAAAATTATGGGCACGATTAATGATCGGGAAGTGAGTTGAACTTTGATGTCGCACTGCTTCAGCCGATGGTCGTTACTTAAGTTCTGCCCCTCAGTCTTGAGGATGAGTTGTAGCACATCAGCCAGTGATTACATCTCACTTACAACATGATGAGTTTAGAGTCGCTGAATGGATGTTCGAAACAAATGGAGATTGAGTTGTCCAACCACACTTGTTCGATTACCGATGATCGTATCCGCACTCCGGGGATTTACATTTGTTTACTGGTGGCTGGTTACGCCAGTTTAAGTTTTTATTATATTTCCGCGCTCTGGGGAATTAGAGTCGACATTTATATTCCAACTCGCACTTTAGGAGGCTGGAGTTAGTGTTTATACTCCAATTCACTCTGGGAATTTGGAGTTGATGTTTATACTCCGTTTCGCACTTTGGGAATTCGGAGTTGGTTGATGTTTATACTCCGTTATGCACTCTGGGAATCCGGAGTTGATGTTTATACTCCAATTCGCACTCTGGGAATCCGGAGTTGATGTTTATACTTCGATTCACGCTTTGGGAATTCGGAGTTGGTGTTTATACTCTGATTCACGCCCTGGAATTCGGAGTTAGTAAACAGACAGTCAGTCACATTTGTTGCATGTTCTTGGATTTCGCTCGCACTCTGAGAGCGAAAGGTGTATCAGGATCGTGGATGGTCGAATCACATCCACCCTGAGTTAACAAGTGAGGTCGTTAAATGGACAGATCCACCATCCTCAAACTTGGTTCGAATACGGGTGAAGTCGTTAGGTGGACTGGTCCACCCTCTTTGCAAACGTATTTGTAAGTTTATACTGTAGTTCGCACTCTGGGAATCTGGAGTTAGGTGAAGGATTGTCGTGCATCAATCCTTCTTTGACTGTGGTGTGATGGCTTGTCCCCGAGCTCGGGTTTCACTTAGCGAGTGACCGGTTGCATCACAGTCACTCCCTATTTGAATAAATCCCACCGTATGGTGGAACTCAGCTCTCCGTGCATGGTGATGATCATATGAAGTATTTCAAGTGAATCACAGCTCTGGCTCGAAGAGATTGCATTTTATTGCTGAAATAAGAAAATATGGCAAAGTCAGTTGCCTTATTACAAATTCTAATTTCGAAATGCGGAAACAAATTGCAAATGAAAAATAAACTAAATGAATAAACATAGCCTGTTATGTGTAGTAGCGACGAAGACTCTCGCTGTTCCAGGCCCTTGGTAGAGTAAGACCGTCAACGGTCGATAATTTGAATGTGCCATCTCCGAGCTTTCGTTCAATAACATACGTCCCTTCCCATGTTGGATTCATATGCGAAGGAACTGGATAGATTCTTTTCAGGACGAGATCGCCGAGTTCAAGGGTTCGCGGGCGGACCTTGGCGTTGTACAATCGGGCGACTCGACTTCGATAAGCAACCGCCCTCAAATCAGCCTCTTCACGCTTCTCATACAGTAAATCGAGAGATTCAGCAAGTAATATATCATTTGTCTTCAGATCATAGTATGTCACATGATGAGAAGGAACTTCTAGCTCGACTGGAATAACAGCTTCTGAACCATAAGAGAGAAAGAATGGAGTGTGACCGGTCGCGGACTTATGGGTTGTTCGGTAATCCCATAAAGCCATAGGAAGTTCATCGACCCATTTTCCCCCGACCTTTTCCAGTCGTTTTCTCATAATGAACTTTATAACTTTATTGACCGCTTCGACCTGTCCGTTCGCATGAGGGTGTGAAACTGTAGAGAATTTATTTTGAATGCGAAATCGTTTGCAGAAATCTTTAAATTCAACACTATCGAATTGGGTTCCGTTATCAGTGATAATGGTGTGTGGGAGACTGAATCGACAGATAATGTTGCGTACTACAAAGTTGATCACTTTTTCGTCGTTATGGTAGCAAGAGGTTCAGCTTTGGCCCACTTTGTAAAGTAATCAACTGCGACGATGGCGTACTTCGCACCACCTTTGCCAGCGGTAGAGAACCAATGATGTCGATGCCCCATACTGCAAACGACCATGGGCTGGAACATTTGGGTTATCTCGGTAGGTGGGGCTCTAGGAATTCGAGCGTGCTTCAGACATTTATCACATTTCTTGGCATAATCCCATGCATCGTGATTTACAGTCGGCCAAAAATATCTGTATCGGAGTATTTTCTTAGCTAGTGCTTGCCCCTCGGTGTGATCGCCACATTCTCCCTCATGCACATCGTGTAATACTCACTTAATTTCATTGTGAGCGATGCGCCAGAGTAAAGGAACAGAGTACCCTCTTATGTACATGACTCCATTCTGGATGGTGAATCGTGAAGCCTTCCGAAGAACTTGTCTTTTCTCACTACTTCGCTCCGGCGTGATTCCATGCTTAAGGTAATTTCTGAATGGAGTCATCCACGACTCCTTATCGGGAACGGTTTCACAAACCCAATCTGTTTCTGCCCGGTCAATACTTGGGGAAGATAATGTCTCTACGGGAACGAGTCCCATTTACTGCGCTTCACCCGTGCTAGCTAACTTTGCCAACGAATCGGCATTCTGATTACGTTCTCTGGGTATACAATAAATGGCATAATAATCAAACTGATTCAGTGTTTCCTGGACCCGAGCTAAGTAAGCAGCCAGTCTTCGATCTCTTGCTTGATATTCTCCTCGAACTTGATATACAACTAATTGTGAATCACAATAAATTTCCACAGCGATAATTCTCAAATCTTTGGCAAGTTTCAATCCAGCTAAGAGGGCTTCATATTCAGCTTCATTATTGGTTGCATGAAAATCGAACTTTAGAGCATAACATACAGATCGGCCTTCGGGGGTTTCAAGTACAACCCCAACGCCCGAGCACCGGTCGTTTGATGCACCATCGGTGTACAGCTTCCAAACGTATTTGGGAGATTCACTGGTTTCGGGCAAGTCCTCTGGAATGGTAAATTCAGCTATGAAATCGGCTAGGACTTGTCCTTGAATCGCTCGCCTTAGAGTATAAGTAATATCGAACTGGCTCAGTTCGATGTTCCACTTGAGTAACCTACCAAACGTCTCAGGCCGCGTAAGGACCTGTCGTAACGGCTGGTCGGTGTAAACAATAATAGGATAGGCCTGGAAATATGGACGAAGCTTCCTTGATGCAATAACAAGGCAATAAGCAGCTTCTCTAGTTTCGGATAATTCCTTTCGGCTCCACTCAGTCGTTTGCTGATGTAATATACTGGCTTTTGTATCCTGTCTTCTCCTCGAATTAAGGCAGCGCTGATGGCGTTTTCTGATATCGCCAAGTAAACTTACAACTTCTCATGATCAATAGGTTTTGACAGGATAGGTGGTGTGGATAGATGCCGAATTAGTGCTTGGAAAGAGCCTTCACACTCCTTGGTCCATTCAAAGTTTCATTTTCCTTTTCGAATCAGATCAAAGAAGGGAATGCATTTGTCAACTGTGAGATGAACCTGCTCAATGCTGCTACTTTCCCATTGAGACTCTAGACTTTCTTTATAGTTTTCGGAGTTTCAAGATTTCTGATCGCCCAGATCTTTTCAGGATTAGCTTCGATTCCTCGAGCATTGACGGTAAACCAAGGAATTTTCCGAATGCAACTCCAAAATGACATTTCAGTGGGTTGACCTTCATTCTGTATTCTCAAAGTATGTTGAACATTGTTTCTAGGTCTTTAATACGGTCAATGGAAAATCGTGACTTCACAAGCATGTCATCTAGGTATACTTCCATGGTCTTTCCAATCTGATTGGCGAACATCCGATTGACCAATCGTTGATAAGTAGCCCCGGCATTCTTGAGTCCGAATGGCATAACTTTGTAACAATAAAGTACCAGATTGGTTACGAAGCTGGTATGTTCCTGATCAGGTAAATGCATTGGTATCTGATTATAGCCAGAATACGCATCCATGAAGGATAAGAGTTCATGTCCAGCTGTTGAGTCTACGAGCTGATCAATTCTGGGAAGCGGGAAACTGTCTTTAGGACAGGCTTTATTCAAATCGGAGTAATCGACACATGTTCTCCATTTTCCGTTTGATTTTCGGACAAGCACGGGATTCGACACCCATTCGGGATATTGCGCATCTCGAATAAACCCATTCGTTTTAATCTTCTCTACCTCTTCTTTAAGGGTGGCAGATCTCTCTGGATCCATACCGCGCCTTTTTAATTTTACCGGGACATGCCGCGGGTCAATATTCAAAGTGTGGCTCGCAATGTCCGGCGAGATCCCACACACATATCAGAATGCGTCTAGGCGAATACGTCAAGATTCACCCGTAGAAACTCAACCAATTCCTCTTGAGTCTACTAGCTTAGCTGAGATTCAATCTTTATCATCTTTGAATCATCATCATCGTCAATTGGGACATCGATCGTCAGTTCGGCCGGGGAAGCTTGACTTTCTTTAGATTCTCCTTCATCTTCAGTTTCCCTTGGGTCAAGATCCCTTTGGAATTGGCTGGGGTGCCCAGGCCTAGGCCCAGGCATTAATTGTCATTTATCGGCAAAGCGGACGCAGAGATATTCCTCTACGCCCTTTCCTTTTTCCTTTCGCTGCGCCTCCCGCAGCTCGGCAACGTAACAGGCTCTCCCAACAGCCTGATCTCCTTGAATGACTCCCACTCCACGATTAGTGGGAAACTTCAGAGTCAAACACCCTGGGGCAATAGCTGCCCTGAATTCAGCGAGGGTCGGTCGACCCAAGAAAGCATTATAAGGGGAGTCTATGTCCAACACGACAAATTGCAGTATCCTGACTCTCTGACATTCTCCAACTCCCAACTCTACTGGTAGCTCCACTACTCTAGTGGGTATAGTAACGCTCCCACTAAAACCATGGATCCGAGATTGGCAAGGCTTTAAATCTTTAGCCTCCATCCTCATCTGATCATAGGCTCGTTTAAACAGAATATTCACTGAGCTTCCACTGTCAACTAAGATCCTCTTCATCCAAGTAGGACCTACTTGAGCTTATATGACCAGTGGATCGATAGTGGGGGCTTCGACTTTATCAGCATCTCGGTTTCTGAATACGATGTCATTAGTCATCGTCTTCTATTGTTTGGCCGTAGCCCCTTCATCAAAATTACTACAACACTCGAAGTCCGCATGCCTAATAGAGCTAGCATACGACTCCATTTCCTTCCAGCTTCGGTCTGCCGGATGAGGACCACCACAAACAGTGTTTATCACTAACCTCCCGCCACTACGAGCGGGTTCCTCCTGCCTTTCCTGGTTTGGTGCATGATTTTGATTGGATGGGCCCGCACCTCCTGACTGCGGCGCCTGCACATACTGATCCAACTTTCGTTCACGTATCAGCTTTTCAATGAGATCTTGTAAATGACGACACTCATTTGTATTATGGCCATAACTTTCATGGAATCTGCAAAACTTCCCTATTTGGACTTATCTTTCAGTTGACAGCTTCGGGGCAGGTTTCTTGTATTGCATGGTATTACAGGTATGCAAATACACATTTTCCAACGACATATTCAATGGAGTATAATTGTCGAACATGGGAGCTCTACGTCATGGACCACGATTCTGATCTCGTTTTTTGCCTTGATTTCCACTGTCCCTTTGCTGGTTCTGCTTGTTCAGTATATTCAACTGAACTTTTCCAGAACTCTCCCCGGATTGCTTAACTGCAATGTTACTTTGAATTCCTTCCATGTCGGGCCCTGCGTCATCTTGCTTCCTAGACTGTTTCGCATCCTCTCTCCTCAAGAATTGACACTACACCAAACATGCCATTTTGTCACACTTTTTTCGTTTCATTTTGTCACGGTTATTATTGTTGGAAATTTATAACGGTTATTACTGTTACATTATATTATCACGGTTATTTCCGTGACAAAATTTGGGCTTTTCGTAAATAATACAAAGACGTTGGATAGAGTTGTCATTTAAGTTTCAATTGTTACTTCAATTGTTTGTCACGCTTCTGCTTCTGTCATTCTTCCCCCAAATCAAATTAGGTTTAAGCCGTTCTATTTCAAAGCCTTCCTTTGATTCAGCATGTCGCCCCTCTCTTTCGCCTACCGTCGTTCTATTTCAAAGCCTCCGCTCTTCTCTTTCGCCATAGCCGCTCTTCTCTTTCGCCATTTAAGTTTCAATTGTTATACCTCTTTTTTCTTATTCTGGCTGCCAACAAGCTTTCATCGTAATAACTAACAAGTCTATTATCATAGTTACTTGATTAGTGATTTAAATTGTATCCTTGTCGATTTTTATCGATTCATTCCTTTCAACTAGGGCACAGTTTACTCCTATATAAAAACAATTTGTATCCTTTGTCGATTAGTGATTTACATGTTAAATCGTCTTGTTCATGATCAATTACTGTAAAAATATAAAAACAATTTGATTTTTGGTACGAAAGTCTATATGCTGCATTTTTTTCCTTTCAAAATTTTAGTTGAACTGTAGATGTTAATTTGATCTCGTTTGTAGCTGGTTTATGTACTTAGATGTTTCATCCTACAGGAAGGCTCCAATTTTGAGGGTTTTCATGTATAGATCTTGTTGGGGTTCTGAATTTTCATCTTACTTAGAATTTAGCATTTTGAATAAAATCACTCATTCTAACAATTCTGATATATATTTCTTCTTTTAGCTATTCAAACTAGTTGGAATTCTAGTAGCAATAAGTGAAGTAAATGGGCATTTACAGAAGATCACAATTGTGTAAATGCAAAAAATTCAAAAGTAAATCGACCACACAGTGTCACAGTTACTGAATTTGGTGCTGTAGGAGATTGAGTGACTTTGAACACTAAAGCATTTGAGAATGCTTTGTTTTACCTTAACTTCTTTGCTGATAAAGGTGGAGCTCAGCTGGGCAATGGCTGACTGGAAGTATCGTTCTCACAAGTCATTTAACGCTATCATTGGACAAGGATGCTGTAATTGTCGGATCAGCTGTAAGTTTCGGTCTTGTTTTTGTTGCTTGTTGCTTTTGTTGGTGTTATGCATTGTAAGCTTTGTTAATTTGGTATACATATATAAGTAGTTTAGTATGTTTATTTCTGCCAATGAAATGAGAATTGTGCTGATTATGCATTATGATAGAATGATTCTTGAGCTTATTGTCAATTTTGTTAATGGAGTATTTATATCAATGGCTTTAAGGAGTAGCAAAATTATCCTGTGATGTAAATTGTAATGCTGTAATCCGTATGAGTTTGAAGAATTTATGGTCGTGCCATTTTGGACATCTGATGGTTACTACAAATATTTTTACATAACTATGACAATAATTGAGAATGAAATTTTTGACTTTGTTATTGAACGAAATCCCACTAAATCATAATGCATATAAGTGATGCTAAGTTTCTCGGATATAGAAATTTAAAATGAAATTTGAATGTATCCTGTGGGGTAGGGGTATGTTTCTAGATTGTCTATCTACGAGTTTTGGGATCGTATGCTTTTGTCATCAATCAACCAATATTTAAGAAAGAGTGGGAGATGTGTCAAATTGCATTTGCGTACGTGGGCATCATTATTAGAACTGTATGAAATCTATGTGATTTGCATTTGTGTGTTTAGGGTCATTGTTAGAACTGTATGTAATCGATGTGATCTGATAATTAAAATGTGAATCGGTGATATATACGATGATAATATAAGATTGCATAAACTTGAAAGTTTATAAATATTTTCTAGTTTATGTTAACTGCTTTCCTACCAGGATCCATCTCATTGGCCAGTGATTGATCCTTTACCTTCATATGGGAGAGGTAGAGAGTTACCAGGCAGACGGCATCAAAGCCTCATTTTTGGTTATAATCTCACTGATGTCATGATCACAGGTTTGGTTTCATTTCATTATCCATTTTATTGAATCTATGCTTATTCATTACTGTTTTCTCATGCTATTTATTAACTGAAGTAGTAATGTATAATGCATGCACAAACTGTAAAGTTTTCAATTTTGATTGTAGGAAGCCATCTGGTATTTAAATATATCACAATATGTAGCTTTCTTCCGAACAAACAAGGACTTATTCTTGTTTTTTTCTTGGAAGGGCACAAATATTATTGAAATTGTTATTTTGGCAGTCATGTATGTAATAATCAAAGCAGGAAATTTTATTTATTGTTTTACCTTACAAACAAAATGTAATCTATCTTAAATGCTTGCAGTGTTATATCTGTATTAGTGCTACCATACATTTAATTCTCTGCATTATAACATGGACTCATAATCATATATTCTTTTAGTCCAAAGTGAATTTTTATGTATTTACCTAAGCACTTTATTGGTCAATTGAACTTCAGTTATAGGTATATATCAGATTTAATTTAATTGTTATATTGCAGGTGATATTGGAACAATTGATGGGCAGGGTAATATTTGGCTTTCTGGGTAAATCTCATAATTTCATATGCTACCATGTTTATGTTCCATATCTAATTACTTGAATTTGTGAGTATATTCATATTATTTATATTTATTTTGGTTGTTTCAATGCTAGAAACCTGATTGTTTTTTTATATATATTCTTTTCCTTTTCATTGCATATCAACAACATTTTCAGTTTTGTTTATTATTACCATTAAGCACAATATAACATTAATTAGATGCAACAGAATATTGATATTCAAGTCAAAGGATTTTGATAACAAAAAATGTTAATATTGTGCGTAAGTTGACACCGATGCAATTTATTATCTCACTAATTATGCATTATATGGTTTTAGTAAAGTAATAACCACTTAAAATTAAGGTTCGAGATATCGATTTTGGTATGTGTTTTGATCTGTTTTAATTATAGGAATTAATTTCGTTGTAATTCGTAAATTTTGGTTTCGAATTTTATTATTTATTTTTCATATAATTACTCATATGTTTGTTTAATTTATTGAACACAATGTGTAATTTATCTTTAATTAAAAAATAAGATATAAATAAATGAACATGCGATCATACCAGCACTAAAATGCCAGATCCCATCAAAATAATATCAATCAATTGTAAATAGTTACAACACTATAAAATGTTAATTTATTAGTCAACAATGGATTTAATATGATATATTTTCCCTTATTTTCCCTTCAACTAAACTTGACCTTAATTGAATATGAATTATCAGTTAGCAATGGATTTAATATGATATATTTAGTTCAGGTGTATGTAAAGAGTTAGAATAGGAAATTCTATAAATTTGGTGCAAATATACATGAAGGCAAACCTTAACCTGTAACCGATAAATCGGCCTATTTTCAACAACACTGAAAATTCGGACCTAAAGGTATTTGTGATTATTAGTTTAATGTATGCAATATATGTAAACTATAATGAATTGATAACCCTTATCTGTGCATTTTCTGCAGATAGCTTCATGGGAATTTTGTGCTAGAAAGCATGAGGAGCTTATTCCTCGAAGGCTATTGATACCTCAGGTACCAACACACCTTTAATCTTAATTTGAATATTATATATACAAACTTCAGTTTCATATACATTCGTAGTCTGCAGTTATACATAGATGATTAACGTTACATACTTCTTTTAGGTTAAACAACTTGGAGCAGTTGTTCAAAAATATCAAAATTCTGTTCAGAATGGATCTTCTCTGCTATCTTCTCAGGACTTGCAAAGTAACTGCAATGGGTAAGTCAAATTATATTCAAACCAGAATGTCACTCTCCTTAGTTAATATTTTTTTTGTAACTTGAATGTTATAAAAATTAATGATATATGTTTTTTTTATTTCCCTTGGATAAATGGAACATTTGAAATGTTATAAAATGGTGATATGGTAATGTTATAAAATGTTATAACACTCTCCTCAGGTACCAGCAGCCACACCAAAACAAAATTCAAATTCAAATGTCGATTGGGTGAAGGCGATTGGTTCAGGAGATGAATTGTTGCTGATGATTTTGGATTTGGGAACTGAAGTTGTTCGTGTTCCACGTTGGTGGTTTTGAAGTGAGGCCGAAAGAGGGTGGATTGATTTGAGAAGGAATTTGGGGTTGCAGTTGCTAATGTTGGAGTGGTCACGTATTATACTAGCGGTTGTTGGCGTTGTTTGTGCGGGGGTTTATTAGAGGAAGATGGAAGCGTTCGGGTTTTGTGATGCTGGTTTCTGGTTGCAGCAGGATGGAGCTGTAAGTTGTAGTCAAGTAAATGATGAGTGTGAGCAGCAGGCTAGTTCGGGTGGCCGAGGGTGGTAGCAGATTGGTGATCAGGAGGATGTGAAGCTACAGGAGGGATAGAGTGCAAATTCAGGCAGGTTGAGGAGCAGGGGATGGGTAGTTGCAGTGTGAAGAGGATGCTAATGGTTTTTGTGCTTGGAGGTGGCAGGGAGAAGTTATGGTCGTAGAGGGATAGTGCAGTTGGTCTTAGAGTTTGCAGGTGGATCTTTGGAGAGATGGTGGTTTGGAGTATGTGTGAGGAGTTTCTGGTTTGTAGCAGAGTTTGTTGTGCAGTAAGGTAGTTGGTGATATATGATTGTTGTATTGGTGCAAGTGTAGTTGTTTTGGTAGATTAATGAATTGCTGTTGTGCAGCAATAAGGATGGTAGGGTGAAGCAATTTTGTGGTCGGTGTAGTATGAATGATACGAAGTGGAACACTGGTGGCACGAGGTTCATGCAGTGGTAGATTTGGAACTTGTTTGAAGTGTTAGAAGAAAGTTAGAGAAGTGATAGAGAAGTATGAATGGTCTGTGGTTTAGTGAAGCTTTGTTGTGCTGTAGTGGCCTAGTAAGTGTGTGATGGGATCTGTTGAATGTTGCAAATGTGCACAGTTTTGAATGAATGGTGTATGTGACTTGGCCCGAGTATCGTTTGTGTTATCACTAAGTTGCTAAACACTATGTAGTTATATTCTGAAACTGTGTTTTAAAGTTTGTTATATATACTATGCTTGTATGCTCTAATTTGTGGTGTTGGTATGAAGTATCCTTTGTGGTGTTTGACTGAAACATAAATGTTTGGTGTTGTTTAAATTATTGATCGTATGTTTTCTTAATGTTAATACTATATATTTTTTGTATAGATTGTTTGTAGCTGTAATAAAATATTAGTGCTATATAGTTTGTTTGATACTGTTTTAGTTATCGCAGTTATAAGTGTTAGAAAATAACCTTTCGTAATGGTTATAACTGTGATATAATTTGCATTTTTCACGGTTATAAGTGTGAGAAATTACTATTTTATAACGGTTATAACCGTGAGTAAATACTATTCTATCACGGTTATAAGTGTGAGAAATTACTATTTTGTCACGGTTATAACCGTGAGTAAATACTATTTTGTCACGGTTATAACCGTGAGCAAAAGTGTGACTGAATTTGCCCACGGTACCTATTTTCACGGTTATAACCGTGACAAATTAGTTTTGTCATGCTTATAACCATGAGGAAATTGCCTTTCTGGTGTTGAGTGATCTGCCTTGGAATAGAAACGGTCCAATGACGCAGGTGGCTTCCCAGCTAACCAATTTCCAAACTCGGAATCAGGATCAATCCCCTTAGTTAATGCCATCGGGATAGAGTGGTCTTTGGGATTGCTTATTTCTGCACATGCAGCATGAAATCACTCCAAGTAACATCTGAGTGTTTCTCCGGGAGCTTGGGTGACACTAGACAGAGTATTAACATCTTTAGGTCTTGCTACATGCATACGGAATTGTTCAACAAACTTGGAGGCCATCTGGTCGAAATTAGAAATGGATCCGACGGCAAACGAGTAAACCACATAGTAGCAATGCCCCCTAATGAAATGGGGAAACTACGGCACTTAATTGCATCATCAGCTCTTGCAGCATTCATTAGCCATTCATACTTCAGGATGTGTTGATTGGGATCAGAATTTCCTTCATAAACTGGCAAGTTGGTATCCTGAAGCGCTGAGGTGGTTCAGCATATAATATGTCATCAGTGAAAGGGGTATGACTTCAGGAAATCCCACAATCGTCATTAGTAAGACCCTGACTTTCACGGATCATCTGACGAATCATCGTCGGTATATCTGGCATCTGGATATTTGGAGTATGTTGTGCCAAGGTGTGGTCGGGTTCCACAATGCGAGGCTGGACCGGACTCGGTCGACGGTCCGTGCCTCGCCTCCTTGGTTCAAGGTTTTCAGGGACATAAGGTTCTGGAGTGTGCTCTTGTTGGCGACGATGTAGATCAGCTTGATTTCCAGCATCAACTTCTTGTTCGGTATTGGTGGTGTTAGCGAGGTTGCCTGTGACATGGTAAGGAGTGGCATCCCCTCGAGATGAGGGTCTAGTTCGATGACTGGTGGATGGTCAAGTCCTGGGTTGTCAAAGATTTAGGGCAGGTTGGTGTCCTGTGACCTGGGTGTAGCTTACATCCAGCCGTGGGCGTGTAAATCGGTGATGGTCATCAGATGAGGCTGAACTTTCCGTGGAAGAATAAGAAGCTTGATCTCTTCTAGATTTTCTGCGCCTTTGGCGATTCAGCTGGTTGGTCAACTCTGCGTTGGCGCGCAGTTGCTGAGTAAGCTGATGCCGACTCTAAGTCAACTCTTGTAGCAGCATCTGGAACTCTCGTCTGGTAACCGGGCCTGATGGATCTGAAGGTCCGGTGGCATCTTGGTTGGATGAAGGCAATTGTATGGGATTCTGTCTTTCCCGTCCTTCCTTATCAGCAGCTGTAGAAGCAGTTCGTGTGCTTACCATAATGAATTGACGAAGTCCTTTCCTAGATCTGATGCAAATCTGAATAGGATGGAAGGGCTTCAAGGCTTAAGATCTGGATCTTCTTCTTGGATTTTTGCAATCCGGTATTGATAGAAGATCCAAAGAGCAGGAGAAAAATTGGATTTTTTCTCAGTGAAAGCACCAAAGTGTTTGTACCAAAATTGGGCACAACACTCTTTAAAAGAGTTTGAAGAGATAAAAATGAAGAAATTAAATGAAAAAAGCTGATTATCTAACAAACACTTCAAAAATAGATATGTAAATGATAAAAATGCATAGAAACACGGGAATTTAGAGTGGTTCGGCGTGTTGCCTATGTCCACTATGAAGTTGATCACTTTATTGATGTTTCTTTGATGATTACAATTGATTACAGCATATTAAAGTTCTGAAATTTGAGTACAACAGCGGTGATGGAGTATGAAATTGAATCTGGCAAAGTCTCGGCGTTCAAGCGTCCAAAAGATCCCTTTTCTATAGGCCCTGGGGCTCTATTTATAGGCGTAGGAGGATGATATTTCGCTCAGATCTCGGGAGACTTTTTCTGGCACATAAGTGGGCCCACGCGACGAAACCCATAAAGTTTCGGCGCGATCCGTGATCGATACGAACGAATTTCATATCGATCAAGATTTCGTCCAATGGAGTCGAAACTTGGTGTGAACGTTCTTTATCTTGTATGTAAGCTCTTGTGAAAATTTCATAGCATTTGGACTTGTGGATCACGAGATACAATCGATACGAATTTTTGTTCTTCGGCGGGCTGTCTGGTTCGACTCGATGGATTCGAATCGATCTGTTCGAATCGATGGTTGCACGTGCTCAAGTGATGACGTGGTGCGCAATCTTCGGATCGATCCAACTTTTGCGTCGAGTTGACCGAGTCGTCCCTATATTCTCGTCCTGTTCGCATCGAAGGAGTTGTCTTGTTCGAATCGATCAATAGCGTGCTCTTCGTATCGATCTGGAGTGTGGTTTGTTCGCATCGACTGTGTTGGCTTGTTCGCATCGATCCAGGTTGTTCCAACTTGATGGATACGGACAACTGATGCCTTGATGGATTCAAATAGCAGTTCCATGATGGATTCGAACAAAGGTCTCCTGATGGATTCGAACAAGAGTTAGTCGATGGATTCGAACAAAGCTCTCCTGATGGATTCGAACAGGCGTGAGTCGATGGATTCGAACAAAGCTTTCCCTGATGGATATGAAGTTGACCGATGCGAAATAATGGGTAGTGACTTCGATTGATTCGAAATGATGGATTCGAATGTATTGAACTCCTTGGTTTGCATTGATCATAACTCGAGCATACGAACTCGGTTTGACTTGAAAAATGGAACGTTGGCTCCCATAGCTTTGCTTATCGTGTCATATCAATTGTACCTTGATCCGGACTTGGACAAAATTTCTCGACATCCATGGTGAACCTATGCGTACTCGATATTCGGGACGAGCGATCCTTGGTTTTCAGTCAATTCCTTGATATCTCGGCCTTGCAAAAAGGCGGGATAACACAATTCATCAGCTTGGACATTTATAACAATCTATCCTCACAAATGCTGATAAATATAATCAACCAATGCAGCGGAAAATAAACATATACATGAATACATCTTGGAGGCATCCAGCTCGCCTTCTGAAGCTCCAAAGCATCCATACTAGATCTGTTAACACGCTCGGTTTGACCTGAGCATTATAAGAAAATAACGCTCGGATCAGTCTGGTAAACCAGCATGAGAAACACACCTCAAATGTATTTTAATATTATAAAGACCTTTCAAAATAAAGTTATCTCGTAAGACCACGTTGCACATAAACACGGATGGGGTTTTACCTTACAATAACCAAATCATTTCATAGGAAATCTTCTAGTATTATAATAATGTCTAGGGTTTAAATTAAATATCGAATCATAGTTGAAATTGTTACATTAATTAAATTCTAGCATAAAGGTATACAACTAAGTCTGCAAGGCGCTTATTGGAGAATGGATTTCCATACAATGATAAAGCTACTGGGTTATTGCCTGCCACAATGCACCTCTCAAAATGTACCAAGGTTGAAAATCTTTCAACCCCGCAGATCAGGGTCGGCCTACCCCTTACTAGATAGTACCAAATATTTCATCACCCCAGTTGTTTTGTCACCTTTCTGAGAGCTCTCATGCATAACCAAATCCATAAATGTATATGTAACGACCCGTAATTTTATCACTTGAATGTGGAATATTTAATTAATTTTAAATATTCAAATATAGGTTTATTAAACATAAATAAGCATATTTTATGTGATAAATAATAATGGTGATTTTGTTTTGGAAAGATGCTTACAATAATATGACCAAAAATCGTTTTATTGATAAACAGCTTTTTAACCATCAAAAGTTGCACACGATTTTTTTTACATATACTTATTTCTCCATTTCAGCAAAAATATGTAATAAAATTATTTATTTTATTTTTGAAAATAAAATGCCTTTATGACATCATCAAGGATGTCATCACTTTTATATATTTTCTAGAATTTTAAATTAAGTTTAAATATTCAAATAATTGTTTTAAAATGATGAATAATCCATTTTAAATATTATATAATGATAATAATCGATTTACAATAGTTTTATAAACATATATACCTGTTTTATAAAGATATATAAATTTGTTGCATTTTGGCAGATCGACGTCATATTTTTATAAATGGATTTTAAAATTATTTAATATGGTTTTATATCTTAAATAATCTTTTTTTAATTATTTAAAGATAATAAGAAATTTATTTTCAAGTTTTGTTTACATAAATGAATAGTTTGATCAAAAACTGAAAATATGACCGGAATTCGGATATCGGATTCACGATGGTTTGACGAATAGAAGTTGTATCGAAACGTTGCAACTTGGTTTGCCAAAATTAACATATAGACACCTATGTACATGCACATGAACACACATGCATTTACATATATATTTACCTTTAACTTATACTAACTTACTTAAGGTAAATATATAAAAATCTAGATATTTTCTAAGAAAAACAAAACTCACCATCACTTACAAGTGCAAATGGAGGGGCAGATGGAGGAGGGGGTGGCCTGTGTACTAGGTGATAGGAGGGATGCATGATGATGTTGGAGATATTTTTGATGATTACTTAAGTGTTAAGCTTCCAAAATGCTACAAATAGCACCCTACCCCCTCACTTATTCTCACATCAATTCTCTTCTTCTTCTTCCTCTTCTTAAAGCTCTTTAATGGCTTCCCAAAGTCATGAGGACTATGCAAAAATAATGAGAAAGTTATGATAAAATAGTATATAAATACAGACACGGGCACACACACAATATCCATACACCTTAAAAGCAAGTTCATTCTCCTCCTCTACCCATCATAAACCCACGGCCACTCCTTACCACCATGCTTGGCTGAGCAAGCCACCTCCCAAGGTCATGGTCAAGCATGCAAGAATAAAGGAGGAAGATTCGGGAAGCTTCAGAGTGAAGATAGCGGAGAGAAGTGCTGACGAAATATCGCCAGAATAATTTCAAGGAGCTACGGGGAGGAGTGGATATGATAGTGAATACTTGATGTTTATAATTGTTAAATAATCTCTATAATTATTTCAAGAATGTTAACATGACTAGTAATTAGTTTGATGATGAATATGGATGTTAAATGGATGAATATTGGTTGATTAAATTGGTTGATAACTTGGTTGTGAATTACTATTACTAATGATGAGAAAATAAGATTCATCAAGATAGTGATGGCTAATTAATTAGCCATAGATATTTCAAAAAGATAATTTATCACATTTTAATGTGTGTATGGAAGCATTAAGCCTTTTTATGGTTTTGAATCAAGAAAGAAAGACTATTTGAAAGGTTTAAAATAGAAAAGATATCACTTTGAAATTGATTTAAAAAGAGGAGTTTTGATTTATTTTAGAAAAATAAATTACAACATTTAATTTGGAAAATAGAATTTAAAAAGTTGAAATTTCATATAAGATATCATATGAGTATTTTATAAATGGATTTTCAAATAAAAAGATAGTAAATTGAATATTATAATAATATAATATTATAATATGAAATAAAAGTAAAAATGAGTTTTAATATGAAAAATATTGTCCAAAAATAGTTTAAAATGATTTATTATGATTTCAAAATAGTTTAAAAGTGTTTTGCACAAGTTTCATAAAATTTGACCAAAGTGGTAAAAATAAGTCATCATGTTTCGGCAGTTCACGATTTCGCGACCGAAAAAGTTAAACGAATATGTAAGGTGGATTATAAGTCGGAATTCTTTGAAATAAGAATTTTCTAAACTCTTGGGATTATAATTTTCAAATGAAAGAGAAAATTTGAGATTTCATTGAGTACAGTTTGAGATATGTCCAAATCAAGTTTTCAAAAACATCGCGTTTTGGCAGTTTGGAAACCAAAGTGGTAAATTCTTTAAAAATGAATATTTTTAATTTGAAATAAATTCCATAACTATGTTAAATGGGATTTAAGTTATAAAAATAGACTTATATGAAATGGAAAAGGCAGTTTGATCAAAGAAACTTTTAAAACACTATTCACAGCGGTTTTTGCGACGGTGTTGCTAACTTTGAAAATTAGGGTTTAGCTTAATTACTTCCCCAATCTTTTTAATAATATTTTAAAATGAATAATTAGGTATTTTGAAGGTGATTTGGAAGTTATACAATTATTTTAAAGGAGTTTAAAATAAATGATTAAAAGGAAAATTATTTATAAAACTTGGGTTTTTCTTCCTAAATCTTTTGTGAACATTTTTCAAATAAGTAATCAAGTATTCTAAAGGCAATTAAGAAGTTAAAAAAATATTAAGGTTAGATTTGATCAAATAACTTGATCGCCTTATGGGTGACAAAGAGATAGTCTCTAGGCTTGAGTTTGGAAAACAAGTTTCCTGCTCTCCCTAGCTATTCGGACTTACCCGACGTAGGGGATAGCTAATTTGATTTAATCAGACCGCATCTTCCTAAGATAAGAGAAAAGGAGATTTTGAGTTTTCCAACGGATAAACAAGATTTTAAAATAATAAAGACTTTTGAAGCATAGAAAACATTCTAGTTAAACTCTATGTTAAATTCTAAGGAGGGAACTCATACTACTCGTGTGAATTTAAAAGGTGATTTCACCATTATTCGATGAATAGTACGAGTTGAATATGAAAACTAGTATTGAGTACAATTAGACTTATTTCTATGGGTCCCTTTTACTAAATACTAACTGGTTTGGGTTTATAGTAAATGTGTCTTAAATTACATTGTTTTTGACCCATTAAAGATATGTTTTGGAAATGTGAAATCTTCATTAAGAATTGAATTATACTAATAATAGAATATGGAAATATTTTTCCTAAATAATTAAAGAAAATGATTTGGTATTTCCAAAGATGAAAAGGGGTTTTAATTTACCAAAATATTTGATAAAAGAGACTTAATGATTCCATATACTCTTGGAAAGATAAAGGAATAATTTATAAGAATATATCTCTGAAAGATATTTGATAAATTAATTGGGTGTTGTTTGATAATCACCAATATACTTGACATCTTTTTATCGTTGATTGGTTCGAAGTGACCGGGATCAGATTTGGATGATTCTAATTCGAAAACCACTTCGAACCAATATATGCGTTCGAAAGTGAAGATATGTTGAAGACGATGATTTTTGAAGACAGATATCTTCATAATGTAGGGTTGCTTGCCACTAACCTCTGGGGTAATTCCCATATTATATATATGGTGGCAGTAGTGCCTTCGTTCTGAAAAACTTCGATTTGCAAGGACTACTTGCTACTAATCCTAGGGTAATTCCCAAACAGGATTGAGTAGAAGGAGTGCCTTCGGTTTGTCCTTCATCTAAACAACTTATATGGATGAATGTCTGACATTGCATTTCTAGGACCACGTACATTGGTTTTTACAAACATATATTTGCTTGATGATATAGGAGGTAACCCCTTTTATACTTAACACCCTTCCCTAAGGTGTATAAACGCGGAGGTTGCACTCTTGTGGAAATAGATAGTGTGTTGTTAGAAATGACAGTGTGGCATTCTAAGTAGAATTTTCTTTGTGAAAAGCAAAGCGTGGCTTTGTGGAAAGCAAAACATAGCTTATGGAAAATAGAGCATAGCCTTATGAGCCTTACATCCTGGAGATGATATTGGTAATTATCTGGTCTACATGATATATTTCGGGCTATCAGTTTATTGTCGATAGAGGAGTCTAGTATCGAGACCCTCAACGGTTTAAATGGACAGGTATTAGAGGCTCAACCGAGACAGAGCAAAGCCACCGAGATATGATGTTCCATAGTAGTGTAACAATGTAGTATGGAGGCTTTCTTGAGACAAGTGGATAGTCACTAGGGACTAGGATTGTTATGTGTGGATATCGCATCGGAGGAAATAGCCACTAGTTCCCTATCATGTTGGAAATCCAATTCCAATATGAGCTTTACGGTTTTGGTTGTATTCCTAAAAAAGTTGTAATGCTTTGCAAACATTTCAACTACCCCTTTGGTATCATATACGCCGATTGACATCGTCTATGTGTTGATACCTACTTTGTATATATATTTATTTGAAAAGTGTTTTCAAACCAATGTCATTAATGATAATATTAAATTGTTTAAGTATGAAGTATTTTGGTTATCGTAAGGTAAAAACCCATCCGTATTTACGTGTGGCATGGTCTTACGAGATACCCTTTATTTTCATAAAGGTTTTATTTTTCATCGATCCGATCTATGACTCAATCATATGATCATGGTTCAAGTTTCTCATGCTAGTTTACTAAGCCTAATCCAGGTATTTTTAATACTCGGGTCAGATATGAGTAGTTTATGGTTTAGCTGAAAACGCTTAGAGTTTCCAAAGGAGGGCCGGAGACCTTCATCAACATAAGGGCGTAGATTATATTCCCACTGCATCAGTTTCATTGTTTTGGTTTTTCAACAATTATAAGGACAGAGATTTATAACTGTCCAAGTCGAGCTTAGGTTAGACTCTGATATATGTATTTTCAAATTTTCCACTATAAAGATTACTAATATTATAAATTATTCCATTCGTGTGAGATTCTGTTCTATCTTTATTTTCTTTTTACCCTTTACAATCGGTTTTTCCGACGCTTGAATACTCAACATACAATAAAGTAGACGCATTAGTGTCAATTTTCGAGGGTTGAAAATCCCATTCGTTACAATATATCTAGAAAAGGTGATGACAACATCTTAATGGGTACGACCCACTTAGCCTTGAAGCATATCTCATGTTTTAGTCATTCCCAGTTGATGAGGCTTAAGGCTACGATTTACCTTTTAGATAGCAAGCCCACTTGGAATGCTAACATTGCCCTCCAAGCGATAATGCAATGTCAGCATTCATCCATACAAGTTGTTCAGGATATAAACAAACCGAAGGCATTAGTTCTACTACATCCTGAGAATTAGTAGCTAGTAACCCTTGCACTTTAAAGAGCTCCGTTTTCGATTCCATCATCTCCAAGATGTCTTCCAATTTGAATGCTTAAGCCTATTCGAAATGGTTTTCAGATATACATCCGATCTCGGTAACTTTGAACCGACAACCGAC
This sequence comes from Allium fistulosum, assembly GCA_030737815.1. Classification (NCBI taxonomy): domain Eukaryota; kingdom Viridiplantae; phylum Streptophyta; class Magnoliopsida; order Asparagales; family Amaryllidaceae; genus Allium; species Allium fistulosum. The sequence continues at coordinate 71,865,288 of CM060906.1, forward strand.
ATTTAAAAATTGGCCAAGATTTTGATAGTCCGATATTTAACTATCAAATAAACAAACAATCAATCGGGGATTTAACCAAGCATTGTTAAGCACACAATAACCACTAAGCCTCTTTAAATTAAATCATTTCATTAATTAAACCCCAATTTGTAAATACTTGTATCAAAATACCTTTACAAAGGTATATTCACAAATCCTCTCTACTCTTTTCAATACATAAAAAATATTGATATACTTATTACAACTATATAAGTATACTCTCAAACATTTCATTTTCAAAACTTAGAAATTTTCCTATATACTTATTATTAACAATATAAGTATATTCACAAACGCTACCTTTCCCATACTTAGAAATATACACATATACTTATTTCACCAGTATAATTATATTTATGAATCTTAAGAAAAGATTCCATTTCCAAACCATACTTATTTGGGTTAAAACAAATGTCATTAAAACATTGATAACAATAAATCCACACTTTCCTTTTTGGTGTTAAGTATAGAAAGAATACTTTCCATACCACCGTAACTTAAAATGATCATTTATGGAAATCGGGTCTCAGTTTAAAAAAATCCCTTTTCATAAATTTACCTTTGTAAAACTTCTTATGTTTACAAGCTCCTATTATAAATATTATTTATAAATTCCTTTATAAATATCTATAACATAATTATAGCCTTCTTTTATAAATCTCCAAACTTATTTCATAATTCCTTCGCGAACATCCTTTATTATTTATAAAACTTCTTTTATAATATATCATTTATAAACCTAATTTTATAAATTCCCAACTTATTTGCAACTCTTTTATATAACTCCAAATTATTTATAAAATTCCTTTTATAAATCTCTAAATAGAATTTCAAACTCCTTTGTTTTAATAAAACCACAAATGTGATTTCTTTCTCAAATTTATCAAATGGTAATATCTTTCCTTTTTATAAAATACCACATATAAGTCTCTCCTTAAATTTATAAATCTGTTCTTTTATTTTTAACATTTTATATAAAATGTCACTCAAATATTTGTCCCAAAATATTTCCATCTTCTTTACAAATAAAATCACTTTTAAATAAAAGATACCCCTTTTTGTTTCCTTTTGAAAAAAACATTTATTATTATAATAACTTTCTGTAAAGGCCAATATATCCAAAATAATTTATTAAAACATTTACTTAAATATAAATATTAGGAAGAATAAATAAAGAAGTTGAAATAAAATAGAAAAGTTCAAAAACTTATTTAAATTGAAATATAACGGAATTCCTAAAATTCAGATTTAAATATCATTTTTCCAAAACGTTTCCAAATCAAACAGCACTTAATAGTATTTCCAAAATACTATATTTAGGCCAATGGTTACTATAGAACTTAATCGGTAATACTACACCCTTTTCCCACTAAAAAAAGGTTTAATTTTTAACATATGTCGATGTCATATCAAATATGGCCAAACTATCAAATTTTTTACTTTTAACAATGTATATCACAGAGATATAACTGAAATAAAATTATCAAGAATATAATTGGAAATTAAAAATCACAATATCGAGAAATCCGGATTTTCTTACTAAATCCATGTATTTTCAATTTAAATATTAATGGTTTTTCAAAAGTAGATATTTAACCAAATCAACCAGAAATTCATCCAAACATAAACAGTAAATTTAATCTACTATATATCATACCGATTATCCAGAAGGTGAGTTAAACTCATCGAAATTCCAGTTGATGCTTAGGCATTCTAATTTGAACTAAAATTGAACAACGTCTGATTTTAACCCAAATTTTCACTTTATTCAAATTTAACCAAAACAGTTCCATCGAATAACCTTTGCCATTACGACTGCAACACAAAAAGTTTCGTCTTGATTGGACATCGTACGAGCTAGTTATTGATTTTATAAGTTATCGGTTTTTTAAATTAAATTCAAATACACTAATTATCTTTTAATTACAAATTACTCTTAAGTAAAACATCTTCCTTATTCTAATCCTTTCCTGCCTAACTAGAACCATGCTTTACCATGGCTGCAACCTTCCACTACCTCTCTCTCTTACAACACACGACGAAACCCAAAACTGACTTCACCAAACTTCACCGCCCCACGAACTCAATCACCCCGACACCTCGACGACACGGCCGTACTTCCCCCCATGGTCATGACCCGACCCCTCTCCTCCTCGATCTGAGTTGAACATGATTTTCTACACTTAGCCGCCTTTCACCAAACTTGGCCAAACAAAGCACCATCTCACCAGAAACACATTTCCACCCTCGATTCAACCTAACACTACCTAAAACCCCCCAATAACCCAAACCCTAGGTTAAAACTCCAAGTCCAAAACTGTTCAAACACTCCAACTATTGCCACTCATTACAATACCCACGCCATCCTATAGATCTACCTTAAATAGGATCAAAGATACAAGCTTTCAAATTTTTAGATTTTTATTGAATTGTTTTGATTTTTATGAGAGGTGGATTTTCTTGTTTTTGTTTTATTTTGATATTTTGATGTAATAGTAAAATGATGAGAGAAATGTGTGTAATGATTTTGTTTAAGGGTTTCGTTTTAGTATATACCCCGATTTTCGGCATTTTGCCACATAGATTTTTGTTCGCGTACGAACTGCAAATGATAAAACAAAAATATGGTCGTGTTCAAAACAACGATGCGAACTCAAAATAGTAATAATAAATACTGGTTTATTGATCCTGTAAAATCACAAAAACTGTCGTTTGTTGAAAAATCTTCCAACGAAAATTCAAATATTTTTGAAATTAAAAATTATGAAAAAAAATAATAATTAAAAATACATCAATAAAAATCGAGTCATTAAAATAAAAAATAAAAATTTTGTGATTAATTATTCAAACCATTTATTATTGCAAATAAATTTACAAAATGTATTCACTGTTACTATTTATTAATTAAAAGGAGTTAAATAAGACCATTGATCCATTAAATTAATATTCTATTCAAACTCCAAATATTTAAATCACTATTTAAATGTTAAATCGCAATTCAATTGTTATAATAATCTTTGTATTTTAATTCAAGCTATTTAACTTAAAATCTAAATATTTCAATATTTAAAATTAATTAAATATTCCAAAATCAAATGACTAAATTCCGGGTCGTTACAATTTCCCCCCCTTAAAAAAATTTCGTCCCCGAAATTCCCAAAGTAAGAAATATATCTCTAAACCTTTAAACTTTTCAAAATCAATTAGTTGAACTGGTTTATTAAATTTCCAAGTCTTTTAAAATTATGGAAAATTTTGGCAGCACCTCCTTTATGTGGCTCGGTCGGAAAAACCACAACTCGCTCCAACAGGCCCAAACCAATAAAAGAAAACAAAGCCAAAAGTGGCCTCCATATTTGGGGTATAAAATCATCAAACCAAACAAAAATATAAACATGTACCTATTTGTCGAGCAAACAACTCTACTCATAAAACAAAAAGCATCAAGCAAGCCTTTGCTTCCTTGAACCTGTATCCCAATTACAAATGATACCTAACCATAAAACTTACATTTCTAAATGTCAAAATCTTGTAATCATATTAAAGTCCATACGATGTACATATACCATTCATATGCATTATCAAATCTGATCGCTCGCTCGATCACACAATTTTACTTCCAAACTAGTATCGCTCACTCGACCACTCTAGTGCGGACTTTGATCTGGTTCCTTGATTAAAAATCTATGTTCTCCTTGCGTAGCCGTATACTATGATAGAAAGCTTCAGAATAAAATCTAGAATCTGTATCAAGTGTTCACCGTCAAGAATCGAGTGAAAAATCCTAACTCGGACCAGTGTAATTCACCTCAAAACCATGTACTCGAATCTGGATCAAAATAGTTATGTGAATAAAATGATTTATTTACAACTTACGTATTTATTTTCAATTGGTCCTCAACTATACCAAATTCTTTTTATTCACATTCATTTTAAGTCACAATTAATTACACCAATAGTGTTTCATTTAATACTAAATTTACTTACTAACCATTTCATAAAACCATTTTCATTAACTTTACTTAATATTTAAGGTAACACTTATACATAATATTCATGTGCTGAACATCCAAGTGCTGGAAAGACAGATTATTGGGGAAAAAGAAAAAAAGACAAACATAATCTCACATCGTGATGAGTAACATATAATATACAACAAATCTTTACAAAAAGAAAACTATAATATACATACATCAAATCAAATTACACTCTTTACCTTAAATAACTTTAAAACCATTATTAACTTTAAACGATTATTGATAAAATAATTAAATAACTCTAAAAACATTATTCATAAAATAATTAAATAACTTTTAAAAAAATTATTAACAAAATAATTTAATAACTTTAAACATCTTTTAAAAAATTTAATCATTTATAAGTAAATTAATACTTAACCCCAAGTTGTTGTACAATTAAAATAGCTAGTCCCTCAAGAAGGGATAGACACATAGATACTTGATCGAAAGAAATGTTCTGAAGTCCAAACACGAATAACCGCGAGGTCGGTAAGATCTTGGTTCTGTATCAAAAAATAGAGCATTCTGGCAACAAAATCGCCAACAAAGGAAATGAAGGATTTAACATTCAGAAGTCAACTATCGCTCATAGTCTGGTGATGATGAGAAGTATCGATGACCTACTTACGATCTAACTAGATCATTTGGTTCCAACTTGCTGGAATATGCCATTACTCGAAGTTTGGTGATGCTAATAAGAAACTCCCAGAATGAAACTATCGATACATCGGCTTTCGGAAATAGAAGCAAAAGCTTGATCGACTCTTTAATCCTACCTTCTAGAATCTTATGTTATTCGAAGGTCCACAACATCAAGGAAACATCCACGGGTTTGAGTCATCTGTACATGAGTCTACGAAGATAGAAACCAACACATGATTAGGATCTAAATGCAGGACTCAGAAGAATTTACTTTAGCAAAAGATGCCAGAAACGAATCTTTCTAATACATACCGACATCATTAAGAAATTAGATCTTGGGATCGAGCAACAAAGTCCCTGATTCTCGAAGATAGGAGCTATCGTGTCAATCAAACTAGGGCAATCGAACTTATTGCTTGGGAGACCTAGTCTCCCAAAACATGTTGGTTCAGTAGTCAAAGTAATCAGCCCTACGGGCTAAGGCATTTACACCAATACTTTGTTGAAATGAACTCGATTGAGCTTAAGTAGGGATTTGCTACAGAACTGGCTAGACTAAGCACTTTATAGTTCTGAACAAAGCTATGAAATAGACTATGCCAAAATGACCGTAGAAGCATTACTTTCACGTATAGAGTTACAGTAAACGAATATGCTACATATGAACACAAGAGATGCAACAGTGAGAAAAAGCAATGCTCGGAATTGAGCAATTAAATCAACAGTCCCCGGAGACAGAGGCTGGTGTGCAGGTTGAATTCCAAAAAAACGCAAAGGAAGGATAATCGCAATCTAACAACTCATGCGCTAGTTTCAAAAGACTAAAACCGTCTCTTGTATTTTGACTATAATCAATCATCCCAATATGATAGGAATAATAATAAACCTATGTTGTGAAGGACCCAGTTTATGGAGGAGTGGAAGTTCCTCCGCCAGACTAAAGATTGGATGACCGAAAAGTCATTTTCAACAACAAAACCGGCATTCAACCCTTCCAGGTATGTTCTACTTTAAATAATATCCTCATATAACCAACGCCTGGAATCCGAGGGAAATCGACGTATGTTGACCTGTCGGGTTCTGAGAGATGACCGGGGCAGATGCAGTGTGTTATCTACATGAGAAGAGTCCAATATCCCGAATACCGCAAACAAACAATCTAGTGTATATAGCTTGCTTACATTTGGACAACAATCCATATCGTCCTTTGAAATTATCTCTTCCACACTTACCTGTTATCGATCAACGATCGAAAACGGAGTCGCCGACCGAAGCGACGCGGAAAGCTTTTCTTTTCAGGATCACAGGAGTATAGAAATAGGAAGAGAGATACGAACGAATCATCCACTATATCCGATTTTGGAATAAATCATTGCATTGGAATTAAAAAACATCGATGGTAACTTAACCAAGTTCTCGAAAAGGAGAAGCTAAGGACAAGAGCAAGATTTTGCTCCAAGACAGCGTACAATCATTCGAGACAAAACTTAGCTTCACCACCTGTTGAGTTAAAACTATATAGGTCGACTCCAAACCTACGTCATGCACCCACTTACCGACCTAAACCTTGTGTAAACTACGGAGCAAAGATTGCATCGTCAATACCAGGAAACTGCGTGAAGAAATTTGATCTGTTACGACAAGCAACAGTAGTCAAGATCAAAGATAGATAACCAACAACATGACCTGCCACGTATTCGTGAAACTCCAATGCAATCACTTGGAAATTGACGGACAGATATTAAGAGCGATAACTTCCAGAGCACGCCTTGTTTCAAACGAAGATGTACTCTGGGGGGCAAATGTTATTCAGGTTTTTAACTCGGCAGGATCCAACAGGAAACAGAATAATACCGCGACATTAGGATGGTTCAAAACTTAGCCTTAACCACAGAGGCAAAGGCAAGGAGTTAACGATAGCCAAGTTATAATACTGATACAACAACTAAGATCGACTAAACTAAGAGATCAGCATTCTTTCAGCCCAATCAACAACTGAGCGCAAACAGCTAGCAAATTGTCATCTGAACGGAACAACATGCGACGAGACTACACAAACAACGACGACACAAGACCATGGAAACATCCCAAACTCCAAACTCCAAACTCCAAGAAGTATCCTAAGTGCTTGGGTCACTAGTGACCCATACCCTATGGATCGCTAGCGACCCATGCAAAATGAAGGGTCGCTCTGTTAAATGGAAGAAGAGAAGGAAGGAAGAAGTATGTTAAAAAATATGTTAAGTGTATGGGTTGTTGGCGACCCATACACCATGGATCGCTAGCGACCCATGCTTCTCCACATGTCTTCACCGAGGAAATCAAGCAATGCAATGGCTAAGTCATTAGCTCGCATACGAGCCAACTCTGTGGGTCGCTAGCGACCCATGGTTTTGGCTTGGATCATGAGCTAAACCCCCCTAGGTCGTTCTATACCTACCTGCGATCAGTTGATGAAGTGGCCTGGCCCAGAAGTCCTCCGATCTCTGTAAATACCATCATGCCTGCAACATAAAGGGGACCTTCTCCGGACTAGTTGTTGAAGTTCTGCTGGAAACATTCTTCACTCTCGACCTCCCTCACAACAATCTCCAAAGGGATTCTCTGTGATTCTCCAGTGGATTCCAACTCTATTCAATCTACTTAAAGATAATCAAAGTCTTGTAATCAAATACTTCCTGTAATAACAATCAGTCTGTAATAAAACTATAAAGTGGACGTAGGCTTCATTAACAGCCGAACCATTATAAAAATTCTCTATCTTCTTTCTTTTACTGTTCTTTTTCTATATCTGTGATCGGTGGTATTGCTCAGTCAGAATAGGGCTGGTGCTTTCAAACTCAAACCAGAGGGTTGATCCATTTTTTGGATTAATAGTCCATATCTGATATGTATAGTAGATTCCAAGATATAGTACACTCACTTATTGCACCGGGTAAAAGATTTTTTAAGGAGGATCAAGTTAAAAAATCCTCAATTCACTTACTCCTGAATAAGATCAAAAGACTCTTGCAATCGAAGAGGCTAATGACATTAGCACTTTAAAAATTGAAGAGTTAATTGGCAATTTAATGTCTTTTGAAGTACAGATGCAGGGCATGAGAGAAAGCAAAGCAATAGAGAAAAAATTATAGCTTTTAATGCAATGACAGATAATCTGGATTCAGACAGCAATGACGATGAAGAAATTGCTTTCATGACAAGGAATTTCAGAAAATACAGGATGAGAAATTTCAAAAGAAATAATAACAAAAACCTAGGAAGCGGAAGTGAAAACAGAAATAGCATTAGATGTTATAATTGCGATGAACCTGGTCATTTAAAACGAGATTTTTCACATCCCGATAAACTGAAAAGTACACCAAACACTGATTCATCCAATAAAAAAAGAAGAGCCTATACTGCAACATTAGACGATTCAGACACATCCTCAAGTGATAATGAACAAGATATAGAAATTTCAACATGTGGTTCACAACAATAAATGATTCAATACAAAATGGTGTAACGGATCAGAAAAAGGCACGCTTTTAATATATCAAAAGTTTTAATTTCTTGAATGAATTTTTTTGTTTCTTTATTGGTTATTAGGAATATCCTATAGATTAATAATAATATTGGTTGAAAAATTGTGTGATTATATTTTAAATTTAAATATTTTATATATTTCAATAATATAGTAATAATATATAATATTTTTAAAATTATTGTTTTGTAAGTAGAATAACTATAAATAGATATATATGCATATACATATACATATATATATATATAATAAAATAGGATATAGTTAAACAAAAATCATTTTTGAAAAATTCGACATGTATGTCGACATACACCCCTAACATATTTCGAAATACTTAGGCAGTTTTTAAATTTAAATTTCAAATTCAAATTTTGAATTTTCCCTCCACCTTTTCACCTACCCTTATGTTCTTAAAAGGTGTCCCTTGACTAGAGAACATGTCATTTGATTCTCTATTTATTATCCTTATCTCTATCCATACATTTCACTTTTAAATTTCAAAATTTCATTAACTCTCTTATCTCTTCAAAACTCTTCATCAATGGCTTCCTCAAGCATTCCTTCATCTATGAGACTTTTCAAAAATATCAAGAATTTTCTCTTCAATGATCAAGAGGCTATGAAAGCCTATATTAGTAATATGAATTTTGGAAAGGTTTCTACGGGAAGATTTGCAATTTTCATTGATTTTTCTACTTATGAACTTGATTCTCTTTGTTTACAAAATGGAATTCTCGGATTAATTGATGCTTCTCAAAATGATTATGTTTGCTACCCACACTTGGTCAAAATGTTTTATGCAAACTTGAAAGGAAAATTTCATGAGGGTGATGAAGAAGAAGTGTGGAGTAGTGTAAAAGGTACTTTAATAGTTCTAAATTGTGAACTTTTGGGTACCATTCTTGGATGTAAATCTACCGAAATGGACCTTACATCCTTTTAAATTGATGATCAAAATCGTGAAGTATTTCACAACGTTTTTTAAGGTGATAATGATTTTGAATTCAAAAACCAAAATATTTGTCCAAAATCAAGAATTTTAAACCTTCTCTTACAACAAAGTATCACTCCTCGATCTGGAAATTTCAACAATCCAACTCTAAAAGTGTGCAAAGCTCTTTTCACCATTTATGGTCAATATGACATAAATTGGGCTCAAGTTATTTTAGATAAATTTTATTCCAAAAATCTTTTTAATCATGAAAACACACTATTTCATGGTGTGTATCTTACTCAAATCTTCATTTACTTTGGTGTTGACTTTAAATGAGAGGAATTTGTCTATCGTAAAGTCTTTAATCAAGCCAACATCGCACTTATGAAAATTCCACCATTTTTCGAGCCATATGAAACTGTTGCGGAGAAAAAGGAAAGGTTAGCTTATGAAGAGGAGGAAGAAATTAGGGAAGAGGAGGAAGAGGAAGAAAGAGAAGATATGGATATTGAAGAAGAGGAGGAGGAGGAGGAAACTTCCTTAGAAAGCATTAATTTTCCTCTTCGACCAACCAACAAAGAGCTTCTCAACAATCAAAAGAAGATTATTGAAAACCAAAGGATTATCAAGCGTTCCGTCAGTAAGAACTTAACCACTATTTCCAACAAAATGGACAAATTCTTTGGAATAATGAAATGCAAGCTTGGGATATCTTCATCATCTTCTTTATCTACATCTTTCTAGTTTACTATCTATCTAGTTGCTTATGAATGTGTTGTATTTGTTCATTTTAGTTTGAATTTGGTTTGATCTTATGCATCTTTTCATTATTTTAGTGTACAAGTTATGTAATCATCATCTAATATTAATGGAAAATCTGTTTCCTAGTTGTTATACATTGTTTATCATCTCTGTAAAACATACAAGTATAAACGTATAAGCTAAATACATTAGAATATTAAAAAAATGTTTTGAATATTTCTTTATATATGTCGACATACCTTAGGTATGTATGTCAACTTACAACGGTAATTTTTCAAATTTTTTAATTTTGAACATTAAATAGACATCAAGTGTCTATTCATTTCTAATGAATTTTCACCCACATAAATACTTGTTAAGACTAGAGAATCATTTGTTTCAAGTCTCTTTCTTCTTCCTTTTCATTCCTAAACTTTAATAAAAATTAATGGCTTCTCCTATCCAAAAACAAACTGAAAATATCGAACAAACTCTTGAATCATTCAAGAACATTCTTTCTTTTATCCTAAGAAACCAGAGGCACTTAGAATTGAGTCAAGTGCAGATGGTCAAGGAGCAAGAAAGGGATTGTGACATGATTTAGTGAATGATTTCTACATTGAACAAAGAAGAACCAACCACCAATTTAGAGTGTACCATCAATAAAGATGATGAAGATTGGGATGCTATCAAAGATGATCCAAACTTTGGCACTGATGGATGGGTTGAAGTACCCCAAAATGTCTAGTTTAAATAGATTTGATTGTATATAAATAATAATACTTGATTCAGTTTGGATTTGATTGGTTTGATTTGTGTGGATTTTTTTGAATGGTGTGTGGCATTAACTTTGTTGGATTGGATGAATATTTAGATTGATTATGATTATTTCATGATTATCTAATTTTACATATCACTTATTGTTTTTATACAATCATTCCCGTCATCATTATATATAATTCTTATATATATCAATTGGTATTTTATTTAGGGGGAGTTAGAGTTAGAATTAGAGTAAGAATTAGTGTCTGAGTTATAGTTTTATGTGGTTTTTTTATGGCAAAGGAGGAGAAATATATATAATCTAGGCATAGATTAAGGGGGAGTTTTGTACCCAAGAGGAGTTATTTTATATACATAATTGTCATCATCAAAAAGGGGGAGACTATTAGTCCCTTAGGTATTGGTTTTGATGATAACAACTATAGGATATTATATAAAATATAGATACTAATGTTTTATCAAGTTATATATAGTATATAGTGCATGATATTATATAGATGTTGATTAAGAAGACTGTACAATATCAAGAGTAGATTCAAATGCTGATATAGAGTTTCAAGAGTTGAAGAATAAAGACTCATGAGTATTGAAGAGTTCAAGATTTCAAGATATTCCAAATAAGTTATAGAGTAATAGAATTTATGTTAAAACCTTGATAGCACTTTCCTGATCTCTCTCTCCTCCTCTAATTTTGTTTTAATTTTTTTTCAAATATCCTGGTTTTAAAATAATCTTTTCAAAATATTTCTCAAAATGATTTTCAGTCTTTTATACTTATAAAGATATTATTTTAGTGTTTTTAGGTTTATATATATTGAATTTTTGTTTATACTTTAATTAGTTATAATTATATTAATTATATATATAATTTACATTATATTAAAATTCTCAAAATTATTATATAAAATTTTATTAAGTTTTATTATGATTAAAATATGTATAAACTATGCTTAAAAGATTTTACAAAGTATCAAACTATTATATAAAACAATGAGTTTTCAAAATAATGTTCTAAAGTATTTTTGATTTTTAAAAAGAGTTTGTCGACATACTCTATGTATGTATAGCGACAAAGTGGTCGATTTTTTCAAAATTTACATTTCAAAAGAAGTGCTTTTTCGTCGTATTTCTTCACGAATGGATATGATCGTTGTTCCTCCATAAATACTAGACTTCCAAATGAATTTTTCATTATCATTTTCTTATTCATCTCTCCTCCTTCCATTCTCTCGTTTTCTAAATCAAAATATATCCAAACTCTATCGAAATTCAACTAGAATCAAATTCAATCATCACTAGTTTGATTCTCCTTCATGTACTCTTTGATTTCTCTCATCTCTCTCACTCAAACCATGATCAATGTGTTATTCAAGAGTTATGGATCAATTGTAATCAAGTTCGAAGATCTAAGTCTGTAAAACTCTATCAACCCATACTGCTATACTTTTGGGTGTGAGTGTAGCCTGTAAAATCAATTAGGTTTGCTTAATAGCCTGTAAATCTAGTGGATGTGCTTGTGGCCCAGAAATCAAGTGACCTTACCCAGAGGTCGGGATTTTAGAGGGTGTGTCTCGTAGCTTTAAAATCGAGATTGTATTTGCATTTACAAGTTCAAAAGAAATCCGTACAAGGAATTATGAGGGACTGAATGTAGGGTAACTTCGAACCAATATAAAATCCTATTGTGTTCTTTGCTTTTTACTTTTGTTGCATTTACTTTTATCTGCACTTAGATTTTGTGATTGTTTCTATGATTGTTAATTACATCATTCCAAGTAGAATCTTAAAGAATTTAAAAAATAATCATATAATCCATTAAACACTATTCACCTCCTCTCTAGTGTTAATTTAGCCTTAAGATCCATATTCCACCGATTCACAGAAACATCTTGACTAGGAATGTTTAAAATAATATGTTACTTTAATGTGATAAATTTCTCATGATTACAATGCATTGTAATTACTATCACATAACGTATCATTTAAAAATTTCTATTTAATATACTAAAATTAAATAATTAGTTAACATATCACAATATGACAAGTATATAATAGAAAGAAAAACACTTTTTATTCCGAAGCTTATAATTTACAATAAATTACAGAATTGCTCTCAGGGCATGCCTTTAACTCTATCAATATATATGTACTCAATGTAACTACATAGACCATAAAAATATCGATAAAACCTGAACTTATGATCCGAAATTATTTATTTATTTATTTATTTATTGAAAACCCAGGAGAACCCGACGAGCCGGTAAACTCCTTATATTAAAAAGAGACCAAATAACCAACTTTGTTAATTCAATATAAATTCTAATCCTCCTTATATTAAAAAGATTTAACTACTCCAAATAAAATTTACAACAAAAATGCTATAAAGAAGAGTTCTTATTGCTAAGGCTACAAAGTTCTGAATTTTGAATATTGGTTTTTGAATGTCGAATTATGAACATTGGTTGTTGAATCCTGAACTCTAGATAATCATTTAATTGTTTGTTTGTATTTTAAAACTTTAGCTTAGTATTAAGAAATATAGTTCTTTTGACAATAAGGCCCCTCTTTATTAGTTGGTATTTTAAATAATGATTATAAAAGGAGAAATTTGAATACTAAGTTTTTAAATTCAAATATTTTAACTTACAAAATATTTGAATTAAAAGAAATTTGAATCCTATAAAAATTAAAAAATATCTGTTTTGAGAAAATAAACTATTGAAACGATTGATAATGAAATTCTGATTTTCAAAGGTAATGTTTTTTTAAATTTTAATTTAATATTTTTAGAACTTTTAGTTTGTAAAATAGTTTTCTAAAATTTGCAATTTTAAATTTTAAGAGGAAATTTAACATTTGAGTTATTAAATTTTAAAAACTGAAATTTAAAACGGTTGAACTTTTAAATTTGAAAATTTTAAAAGTTTGGTTTCAAAAGTTTTAACTTTAAAGATTTGGATTTTCTAAATGTTTAAAATTTGAATTTACTATAATTTATAAATATTAAATATTTGAATTTATCATAATTTGTAAACGTTGATGAATGTATAAATGTACGAAATTATTCGATTGTAGACATCTTTAATAATAGTTGTAATAGCTTTGGTGTCACTTTTTTTGCTATCAACGTGAACTACCAAAAACGCCCCTCTATATATTATCAAATCTTAATCACTTAAAAATAGGATCACCTATTAAACCTTTTTTTTACAAATTCAAACGCTCCTAAAAATAGGATCTAACAATTAAACATGTTTTACAAATTCAAAATGCTTCTAAAAATTGGATCTAAAATCTTTAATAATAGCTGTAGCAGTTTTGGTGTCACACTTTTTTTGTATTAAAGTGAACTACCAAAAATGTTCTTTTATATATTATCAATCTTAATCACTTAAAAGTAGGATCTCATATTAAACTTTTTTTACAAATTCAAACGCGCCTAAAAGTAGGATCTAACAATTAAACATGCTTTACAAATTTAAAATGCTTCTAAAAATAAGATCTAAAATTAAACTTTCTTTACAAATTCAAAATACTAATATATCAATTTATAAGGAAAACAGTTCACGTGCGAAGCGCGTGCCATAACACTTACTAATAAGCAGAAACACAATGCTAAATGTTTAATTCTGAATAAGTGGTGTAAATCGGGACATTTAAAAAAATAAACAATAACAAATTTTCTAGTTAGTATTCCGATATTTGCATTAAGCACATTTTAAAAAAAAAAAAAAAAAAAAAAAAACAGACGCACTTTGAAAGTAAGTGTTGAAGAAAGAACTCTCAAACTTAAACATCATGCAATGAAAATCGCATGGATACTTAAAAAGGAGATGACTTTTCAAATATTCCAAACAATAATTTCTCTTTGGTTCACACTTCGTTTGCTTTAAGCCATTAATAAAATTTGTTTCAACCCTTAAGGAATGCTTCTTTATTACCGGCCCGAACACATCCACAACAACCGAGTTGGGTTTGTTTAAATCTGGGCCGTATTTCGTATTTGTTTAACAGGCTTCTCGCTATATTTCCTTTTCTTCTTCGTGTTAATTTCCTGAACATTCATCATGCTTTAATTGGGTTTCTCTAAATATCAAACATGGGTATTCATTATGTTTCATCGCCAACTGTATTGATTTGTTCTTCTTCACACTGTGCGTTCTTTCCTTGGCATACTAGCTGCAATAACTGCAACCAACCCCTTTTACAATTCGAGCATCACAGAGGGGACGAGATGATTGGGAGCGTCATTGCGGTCGGAGATGGTCGTCGGCGATGATTGCTGTCGCCGGAGCTGACGGTTTGAGGCGAATGGATTCCGAATTGGGTGGTGCGATTTTGTTTAATTTGAGCTTTTAAGTTTTATGTACAGTCCCTGGAGTAGTTGTATCATGCTAGAATGACCGTACCAACCGTTCACGCGGTTACCGTCTATAACGGTAACGGTTACGGTGACGATTGAAGAATTTGAAAACCGCGGTTAACCGTACCAACCGTACATGATTGTTTTGTGTAATATTTAACATTAAAGTATAAAAATTAGTAATTAAGTTAAAGGAATAGCTTGTAAATTAACAATATGTATCTTAATGAACTAATAACATGTGCATGCATATTTGTCGTTTTATAAACAAATAAATAAATTTGCAAAAAACAGTTAGAGCTATATCAATTTATCATTAATAATGCATATAATTGAAAAAATATGTACGACATGCTTCAAAATTGAAAATACGACGGTTAACCATCATAGACGGTTGCGGTAACGGTTATAAGAATTTATAATCGTCAACAACGGTTATGGTTGGTGGTAATAACGACGGTTGCCGCAACCGTAACACCCCTAATTTAATGGGTGGATATTAGCGGGAGAAAATAAATTAACTACTGCGATTTCGTCGCCGTGCTTTTATTTGGTCGGTTGAAGAACAAAATCTATCTTTTTTTTATGCCCCTTAATGTAACGGACCGGAATCACGGGTATTTTTGAATTTGAAAATCTCGTATTTTATTTATAGGAAAATAAAATAGGCACAAAGAAAAACTTATGAAATTTTTTTAAACGGAAAGTTACTTTTAAACTGAATGACAATGCTAGTTATAACTAAAATTTTCTATAGTGCAAAATTGAATATAATGCTAGTCATAAGTAGCATTTTATATAGTGTTAAAGTTGAATATAATGTTAATTATAACTGACATTTGTATTTAGTCTAAAAATAAAACTTGATGTCCTTTACTCTAATTTATTTTTTAAAATTTATCATTTTTCCTAATTCCCCTTTTTATTTATTCATTTACAAGCGTTACGGCACGCGCGCTATGCGCTTGGTGATGATTTATTTTTCTACAAATGATATATGCTTAACACATTCAAGAAAAAATGATTTGCATAAATATTTAGTCATATTTTGCGTTGAAATTATATGTACTTAGTTTGAATTTTTATTTTTAAGTTACAACATCTAATTTTTATTAGTATGAATTTTAATTTATGTTATTAATTAATAATTAAACAACAAATTTGTAAAAGAAATTTATTTGTTAGATCATATTTTGAAGTGATATTAAAGTTTGATAATATTTGTACATGGACATTTTGAATTTGTAAAACATGTTTAATTATTAGATCTTATTTTTAAGTGATATTAAAATTTGGTAATATCTATAGAAGGGCGTTTTGGATAATTCATGCCGACATAAAAAAAGTTGTGACACTAAGGTATTAAAAATTTATTATTTTTTAACCAGAACTAAGTTATTCTTTATAAACTCATTGAAAATATGTACCTTTTCTCAATGCATACTTCGAGTAAACCACCTGGATGGTCACTGTGGTGTGAATCGAATTTTTGACATCGTTGGTGAAAATCGATTTCCTTAGTCAACTGCATTATTCATGAAAAATCATTTTTGTACTATAACCTTCTTTATTAATAGTTGTAATATCTATGATAACACATTTTTTTTGGTAAAACACGATCATCCAAAATACCCTTATGTTTTTAATTAAAAAACATTAAGATGCCACAGGTTTGAAGCATGACATCGTTGAAAACATAAAAAAATTAGATATATAGATAAGGTCATGTGTTCGAATTCAAGCTTTCACGAGAACAATGTATTTCTACATTTTCAAATACTTTATAGCATCTACGTTAAATAATGTAATAATGTTATAAAAGAAATTATCAAATATACATTGTTAAATTATTGATGTGCAATGTAATATACCAATTTAAGCTTATATATACATACATACACATACATGCATACATGCATAGATATATATTATGCATGCAGAGCCGGCCCTACACCTTCAGTTGCCCTAGGCAAGCATGGGATGGAATGGAAGGGAAAATAAAAATAAAAGTAAAAATGGGTGGAAGACATGCTCGAACCCAGGTTGTTCAGTTGGAAGAGTAACAAACAAACCATCAGACCAACTAAACTTATTTAAAATCTTGCCCTTTTACTAATATCAACCAGAGTATTTGTAACCACGGATATTGAAAATGTTGTCCTCCTCCCCCGTGTTGCCCTAGGCAGCCGTCTTGGCTGCCTTGCCCTGGGGCCGGCTCTGTATGCATGTATGCATGTATGTATGCATGTGTGTGTGTGTTTGAGAGAGAGAGAGAGTATGTGTTTCAAGTATTGTGTATATGTTAGTTTTAGTTTATAATAAAATACTAATCTGGTAAAATAACAACAACAAGACAGTCTAAATAAGTTAAAGATTATTAAAATGATATTTTAAAAATTTACAAATTAATCTTCAATTCAGAAAAATAAGAAGAATTAAAAAGAGCCTTGGTTATTATGTATACGTTTGTTTGTAAGTAAAGACAAAATTTGGTGGAAAATAATAATATGAACTTGATTGTAAAATAGTTGAAGAAAACTAAACAATTGCAGAAATCATACTTGAAAATAAAATGGCCAGTTAAAATTAAGATGGGACTTGTTAATAATTGTAGAAATCATAAACAATAGGGATTTGTACATAAAATAGTGGAAGAGAAATAAAGGGATTTAATAATTCTTAGAATTTATAGGAGAGTTAGAACTTCTTTAGACTTACAACTGTTTAAGAGAATAGATTTAATAAATCTATATCCAATAAATTAACAGAATAAATAGTAAAATAATTATGTATATTGCTCCCTTGGATTATAAACATGGAAAAAGATATGTTTGAATTTAAAATAATTTTAATTTTTTCTTTTGAAATTCAAATAACTTGACACTAAGTATAATACTTAATTAATTTATACATATATTACATTTGTATAGGAATTAGTTTCATATTTTTGTGTGTTAAAATCGTATTTTTATTATTGTAAAATAATTCAAAATAACATTTTTCAAATTAAATCAATTACATATCAAATATCATACTTAAGTAAATTACATATTTTAAATAGTTTTTTAGCAAAATATTTTAAATAATTATAGTTACTATCAACCTTTTTTATATCTAAAAAGTGGTTCTCAAAATGAGGAGGGCATGCGTAAAATTGTATTAGCATAAATCCAAAAAAAACCAACATGCCTGGTAGCTGGCAGAACAAGTTTTAATCATTCAAGGTGTTGTTGGTGGAAATGAGTCCATAGGATCATCGAATAGATAATCAACATAAGTTATTATTACAAGCCATGAATACAAAATAATATAATCATATTTAACTTTATATTAGAAGAATGTTAACTATTGAAATATGACGGTAATGATGCAAGAACAATGTAGGCGGTGTTGCGTTGTAGCACGAAAGTTCATCTCTTAATGTATTAGAACTGCCATTTGACGTTAATGCAGTGGAATAAATCCTGTACAGGATGAACCAGTGAAACATATGCAAACTAAAATAACGGATGGTATATAAAAGGAGTGCAATAGCTGAAACATACATATACAAGCTGAAGCGTGCACAAGTTGAAACATCGATATACTCAAAATTTTCTGCAGCTGGCCAGAACGGCGAGATTGAGTTAGAAATCTGTTGAGCATTGGAAGCTAAACCAACAGTGAACTGAAGCTGAAATGGGTGCAGTTCTAATAGGGGCTAGAAACACAGTGCACACACAAGAAACGAGCTTTGAACTTACATTGCTTGGTGATGTGGGCAAGATTCTATATAATGAGCATTGTTGTAGACTACGGTTGAAACAAGCACTAAAGCTGATCGAATAGAATTGGAGTTTTGTAGAGCTATAGAACTACAAGGAGGGTGGCTGTAGTGTGTTGAAGAGCTCATGTTATCACCACCCATGAACATAATGGGTGAACTTTGTAAGGAATACTAATAGTAGAGACAGTAGAATTTCTCATGTTATCGCCACTCGAAAAGAGGTGTAGGCTCCAAGTGAGTGAGTAAGGCAACACCAAGTGGAGCATGGAGTTTATGTGAGCAAACATGTTGTGGATAATCCGATCATGCTAAGTTTTCCATTTTGGGTTTAGTCTACTTTTCCTTGTCTATAAATAAATTTTAAAAGCAATAAAATATAACAAAGACAAAGTACTTTTATGATTATTGTTAAATACATGTTTATTTCTTTCATTAACGAATAACAACTAGTAATAAAGTAAAAAATGTCTTCGTATAATACTAGAAATATAATATCGTCCATGTATGCTTTTCTATAAATGCATGCTTCCTCTATGTTTGACTGAAACAAAACATTTGATTACTTTGTCAAAACACTTATCCAACTTCTAAATGCTTGCTTAAGACCATAAATTGATCTAAAGAGTCTACATGCCTTTTTGTTGCTCCTCTAACCTAGATGTACCCGTTCGTGTTATGTTTGATACAAGGACTTCATATTCCTTTATATCCAGTGACCTAGTAGATAAATTAAGGTTAAAACCGACCTAGTAGATAGACATTGATTGTGTTAAACCCTATAGGAGGTTCGACTAGTTTGTCTGTGGTTCATCGAGATGTAGTCCTATTGAGTCATGAATGCATGTTTGCATGTGATTGTTTTGTACTCTGTTTTGTGGGGCTTGGTATTGTATTAGGGACGAACTAGCTTAAGAAGTATGGAGTCAAGGTAGACTATGAACAGTTGTTGGTGATGATATAGACAAATGGAGAGCGTAGACTGGAGTTTGGCTCCCTACTGGATGATGAGGTGATTGTTAGCCTTCTATATTCACTCGAGATCACACTTAATGAATTGTCATCAATACCAATAGCTAGGTAGTACCCGGACATATTTGTAGAATTGACCAGATTGCCACCACATAGGAAGATAGAATTCGACATTGATTTAGTGAAGGATGCTAGGCTAGTAGTTATGCCATTGGCGAATATGTCATCCAAAGAGCAGATGGAACTAAAAGAGCAAGTGAGTGATCTATTGTGGAAGGGGTTGTTTGTATGAGTGTATCTGAGTGGGGAGTGCTTAAAGTATTCGCCATGAAGGCGAAAAACTCTTTGAGACTTTGTGTGGATTATCATAAGCTAAATAAGATGACGAGGAAGAACAAGTATCCACTGCCACGTATTGATGACTTGTTCGATTAGCTCTAAGGTATGAAGTTGTTTTTTCAATTGGACTTCACGAAGGGGTTCCACCGACTGAGAGTGGCGAGGGAGAGTGTGTTGGTTACTCCACTCCATACACCATTGAGATTTTATGAGTGGTTGATTATGCCTTTCGGGCTAATCAATGCAGTGACATACTTTATTGATCTTATGAACCGTGTCTTTAGAGATAAAACTAAAAAAGTTTGTACTTGTGTTTGTTGATAATATTCTAGTCTATCAACATATGGAAGACGAACACTAGATGCACTTGAGGATTGTGCTAGAGGAGTTGAAGGTTAAGTTTCTAAAGTGTCACTTCTTGAGAAGGGAAGTGCGATTCATATGTCATGTTGTTTCGGAGAAGGGCATCGCTATGGATCCTACCAAGGTGGCAATAGTCCAAGATTGAGGAAGGCTTAAGAATATTATGAAAGTGAGGAGTTTCCTTGGACTAGCAGGTTATTATAGACAATTCATAAAAGGCTTCTCAAAGGTGGTAGCTCCGTTGAACAACTTAATGAAGAAGAAACAGGCTTTTGTTTAGGATGTAAGGTATGAGCATGCGTTCGTTAATCTAAAAGAGAGGTTGATTCGTGCACCAATGTTAGTATTTTCGAGTGGAAATGAGGAGTTCAATGTATACACAGACACTTGTGGTACTGGACTGCGCAACATTGATGCAGAGATGTAAGGTTGTCACTTTTGCTAGTTCGCATCTGAAACCACATGGGAAGCACATTGCCCAAAGTAAGAACCTTTCCCAAAGTGAATGGAAGTTCTTCCGTGCCTTTCCTAGTTACTTTCTCTCTTATATTATTTTCTCTAGTAACTTCATGTCCTTCTGTGCTAACTTCTTCATAGGCCCTGTAAAGACTACGATATTTACATATGTGAATGGCTGCTCCAATATAAAGCACCAATCATTGTCCATGCCACTAATGGAGTTTGTTTCTTGCACTATGGCCACAAGTGTGTCTTTGATCACATTTGCCTTTAGTTGTTTCTTTTGTAGACGGCAGTCACGAGCATAGTGGTGGGCTTGTTACAAAAATAACAAGCTTCCTTCCTTTTATCATTCTTTGCATGACCTTTCTTCTTAAACCGTTTCTCATTCTTAGGCTTTAACTTATTTGTTATTTCAATATTATTTTCCTTAGAATGAATCTCAGTTTGCGAATTATCATTTAGTTCCCGTACGAGAGTCCTTTTCTTTTTGAAGATGAAGCTATAAACTCTCTAAATCATAATTTGTTTCTACACGCTTTAATTTTTTCTTATAGTCATTTCAAGAATGAGGGGGTTTAGAAATTATTACTCCAACCATGATTGATTCAAAGAGATCAATCTTAGCATGTTTAAGTTAATTTATTATATAAAAATTATGCCAACTTATACAATAATGGAATTATTTTTAGTCACTCTAAAATCCATAAAATTGCATACTAGGAAATTCTTGTTGCTTGTCTCTGATATACAGTTTTTGTTTTCCAGTGCAATCCGGGGTGCTTTTTGTTTCGAGGATTCGATGTGCACCGTAGACAGAAGTTGAAAGTGCATTCAAGATGCATCCTCTACGCAGAAAATCATCATCTTTGTGCTTTACATGTTTCATCTTGAGTGCCTCACTATCCGCAGGGGTTTCTTCGGGTATTATCTCCAAGCCATCTTCTAAAATGTTGAACGATTTAATGGTGATCAGAAAGAACTTCAAGGTCACTTGCCACCAAGTAAAATTATTTCATCAAATCTCTCTAATCAACTAGGGCACTGATTCTTGACTTGTAGGGCATTGATGTTGCTTGAACCTTCCATAGTTATTTTATTGTCTGAAAATTGTTGGATATCTTTGTTGGTTCGAGCATGATAATGAAGCAGATATTGTACTTCTATCTTCAAGAATATATATAATTGATTCTTTCAGACAATAATTCAACCAATCAAGTACATACATGTTATCAAACTATTGACTTTTAGAATTCAATGAAGCTTTCTAACAGTGTAATTGAATTCAAAGTTTGTATAATTTTGATCCGACCAAGAAAACTTTAAAATTTGGAGGCAGATGATGCAATTAATTAAGGTCCGAAATGAAGAAGTAGTAGAAGAAAAAACTTATATTTATAAATGAATTTTGTAAGCAATTATATAGGCAATGAAGAGGTGTCTTTAATGATCATGTTCTTTGGCCTGTAATGGTCGTTGTGAACACGTATACCACTTTTAATTCCTCTAGTAGAGAATGCATCTACTTCTGCCAAAGGACAAGATTAATCTCATTGAACCTATCTAGTTTTGTGGAATAAGAAGTGAACTCTTTTAAATTGTATGATGTTATTGTGCCGAATAATGATTTAAGAAAAACATATTTGACGTGTTTGGAGCGAGCTCTAACTTATACTCCTGTTGTCTTATTTGCCAAAGGGGAAATACTACCAACGACTTTAAGATTGAATATGTTGCAACAGAGTAAATAATGGACAACAAAATACAACATTAATGTAATAGCTTCAAACTGTGCAATTGAGACATGTATAATTAATAAGGAACCAACATGAAATGCACGTCTATTTGACACGTTCAAAGAAAAACGTGCGTTAACTTCTATTTATTGTTAATTATTATAAAAATGCGCGAAAAAACTTAAATTAAAATAATCCCAGATCCTTTGGTTTAGGAATTAGAATGGCCTTCTATAAGTTTTATTATATGAAATAGTTGGTTTAGAAATTAAACATAGAATTGTGAGAGAGACGAAGTATTAAGTTATTAATGTTGTAAGAAAGAGTTATCAAAAATACCAAAATGCTCTTTGTGCTATCTTTTTTTAATTTTATTAATGGAAAGGGTAAATTTGTAATTTTAAAACCTTCAAATCAGTATATTTCTATTATATAACTCGTGTATGTGCATACATAAAAAAAAGCATTTCATTTTTTTTCAACTTCTGGTAAAAAAGGGTGTGAAATTGATACGAACATAATTTTGACGTCTTTGGTTTCGCACCTAATACCTCTAGAATTTCGGTCTAAAACACTCATTTAGCGTGTGTATTTCTATTATTTCAAAACTTTGAAATGGAGGCGTTCTCTTTAGAGCACAATCAACAATGACTTGTTTAGTTGAAAAACTAACCACCACGCAACCGGGTGTGGCTTGATCAGTTAACTATGGCTAGTTTTATGTGATTTCATGGCTGGTTCACTGAACAAAAGACTGGTTTTTTAAACGGCAAAGTCTTCGCCGTTATATTGCAAATATTGGTTAAAATGAAAAAGTCTTTGTCGTTATATTTAAAATGATAAAGACTTTGACGTTTTAACCCATATTTGCAGACAAATTGAACAAAACGGCAAAGACTTTGCCGTTTTATTTAATTTATAAAATAAAACGACAAAGTCTTTGCTTTTTTATTTGTTTGTAATTTAAAAAAAATAGTATGATGACTGATTTTGGAGTTATCCATGTGTAATTGGTTTGTTCGGTGTAAATGGAAGAAAGGGAGGAGAAGTGAACAAGTCCATTGTTGGTAATAATCATAGATAGATATACTCAAAATTATAAACAGATTCAAAGAAATATGAGGCACCAAAAATCCAATGACCCTAGGCTACTGACTTGGTGGCCTTAAGCTATAAGGCCTAGCGACGTCAAGAGGTTAATTGATAAATATTGCAGCTTTTGGAGACTTAGCATTTGTCCACTGGGCTAACCTAATCAGTATCGACCTAGTTCCTAGTCTCTACTTTATTTAGTAAAGAGTAGGAACCCACTGCCTCCAAAAGAATCAACCCTGTGCCCCTACAAAGAATATGAAACGTGTAAACATTGTTACCAGTTACTAATCTGGTCTGTACAAATATCCCAAAATTGAAGTAAAAGCCTTATATACTTTGCAACTAAAGCTTCACATGCTCTTTCTATATGCTTTTATCTAAGCCTTTCAAAATACTTTAATTTACATCCTCATAGCCACTAGACACTCACTTTCTAATGTCAATATACTAGCGTAGAGCCGATTGAAATGTCTTAATATTTAGTAGACATTGTACCACCCTATATACATATGGCAACATGGCCACTTACCTTACAACCCAACAAGCATATTAAATGAAGTTATTAGTAATTGTCTTTTACACGTCAAAAATCAAAAGATTGATTGGTCTAAGAGCAGAACCAAATGTGAACTTCTTCTCTTTTCTCCAACCCCAATCTTGTCAAATCTTGGTTGTGTTGTTTAAACAAGTTTAAACAGATCATGTACACTTGGTATCGTACACAATGAAAGTTGTCTTGTTTCATCATTATATCGATGCTCTCAAAACCTCTCATAAGCGGTGCTATAAAACTCCCAAGCGGAGCCTGACAGTATTTAGAACGTTGAGATTAGTCTCACATGGTATGGTTTATAACATAAATCTTATATAAATGCTAAGACACCATTTGTTGCCTTTTGCTGTGGCTACTGCCTAGTTGAAAAGGGTTAACTTATCACTGTACAGTAGATTTTGTCTAACTAGAGTAAGGGAGATATTTCTGTGGACAGTGACTAACGTGGGCACTGCGTGTGCTGTCCATGCCCTACAATATGGCACGAACATAACGCAAATCATTGGTAGAAAGTGACATATATTCTTTGCGTAAATTAAACTGAATTATATAATGTACTGTACAAGGGTACACAGACTAATTAAATAAGCTGTGTGAATGTTGACAAATCTATGAACTGTAACTGAAACAATGCGACCAATGTGTTTCTTTTTTCTCCACATATTCTCTCTTTCGTACGTGGAAAGGGATAAGGTTGTTAGAACCCACCAATAGTTCTCTCTTTTCAAGCTGTTTGTTCACTTGTAGTTATAATTAGTTATTAATCTTTCATAAGAGTTTTACGTGTGTTAATGTTACGTGGTAAATTAATATTATTTCAATCATGATATATAGGCAAAGTCCTACATCAGAGCCGGTGTTATAACATTGATTGTCCTAGGCAATCAGCAGAAAACTACGATAAAAATTTACAAAGGAGATCAACAGTAAAAAGTAAAATATATATGATAATAATATCAACAACAAATTAGATTAGATGATTCAAATGTCGTACAACAAGTGTAAACCTAAAACGAATAAAATCACATGATTCAGAAAACAAGATCTTCTTCTTAGTAGTCATTTCTTTGATAATAGAAACAAAATTCCCTAAGTAATAAAAAAGAAAAGAGAGAATCCAAAAGATGTCACTAGTAACTAAATTAGTAAAATGATTGTTTACCCCATGGACTTAGGATTCATTAATATTCCAATCACGTGAAATTTGCGTGTATTCTTTTGTTCTCTTGCAATTTTATTTTTTAAATTCTAAACAATTACCATATGTATTTCAACAAATAGTTGATTTGCATCTTACGTATACTATAAAGAGCTTGGTTGGTCCCAAAAATTCCATTAACATTTTGACACTAGAAGGAGGAAAGCTTTACCCTCTCCAGCAATTTTCTCAAAAAACCGTGTTACAGTTTTCAATATATCTAGAAAAGAAAATACTCAATCTATCATCACTTTTACTATTCCTCCTACCTTTGAATAAATGCATATAGAAACTTGATGTCGATAAGACATCCAAGCGATTATTTGATCCACTCCCATTTTTTTATACATATACCTAGGTTGATGGAGTCTAGTGATGAGATGGTATCGGAGGTTGAGATTCATTTATGTATTTTATTTATGATGTATATAGGTGTTCTACCTGGATTTGACTCTGTGTATGGATTGGGTTGTATTTGTATTATTCAAAAATATGTATCTAACATTATGGACATGTTGTGGTGATGTGACTATGATATTTCTCTTGGTGTTTTATATTCTGTTTCATTTTGTCATGAGACTCTGAAAGTAATTATTAGATAGTGTTAGTTAGAACTGTATCTAATATCTAATATCAACCAGTGTTAATGTATGTTTATTTTATCTCAAACTCTAACGACTTGTCCTTTCGGTTTTACGGTTATCAGCATCGGTTCGGGCGTTGGACTCAAGGTTGAAAGGGAAGGTTGTTACATCTGTACTTAGATTTATACTTATATTATTCACCATCTATGGGGTCTGATAGAATATCTTCTAATTTATCGACTGGTTTAAGCTCTTTCGTGTTCATCCCTAACCATGGGTCCACCTCATCTTCTAGTTTATGAGGGTTTGAAGAGGCCTACTACTTTTACTTTGTGCAATATCACTGGAATATCGGATATAGATAGAAGCATATTCATCCATTCCAATCATGTGAATATGATCTCGTTTGGTATTCATGTAGCTCGACCTACGGTCATTGGTTGACTTTTCTATGTCACTGATGGTATGAAATACTGATGCAGTTCCTTGAAATGGCTTACCATTTTCTATTCTATATTTTTACATACATTAGAGAACACAACAATATAACTAAAAACAACTTTATTACTACGTTTGATGGTTACAAAACACAATTCCATAGCCAAAGACTGCTCTCCCTTGATCCTTCATATTCCAGTTGGAGTGTGGAACTTCATCAACAAATGCTTTTGAGAGATAACTTCCCCCAAGTCTATGAGTGCTGGCCATCCCAAGAAGGCTTTCTATGGAGATGATTGATCAATTATAAGAAAGCTTGCATAAAATGATTTTTGGAACAGTGGTGTTCCAGCTGTCACTAAGAGCTCTATTGGAATCATTTTTATATTATTGAATCCATATATTGGCTCTGGATTAGGTTTAGAGATCTCTACTGGTAACTTCATGTGATCATATGTAACTTCAAAGATCACGTTAACCAAGCTTTCGAGATCAACAAATACTTTTTTATCACTGTAGTTTGATATCTACACTGCAACTAAAAGGGGTCCTAGTAAGGAATTACGACCCCTACTGAATCGGGAGCAGTAAAGATGATGTCTAGAGCAGGCTGTTACTTGATGTAGTACATAGTTCTATTTTCAACATGCGCCTCTTGTACGTACCTATATCCATTGACTTTTTTTTCCAACCAAATAGGCCCACCACTGATGGAGCCTATGTAACACCCATAATTTTTAATAACATTATTGAGGAGATTTAATTAGATAAATTAAATAGAACAATGTAAATAATAGAGTGATAAAGGGATTGAGATTTGAAAATTTATTTAGAAGCCATGCATAATTAAATTTTATTTTAAAAGAATGGACCGTGATAGGTTTCATATGTTAATTAATAAGAAAATAATTAACACAAGGGTATTATAGGAATTACCCCCATCATGATCCTATTACCCTTAAAATTCTCATTTCATTCCCTTTTCATGTTCATTTTTGCAAAATACAAAAGTGTAAAACCTAAAGCTCAGTCGGCCATTACATAGGAGTAAAAGAGGAGAGAAATTCATCTAAATCTAAGAAATCAAGCTAGGGAAATTAATCCAAGGTCAAATCTCAAGTCCTTATCCAAATCAAGGTGAATAATAATCAAAACCATCTCTATTTTTGTTTTTGAATGATCATTTGATTTTGGATTTAAGTTTAAATCCATTATGATGATTTTTGATGATGATATGCATGGATTTCATGATATGATATATTCAAACAAGTTTGTTTGACAGTAGTTTTATACGATTTTAAGGCTAAAATCGTTTATTTTGAATTTAAAATGTTATGAGGAATTTATATGTTATGTAAAACATAAATTTTGAGATGGGTTTAATTTTCTGTAATTTTCTAAGCTATGGAAAATTTATTATGAATTTTGAAGGAAGAAATGAATAAATTGGGTTTAAAATTATTTTGGCTATTATATGAAGGAATTTGGATCTACAATTTATACATGTTAGATAATATATTAAAAGTGAATTTCTATGATTTTTGGGGATTTTTCCTAAGTAATTTACTGTGAAAATTAAATTATTTTAGATGAAGGACTTAAAGGTTTTACTTGTTTTGCTTAAAAGAAGGGCTTATTTGCTAAATTAATTCTTGTTTAGATCTGAAATAATTATGGCAGTTTTTAAGAAAGAAATTGAAAAGTTTATGGCAACCAATTAAATGTTACAAATAGGCAGGTTCGTTAAAAAGCAATTACTTAAAAAGACATTAAAACAGTCTTTATCCAGAAATTATGTTCCGCCTCTTTCAGAAGCAATCTTTTGACCCTTTGCTTCCGCCTCAACCAAGTCGAAACCAACCAAGCCGAAACCAATACACAAGGTATCAATATGTTGGTAGGTAGTGGATTGGAGGCGGAAGACATGGTGTCGAAACCAATGCTTTTGAAGGGGTCGAAGCCTTTGTTTTACTCTCAAAAGATATGCGCTTGCCTTGTTTTTAAATGAAAGCTTTGAAAAGGGTAGTTTCAACACAATCGAAACCTTGCTGTCGGCCTTACACTTTTCGAGTGTATTGAAGTCATTAATGATTTCGAAAGGTAGCATTTATTATTTAAATATATTAAGCCGCTTCCTATAGCTTTCAAAAGGGTTAATGATTTTGAAGGCAATGACTTCGAAAGGGGTTTCGAAGCTAGCCTTCAAATGTTTTACTTAAATGATAAATGTTTTCGAAAGGATGGTTCCGAAGCCATCAGTTTTCCCCAAACTTTTTTATATAAAGGTTAATGGTTTCGAAAGGGGTACTTTCTTTTTATATTCACTTTGACCCAAAAGATATTTCAAAGATAAACCCAATGATTTCGAAAGGGGTACTTTCAAATGGTTTCGAAGTTATGCTTCTATGTGTTAACAAGTAAAGCTTTAATACTTTTGAAAGGTATGATTTGATCATTTCGAAAGAGATGTTTTAAAGTGTTTCGAAAGGCATATGCTTAGTATTTTGAAAAGAAGATTTAAATGCTTTCGAAGGAGATTATCCAATGGTTTCGAAAGTAAAAGTTTCAGGTTTCGAAAGCCTTAGTTTTCAAAACAAAGAACCTAATCTCTTTTTAAAGGAAAAACCATGGCATAAATAAAAGAGTTTTAAATTGACTTTTAAGTATGGAATCTTTGAAGAAGCTTTCCTTGATAAATTAATAGGTTAAAGGGATTAACCATGTTTCATATGAAAATGATTTGAAGGATATTAAACCACGGATGTTGGTGTTATTATATTATTATGTTTGCTTCTTCTAATATATATATATATATATGTATATTCACATTATAATGGATCCATAACTGTATTTTGAGGAAATGGCAGAATAACCAGCTAGGTTGACCTAGTAGTGAATATAAATTGAGTTAACTTCTGAATGAGTAGAATTGCATCTAGGAGGTCAGATAGACCAGAATATAGGATGCCTAAATATTGATTAAAGAAGTTGTCAGATAGACAGGTCCATAGTAAACTCATGAAAACTATGTTTAGAAAGAGTTATTGGAAGAGGCCAATTGGTTTGTAGTGAACCCATGAAAACTATATCCAGATAAAGTTATTGACAGAAGTCAACAAGTTCATAGTCAACCCGTGAAAACTATGATATGAGGAAAGTTATTGGAGTTACCAATAGGATCAAGAAGAACCCATGAAATAGTAAAGTTATTGGTAGGGGCCAATAGGTTCTTAGTGATCCCATGAAAACTATGAAACCGAACAGGGAGTCCATAAGTTTTAAACAGGTTATTATTAAGCCCATGAAAATTAATAGGTTAATAGCGACCCCAGAAACTATAACTGAGACAGATAGTCAAAATGAATGAGGATGGGTAATCCAGAATTGATTTACTTATTTGCATATCATCATAATATTTTGAATTGTTATGTTTTAACCATTGTGGATGCAATAGTACAGTATATGGTTTTTATAAAGTTTGGACAAGATACTAGTGAGGGGAAAACCCGTTCCGCTAAGCTGCGTGGTCTCACTAGATATCTAAATGGTTTGAGATGGTAGGTTATTATTCATACCAGGCTTTATGTTTGACTCGTAGTTTATGCTTTTCCCTTAAACTCTTGGGTGCTCAATTGATTTTGAGTAGTTTGGGAGTTGAGGTTTTCAGGTTCCTCTTAGACGAATAAGCTTTCAGAGACGTGCATGAGGCAAGATAGCTATTAGGAGTTCTTTTCTATTTTGATTCCGCTGTGTTTGTTGTAAAGACAAAGTTGTTTAATTGTATAGTTATATGCTCTAATCATCCAAGGGGGCATCTTCATATGTCTCTCTTGGCGTATGTTGTAATGATTATATTTTCTCTGAATGTGGTTCTCGAATATGGGATTATGTAATGAATTTGGAATGATTTGAAATGAATATGAAAGTTGTTTATTGATTTTATAAATTTTCTATATCCATATGTTTCTGTTATATCAATGTATCTAAAATTACCATGTTTGGTCGCCGATGATTAATAACTATGGATGACTGCAGCATCCGTAGCCTTTAGTTTTGGGCCTCCAAGTAGGGGATGTTACAGCCTATTAGAATGCCAAGATTGCCAACCTAATCCACATGTGGGTTAGGTGAACAGTTTTATGCTGGAGTTGCTGTCGTAGTTTGTTGAAAGCTAATAAGATATCCTTCTAGATCAGTCATATTATTTCATTTTTCAAATGACGACAATTGTCGATGTGGTATCCATTGACCCTATGGAAGTGGCAGCATGCACCACCGTTGTTTTTCTTGGGGTTCTTTCCTTTGTCGTGGAAGATATATGTTAGCTCAATCTTTATTAATTCGAAGATGCCCTGGGCTGTGAGTAATAGAAATATATGGGTAGTAAATTTAAAATCCCTTTTTCTCTTAGCTTGCTAGTTGTAAGTCTCCATCCCATTTTCGTATCATTTTGAATTGGAACAGTTTTATCACTTTACATGTTTTTGGCTTTTCGAGTTTTTTTAACACTTATGTAGCTGATGGTTCTTTCATATAAAGATTTTATGCACTTACACATATTTTTGGCATTTTTATCTTAGAATTATATATATTCCTATAGTCTAGAATGCGATGCCATCAACAACGCCTCTTCACTTGTAATTTAGATTCACATAATTTCAGCTTTCTAATAAAGTCGTGCAATATCTTATTGTCTCGTTGCTTGATGCAGGATAAAGTGTTTGAATCCATGATATTCTCTCCCAACATTAAATTAGCGGATGAAGTTCGATGACAATTAAGCCCATGAGTTGATTTCCCTATAGCCATATCTTCGAAACAATCTGCATGCTGCTCTGGTCAAGTAAACTAGAAATAGAATACATCAAGCTAATCTTCCTACCTTCAGAATATTCATGTGATATTCGAAGGTGTACGGATGTTCATTTGGATTTGATGATCCATTCTACTTGTCGATAGTTGGAGCCTGGAAATTGTCAAGCAAGTTAGACTTACCATATCTTCATAAAATGGGAAGGAATTCACCTCTCTTCTCCCCTTTTCAATAGTCTACTGGCATAACTGAACAATTTTTTCAACTCAGGCCTTTAGTGCCTTTATCTCCTCGTCTTTCGCCTCATTCTTTGATGAAACAACCCTTGAAATGGAGATGATATCATAATCTCCTCGCGTAATTTCCTTATTGCGCTTCTCGAACAATAGTGGGTAAATGTTCGGCTTTTTATCTTTGATGTTAGGATTGGCTTGGACCTAGTTTTTGATCTTTGCCCCACGTTTTTGGGGTCAGCTTCACCGTTCTTAATATTGAGATTGTAATTTTTACCTGCCACCCATGTATTTTACAAAGCTGATGAATTATGACATCAAATTATGGAACCATGGGAGCAAGTTTGGCTCTGAGATGAAAAGTGGGCCATTAGTTTTTCTAGTCTAGCCATTTTTCAATTTGAGCCATGAATTGGTTCAAAGCTTCAAGAATGGGATTTGGGGATAAATTTTGTGGTGAGACCATTATTTATTCCACTACTAGAAAAGGGCTTAAAACCGACAGCCAGGGTCGACGGCTTCCGACGGCAAATTTCCGACGGCTTCCGACGGGCCGTCGGAAGCCGTCGGAAATCTGCGATTATACACTACGCCATAGATGGCCTTCTGCAACAGATTTGCATGGTGTTGCCAGCTAAAATGTTGCGATAGGTATGCTGATTTTTGTCTATTGCAACACACGCTTTAAGGTGTTAGCATAGGTATCAGCAAAATGTTGCAGTAGCTATAGCTGTATTCAAATTAAAAAATTAATAAAATTAGCAATCCGCGTGAATACGATCCAACGATCTATATTTAATCCGACTGTTAAAATGGATCACCGCTGCACTTTTTACCAAATTTTCGTTTTCCCGCGTATGTTGGTGTAGATCCCCTTTCAGTTTTCAATTCATAATTCTCAAATCAAAAAGCAAATTCACGAAATCCAGCAAATTCATACTTCCAATTCGCATATGCTTTTCGACGTCAGATTGGAATTCGGTATCAGACTCCTAGAGCTCCGAAATCAGATCCGGCATGAAGTGAAAAGCGCCACCTCCTTCATACTCCTCAGAAAAACCGAGTGCTTCTCAATGCCTTCAAAGCTATGTCTGATTATTTAGACGCGAGTTATGGGGTTTCGACACAGCGGCAGGCAAGGGCGGAAGCCAGTATTCACCGTGGATCTGATGAGAGTTTCGAAGGATGGACGTCTACTCCAGCTTTTGATTTTGACAATGATGGCAAATTCGATGCTATGCTTTTCGACCCTAATTCTGTGTGCTGTAGGCTATTGATAGAATCTTTCTGTTGTAATGATGACCCAATTGGTGATCTTGTAAGTGACAATTCTACTATCACAGTTGTAAATGCATATGCTGCTACTAGTGATGATATTGCAGCTGTTGTTCTTAAAGACGCTGGGTTTGCTACTGAAACGTGGGCTGAAATGGCACTAATTTCTTTTGATGGTATAGTTGCTGGCAAAGCAAGAGCTGTTAGCGAAGTTACTATCGAAATTGCAACAGGTGCCTGGGAAATAATATTTCAACCGAAGCTGCATTGACTCTGGAAGAGATGAATGTGCTTCGGGGATGTAAGTTTCAGCAGTTTGGGGATGGTGGTAGTGTAGAGGTTCGTGCTGCCGAAGTCCGTGACCTGTTCGATGAAATGTCAATTTTGTGTAGAGGTTCGTGGCAGTGTAAGTTGCAGCAGTTTGGGGATGTAAGTTGCCGAAGTTTGGGGATGGTGGCAGCGAAGGGTAATGTATTACTTATTAACACGCAACCTGTTCGATGAAATGTCAATTTTTATTTATCATGGTTTCAGGTCTTTTACCAAGGCAGAGCTAAAAGCAAGGTTATTTCAGTTTTCACTGAACAATTTGCTAAGAATGATGGCTGGAAAAAGGTCGGATGATTCAGAAGAAGCCATGAAAGAGTTGCAAAAGTCAATCATCGAGGAGGTGTTCAAATTCGCAGGAGGTGATCATTTGTGCATCATTTTACGTCGTTTCAAAGAAGGTCGATCCCCGCCGGGACTGCGGTGCCCCGGACCCCCGCCGGCGCTGCGCCCGGACCCGCTTCTCGGCTCGCCTTCGGCTCGGCACTCGGCTCGTCATATATTCGTCAGTGTCAGTGTCTGTATAAATTGAAACTACATATGTAATGAGTGAACTGAGTGATGTAGTGAGGAATATCTGTATATGTAAATATCAGTGTTATATATCATTGAATTGTAAAATAGTGGAGTCAGGAATTTGTACTATTTCTAATGTTGAAATAAAATATTTATTTAAATAAATTACTGTTTGAATATCAAATTCTGTGCAAATAGCATTTTATTAAATAAATATTTATTTCTATTAAAAAATCAAATATGCTCTACATTGTGGGCCCCACAAATTCAGAAAGTTAATATCTATAGCAACATTTTGGAATGTTGGTACAGACACCTATGGATGTTGCTATAGACCCAAATATGGTTCTATTGCAACAATATTTCTTATGTTGCCTTAGATAGTCAAAATGTTGCCTTTGAGGTCTGCGACAACGCGGCAAAATGCAACACCGAGAAAGTGTTGCCTTTGCCCTGTTTTAGCCTACAACATCATTTTTTGGCACTTCCTGCATCACTTCTTTGGTGTTGCAGTATGCAATCTATGGCGTAGTGATAGCTCCAGCCGAGAGCTTTCTTCCTCCTTCTCTTCATACGAAAATTCCACCAAAAAACCCCCAAATTCAACCTCCAAACTTCCAATCCCTAATTTCTAGCTTTTGGATCTTCCAAAGCTCCCTAATCAACCTCCATTACTCTTAATCTCAAGTACAATCTCTTATTTTTGTGAAAAATTCAGTTTTTACCCTAATTCTAGATTTGCATAAGTTGATAAATTAGGACGAATTAGTGATTGCAATTGTTTCCAATAGCGTAATAACGGTTTATAACATCACATGGTATACCGATTTCATCTTTTATCGTGAAATTGTGAAAAACACGTATAATTTGTGGTTGTTCATGTATATGTAAATTGTTGTGTATGCCTTGATTCGACGATTGTATACGTTATTTGGAATAAGATAAATTGATTGAATGAACTAGGAGTATTATATTGTGCGCGTATTTACTTATGAAACAAAAAAAATGCATTACTCTAAATTATAATTGTGTGTATTGAAAAATAACAAAAATGTTAAAATAGCCTTAAGTTGATGTAATACATTGAATAAATGTGTTAAATTAATATATATTTTTGTAAATGTGAACAGTGAGTAAAACTGTATTTTTTCGTAAAATGCGCGCATGTAACTGACAAATGTACCTTAGAGAGTTTTTGGCCCCGTCTGACGAGTGTTGTACATGATCGTTGTATAAATAGTTGTTTTTTTCGAAAAACGACCATTTATATTCATCTGGTACAATGTTTGTCGGATTTGTCCCTATATTGGACAAGTTATGAACACAGTAAGCATTTACATTTTGTATACTACTTCGTCTCAAACGGTTCATAAAATTTCGGCCTAACTTTTCTTTTTTGTTTCCTGCGTACACGCATTTGTGTACAATGCAGGGAACAAAAGGGAAATGCTGTCGAAATTTTGTTGAATCGTTTGAGACGAAGTAATATACGAAATGTAAATGCTTACTGTGTTTGTAATGGGAAGTAGGATGCCTGACCAATGAAAAAAAATTATATATATTTTTAAATCGTTACATTAAAAAATAAAATATGCCCTATTTGAAAATATTTTTAAATTTGTGAAGTTGTTCTTTAAATTCAAAATATTATACGACCATGAAAATAATCTTTTTCGAATTTGTATTCTTCATTCGCACCACAAAGAATACAAATTCGAAAAAAGATTATTTTCATGGTTGATTTGTATTCTTCAAAATAAATATTAAATTTTGAACTTCTCATTTTGTCAAATAGGAAAAATGATTGATTATTTTGTTGATCGGAAGAGATGGATGTACCAAAGAAAAGGACCGAGGGGCTCAATAAAAGAAGATTTTTATAATGGTATAAACGTGTTTGTTGAATTCGCTTTAAGTAATAACGGAAACGATCCAGAAATTCATTGTCCGTGTAGTAGGTGTAGACATTTGAAGTATTGGTTACCAGATATTGTGAAAGTTCATTTGTGCCAACACGGTTTCGCACCCGAATATTATGTTTGGGAACGGCGGAGTAGACCTCAGAGTGATCTAGCAGATATAGAAGAATTGCGGACTAGAGTTTCCCAGTTGGAGGAGCATAACCGCCAACAGGCCTTGCACACCGCAAAGTTGTTAGAGTACATGCAGCAGTGTGGTGGTCGCTTTCCTTCCTTGGCTGGCTTTGGATCTGCAGGAGATTGATTCATTACTTGCTTGCTTGCTTGTTCGTTCGTTCAGGTATGTTTTGTTTTAATTTAGAATGATTTGGTATACGACATAGGTAATTGTTGATTTATGTATAATTATGTTTGACACACTTGGTTCTATGGTTGTATGAGGACGTGTATGAGAATATTGATAAATTTGTGTATTAACAACACGGTAGAACAGTTATTGTTAGGATTATTGTTAATGTTGGAATGGTTATTTATATTTTGTATTTTATTTTGATGTAATTTTATTTATTTGTATGTTTATTGAATATTTTGTAGTTTGGGTTTGGATATTTGGTTGGATTATTGTATATTGGATTGTGCAGTATTGATATTATAGTGTTTGGAAGAGAAATGTGGTTGGAAGGCTAAATTTGCAGCAAATTTAAAAAAAAAACAGCAGATTTCCGACGACTTCCGACGGCTTCCGACGGCTTATCGGTCAAAATTTCCGACGGCTCACGACGAATACCGGCGGCCTGTAACTTAACATTTCCGACGGTTTCCGTTAGTTACCGACATCCGCTGGAAACCGTCGGAAATCGTCGGGATCCGTCGGAAACGGATACGACAACGCCCGTCAGAAGCCATCGGAAATACTGCTTCCTGACACAGTCATTTCCGGCGGCTTTTTCCGACGGCGGCCGACGGCTTCCGACGGCCGCCGACGGTTTCTGGCCGTCGAAAAACGTGTTTCCCCTTGTAGTGTTCTGAGGAATTTGGTTTACTTTAGGGTTTTGTTTTAGCGGTCAAATGTCCCGCTTCGTTTAGAGGTGGAGTGAGAGAAGGGATGATTTAATAAGGTGATACTGGATGCATGTTTGATGAGGGTTGCAAGTTAATTGTTTGTTAAAATGCTTAAATGGATTAACACAAATTTAAACAATACCAAACACAGGAAAAAAATATAAATGTAGAAAAGTAAAAGATACATTACAAGAACGGCTTCGTTTAGCGACGGCATATAGCCGTCGGCAGCCGTTGCTAGCCGTCGCCAAAAGTCGCAACAAAATCACACTACGCAAGCAAAATAGCGACGACTTTAGCGACAGTGTCGTCTCCATATTCGCGTCGGTTAGCATCGAAATCCTGGGAAAATGGGTCGTCGCTTATCGACACAAGCCTGGAACCAAAAACCATCGCTAGCCGTCGCAATCTGACGCAAGCTGAAACAATTTAACCATCGCTAGCCGACGCAAACCTGAAACCTAGAATTTAAGACGGAGCGACTTTTAAGCCATCCAACCACACAATAAACGTCATATCTCAATCTCACTTCATTCCCAAGACATATAAACTCAATATCACAACCAGTAACTTCACAGGCAATATATAATCTCATACATATCACAAATAATTAAAAACACAACGCTAATATCAATATTTACTTAAACTTTCATCAACTAAAACCAATATTCCATCAACCAGCACAACCATATCTACACAAATACTCATGTTCATCAAATCCACAGTCATCACAGTACACAACCATCAATAAAGTATCAACTCCATCAACACATGTCAATAATTACACAACAGAACGATCAAAAACAGTCAAAAAATCTATACCTACTCATCATCATCGTCATCATCTCCCGACCCATCCACATCAGACATCCTCCCGGACTCTGCTACAAATGCCGCAATCTGCTCATCTAGTAGCTGCACCAGTCCTCCGCCCTTCCGCCAGTTATTGAATTCTGCCATCTGCGGCTTCAGCTGAGCTATCTCCTCCTCGGCCTGAGATCTCCTATAAGCCCTCTGGGTCATCATCGCGTGTAAATTATTTGATTGGAAGTTATAATTTATGCTTTAGGATTAAATATAATTTATATATTAGTTAATGAAGCAGTTTGCCTCCTGATTTCCATAACCATAATGCCTATTTCAAGTAGGCGGGTCAATGAGAGCATCCCAAATACGGTCCTCCTCCTCTAAGGTCAACTCACGGCCAGTGGACTGCGCCACTCGAGCTTTCTTCGTTTCATATCTCTCCTCCGATGACGAACAGTAGTTTGTAATAATAAATAATAAAGAACATATCAAATGTGAAGTAAAAAAATTAAACAAATTTACCATCACAGATTTAGATTTATCATCCATAAATTCATATGAAATATTTCCCTCCTCATCCGTACGCTCGATGACATATGTGTGAGTGAAGACCTCGGCCAGTGTAGGCTCACGATTAAATTTCTGAAACTAAAGTTATATATACAAATGAATAATGTTACCGATATGACTAAATTATCTTACAACTATTTATAAACACATTTTATAATTTTACCAATTCCCTACGATGCTGTTAGAAGGACTTTGACCCGCCGCGGTGCAAAGCAGGATTTTTAGCCCTGTTTGCACAATTCCGCGCCGATAATTCCTATAAATTTAAATGCACAATAAACTAAATTAATGCACCTAACGAATTTTAAACAAAATGTAATAACAAAATAAAATGATATAACTTACCCTCGACTCCGGAGTATCCCATAGCTGCAGAAATTGAGCCCAAACTTCAGCTCCCATCCAAGATGGCTTCTTTTCCACTTTCTTAGCTTTTGATATGGTGTCTTTATAATTTTTACGCATTTTTTGGTTCCAGTGATTTACAAAAACATCCATATCCTACGGGTCGACACGAACAGCGGCCTGCATATTGATATTGAAAATGGTTTGAATTATATACATTGTATTAATTTATAAATAAATTATAAATTTAAACTTACCTTCAAGTCGGCAAATATAGCATTCTTAATATGATCGAGAATGTTTTCCCAGTGAGCCCAGGATCCCGACATCCGGCTCATGAACGCCTTCCTAGACACTTGCAAAATAAAGTCCGACGGTTGCACCTCAAACCCCGTATAAAATAAGATGTACGAATTTAATAAATTTTAAATAGTAAACATGTAATAAATTTAATACTTACCTCGCACTCTTTGGAACTACCTCTACCACCGGACGTAAATCCGGCATTGTGCCGTTGGCACTCATACTAGCGGAAGGAGAAGGCTGAGATCTGCTCGAGTGTCTCCGCATATCTGTTACAAACATATCATTTCATATAATGATAAAAATATTAGTTCATTATTACAAAACATGTTTGATTAATCATCATCACATAAAACTTGCACTAAAACATCATAAATGAGACAAGATCTCTTGAGTATATATACATAATTTAAAAAAAAACAATAAGACATAACTCACAACATAGTCATCATTATTGATAACAGCTGAAACTCAGAATATACATTATACAACAACTGATACAAAAATTTAAAATTTCCAGTCTTCGTCGTCTTCTGATTCATAATATACATTACACAACAATCGATTTAAGTATAATATTCCTTGACTTTTTGTTAACTAAATTATACGCTTTATAACGTATTTTCAAACACTTTTAACTAATAAAATTTTAATTTACAGATTTTGTAAGCTAAAATTAGAAGTTAGCACTAATAATAACAAATTAAAATATATTAATTTTATATTTTGCACCAACAGTTATAATTAACACCCACTAATTAATTAAAGAATATTACTTACGTTTAACCGTACCTACTTAGGAGCATATTAATCAATAATTATACATTAATTTTTACGTAAACTGTAACAAACATCGTTTTCCACTATAACAAACATTCGCGTAAACTTATCAATAAGCATATTAATCAATGATACTAATTTTCGAATTTTAAAACAACCATAATTTTTAATTACAAATTAAACAATCATACCACTTACTAACATCCCCAAATCAACTAACACACTATTATCATCCACTAATACACAATAATCATCAATTTCAA
The DNA here is from genome assembly GCA_030737815.1 of Allium fistulosum. Classification (NCBI taxonomy): domain Eukaryota; kingdom Viridiplantae; phylum Streptophyta; class Magnoliopsida; order Asparagales; family Amaryllidaceae; genus Allium; species Allium fistulosum. The sequence continues at coordinate 71,905,048 of CM060906.1, forward strand.
ATCAATAATCAACTAATTTTCTAAATTAGGGTTTTAATTTAATCTCCAAATCAACTAATAAACTATACCATCATCTAATACCAATTAATCTAACCTATTCAAACCAAAAATACTAATTTTTTTATAAATAGGGTTTAAAGTAATATACCTCAAAAATTGAGGATAAAGAGGAGGAAGGAGTGCGCAGCGGGAAGGGGTCATCGGCGTCGGCTAAAGGCGGCCGAAGGCGGGTGGAAGAAAATAAAAACCGGTTGGAGGCGAATACTAAAATGTTCTCGGCTTCACGGTTTATATTCAGTTTTGCGATGACTAGCGACAGCCGCTTTTTTTAGCCGACGCAAACCGTCGCCACGAACTGTCGCCAAGTGAAGCCGTTCAAGTAGTGATACAAAGAATTTACATGGTTCAAATGCTAACGAATTATACATCCACGAGTCAAAGCACATAATCTTTAATATTTCTTATTGTACAAACACTAAAATCAGTGGAGATTTTATATGATTTTCACCACAATAAATTCTCTAAGTATAAAAGGTCCGATCAACTTCTACTACAGTCATTTCCTTTTATAGATGTAAAGGCATCGCATGGATTACTGACATCATTTTTTATAATTAATTGCCATCGTTGGATTTTGCGACATGTCCATCTAAATGGCGAGGATTGCATATAGTGGATTGAAGACTTGGATTTATATGCGATAATCTGGTTTATGTGGAATAGTTTTGGATTTAGCAGGAAGATTTGCTTTAGACAGGATAACTTGAATTTGAAGTGTTGAAACAAACGTGATGCCGCTAAATACTTGTTATCTGTCTAAGGTTTATGTTGTTTGCTAAAGAGCTTAGATTTGCTTTATGACATATGATAACACACCGTGTTGCTTGTACAGTCAATGTAGTTTTGTTGATGTTGTGGATGCACATCGTACTTTGAGAATGTTATGGAATTCTGATGTTAAACTGATGCAGGCCAAGCTATAATTTCCCAAGGCTTAAGTCGTGACCGACTTAACAAAGTTAAAGGCATGAGTCATGACCGACTTAACAGGGATCAAGGCATAAGTCGTGACCGACTTAAGGAAGGTGAAGGCATAAGTCGTGACCGACTTAAGGAAGGAGCTATGAGTCGTCAACGACTTAAGGGAAGTGCTGGGTTACGACCTAAAACTACAGGAGGAGCAACGCAAGTTGAAGGCTTAAGTCGACAACGACTTAAGGGAAGTGTTTTGGTTAGTGTACGACTTAACGGAGCAGGTGATAAGTCGTTAACGAGTTACGACTTAGTTAAGTCGCCTGAACGACCTATCGAGCCACACAGTGAAAAGGCAGAGCAAATTGGTGAAGTGTTAGGTCGTGAACGACCTAACGAGTCAGGAGTTAAGTCGCTGAAGACTGGAGCCGTGGATTCCTATGCCGCTTTAATCTGAGCCGTAGATTTCTTAAGCCGCTGATGGATACTAGAGTATAAGTCGTAAGTCGTCTGTTTTAGGTCGCGTACGACCTAAGTTGGGTCGCGTGGAGTTGTTAAGTCGGCAACGACTTAAGTGATGTATTTTCTATTTGTATTTTTCTGTTTTTAAGTCGTGTGTCTTGTTAAGTCGTAAGTCGCTGAAGGCTTGTAAGGAGTTGTAACTGTTTTGTCTTAAGTCGTTTACTCTTAAGTCGTAAGTCGTGAGAGTTAAGTCGGAAGCTATAAGTCGGAACCGACCTAAGAGTTGTGCAAATTTCTGTTGTTGAGTTGTAGCCTATAAATAGGCATGGTTGGGTCATTTGTAAAGGTTGTTGATTTTTGAATAAAATTCTTGTTTGATTGCTTTGTGCTTTCATTTAAATCGGTAGTTGAGTGTAATCTCCTATCTCCTCTTTCGGATAATCGAGTGCGCTCGATTCAACGATTGTAGAAGCCGATTCACGGAATCAAGTGCGCTTGATCAACGCTCGAAGAATTGAAGATCTTTGAACCCGGTATCGTGCGCGATCAACGAGTTCGAGATAGCTAGAATTCGGTATCTTTAGATCAACGAATTTGGGCATTTTAGTATCTTCCAATCCATCGATCGCTACTTTCATCGATCTACATTGTTTTGATTAATCCGCTGCGCCAGTTTTGGTATCAGAGCTTGTTTTAGCCAATCATAGCTAAATCGAGTCTTGGAGTCGAGAATTTGAAGTCGAAGTATAGATTTGAACACGGCCGAGAATTTGAAGAAGTGGGTCGTGCATACTTTTGTAGTTTGGAGATCAGATCTAATCTTTTGGAGAAGAAGTTGTTCATCGTGTTCATCGCAATTTGCAACAAGTGCGGAGTTTTTGATCCATTTCATTTTGGATCAAAGTTCGAATTGTGTTTGAATTTTGAAGTGTGAATTTTGTTTGAAGAATTTGGAAAGTATTCAATCATGCCGCCAAGGAGAGCTAACCGTCATCAAAATGTTGAAGATTTGTATAAGCGGGAAGATGCCGAGCAAATGGAGCAACGTATAAGTGACAAATTCAATGAGAAGTTTGATGAAGGCATTGGGAGGATAGAGAAGCTTATGACGGAGATGAATCAAAACCGAAGAAGGGTTTCACCTGAATCTAACCACGAGAGAAGCAGAGTTTCACCACATTCTAATCAAGGGAGAAGTAATGATAATGATCATAGAAGTGTGAGCCGAGACAGTTATAGAAATGTTGACGACCGAGAACGTGTTCGGAGGAATGTAGATCGAAGGGATGGTGGTAGACGTGAAGGAAGTAGAGATGTTGGTGGTCAAAATCGACATCGATATGCATTTGATTTTGAAGAGGAGTATGATGGTGGTAGTATTCAAGGAAGAGGTCAAGGAAGAAATTATTCAGAGTATGATCACAAGTGGGAATCAGGAATGAAGACTGAAATTCCTGAATTCAAAGGAGGTATGCAAACTGAAGAGTTTTTGGATTGGGTGGCTAACGTTGAAGAAATTTTTGATTTCAAGGAAGTGCCAGAACATCGTAGGGTGAAGTTAGTTGCTACAAGGTTGAGGGGTAGAGCTTTAGCATGGTGGCAGCAAACTAAACTTACTCGTGAACGAATGGGAAAGTCAAAGATTGAATCTTGGGAGAAGATGAAGAAACTGATGAGAGCTACATTCTTACCTTATAACTATCAATCGCTTATGTACCAGAGGTTGCAAAACTTGAGGCAAGGAACGAAGACTGTTAATGACTATGCTGATGAATTTTATCAATTGATCGCTCGTAATGATATTATGGAGACGGAGGAGCAGCTGACATATAGATTCATTGGGGGATTGAGAATGCAGATTCAGGATATGGTTAATATGTTCGATCCAAGATCTGTGGCAGAAGCACATCAAAAGGCGTTGGCTTGGGAGAAACAGGGACGACGAGGAGGTGGTGTGTTTACTAATTCCAACAATCAAGTGAAGGGTGTGAGTGGGAGTTCTAATGTTTCTAAACCTATCAGTAGACCAGTGGTGAAGGAGGCTGAGAAGGCGAATGTTAACAATGGTTTCAAATGTTACAATTGTCAGGAATTGGGTCATAAAAGAAACGAGTGTCCAAAACCAAAGAAGAGAACCATGATTGAAGAAGTTGAAGATGAGAATGTTGATGGAGATTATTCTAGTCCAGTTGAGGAGGATGAACAGGATATTGCTTCAGGAGATGAAGGTTGTAATCTAATGCTGAGGAGATCGTGTTTGACACCGAAGCAGGAAGAAACTAGTTGGTTGAGGAGTAATATCTTTCAGTCGACATGCACTATACTGGGGAAGGTGTGTAAATTTGTGATTGACGCCGGAAATTGTGACAATATCGTTTCAACCGAGGCTGTGACAAAGTTGAAATTGAAGACAGAGAAACATCCGAATCCATACAAGTTAGCATGGTTGAGAAAAGGAGGAGAAGTGAAAGTGGATAGACGAGTTCGTGTTCCATTCTCTATTGGGAAGAAATACAAAGACGAGATCTGGTGTGATGTGGTAGAGATGGATGTTTGTCATTTACTGTTGGGAAGACCATGGCAGTATGATCGAGCAGTACAACATGACGGTCGGACCAATAGCTACAGCTTTATGTTTGAAGGCACGAAGATTATTTTAGTTCCAAAGAAGAGACATCAGGGAGAAAGTAAGTCAGAAGAGATTGAAGAACTGAAAACTTTGTTATCTTTGAAAGAGTTTGTTAAGGAGGTTGAGGAAGAGCCAGAAGTATTTTTGTTGATTGGACGAGAGAGCGGTGAAGAGGTTGAAATTCCAGAAGAAGCAAAACCAGTTTTGAAAGAATTTGAGGATGTATTTCCAGAAGAGTTACCGAAGGAGTTACCGCCACTAAGAGACATTCAACATCAAATCGATCTTGTTCCGGGAGCAGTGTTGCCACACAGACCACATTATCGAATGAGTCCGAAGGAACATGAAGAGTTGCGGAGGCAGGTAGAGGAATTGCTTGAACAGAGGCGTGTGCAGGAGAGTTTAAGTCCTTGTGCTGTACCAGCTTTATTGGTACCCAAAAAGGATGGAACGTGGAGGATGTGCACAAATAGTAGAGCATTGAATAAGATCACAGTCAGATACAGATTTCCGATGCCGAGGCTTGATGATTTATTGGATCAGATCAATGGGTCCGTAATCTTTTCTAAGATTGACTTGAAGAGCGGTTATCATCAGATTCGCATTAGACCAGGGGACAAATGGAAGACAGCATTCAAGACGAGGGAAGGATTGTATGAATGGCTGGTAATACCGTTTGGTCTATCGAATGCACCGAGTACATTCATGAGGGTGATGAACCAGATTTTTAGGCCATACATTGGGAAATTTGTAGTGGTTTACTTTGATGATATTCTGATCTACAGTGCTAGTACAGAAGAGCATGTTCAGCATTTAAAGAAAGTGTTAATTATTCTTCGAGAAGAACAATTCTATGCTGCTACGAAGAAGTGTGTTTTTATGGCAAGGAGTGTTTTATTTCTGGGGTATGTTGTGTCGGAAGAAGGAATACAGGTTGACCAAAGTAAAGTCGAAGCTATCAGAGATTGGCCGCAACCCAAGACGATAACAGAAGTTCGAAGTTTCCACGGTTTGGCGTCATTCTATCGAAGGTTTATTCCACACTTTAGTAGTGTGATGGCACCTGTTACAGATTGTATGAAGGGTAAACAGTTTTCATGGTCAGAGGAAGCAGGGGATGCTTTTGGGAAGATCAAGGAGTTGCTGACGACTACACCAATTCTAGTTTTACCAGATTTTCAGTTGTTGTTTGAGCTACACACTGATGCGTCAAAGGTTGGGATTGGAGGAGTGTTGAGTCAGAAGGGGCGTCCTATTGCATACTTTAGCGAAAAGTTATCAGGAGCAAAGATGAGATACAGTACATATGATGTGGAATTTGATGCTGTTGTGCAAGCTATTAAACACTGGAGACATTATCTATTTCAGAAAGAGTTTGTTCTCTACACTGATCATGAGGCATTGAAGCATTTACAAGGACAAAACAAGATTTCAGCGAGACATGCATCATGGATTGCATATCTGCAACAGTTTACATTTGTTGTGAAACATAAATCAGGAGTGACGAATCGTGTTGCGGATGCGTTGAGTAGAAGAAATCACTTATTAACTACATTGAATGTTGAAGTGACGGGGTTTGAAGAACTACCAGAATTATTTGTCGATGATCCTTACTTTGCAAAGTTTGTTGACAAAGTCAAGGAGAGAAAAACGGATGAGTTTGTAATGGTGGATGGGTTTCTTTTTAAAGGAAATCGATTATGCATACCGGAGAGTAGTTTGAGAATGAAAATTGTGAAGGAGTTACACGAGGAAGGTCACGTGGTTAGAGACCGTACTTTGCAATTGATTTCGCAATCTTACTTTTGGCCATCGATGAGGAAAGAGGTGGAGAGGTTTGTGGAGCGTTGTCATATTTGTCAGGTTTCAAAAGGAACGGCGACTAATGCTGGTTTATATATGCCGTTACCTGTACCAGCTAAACCATGGGTTGATGTGAGTATGGACTTTGTGTTGGGGTTGCCGAGAACACGGCGTGGAAACGATTCCATTTATGTGGTGATTGATCGATTTTCGAAAATGGCACATTTTATTGCTTGTAAGAAGACGGCGGATGTTGTTCATGTTGCTCAGTTGTTTTTCAAAGAGATATATCGACTTCATGGATTGCCAGAATCTATTGTGTCGGATAGGGATACTCGTTTTCTGAGTCATTTTTGGCTAAGTTTGTGGAAGATGGTGGGAACGAAGTTGAACTTTAGCAACGCTTATCATCCGCAAACGGATGGACAAACCGAGGTTGTGAACAGATCATTGGGAAATTTGTTGAGGTGTCTTGTACAAGATAATCTGAAAAGCTGGGATATGAAGTTATGTCAAGCAGAGTTTGCTTATAATCATGCTGTGAACCGTAGTACGAGTTTCAGTCCATTTCAGATAGTATATTCAAGCTTACCGAAGGGACCGTTGGATTTAACGGTAGTGCCACAATCAAAGAAGACAATTAAGAAAGCTGCTAATTTTGTTGAAGGATTGGCGGAATGTCATAAAATCGTTCAGGAACGATTGGAGAAAGCAAATGAGAAGTATAAACGATCTGCAGACTTGAAGCGAAGAAAGGTTGAGTTTAAGGAAGGAGATATGGTATATGCTGTTTTGACAAGAGATCGTTTTCCAGTGGGAGCTTATAACAAGTTGAAAGCCAGGAAAATTGGTCCTGTAGAAATCGTAAAATGGATTAATGAAAATGCTTATAAATTGAAGCTGCCGGGGGATGTGTACACGTCGGACGTATTCAATGTTAAGCATCTTGTACCTTATCACGGGGATGAGTGTATTGCGGGAGAAGAAAGTGCAAATTCGAGGACGAATTTCTTTCAACCTGGGGAGGATGATGCAGACCAAGCTATAATTTCCCAAGGCTTAAGTCGTGACCGACTTAACAAAGTTAAAGGCATGAGTCGTGACCGACTTAACAGGGATCAAGGCATAAGTCGTGACCGACTTAAGGAAGGTGAAGGCATAAGTCGTGACCGACTTAAGGAAGGAGCTATGAGTCGTCAACGACTTAAGGGAAGTGCTGGGTTACGACCTAAAACTACAGGAGGAGCAACGCAAGTTGAAGGCTTAAGTCGACAACGACTTAAGGGAAGTGTTTTGGTTAGTGTACGACTTAACGGAGCAGGTGATAAGTCGTTAACGAGTTACGACTTAGTTAAGTCGCCTGAACGACCTATCGAGCCACACAGTGAAAAGGCAGAGCAAATTGGTGAAGTGTTAGGTCGTGAACGACCTAACGAGTCAGGAGTTAAGTCGCTGAAGACTGGAGCCGTGGATTCCTATGTCGCTTTAATCTGAGCCGTAGATTTCTTAAGCCGCTGATGGATACTAGAGTATAAGTCGTAAGTCGTCTGTTTTAGGTCGCGTACGACCTAAGTTGGGTCGCGTGGAGTTGTTAAGTCGGCAACGACTTAAGTGATGTATTTTCTATTTGTATTTTTCTGTTTTTAAGTCGTGTGTCTTGTTAAGTCGTAAGTCGCTGAAGGCTTGTAAGGAGTTGTAACTGTTTTGTCTTAAGTCGTTTACTCTTAAGTCGTAAGTCGTGAGAGTTAAGTCGGAAGCTATAAGTCGGAACCGACCTAAGAGTTGTGCAAATTTCTGTTGTTGAGTTGTAGCCTATAAATAGGCATGGTTGGGTCATTTGTAAAGGTTGTTGATTTTTGAATAAAATTCTTGTTTGATTGCTTTGTGCTTTCATTTAAATTGGTAGTTGAGTGTAATCTCCTATCTCCTCTTTCGGATAATCGAGTGCGCTCGATTCAACGATTGTAGAAGCCGATTCGCGGAATCAAGTGCGTTTGATCAACGCTCGAAGAATTGAAGATCTTTGAACCCGGTATCGTGCGCGATCAACGAGTTCGAGATAGCTAGAATTCGGTATCTTCGGATCAACGAATTTGGGCATTTCAGTATCTTCCAATCCACCGATCGCTACTTTCATCGATCTACATTGTTTTGATTAATCCGCTGCGCCATAAACTATCTCGGCACAGCTCAAAAAAGGGACTGCATTGATTGGTAGCGTTGAAGCTTTCGGGACTGTTTAGTTCAGTGTGGAATTCATTGGGTCTTGTATGTTATATCTGGAACTCGCGCAATTCCTTTGTGATGTAGCTTTGAGCCCGTTTTATCCCATAATATATCTGTTGACTCAATGTATCAGAACCGGACTTATTATTTTCTTAGGTGAAAAATGGGTGTAATAAGATTATTTTGAGAGATGCCATCAATATTTCAATATACAGTTATAACTGCATCACCCAAATGCAGTAATAACTGTGATAAAAATGTGCAGTTATAGCTGCATTGATTTACTATAACTTTTTTGGCAACGCCATTCTAATTGCATGATGCAATTTTACGGTATCAAACTATTTTCTAATGTGCGTTTATTCCTTCTCAACACGTACAAGGATGAGGGTATTGGTGCCCTCTCGACATTATTTCATTAAGGCATAATCTGATGTTTTTACAAAAAAGTTACTGCAATTAATAATCATAAGAATGGAGACGAGACCAAAAGTCGGCAAAGAAAGAGATGTAGGATCAGAAACATTTTAGAGAAAATGAATGATTGTTCATTTATATTATTAACGGGGAAGACAAGATCAACATCACTCCAATTTGTACACACATGGCCCCCTTCTGCTATTCTTTTTGGAGGACAACTTTCTGTTCCGTGTACTTCAGCAGATGTACATCTGCAGACTACAGTACGCCTTATCCTCAATAGCAGAAAATTACCATCGTTATGCGTGTAAATATCGATAGTAAATATAAAGATAGTAAACGTTTATAGTAAATATAAAGGTGTAAATTAAGAGAAATTAAAGCATGCAAAAAGTACGTATCTAAAAATCAAACTGAAAGATGTTACTGTTATCCCTACAGTAACATCTACGAGATATGAAAACACAAAAAGTACGTATCATTGTTCTTGAAGCGACTCAGATATGAAAACACAGATTTGCTTTAGGTGAATTATTTGTACATAATCCAACCTTCAGTTGGATTTAGTGGTGTAATAATTGTGACCACATCTACGAGAAACAGCTTGTCATATGAGGCAATTATTGTCATCCCTACAGAAGTCCATCAACTTGTGTTGCTTCTCCATGCTCCATAGTTTGAGTTCATTATCCTATCGTAAATTTGTCGGAATTTACACCTTAGTCTGAGTAACATATGAAAGTCTATACACACGCGCGAGTGATAACGTTGTTAAATAAAACTATTTTTATTATTGCTAAAATCTAAAATTTTACTATGCAATACATGATAAATTAATCGTGATAGATGAATTATAAATTAAAATGACATGACGCTCCGATGTAAATTAGAAGTTTCAATCATCGTATTTACATATCTTAATGAGAATTAATGTCATAACTCGAACAAAAATATAAATTAAATTTGTTAACTTCATATATAAATAATATACACACATGTGTGAATGGATGAATAACTTTAAAGTTTTTGCTAATATGAATGATGTATGCATACTGAACTGTTTATTGATGAATTAATAAATTTATTTAAATAATTTAAATTATTAATCAACTAAGCTAATTAAATATAAGGAGTTGTATGTAAAAAAGTTGAAGAAAACTCAGAAGAGCTTTGTATTTACTTGTAATTGAGAAAAACATCCTATGATATACTTATATATATGTGAACTTCTATCCTTTATTTAGTTTTTGAGGTTTGAATAATTTTATCTTTGCAATTAACAATAGATTTCATGTTGTTGTAAGAGAGTCGTGTTTAAACTTTTTTTTTGAATATACTCTAGGAGAACCCGATGGATCGATAAATTACTAAAGGAAATTAAGTCGTGTCTGTCTGCTTCAACTCATGTTTAAACTTTAATAACTGCAAAATAATATCTCGTGGCATTCCATAGTTATCCACCGACCCAACTACAGCGACTCTATGCTATGATTTGACTATAATCAAAGCAGAATTTTCATATTGAAGAATGACAGTGTTCTCAAGTCAAGAAAACCGTGTAAATAATAAACTACTGAAGGAAATTAAGTCGTGTCTGTCTGCTTCAACTCATGTTTAAACTTTAATAACTGCAAAATAATAACTTCCACTCGACCCAACTACGGCGACTCTATGCTATGATTTGACTATAATCAAAGTAGAACTTTCATATTGAAGAATGACAGTGTTCTCAAGTCAAGAAAACCGTGTAAATTAGTCATATTGATATTTTCTATTTGATCTTAGTTATATTAACCAATGAAAAACCGTAGAGTGAGTCATTCCATAGTTATCCAATAACCATCAGTACGTAACTCCTTAATGTCCCCAACAATCATGAGCAATACACTATCCGACATTTGGAGATCGTCTTATTCTCTAGTCTCAATAGATGTATCGATATCCAGTTTTAATACATCTTGACTAGGAATATTTAAAACTGTATGTTTAATTTCATTGTGATAAATTACTCATGGTTATAACACTTTGCAAATACTATCACAAACATGCTATTGATGGATTCTATTAATTATACTTTAATTTAGATTAATATGTTAATATAACACATTATATTAAGTATTTAATAGAAAGAAAACACCTTTTATTTTGAACAAGATTGATTAGCAAGTTAGACATATGTAACAAATTACATAATTGCCCTTGGGACATACCCTTAACTCTATCAATCTTCCACTTGTACTTGAGGCCAATTATGGAATCTATATCCCATCACTGCGATCGATTGATGAGAACTGATCTAGTTAGACCTTTCGTGAATGAAACTGCTGTATTGTTTTAGTTATCTACTATGTCAATCAACTCTCTTTGATGCTAATAAACTACTTTTATCATGTGGAACTAGTCGAAGTATGTTTCTTGACTCCTAGTGAGTTCTTATCATTTCATTGTTATCATATAACAATAATGTAGTATTCTTAATACTTGGAATCACCTCTAGCTTAGTTAAAATTTTGTGCATTTATACGTATACATTGTTTTTATCGTGACACTATTCAATGTGATGTACTTAGCATTTTCATTGAATCAGCCACAATGTTTCATTTGGGTCATTTCCAACTTAAAGCTCATTAGCTAAGGTCTGAACATTAATTTAATATTGATATATTATATTTAATATGACTTATGAAGTCTGAGTTTGAGTACTCCTTCATAAGCCTATCAAAATTCAACCCAAACCTTTAACCCAATTTTAACAGGGTTGGGTATGACCTTGTACCATTATTTTTAATATGGGTCAAAACCCATTAAATTAAGTAAAAAATCAGTATAACCCATTCAACCCAATAAAAGATCCTATCCCGTACCATTCTCAAAACCTTGGGCCATGCTTGCTTTATCATTTTTAGTTCCATGTTTTCATCCAAAAAACTTGCACACAACGCATGAATTTTTGAAAAAAACCAATTTGAAAAATAAACCTAACATATAAAATAGAAAAAAAATTATTTTGTTTCGTGTTTGGAGAAAAAACAAAAGAATGGAAAACAATCCATCTCTTTCGCCATCCCTCCATCCCCTCTATCGTCTCTCTACCATCATCGTGATGGCCTAAAATTTTAAATTTCTCTTCCGTCATCCTTATATTTTGTTATGAATGTTGAAAACGGAAAACATAAGACCGAACAAGCTCTTAATTTTTCATTTCTCATTTCGTAAAACACGACTCTCTCTCACTCAGTTCATAATCTTCTCTCATGCATATTTCGATTTTTCACCTTTGAAGATTCATGAATTCTTCGAAATCCTGCTCGACTAGGATCGGATTCAAACCTCTAGTCAGAAAAAAGTATGAATTTTCAATCTGAAAATTTTAATTATAGTTACTAATTGAATTTGTTAAGCGAGTAGCGGTTTTTTTGTTGAGTGTAATCTGCAAAATCAGATGCACTATTGCAAATGCCGCTGTTTTATCTATGTCTGTTTGTGGCCAACCAATGATTGCTGTAACAGCCGAGATTTTTCTTACACGGAAAATCTGACTATTAGGGTAAAAAGAAAGGAAGAGGTAGAAGAAGAGAAAACAGAAAACAGCATCAGAATCTAACCATCGCAGCGAAATAAAATATAATATATTAGTAGATCTTTACACAAATCGAACTGTAACTGTTTATACAATACATCATCAGAGTATACATCAGAATTCAACAGCATCAATAACATACAACTGGACAGTAATCATAACCTGTCCTCACAATCTGAATACACAGCGGAATATATATATATAAACAAGTACGGCAGATACGTCTCGTCATCCAACTCATCGCCTGAGCTCCACAGCTATAACCTGGACCTGTTTATCTCGGTCTGACCCGAGCATCATATAAAACAACACCCGAGTAAGTCTGGAATACCAGCGTGAGAAAATCACACTCAAATTTATTATTAAAGTTTCAAAAATCCTTTTGAAAATAAAAGCATCTCGTAAGATCACGTCACAAATAAACATGTCGGGTTTTTACCTTACGATAGCTAAAACACTTTTTATAAAATCCTCTGATATTATAATAGTGTCTATATACAAATACTTATTCAAATAGCTGAAATTGTTACATGATTAAATTCCAGCATACTAGGTATACAAACAAATACCGTACAAGGCACGTAGGGAGAATGGATTTCCAACGAATGACTAGGCACTGGGGTACCACCTGTCACAGTACGTGGCCTAGATCACAGTACCGAGGATCACGCCCGACCCCCTGCAACACAAGGCCGAAATCACCTATGGGCAATTCCAAATATGATCACCCCACGGTTGGGATCAACAACCGCACCACTAAGCCGAAATAAAAGGGACCTCTAGGCAGGGATGACCATACTCTCCAGTGGGCGCTACCCACGAAGCCTTGCTGCATAACCCCTGATTTTCAGTCATTCCCGGTCGATGAGGCCTGAGGCTAAACGTTACCTTCATAGAACGTTTCACTTAGAATGCCCATCGTCCCCTGACGATGTTTTCGAAAGCATTCATCCATACAAGTCCGTTCCGGGTCCGAACGGAACCAAAAACACTATCCCATATTCGATATCAACCTCGTTTCCCCACGAAACGTACAAACCGGATCAAAGTGGTTTTCGAAAAATTAATCTCGATCCCGGCCTCTTCGAAACGATCAGCGCATTTGGCTAATATTGATAATCGGTTATTTAACTATCAATTAACATTCACAACATCCATCAAACAATAAATAATTTCCCAAATTATTTACTAATCCCAAAAATATCTTCACAAGATATATTCCCACTTTTCAACCCCTTTTTGAAAACAATTCCAATCATATTCCTCCCACGGAATAATTTCCCAAATATTTATTTCCACTGAAACACCAAGTATAAAACCATTTTAGATTTTTAAAATAATTTTTAAAAACACTTTATTACAAATATACTTGATAATATTGAAATTAAAACTACTTCAATATTCTAGTTAAAATATATATTTTAAAAATATTTAAAATAAAACCCTTTGTAAATATAAACTAATTTCCCCTTTTTAAACATAATACCAAGTTACTTTTATATATTTCTACAATAATAGATTTGAAAATAAACATTTACTTTAGAATTTTAAACATTTAGAAAAATAATAAATTTTCTAAAATATGCTTTTTAAACCAACATTAAACTTTTGTCTTATATTTTAAATTTTACTTTGAAAACTTACTTAGCTATCCAGGGAAATATACTCTCCCTTCACCTTCTTTTTAAAATAAATCACTATTTATTTTTAAACAAATTTCCCATCCCAAAATAAATTCCCACTTTGAATTTATTCTTCCAAATATCCAATTTCAAAAACTTAAATCAATTTCCACATTGATTTCCATTTTACTTCATTTATTCCAAAATCCTTTAATTTAAGATTATGATTTAAAAATACTTTTAATTAAAAATTCAAATTTTAGATTCCTCAAATTACTTCTTAATCCTTTAATGTAAATTTTAAATTTTAAACTTAAAATAATTCTTTACTCCTTTAATGGATATCACTTAAGTTTACTATTTATTAGTTTCTGCTTATTCAAATCCTTTATCTTCCATACTTGAAATTATTTATTAGTATTTTAATTTCATTTCCATTTCTTTTAATTCATCCTTAATTCGTTCAAATTCACTATAATCCTTTTACTTAAAATTCATTTTATTATTTTCATTTCAAAAATCCAATTCTATATTTTTCGATAACTCAGTGCTTCGAAATATTTTCAAGCAACTCATAGCAATCAATATTTCCAATTAACAATAATATTCATCACAGAATATCAAATATCCATAACACAGAATATCAAACAATTCTAAATAATTTTGAGGAATCCTGTTGGATCCCTCCAACCTGTTTTCCCTGCATCCACAGACGTTAGCACAATACCAATTCCACTTCGAGGTGGAATATCGCGGTATATGGGTTTTATATATATCATCCGCTATTATGCGGCGCATAGGGTCTCATCCGCTATATAATGCGGGAATATCAACTCCAATATATACATATTCCAATATATATATATATATATATATTGGTATATACTACTATATATATAATATAGCACATCCAATCAATGCAATCATTCAATCAAATATTTTAAATTTAACTATTTAAATTTAAAATAAAGCCAGATGAGTGAGATTAACTCACCTTTAATTTCGTTTGCAATCCACTTCCATTCCGGCTTGATTTCTTCATGATTTAAGACCTTGTATAACATTATACAGTTTATTAATATTTTGAATTAATCGACCATTAATTGTCATTTAATAAATTTGATTTAAGCTAATAAATTTTAAATTTTTACTAATGATTTAAGCAAATAATTTTAAGTAAAGTTAATTGAACAAAATAAATCACCCTAAATGAATTATCTTAGAATAATTTAGTAAATTGAAATATGTTTATTCCTTACATACACAAAAACCTATATTTAAAGGCTTATTTACCTATATATATATATATTTGTTGTTTTATCTACATATGATTAAACTAAATAGGTACGTGAGTGTATATATGTATTTATATTTATACTGATTATTATTTTCTCTACTGTACACATATATACACATATATATAGTTTAATAAAAGAAATCCCTTACTGTAAAATCCTATGTTGAGCTATATACCTATATATATCTCACTGCTAGCCTATAAATCTTTAGAATAAATATGTATGTATATTTATTTGTATTATATTTCCTCTTTGAACAGATATATAGAAATCCTAAAAAAGAAATCACCTCAGCAAAGCCAGGAACCAAGCCGTACCCTCGCGCTCACCACCATAGCTCGATTGGCAGACATCACATCGACGCTTCCACCGTACTTCGTGTTCGCGCCTACTGCCCTTCACGCAACCTCTTCCATGCGACACCTGACCATCGAACAACGCGCGTGGCCTAACTGTTACATCGTGTCCACCTCCAATTTGCCAGACAACCCTACAACCCCGAGAGCTTCTCCAATAGCATCGCAGCATCATCGAATCTCCAGTTCCATCTATTCACTACATCAGCCAAGACCTGCTGCCCCTCTCCGCCCTTCGTGCTGTCGCGACTCAATCGCCTCGATCTATGTTGGACGAGGCTTCGATTCGAATCGTTTAAATTGAGGAGCGGAATTTGTATGAGAGATCGAAGCCTGCTTTCCCCTTTTGTTCTCGAGGCCAATGGATTTTGATTTTTTTTTCCGTTTGATTACGATTTCCGGTTCGAACTATATAGAGATGAAAGAGAGGGGAATCTCGATTTGAAAAGCGGAATGGATTGGTAGGGAGAAGGCGTGATTTTGAAGAGGATATTTCTGCTCGGCCATTATTTCGAACGATAGATATTTTTCTCTTTCATTGAAGCTTCCAGCACAATTTCTTTCGGCTGAAATGAAATAAAGGGGAAATGTGACATTTGAAATGAGGGTAACGTATACCAGATGGGTTACAGTGTTTCTGAAAAGGGAAAAAGTTTTGACGTTGAGCTTATTTGACAGTCAAAGTATAAATATTGTTTTCGATAAAAATTTCAGCGTGTTTGTATATCGTACGCTCACACAACAACCCCGAATACTATGAAAATTGAAATCCGATAATAATACAATATTATGGATCCAATGGAACTGGTTTCGTCAAATTCCGAGACTGTCCCTCGGAAGGCTATTTTTTTTTTAAATTCAATTTAAATGATATATTTTAAAACTGAACAAACACTTTTAAATTCGATTTTAAAAGTTTCATCACCTTCAGTATTAACAATATAAATTTTTTGAGCCTTTAAACTATTTTTAGTAGACTCGAAACTCAGGATCCCCTATTTAACCCTATATTCAATTGTTTAATTCAAAAAATTAAATTATCCAATAAATATTTATATTTGAAAATTCGAGTTAAAATTTAACTTTTGAGTATTTAAAACAAATTAAATATTCTAATTTAAAAGCCCAAAATTCTGGGTCGTCACAATTGCCTTATTTTGTGCAAACTTCACTTTCTCTTTACTCTTGTCTTCGCCATAATATGTTTATAACAAAGATTTTTCTTCTTCTGGATGATGAATTTGGTTTAGTTTATGTTTACTTTGATTTTGTGTAACGAACCGGGTTTTTGACCCTCGAAAATCGACACTAATATGTCCACTGTATCACATGCCGAACATTCAATTGCCGGAAACACCTTTCGTTAGGGGAAAAGAAAGAAGATAGAAGATAGAAGATAGAAGAAACTAAAAGAAAACACAAAATCTCACAGCGCAACGGAATAAATATATTAATCAACATAGTACTTTACAAAGTCATTTCAAAAAAAATACATCAGAGTTACACTAATATAATTATAACCTAGGACAATTATAACAGCCTGTCCTTATACATCAGATATAAAGTATATAGTATGTAGTGGAAACAAGATAATAACTAGCTATCAATGAAGCCTCCTGCTCCGAGCTCCTCCAAAATACATTCGTGGAAAAAACCTGAACTACTTGGCTGCTTGTAAATATTTGAGCACCCAAGAGTTTTAGGGAAAGAAAATAAAACTCCGGGTCAGACATGGGTCTGATGTGAGTAAACTCAAACAATTTAATTGTTACTTTTAAAACTCCTTTGAAATCAAAGGTATCTCGTAAGACCATGCTGTACATAAACACGGACGTGCTTTTACCTTACGATAACCAAAACACTTTTATAGAAAATCCAGTTATATTATAATAATGTCTAAAGTACAAATACTTATTAAAATAGCCGAAATTGTACATTAATTAAATTCCAGCGTACTAGGTTCTACAGTCAAAACCGTAAAGGCATGTATTGGAGAATGGATTCCATACTATGACCAGGTAAGGAACTACCCTACCTCCGACGGGTACATCTCTAGAAAAATGCAACCGGGTCTGACAAGAACATCTTGTACCCTGCCACACAGAACTGGCCTACCACTTGACTAGTAGTACCGAATATGTCATCATTCCGGTCTTCCAACCTTAATCGAGATCTCTCATGCACATACCAATCCATAATAATAGGATAATCTAAAAAGATGATGACATACCCTGATGGGAGCGACCCACTTAGCCCTACTGCATGCCCTTTTTAGTCATTTCGCGGTTGATGAGGCTTGAGGCTATGTTTTACCTTTTTGAATAGCAATCCCACTTGGAATGCTATCAATGCCCTCCAAGCATCAATGCAATGCTAGCATTCATCCATACAAGTTGTCCAGGATAAGGACAAACCGAATGCACTACTTCTACTACATCCATTTTGGAATCACCCTCAGGATTAGTAGCAAGCAGCCCTTACACTTCAATGCACCATCTTCTATTCCATATTCTTCAAGATGTCTTCAGTTCGAAACGCTTGAGTTGGATCAAAGTGGTTTTCGGATAACAGATCTGATTCTGGTCTCTTCGAAACAACTTTCGATAATTTCTAGTAAACTCGACCTCGATTTTTTAGGAAATAAGCAGATAAAAGATAAGAGCGAAGTTCACCTCCTAACCGTTAATGGACATATTTCCTTATCATTTATCCTAAAAGAACGAAACGAATTTATACGTACAGTATAGCACCACCGACGGTAACTGTACCATATAATTTCCGTGTTTCTCCTAGATATTTCCAAAGTTACGTTTTGATCCAGATTTGATAGTCGGTTATTTAACTATCAAATAAACAAACAATCAAACATTGATTAAATTCCATATGGGATCCTCTAAGCCTTTATTAATTAATCCTTAATTAATAAAATCACTTTATAAAACTTTATCAAAGGATCTTTTCTAAAACACTTTTCCCAAACCACTTACATCCCTTTTACTTGGAAAAAAATATAAACATTTACCAAATACATTTGGATAATTCTCTCTTCTCACATTCCATATTAAATGGCCAAACCATTCCCTTTCAAAACATCACTTACTGTAAAAATCGTTCACTTTATAAAACCCATTCACTTATTCCTTACAAAAATTCTTTTATAAGTTCACTTCACATTTCAAACCTCTTTACAATTTTTCAAACTTGATTTAAAATGTCTTTCAAAAATATCTAAAATGATTTATAAAATCTCTTTCTGTTTTAACAACTATTTAAAAAATCTTCCTTCATAATTCCTTTATAGAGTCTCCTTTATAAAATATCATTTTTAAGATATCATTTGTAAATCACTTTAGGTAAAACCTTTTATTTAATAAACCCTTTTTAAAAACAAGATATTATTTAAAAATAACTTTATAAAATACTAATAAAATTTAAAAACCGTTTATAACCTTTAAGCCCAATAGATTTAAGAATTAAAGTTAATTCAAAAACATACTTTAGTAATTCGAAAAGAGGCTTAGCAATCTCAATGGTACTAATTTAACTTACCATTCAATTTCGATTTCAATTCACTTAACAATTATTTACATAGGCCAACATATATGTAAATACAACTCATATCCAAATCAGGGAATAACATGTCAATATGAACTAACTAGCATATCCATGTTCAAATAACATAATAGCAGGATGATGATTTGTCCTGCTAAACAGATGTCCAAACAATTCAATCAATTTATAGCAGAATAGTATTTATTCTGCTAACACATGTTCACACGAACAAACTAACAATCAAACAACCAAACAATTTATAGCAGAACTGAGATTTATTCTACTAACACATGTTCATACAAACAAACAAACAAATAATCAATCAATTTATAGCAGAACGGGGATTTATTCTGCTAACACATGTCAAAACAACCCAACAATCTACATTATAACTCATTCATAGTTATATGGTTCCTTAATGGTATCAACACTTGAATCACTTGTATTCAAAACCATCTTTGAAAAAGAAGTTCTTTTAAAACACTTTTACTTTTGGAAAACACAGGATTTAAAACTTTTAAAACTCTTTTAAAAAAAATTAGTTATAAGTTAAATCCTTATTTAAATCATAATTAATCTTAACTTAATTTAATTAAATAATTAAACAATAATTAACTATTAATTAAACCCAAATTAGTCATTTATTAATTATTAAATAATTAATTAAACCTTCATTAATAATTAAATATTAATTAATCTCAATTAATTAATTAAATAATCTTTAATTAAACTTTTAATAAATAATTTATTATAAATTATAACCTTTAATGATTTATAATTAAAAATAATTAACACTTGATTAACAATTAATTAATAATTAATCCTATATTTAATTAATGATAAATTAAATATAAATAATTTTATTAACTCATACTTAATTAACTTAATTAATAATTAATTAAAATAAATCATAACTTTAAAAGATAATTAATTAATAACTAATCTTCACTTAATTATAGTTATTAAACCTTGTTTAATCCTTAATTAATTATTAATTATTAAAAACTTAATTAATTAAAAATTAATTATTAAAAACTTAATTAACTTCCTAAACCATTATTATTAAGTTCATAAAACATTTACAAACACTTTTAAGTTTTATAAACCAATTTTTTTCAAAAATCAAACTTTTAAGCGAACTGCATCCATAGCGACTATTGCTATGGATATCCGTAATTTCCCACTTGTTTTCCACTTCTATATCACGAACAACCCAAAGTATATGAACCATAACCATCATATAAACAAGCACACATCTTTCGAACCAAACATAATACTTAGACTTTGATTTCAAATTCTAAGATTCACATCACATACACACATATATTACTATAACAACCACAAGATTATCCAACAATATCATCACATAAACAACCATATAACAACTATATATATAAAGGTAAATTCTTTCCTAAAAATTTAATGAATTTACTCACCGGAGATTTTTGAAAATTTGAAATACTTTGAAACTCGAGAGGCTTGGAAAACAAGAAAATCCACTCAAAATTAGGTCATATTGTTCTCGATTTTTGGACCTTTTGCTCTTGGAATTTTAGAAAGCCGTTAAAAGAAAAGTTTTAGATAATTCTTTTTTCTATCATCTAAAAAAAATAATTTCTCAATTTAGATAATTTTTGATGGAGATATGGTCAAAACAGTAAGGGGTATTTTCGGGCTTTAAAACTAGGTTCAAAAACACGATTTAAAAATATGGATTTTTGGAGTATTTAAGCTCGAAATCAGAAAAGTGGTACACTACAAAGTTGTAGCCACTGAAATTATAAATGGTTTGAAAATAATAAAATATAAATTTTAGGTCGAATGAAAGGAGTTATGGCCGAAACAATTTCGGGTAAAATGGAAGAATTTTGAAGTGGAAAGGAGGAGTTTGAAGCTAAGTTTAAATCATTTTAAAAAGTTTAAAATTCGAAAATATAAAACTTGAAAATGTTAAAGGAAGCTGATAAAGTGTTTTAGAGCTTAGGAAGGAAGAAGAAAGCTTAGGAAAAATAGAAAAAGGGAAAAAAAAATGAAATGAAAAGAAAAGGAAAAATGTTTTTAATATAAAATGTAAATGCAAAATTACCCAAATGCCCATGTCCTTTGCCCTCCAGTCCTTCAACGCCACCTCACCACCTATGCTCCCTCCTTACCAGCATACATTAAATGCTTTGTACCCTAGCCCCCGAAGTGTCAAATCATGTTCCCCCCGATGTGACTATTTTCTATTTATTTTTTTATTTAGTTCCCACATCATAATTATCTTAATTAAATTAACTTAATTTACTTAATTAAATTTAATTATATTATCCTAAACCATATTATATACTTAGTCCATGCGTGCATATATATAAGAAAGTGTGCACAACATTTCAAATAAGTTTTACATGATGAAACATCGAAAATTCGGAAAACAGTTTCCGGTCACATTTTCTGTTTTTCATTGAACAATATATTTTTGTAAACAAATTTTAAAAACTATTTCACCATTATTATTTATTATTAAAAAGATTTTTATTTTTATTATAAAATATATATATTGAATATTTAAATTTAATTAAATATTCGCAAATCAAAGCAGTGAAATTCCGGGTTGTTACATTTTTTTAGTGAGATGTGGAATGAATAGTGATGATTTTCTTGTTGGCACTACTATAAACCGATACTAATTTTTCATCAATATAGATTTAAACCATTCTATTAACAAATGTAAAAAGAGAGAGTTTGGTTTCCTTCTTGAATCCTATTTATGCCTTTCCTACATATTAATTAAAACATTTAAAAAAATATGTACTATCTACTTGATTGATATCCTAAAATACATAATTGTTGCATATTATCACAAGCTTGTTCATTTATACGTGTCAGTCAACCAGTGTTTATTTAAGCCTAGTAGAAGCAATAACTGTTAGTAACTATTATGCCATAAAATTTATTGTTGTTACTTATATTTTAGCTAAACACCTTAGTGTTTACTAGTCAAAGGGTCATACATAGGAGAACATGGTCCTGTAAGTTTGCTCAACATATGTATACTATATCTAAAACAATATATTTATATTATATAACGTAAAATGGTGCTGCAATGGATTTACCAGAACAAAATTTTCATATTAGCTAAATTAGCTGAAAAGGAATGACTGATTAATTTGTTCATATTTGAACTGTTAAGAACAATGCAGTAGTTACTAATCTATTATATCATTCTAAATTCACTGTTTGGTGGCTTTGTACCTCATTAGTCATTGCTTATCTATTATGTCATTCCAAATTAACTGTTTGGTTTCTTTATGCTTATATTAAATTTATGTATTCTATCAAGCTTTTTCAAAATAGGGTTTAAACTTTAAACCATAAATTGTATTATCAAAAACAATTTTAGGTTGTGTAACACTAGTAATAAGATTTGTGATTGATAATGTATAATGTATTAGTTTATGCTATCATAGCGTCAGACTTTGTAGCTAATTAATGGAGATTAGATTTATATTAATGTAGTGCCGATTCTGTTAATGTAAAGAGAAAGAAACTTAAATTACATAGATGTTTTTTTTGGCAAGGCCAGTCGGCGTTTAATGTGTGCCGTCCACATTTGTTACCCCAAACATTTAAAAGAACAGGTGATTGGAATAGGCTCCGAATCAGCTAAGAAAATAAAAGGAAACCAAGAGATAGATAGATATGTCTAAACTACTAAACAAGAAGAACAACTATACCTCAATGACATGACTGAACACGACATCAATCGAAGGACTAATAACATGAAGCACACAAGAGACCCGAGTCGCAAGAGAAGGATCGAACGACCGTGACGTAGATGTTATACTAGATATAATGATAATCATATTATCCACTGTGTAAAGACAAATATTGCGAAATGTTGATTGGTCTTAACAAATAAGTACGAATTTGAATGCCCCATTTTTCAGTGAATTACATGTTGGGAACAATGATGGAATAAAAACTCATCAGACATGTATTAATTTAGTTTCTATTTATCCATTGAAGCTATTAAACTGTTGTTATCATTATTGAAGCAAATTGAAATTACTCCGATCATTTATTTTCTGAGATTTTCTTTTATAGTTGAAGATATAGATATCCTCAAATTAACCTCTTTGATTCCTATGAGACTTCTACCCTCTTTTCATTTATTTTTTCCAGGTTATAACCATCATTGTGTTCTTTGTAGTTATATGCACTTTGATATATCCTCTATATTAACTATGAACATTTATGCTTCTTGATTCCGAGCCCTCAACAACAAACAATGCAATACAAATGAAGCATAAATAGAACTTTGGATTAGAAGACATCTCTAACTATTTTGTGAGCAAGGGAAAGATATCAAACCTCCACTTTATAGTCCTACAATACTTTTTTGTTACACTTCATTCGTTGATCGATTGAAGCATGTTATATATAATTTGGAACTAGTTTTATCTTATTATGCTGGCATTTTGACATTTCCATTAATATTTTGGCAGTGGATTCAAAAGCCAATGAAATAAGGAGGAACACAAGTTTATTAAAAAGAATAAGAAGTATTTTCTTAACTGCAACTATAACTTGAGTTTAAGGAAGACATGAAGTTCGAATGATAAGCACAACCTACCTTCACATCCTTAATATGCAATCATTAGATAATCAGTATTAGAATGCACTTATTAATTGATAAACATACCATCTTTACCAATCACGTCAAGAGTAGATGAATAGTGTTTAGCGTTAATCATTCTAATTTTAATCTTCCCTAGATAAATTTATTAGCCTTCCTTGACAAATACCTATATGATAGAACTAATTTATTTATTTACTTATAATTGAAAACATAAAAATATTGCCACCAATATTTTATAATATCTTCTTTACTGGAATTAGCGCTTTGTAATTTCTCAGTGTAATTGAAGGAGGAAGAACTACACTCCCTTGTTTATCAAATGGTTCACAAATTTTTACAAGAACGGAAAAGCATAGTACCTTCACTAGTTATTTTATTGTGAATATTAGGCTCAGGTCCCTAATAAGTTTCAAAATACACAAAAACCCTAGTAAAAAAAGTATGTAAATTAGGTCCCTAGAATTAAGTTACTAAGTAATTGCATATAGTTATGCAATTATTCACTGAATAATTGCAGACATTTATGCAATTATATCCAAAAGTTGCATAAATTTATGCAATTTTTTTGATGAATAATTATGGAAATTTCCGCAATTTTTTTGGTGAATAATTGCGGAATTTTCCGTAAATTTTTAAAAAAATTGCGGAAATTTCCTCAATTTTTCAGCGAATAATTGTGGAAATGTCTGCAATTTTTTGATATAATTGCATAAATGTCTGCAATTATTCACTGAATAATTGCATAAGTGTATGCCATTATTCGGTAACTTAATTCTAGGGACCTAATTTACAAACTTTTTTTTACTGGGCTTTTTGTGTATTTTGAAACTTATTAGGAACCTGTGCCAAACGGTCCCTATTTTATTTGCTAATTTAACTATAATTAGTTGGAAAATATACAATTCAATTTGTTGGAATGAGTTGGAACTAAATTTTCTTTACATAACATTTATCAAATGTGGAAAATAGCTTATTAAATTTTGAAGGTAAAAAATGCTTTTAATTAATGTTATTTATGGTTTCTTTCTGCTAATTAAAATTTCTTTATAGCTTCATCTCTGCTTATATAGGAAAAAGGAAGTTACTATCCTTTTACGACCAGAAACATTATGTTTGCACAGACGGCAAATGAAAAGAATTTTGAATATATGGTATCTTCATCTAATCTTCTTTGATTCTTGACTGAATTTGGGATATCGAAGAGGATAAATACAATATTATTATGTATATGCAGTTTTATATTGGTGCACTTTCAACTTTATTGATGCGGTATTATTATGTATATGCAGTTTTAACAATTCCAATGTTATATTGGTGCACATTCAGCTTTATGTATGAAATGTCATAATAGTTGTGTTATTTGGTACACTTTCAATGTAATATTGATGTTATTTATATGTATTCTACCAGACATTTTTTTCATTTCTTTTGTACCTTGTAATATTTGTTATTCTTTAGTGGGTTAAACAGGTTGACCCATATATGAAGTGGGCTGGGTCTTATTTTTCCATTTAACAAATATGTCAATTAGGGTTGGGTCATAACATGGGTTGGGTCAATCCGACCTGACCCCTCTAATAGGTCTACTCCTTCATAAAGAGCTCATTGTTTATGTAAACAATTCTCTAGTATTTCATAAATACTTGAAAACACTCTAAACTGTTATTGATCTTAATTTGGATTTGATATTCACTTAATTCATCAAATACATGTGCAAATTATGATATTGTAAACAATACAACATGTATTATAATTCATATTACCAATGCATAATGAATCCATCTTACACGTTCCATATTAAACATTAATAAGGCGTCTTTATATATCGTTTAGGACATTCTCAACATCTTTTAGTATATTATGCTTAACATAAAAGATATAATTTACAAATCTAATATTGAGTACTAAACAACCATACTATTACTGATTTTAACATAAGTTCATCATTAATAATCAACAGTATGTTGTTTACTTATAGTCTAGAAATATTTATGTACCTTCTAGTGTTCATTTTTATGGACACACGCTTCCTCTGCATTTTGACTAAAATTCAAACTATTCGACATTTCAATCAAAATACTCATCTAATTCTGATGCTTATAGAATGATACTTTTGTAACATTTCTTGGATCATATCCAAAACCCACAAACTCAATATTTCTCCCACTAAATTCGAAACACTTTGGTTGTTATGTGCAAACAGTCTATTCTAAATTATTATTTAAAATTTTCCATTTCGACACTTATGCACCAAAACACTAAGCCTTACCAGTGAATGATTTTGTGAGTAAATTCGAATTAACTTGAGCACATTGAATAACGAATCTATTATGCTAATTTAAACTATTGAAATTTGCGACGTAATTCTTATCAGCATTGTTCATTGTTTTTCGACTACATTAGCCTTGCTCTTGAAGATACATTCATGACCAATGGATCATATCCCTCTGGGTACAACTATCAAAATCATATTTTGAGAACGTACTTTGAATCCTTTTCGGATTTGCACATCATACCATATCATGGAATCAATACTCTTAATGGTTCGTTTTGACAGTTGAAGGTTATCCGTTTTGAATAGATAAGAAACTCATAGTTTCTCTTCAATATGCAAGAATATATATTAGGCATTCTAATGTGTTATGTTCATTTTAAGTTTAGTTAATTTTATTTCATCCCTCGTAGTCAGTTTAGTCTTTAGATCGTATTCAAATCCATTTTACTACCAATAATTTCTATAAGAAATTCATTCACTTCGAAATTGGTATTTCTTGAAACAACAATTGTTTCTCAATGCAGCGGAATAAGTATTCATGAACATTTGATGAATTTACTTATATAAAACATATTTGGTTTTAGTTTACAAAACTTATGTTCAAAACATAAATTGGTCATCCAATGACTATCGTTCCCAAAATTCTTTTGGGGCGATTCATACAAAATTCTTCACGTGCAATTATTACATGCAATCTTTCGACTCGAATAACCTACCAACTTTGTGGCCTAGGATATGTTGAGGGTTCCTACAAGTCCTTATCATGTATGATTTTGTAAATTATTATTTCGATGAAATTTACTTTAACCATGTGTACTACTCTTAAGTATATGGCCTTATAAAATATAGTTAACTTCACTCATAATTAATCATACTTTGTCCAATAAAGTTCGATTATTCCTTATCGATACATCATTATGTATCATAGGTAGGAATGACTTTTGAGATTGAAATTTTATTCATTTTTGGATACGTTTGAAACTATTTCCAATATACTCACGCATTCGATCAAATCGAATCATTTTATTTTCTGTACCATTCACTCTCTTCATCCCAACCATGCTTTAAGTTAAATCTAATGTTGTACATTCACTTTCCTTTCTAAATGTTTGAACCATTCCAAGGAAACTCTTACTACAATGTCATAAAGAACTCTTTACAAAAGTGCATTTGGTCATCCTTAACTTTTAAGGATGTCAAATAAATTGCACTTTATGTAAGTTGATTAAACTGGCATTTCAGTGATCAAATTCTTAGATCTATCTTGTAGCCTTGGGTCAAGGGTTACATTTAACACAACATGATCATTATTGCAATTAATCGTATTAAATATACAATCCCATACTATGATTTAATTGCTTACTTGAATGAACTAATTTCATTGAGGTTTCATACGTTACGAATTGTGACCATTTACCATATAATATATGTGATTGTATATGGATCAAATATCCATATTATTATATTGCTTCTAGAGTTTGAAACTCATTAAAGACAATACATAGTCTTAGGCAAGTAAACTCGTAAGTGATCAACTTACGAACGTATTTAATAGTTGTATAAAAAGGTGTTTGCATTGGTCGCAAAAATTTATTGGTAAGTATATTTTTATTCCTTTTGTCAATTATTAATTCAGTTCATCTTTATATCTTAATTGATAAACATTTTATTAATTATATTAATTGCACAAATTTATCAGTGTAGAATATTTTAATTTTATTTAGCAAATGTTCATACAATATCAGAAAGGTAAATTGTTATCATTTCATTTTTCGAAGAAGGCTCGCACTAGATTGTTATGTTTCTCAAAACACTAAGAAAAACATAGAAATCTTTTAATTTCTCCAATGGGCGTTAAGACTTGCATGCCTTGGAATTTTGACCTTGTGGAATATCAATAAATCATAGGCCTGCATGCGATGTATAACTCCTTATCGGTTGTATTATATACAACTCCTAACCAGTGGTTCCTGTCCTAATCTTTCCGACCTTAAGGAATATCACCAAATACAGATATATCTTACCTCGTCTATTCAATATATTAATGGTACTACACATAACGTCCTTACCTTGAGGAATATCAACATCTATGGAGTATGAAAGTAATCTATTAATATATAAATGATGAGGACAACTTTATATTAAAGGTTCATAATATTTAATATATTTAATTAGGTGATATCGACTAATGGAATAATGTATTTCTTTCAAAATACCCTTGTGATTTAAGTGTCGGACACATCTGAAATCATGGTATACGTAGGATACATATGTATTTATTTCTTAAATCTAATAGGGTTTCTATATTGTTTCACCTTTAGTTTATACATTCATATTATATAAGTTTCATTATTATATAACTTTTATATTTTAATTACTTATATAATAATCTTATGTATAACATTATGTTAATTAAATCATATTTAATTAATTTTAGTTAATTAACTCTTCGATTAATTGTTTATTATTCAGTTTTAACATATTACAATGAATATTTTATATACTATAACTTTTACAGTAACACACATATATCATATATATACACATTTTAATTTATTAACTAACTTTTAATAAGTTTATTTAATTAAAAAATTTTAATTAAATTTTATTAATTTCGAAGTATTATTTTACATACATACATGTATACTTATACTGTAACATTTCAAGATAACATAACATGTATCACTATATATTATACAGGCATAAACATATATTATTAAATCAACCCATTTAATTAATTTAATTCTTTTATTAATCTTATTAATAAAATTTAATTTTAAAATTAACTTACATTTATTTTCAAACATTTTGATAATTTCACTATATTATAACTTTAAGAATGTGTGTGTGTATCTTATTTTAAATTTTAAATTTATATTTTTAGTTTTCAAGACGATTTGGAAAATTAGCCCAAGGCCCAACTCAAAATGGGCCTTTTCTATTAGGGACGACCTTTGGATTCACTTTACATTTTAAGCCAGACTAATAGCTAGGGAGGGCAAGGTATTTAATCACCTAAACCCAAGCCTAGACACTACTTTTCTAGACGTGCTACTAAATTGGTAAACTTAATTGGTTAGCCATAATATGACTAATTTAAACCGCATATATTATTAGGCTATGATACCATTGTTGGAACCAGGCTAGTCGAAAGTGGGGTGATTGGGTAAGTTTGAACAAAAAATCCCTTTAGATTTTTGTTAGGCCTATATAGCCTAAATTCATTTAGAACCGTTCTAAATTTTCTTTTAAATAAAATGTTCATCTTATTATAATTATTTAAAATTAGTTTGATTTAATTTCGTATTGTTTGTGTTATTTTTATTTTTATTTGATGAGTACATTAAATGCACTCATGTGTGAATGTGTAAGTGTTATATATATATAGAATGTGTGCATAACAAATTTGAATGTTTTAGGTGTTAGGATTTACACTACAATGGTCACGTATCTCCTCCATATATGCCTTTGTCATCCAAAGAAAAAAATTCCCTTTATTTGTTTACACATGCATGTATATAGATGTAAATATATATGTATGAAAGGTATAGAAGGCTATCTGAAATTGGCTTTGATTAAAAAGGCAGTTCAAACATCGTTACATTACTTTTAAAGCTAATTTTGTAAACTTTAGTACACACACGCACTACGTATACATATTAAATTAATATTTTAAAATAAAATGACATAAAATTATACTTAACTAATTTGCCAAAACCATACTTTCAAAACAAAATAGCTGGGAATAAGTCCAAACATTAAATTAAGAAACAAATCAAGGGAAAATTAAAAGTTTTCTTTTTTTTTCTTTTTTTATATTAATTAACATGTAAACAATAGTCAAAATATTTCGGAAGATCTATAAAACATCATTCAATCCATAACTTTGTAATATATAATATGATCTATTAATATAATGGTTCCAAAAATTTATTCAAATAATGTTTTCTGAATTAAAAGGATTAGACGAATTAGGCATATATGAATTCATGACAATTAGATTTGGATCTAAATTACATGTATATATAATGATCAAACAAAAGAGAACACAAAAGAATCTATGATTGATATTATTAATATCACATGGATAATAGGAAAAATGGAAATCAAATTCAACATGATGACAAAATAAATGATTCAAAAGTAGAATTTTGATAATCATACATAACCCAAAAACATAAAAGGAGAAGAAATAGAAGATGAGAATTATAGGCATGTAAACATGACAATTTACATATCTATTCGATTATATATATAAGAGAATAGGCTAATTATATTTAAACGTATAAAGTTACCGAGTAGCCCCCCACAAAATAGAAAAAACCCGTATACCCTTGTTTTTGCTGAGTATATCCATTTATTGATAAATTTTTCCCTTTATACCCTTGCCCAGTGAAATTGATTCGTAAAAAATAATCACCGTATGAACAACCATCCCACTTGCGAGAATTTATTTTAATCCACACATCTCAACTGCATGGTTGTTCTGTATATCATGCATTTCTACTGCTTGATTTTCCACTAAATCACTCAATTGTTCTTTTGTAAACTATGAATTTTTAGATTAAAAAAAATCAAAACGTAAAATTCAAGTTTTACCTCTTCTGATTCCATTAGATTTGTATCATCATCATCACAATCAATCGGTTCAAGCACAATATTTGAGAATTACCTAAAATTATATTATTATGGATTTTTGGATAAGAGGAATATAAGAAGGAAAATATGATGAGAGGTAAAAATATGGATGAATGACATAAGGACAATTTTGTCCTGCTTTATTTTTAAAATTTTAAGGGGCTACTCAGCACCTCTATGGGTTTAAATAGAATTAGCCAAGAGAATATTTGGCTCCAAGTATTCTTTTCTCTCATTCACTCTCACTCAAAATACTCTTATCTCATAAATTTAGAAAGAAAATTATTCTCAACCCCATAAAATTAAATATGCTAATTTAGAAGAAAATCTATTTCCACTTAAGATAATCCCTTCTCATTGTATCTTTTTATCTCCCCACTTCTTGAACCTTTTGTTTTTACATAATCCAACTGAACTTCTCATTCTCTTCTTAACACCTTCAATACAAGAAAAAATATATTATTATTTCCTTATAATTTTCCATCTTCACTTTGTTCTCCCTCCTTTCACAAATTTGTTCTTCTTCCATCTCCATTTTATACAAAAAAAATCACTTTTCATTCCAAATTAGAGAGTTTATATATTGATCTCATAATATTTTTAACATGATTATAATTTGATTGAATTCATCAATGGTATTCACTTCTGTATTTACCTTAATTTGTTTACTCTAGTCATGTTATGCGTGGTTGTTTTTCTATATGTTGCTTTTAGTGTTAGGATCCTTATAGAAAAATTATCCAAAAGCAGAAGAAAAGGTTTGACTTACTAGATCAATAAGATCGATTTAAAGGTTATATCTTTATATTATTACATGCCTTTTCTGTTGATTTTTTTGACTTAAATTTATGATATCATATCTTCTATTTGGTTTTTTTGGTCCAAATTTGTGCTTTCCTCTGATTTTTGTTCAGTTATAGTTTGTTTCACTTATAGAATTCTTATTTCTATCTTCATTTTCTTCTCTAACCTCTCACAATTTTGTTTCTCTTCCATTTTTTGGTTTCATATATTAAAAAATTAGTTCTCAGTTTTAAATAATGAGTATTGTTACTGACACTCGGGTTTTGGATATGAGAGATTGTTTTCTTTCAATTTTTTTTGAATATAAGGGGTGCTAATCAAACTAGCACCCTCATAAAATTATAGTATAATTAACCTAATTACTCTTTTTTATTTATCCTATTTTTCTTTTAATCGTTATTAAAGTTTAATTCAAAATCATTAATCAAATAATAGAGAATTCAAACTCACATCCAGATGGAATTGTAAACGAGAGGTCACAGAAGTTTGATTCTTACTTAGAAAGCATTCAATACAATAATTTTAAACCCTAATTTTACCACTGTTTAAAAAAACAAGCAATAAATGGGGTTAAGAAACTACCTTTCTATCACCTTCTCAACAAAGTCTAAATCATATTGGGAGATCGAGATGAATTATTTGTTTTCATTGTTATTTTCTTTTTCAAAAATAAAAGAGAAGAAGGGAGTAAATGAGAGTGTTTAAGGTTTTGATGTTTTAACTGAGGGAAAAAGAGGTAAAAATATATGTTTTTGATAGGATATGTACCCCTCATATCAATTTTATTTTGTATAAAGTGCTCATAAAATTTGTCCTCCTAATATCCAAAACTAGAGTGTCAATAACAATACCCGAAATAAATTAGAGTTTCTTTCCAAACAATTTATTTGTTAATCTCATAACTTTTGATTGACTGATTATGATTTGATTGAATCATTAATATTTTTCACCTTTGTATTAACCTTAATATTTTTATTCATGTTATGAAGTGTTTTTTTCTACCTATTGATTTTAGTGTTAGGATACATATGGATAAATTTCCTAATAGCCATAAAAAATCTTTGGCCGATAGGAAAAATGAGCTTGACTTAAAGGTTAGATCTTTATTTTACATGTATTTTCTTCCAATTCAAGGTTGAATTTTTTTCCAAAATATTTGTGTGTAGATTTCTATTTTCTTCTGATTTTGTGTTGACTCATTAATTTATCTTGTCGAAGTTTATTGAATTTACTAATGTACAAGAATTGTAGAATCCTCCATTGTTATAAAATTTATTACATGTAAATTTGGACAATTTTTTCTTTCTCACATTTTCTCACATCTTTAAAACTCAATAATTTAAGCAAATAGTTAAAAGTTGAAGACGATGGAGGAGGACTCATCTCAGTCTCCATCCATGCTCCATTAGCTCGATTGTCAATACAAATGGATTAATTGAAAATCTTACAGTGAAATATTTTTTAGTGGCATAGGATGAGGAAAGGAATATTTTATTTTCAAAATTAGAAGGGAAAGAAAGCAAGATGGCTACTTCGTAAGTAGATGTAATAATTTTCTATGATAAAATAGGTATAGAACAAATATTTCTCTTACTCTATTTTTTTAATACAATTTTCTCTATATGATTCACTTCCATTATAAAAAATACATCTCTCTTTAACAACATCTTAATCAAATAGAGCTAAAGTTATCTTTATTTCAATCTCAAACATAAATATATAAAATAAAGTGGGAAGAAAAACATTATATTTGAAGTATTATGAATGTTAATAAGCAATACACATTCATGGTTATCGTCAAGATTTTGGTGAGCTTATTGTACAATATGTTTTTTTCCTCGAAGTTTTTTTATGTTATGTTTTTTGTTTGGAAATGTTTATAAATAACTATACGTTGAAGATATAGCTATTTATAATGTGTATAAGTGAAGTATTTTTTAAATAGTAAGGATCATTTCAAATAATATTACCATGCAATAAATAAAAGGAATTAATTACTATTAATTTTGATCGATTTGAATTCAAAGTAATCAAGAAATAAACTATAAGTTAATTTAATGAAAGTATTATTTACATATTAATTATCTTTAATACTAATCAATCAAAGAGTTAAAATATAATCAATCAATTTCTTTTAATAAAAGTATTATCCGACATTGCCCTTTTTAATTAATCTGGGATTTTAATATTAATTGACTATATAGCTTAATAGACTATGAAATGTTCATAGGGAACACACATTTGTAGTTTTCACCAAAGTCATGATCCCATGGATAAATAAGTTAATTATCCATGACTTAATGTTATTTAGATTTTATTTTATTTTTTTAATTTTTGTTTCAGTTCGGAAATGTTTATAAATCAATTACTATAAATTAAAGATATAATATTTGTATTGTGTATAATTGAACTACTTTTATGTAGGACCATTACAAATATTATTTTCATGCAATAAATAAATGAAATTATCTGTTTTTAACTTTAATCAACTTGAATTCAGAGTAATTAGAGAACTAAACTATAATTCAATCTAATGAGACAATTAATTACATACTAACTCTTTTTAATGCTAATCAATTAAAGAATTAATATCCAAACAGTTGATTCCTTTTCATTATTTTATCAACAACATTTCAAACTTATGAAGGAACATGTAATGTGAAGTGTTAATGGGTATTGTTATTGACACTCCATTTTTGGTTATGAGGGGGTTATTTTTTAATTTTTTTTACTATGAGGGGTACCAATAAAAATAGCTCCTCATATAATTAAATTGTAAATTGACAAATTTACTCCTTTATTTTTTTTACCCTAATTTCCTTTTATCTTCAAATACCAAACAGTCTCGGCACGCTTCCGTCGAAACAATTTTATAAATTTCAACGCTGAGCCATTGAAAAAAAGAATCTCGAATGCATGGTGTCGTCTGAGAAACAAATTTAAAACATAGATGTATCACTCTAGATAGGTGTGCTACATTTCGATGTGTGCACGTCTACTGTGCAAATTTACGTAGACATAGCTTTGTTGTTCCTAAAAGTTTGGCAAGAATACGACTCGAATTATATTTCTAATTCATTGTTGCATCGATATTGCTTTAAAACTATCCAACCCTCCTCATTTATACACATGCGTCGACATCTCCAAGTTTTGTTATTTAAAACTCGGTACACCCATGTCGAATCTGCTATTAACATATGCAAAATGCAACCCACGCTGAATCTGCTATTGAAATTTGCTAAACCCTAAATTTGGTTATTGTAGTAAAAAAAACATACCTTCCCGGGACTTTTTCAATGAACCATGGATCTGGAAGTGAAGAGTGTAAGGAGTTTTTAGTTCTCACCGTTGTTGAAAAAGCTCATAGATGAAGAGAAGGTAAACTGTGAACAAAGGTTAAACTATGAATAAAGGTTAAATGAGATGAAGGGCAAGCAGGAAAACATAAATAATTTTAAAAAAAATATGGGTACTCCTCATGGTTTTTCTATTTTTAGTGGAGTGTAATTAAAAAAGATCCTCTCATAACCAAAAATGGAGCGTTAGTAGCAATATCCATGTTGATTGTATTTATTACAAATAAGTATTAACTTAGGAACTCATTACCTATTCTTAACAAATGCTTATCTTTAACAAGATTACCAAAAAACCAAAAAAATATCAAGGAACTACATTTGTAGATAATTTTCTTCAACAAACTTAATGAACAATATAAGGATAATATTTTCTTATGCATTAAAAACAAGATAATATTTTGGACTTATTTCTTATTTTTGAAAGGAAACATTATATATTTTATAAATATTTAAAAACACATTTATAATTTTTGTCATGCATGCATAACAATTATAATGGGTAATAAATATTAAGTTGTGTCTATGCTGGATGTACAAGCACAAATATTACAAGCGTTCATAACGAGCTATAATTACCGTTACTTCAAAAAATCCACCTTTCGACTAAGTCGAAAGGTCCTTCAACAAAGACTAAGGAAGAGAACCTCATACCAAACCTTTCGAAGGAGTCGAAGGGATGCAGTCATCATAGTTTAACAGCTTCAAAATCTTTTGAAGGAGTCGAAAGGTTCCATCTCACAGTAACCAGGGAGTTCTTACTTTCCGAAGAAGATGAAGAAGTCAAAGAAAGAACTAGAAACCCATGGTTACCTTTTCGAAAGCATAGAAAGCTTTTTGAACCGGTTAAGACACATCCAGGATACCTTTCGACAATGTCGATAGGTTCTATGAAGAGGGAAACACTCAGAAGTCAGCAAAGAATGAAAGTCAACCTTTCGACAACATTGGAGGGAAGCACAGCTCTCGACAACGTTCAAGTGAAGAGCAACCATCCAACAAGGTTGAAGGGTTCACAACAATCAAGTAAAGAGCAACCTTCCGACAAGGTCAAAGGGTTTGCATCAAAATATAGAAGGCAAACCCTTCGACAAAGTTGAAAGGTTCATGAAGGCGTAAAGAAAAGCTAACCTTTAGAAAATGACGAAAGATCCATAATGGCATATGAGGAGCAAACCTTTCGACAAAGTCGAAAGGTTCACAGCTGCATTTAAAAGGGAGACCTTCCGACCCGGTCGAGAGCATAGAGTTGAAACAGGGGCCGCCTACATCTATAAATAAGACCCAAGGGGTCATGTTTTGGAGATCCGATTTCTTTGATTCTAATCTTGCATCTTCTTAATCAAAGCATTGTAACCCTAATTGGGTGATTTGGGAATTTAATAAAAATAGAGTTTTTCTTGGATAAAGAGGGAAGTCTTGAGTTTTGTTAATTACTTTGTTGTTTACTAAGATCTTTGTTAGATTAACCTCATTTTTCCAGGTTTAATTTCATCGAAAGCTTCTTGTCGACAGGGTCGACAACACTTCTGAGTCTAACATCTACTGCAACCTTTCGAGTCCATTATCTCTGTGATCTAAACCTTTCGACAAGGTCGACAGTTCTTTATGCTCCAACAATACCTGTAACCTTTCGAAGCTATAAACCCAGTGGTCTAACCTCTCGACAAGGTCGAAATCCGTTCTCTAAATATAAATACCTAGACTCAAAAGGTTTAATCCAAAGAAGGTTATTCCCTTACCTTTTGACAAATTTGAAACCTACTTCATATAAGTGACCTAACCTTTCGACAAGGTTGAAGTCTACTAAATATCCACTAAAGTGTTTGACTTCTTAATTCTACTCAAGGAAAGCTATCTCCCTAGCCTTCGACAAGATTGAAGCCTATCATTTGAGGACTTAACTCAGGGAATCCTAACCTAGTCAAAAGGTAAACCTTAGTAAGAGACCTCAAACAAGCTCAACTGGGTCGGAAGGTTATTCAAGTCAAAGGAAAAACCTTTCAACAACATCGAAAGGTCTGACTTAAGAATTATTCATAAATAAAACCAAGTTGGAAGGCAATTCTTTAGAGTATCACACTCTTTGTTCAAGCAAGTCTATCCATCCTTCTTAGCATAACTTTAGGGTGTTGACAAGAAATCTTGTTAACATTTTTGATGCTAGAAGGAGGGCCCGAACCTCTGACTTGGTTAACCCCCTAACAATACTATTCTATAACCCCCCTTGGATTAATATTACATCAAGTGTATCCATTTTGGTTTGATCATGGCCAGAAGATTTAAAAGATCTAAACAAGGGTTTCTAAACACATTGACAAGATTCTCCAAACTAAACATCAAAAGCTCCAATCAAGATGAAGAGCAAAGGCTAAGGCTCGAAGCCCTAAGGATTATAAACAAAAAGAAAGCAGAATCTTTTGATCCTGAGAAATGGAGTCTAAATCCTTTTCATGTGGGTCCTACCCCTATCTTTGCACTTGGAAAAAGAACAAATGGAAGTGATAATATATTTAACCAAATGAGAAGAACAATCCAACATTATTCCAAAGGTATAATCTTTGAGAAAGAAATAATGAATGATTACAACGCCTTTGCATACAAATGGAAACCAACTCAACAAGAGCACTTCCAACTCAAGAGATTCAAAGGGTGGCAAAAGGAAAAATAATTGAAGAGCATGAAATGATAAGGTCGAAAAATAAAAAGTCAAAGTGCCATCCTCAAGAGTCAAGTTTCAAGTCTAAACTTCCAAAAGAATGCAACTTGACAACATCAATGGAAAACGTCTACTTGCTTACAAAGGATGAACTTAACTATTGGCCATCACAAAAGAAAAGGCCAAAACATGAAAGGAACTTGGGAGGGTCCTTCTATCATTATCATATGATGAATGGTCATGAAACCAACCACTGCAGAGCCTTGAAGGGGATGATCATCAATTTCTTTAGACATGAAAGATCAGTGAATTTGTAAAAAGGATTTGAGAAAGGATTAATAAATATCAACTTTTTGAAAAGAGAAAGTCTACATGGTTGGGAATGAAATGCTCCTCATATTTGGATACTGCCTAAGATGGTAATCTACCTAAGATGGTAGAAAAGCATGTGTCCGCACCGAGATGGCCAGGGCAGAGCACCTCTTGGAGGAAGGGCGTGTAAGCCTTTAACAGCATCATGAAATGGCCAGGGTAAAGCACTGGAAAATCCCTTGGTCGCGCCTCTAGTCAAGTCAAGGCACCTCCTAGAGGGAGGGTAGAGTAAGCCTCTATCCGCACCATAATATGGCCAGGGTAGAGCACTGAACAAGCCCTTATCCGCGCCATGCTATGGCCAGGTTAAGGCACCTCCTGGAGGGAGGATGGAGTAAGCCTCTATCCGTGCCATAAGATGGCCAGAGTAGAGCATCGAACAAGCCCATGTCTGCACCGCAAAAGGGCCAGGGCAGGGCACCTCTTAGAGGGAGGTCGAGTAAGTCCTTGGTTCTAGCCTCTAAGATGAGCTAACCAAGAGCACCAGACAATAATGGACTAAGATGTCCAAGCCTAAGAAGAGGCCCAACAAATAATAGACATAATGTCCAGGCCCAAGAAGAGGCCCAACAAATAATGGACTAAGACGTCCAAACCCGAGAGAAAGCCCATTCAGCAAAGGACTAAGATGTCCAAGCCCAGGAAGAGGCTCATCAAATTATAAACTAAGATGTTCAAGCTCGAGAAAAAGCATATTCGATCATGGACTAAGACGTCTCAGCTCAAGAGGCAGCTAATCAGATTATTTCTATGTGTTCAAAACCTGAAGGGTTCATACATGTCAAAGAAGACGAAAGAAAAGGAGCGGAATGGAACTTTGCTTATTACCCGAATCTGGGTTATGGGACTTTCATTTCTGAAACATCATTTATTAATACCCGAATTTGGGTTTTTGGTCTCTTACATCAGAATTACATCAATTAATACCCGAATCTAGGTTTCGGGATATTAATTTTAGAACTTCACTATATAATATCCGAATCTGGGTTTCGGGTCTCTATTAACTTCTGGTTATCTTAATATACCCGAGTTTGGGTTTCAGGATTCTCATTTCTAACCATCAGCTATTAATACCCGAATTAGGGTTTCGGGTCTTCCATATAAAAATCTCTTCATCTAACACCCGAATCTGGGTTTCAGATCATTATCGGTCACTAAATTATTATACCCGAATTTGGGTGTCAAGACTGCTCTCCATTTAAACCCTAACCTGGGTACAAGATCTTTAGATTTCTATTCATCTCAAATGCCCGAATTTGGGCCAAAGAATATTGTCAAAAAGATCACTATTAAGAACTTCTAAATGGGAACTTCGGGCCTCTAACTTTTCAAATCCCATTAACGTTAAGGAATGGGTGAGAAAGTTATTACTTCGAAATTTTAGACATTGGGACTTGAATCAGGTTCTTTATTGAATAAAAGTTATATTCTAATATTCATGTCCTTATGATAAGGCGGAATTTACTACCAACAAGTTTTGTGCATTCCAAACAAGTAGAAGGAGTTAAATCCTTGATCATTTCTCATCATGGATAAGGATGAAATCTCAACATTTTAAATAAATTATTTTTCATACAATTAGCAAGATAATTTGTTAATCAAGGCAAATGACATATACAAATGAATATGATGGTTTCAAGCTAACAATACAAAAATTGTTTGCTTCATGCTTTTCAAGAAAATCAAAACAGAAAGGAATGGCAAAAGATTCATCAAGTCCGAAAATCCATGAATGAGCAATTCAAAGGCATTTCAAAAAGTGATATTACAAAAAGGATTACGAATCAGATACAAAATTTATGTGATTTGCATTTAAAAAAGAACAAGTTTATATACAAGATAGATCTACATAGCTCAAACACATAGATGAATTACAAATATTGAGCTACTTTATTAAGAGTCTCCACCACTGAATGATCTACAATATGTTGAATTGATGGACGGAGAACTTCCTTAAGCTTTTTTCTTTTCTTCTTATTTTGTTCTCATCATCTATAGTATCAATGTTGGTCATCAGAGCATGATTGAAAGCCCTATTTGCAGCTCTGACCGTTTCATTTTCCCTTTCTAACTCTACGACACGTTTGATAAGAAAATAATTGTCATGCTCCAACTTCTTGTTCTTGGCAGCGTATTCATTAATGGTTTGAGAATACTTCGCTTTCTGCTGCTCATCAAAATATTTGGCAATTTCAAATTTTACCCTCCGACACCAGTTCCCTACATTATTATCATTTAAACCTGGGAGAGGGTTGAGCATGGTGGGAAATTCCTGAGCCACGAGAAGCTTTGACCTAGTAGGCTTGGCAGCTGGAGGGGTAGCTTGAGGAGCCGGAAGTTCGATTTTTGGAGTCTTATCCCCCAAAATGAACTCTAAAGAGGCACACTACGTCTGGTTGTCTTTCAACTTTAATTCCAAATCATAAATTTGCTGAGTAAGTTCAGACATTTTTTGATCGAAATCAGCTGTAGGATTAGTCTTCACTTGACGCTTGAGCATAGCGATCATCTCATCCTTCTTCTTAATATCAGCCTCAAGATAGACTATATGGTATTTGGGACCACTGGAGATTGTCCTTTGGAGAACATATCTTTTATGCCATTTCACGGCCTCAATATTACCGCAAAAACGTTCTAATAAAATGTCATCGCTAGGCACGATCGCTCCACTTGTTTGCAACAACTTCTCTTTAAGAGCATTAACACATGACGATAAATTATAAGGAAGAGAAGTTGTAGACAATCATAGCTCCTATTTAAACAAAAGGAGTGAAATTGAAATCAAGATAGAGATGAAAGGCATCTTTATTATTATAGTAACAAATTACAACTCAAACAACAACAAAATTAAAAAGGTACAATAAACAACGTGGTTACATTTACAGTTGAGAGACTACTTTTCTAACTTTATCTAAAGAGTTAGCTGAAAGCATAACCATCGAATAGTAACTCCTTCCGGGGTAAAGACAGACGGGCATTTGCTATAGTCTCATTTCCCAGCTGGGGGACAATCGCGACCGCAAATTAGTTTAGAGTGAAATGTTATGATCTCTTTAAGGAAAGTTTCATTCTCATTGCCGAGGAAGTCAAAACAAAGAAGAGGGTATTCCAAGTACAACTTTTGTAAACCCCGAAGAAAGCAATATTTCACTAACTTCGAAGTCTTTAAAAGTGGTGCATTTTTAGAGTAAAACCTCCTCAAGTTAACATATTGGATTAAGTGTTCTCTTGGGACGACTTGACCTAAAGAACTAATATTCTAAAATAGTACAGTAAAAAGAAACTAAGCATAGAAAACAGAACTAAAACATGTACTTATAAATCAATTGGCTGTTACATATTTACAATCATTCATCTGGTTCATACAAAAAAGATTTAGAGAAAAACTCAGAAACAAATTTATCCTTGTAGTACTTAAGTTTTTCAAGGGGGAGATCTTGAGGAACCGATCTGACCCACGATAAGTTTCAATAAGCACCAGGATGCGGGTCAGATCCAAATTCATCTAAGTATCTTTTATGAAAACGTCTGAGTAGACCCCCACTGAATTCGCCTAAGTATGAAAAATCAAAAATAGAATGTCTACAATAAGCTTTATACAAAAAGTTAGCTAAAATATCTCTCTCTTCAATCATCATCCAGAATAGAGTTAGTAACTCGTAATTTTCCTTCAATAGAGCATCATAGCGGAGGCATGCTCTCTTTAATAAAGGGGCAGCCCTCTGGTATTTAAAACTTGCTAATACGGAGGTGCACTTGTCAAGGTTATGATATTTCTCAGACATATCATTGTGCTCCTTTATCAATTTGTCTAACTCCCTATATAACTTGTTAATTTCCGCCTATTTTCTGTCAAGTTTTGTTCAATAGGGGAAAGTAGACTTCTTCTTTATCTAAGACAAATGATTTAACACTAATTATTATCTTCAAAGTGTAAGACATTTAAACAGGAAATTCCATACCTGTGAACTAGAATGGGAGCCTAGGGAGCCTGCTCTTTCTCTTCTAGATTCTCAAAATGGGTGGGAGCAGGTTCCTCTTCACGAAGAGTAGATGGTCCAGAGGATGAAGGAGGCATATCTTTATGAGGGGATGGCTCCTTTTTAGAGAATTTATCTTGATCACCTCCATCTTCCTCTGTAGCACCAGAGGAACCTCCTTTATCTCCACTAGGGCCTTGGCCTTCAGCAGGACCATCATCATCATCACCATCATCATCATTATCACTGCCCTCATCATCATCATCATCTTTTTCCTCTTCAGTATCATAAGTATCACCCTTCTCCTTGGAATCAGATTCGATGTCGAAGGAAGGGATATCAAAAGAGAAAGCTTCAGCAATATTAACTACCACCTCCTTCCCCTCAGGTCTGGTACCCTGCCTTATCTGGTTGATTTTGTCCATTACTCTTTCGGCTAAGGCTGGGTCAAGAGAAGGGAAGCCGAAATCAGGACATTTCTCGTAGTTGTCCATGTATGTGAGCATGAGGGAATCTTTGTAATTTTTCAGCATAATGGGCCCTAGGGTGACTTCAACAAACTAAGAGACTTGCTTCTTGACATCGGAGAGAGTGCGAACAGCCAGTTTGAGTGAAGCTCTGGTCCTTTTTAATTTGTCTTTTAAGGAAGTATTCTTGGCAACCAAGCGAGCTTTTTCATCTTCCAAGTCTTTCAAAGTTAGCTCTATAGCAAATTTTCCATCAGTAGTGAGCTGGTGAGCTTGCCCCTCTACTTCTAAATCACTCTCCACCCAGGCAAGGGAAGCTTTCACTCGCTCCAACTCTGTAGAAGCTTTATTTTTGGTAGCAGTTAAAGAAGATACCTAATTTTTTAGCTTGGAGTTCTCCTTCTATAGCCTAGAGGATTCAGTCGAAAACTTCGAAACATGATCATTTAGAGCTATCCAATTCTTGGAAATCTGTAACAAGAGGTGAAACACAAGTTAGCAATTAGAGGAATCCAGTGATGATAAGATCAATTTCATAAGAGCTTACCAAAAGTTGTTGCTCCGTCAAAGTGCGATAATTTTCTGCCAAATCCGGACTGAATGACAGCGAAGAAGAAGAAATAAAAGATTTCGAACGAAGGATGAGCTCGACGAGTTCATCAAAATTGGTCGATGGAGGAGCAGAAGATGACGACTCCGGAGGAATTGGCATCTTAGAAGGAGTCGTCAATAGAGCAAGCTGTATTTGTGCAAGGGCAGTTGGGGAGTCAGAGATAGTGATGTGAGGAAAAGGTTCAGGAGTTGGTGGAGTTTGCTCCGTTTTATCTTTGGAAGATTCAACGACAAGGCTCTTCGAAGCTTGTTCACAAGATATACGCTCCTCCTCTTCCTCCACATTGATGACTTTAGCCACTTTCGCTGGAGGCGCTGCTTCAGAAGGCCCCGTTAACCTTCTCTTGAAAGTTCTTTTGGATTTAGCAAAAGCCTCCAAAATTGATGTTACTTCAGAAGATGATGGAGGAGGGGCGGCTCCGCTAGATGATACAATGGCTTTGGAAGAAACTGGAACAACTTCAAGCGGATATAAAATCAATCAAAGTAATTTAAAGAATGACAAGGACAAAAAAGGAAAATTCTAAACCATTAATATACCTGAAGGGTCAGTGCAAATAAGGGACATAGAAGTGAAGTGCTCGACACCGCCTAAGGAAAGGAAGCGCTTTCCACGAGAAGTGTGCATTAACCTGGTAGGAGTTCCTAGGATCCTCTAACCAGATAGCAATAAAGAATGTTTTCTTAAGATGGAAGGACTTAAGAGCGTCAACCTACTCCCCATTTGTTTTGAAGCCGCGATTAGAGAATCGATGGTTTTCTTATCAACATCACCGAGTTGCTTGGAAGATTCACCTGAAAAAGCAAAAAGATTAGTTAATGGAAAACGTAAAGTAAAGAAAAGATGACACTAGAGCAGACTTACGGGGAGAGGCAAAAGTCTCGCAAACACCAGCGAAGCACTTGACAAAAAAGAATTGATTCTCCCAGTCCTTGAACTTGTTAATACTATCTGATATTAACTTCTTGTATACGTTGACTCTATATATCTGCTTATTGAGATTACTCAACCTTGCCAACTTGGTCAAGGAGTTTAGAACTTCAACGTTAAGCGAAGGAAGTCCAGATTCCAATGCCAACATCTCGAGAGATAGTGGATGAGTATAGACATTTGAAGATAGTTGAATCGGAGCAACTCTAACATGAGATAGGTCTAAACTCAAGAACTCTAGAAAAGGAAGAAATCCACCATGCCATATGTGGATGGCAGTGTAAGCAAAGTACCCTTCAGGGGGGCCGTCGATGGTATCCGTTGGTTGAGGAGGGATAGCTTCGATTCCAGTAATACCAAAATATTTAAGAATAGCATTGACTTCGTTTTGAGAAACAATTGA
This sequence comes from Allium fistulosum, assembly GCA_030737815.1. Lineage (NCBI taxonomy): Eukaryota > Viridiplantae > Streptophyta > Magnoliopsida > Asparagales > Amaryllidaceae > Allium > Allium fistulosum. Next base: position 71,949,083 of record CM060906.1, read on the forward strand.
GGAATGCTTGGCAATAGCTTCAACTTTAGAAGAGCTCATGATTCTACCAGGTGAAAACGTTTTAGTTAAAACACTTGATTATTTATGAATTTAAAAAGCATTCAAGAAGTAATCAAATAAGTCTACCTAGGTAACTTAAGTATGAAAACAAACATAAAGTTTTAAAATGGTGCAAATAGTTTAAGTCAAAAACTTAATAGTTTAAGCTTTCGACAATGTCGAAAGGTCAACAGCTCAAGCTTTCGACAATGTCAAAAAGTTAATAGTTCAAGCTTTCGACAATGTCGAAAGGTTAGCGACTCAAGCTTTTGACAATATCAAAAGGATAATGACATCAACCAAAACCATCATACTTCAACATTATTGAAAGCCTAAAAAGTAAATATATAATCGTATGAATTCCTTAGGCTATCGACAAAGTCGTAAGGAAGACATGAAACATTAACCTATTCATCACCTATCGACAATGTCGAAAGCTCTATGGAAGCCTGGATACACTTCAAATGTAACATAAGGTTAAGTGGTAGGACCTTTCGACATGGTCAAAACCAATAATTCAAAATCCCAAAGTAAAAACATTAGTGTTGTTGACGTTGTCGAAAAGTCTGGTCAATGTTGTCGAAACATATCCTATCCATTGAAGTCGAAAGGTTTCAAGTTCGACTCAAAAACGCTCTAAACATTTCGACAAAGATGGGCCAGGATAACTCTAAGGTCAAAGAATTTCAATCTTGTCGAAAGCTAATAATCAAAAGGTTTGAAAGTCTTCAACCTCGTCGAGAGCTCATTGTCGAAGGGTTAGATTCACTCCACTTAACTACCTATCCTTTTGACAACATTGGTAAAGTTGGCATCAATACACCTTTCGACCCCTATCGAAAGGTGCTAAGAAGGTAGATCCAATGTTACCATTTCAACATCTTTCGAAAGGGCGGAAATGTCATTTTTATGCCGCCAAATTTATCTAATGTACACAAGAGGTTTCCGGGTAATTGAATCGGGTGTAATCAACCCAAACCCAATTATAAATCTAGTTTTAAAATTTTTCTTGAAGAATATGTAAATCAAACCTACTAACAAAATAGATTTAAATTGAAATTGCTCCAATTCGATTTCAAGAGAAGCATAAAGATAATTGACAAGTCGAAAACTCAAGTTGAAGACAAAAAGCAAAAATAAAAAAATGTTGAAATATGAACTACATCCAGTTAGGGGATTTTCAATAACAATCATTATCGACTTCAAACTCCAAAATGAGAAATGAGTTTTATTGATTTAAGAGGAAAATATTTCAGAAAAACCAAAATTGAATTTCGATTCTAGGATCTGGAAAACTGAAGATTTGACTAATGCACGAGTATTTTCAAATGAAAACTTAGCAGAGATTAATCCAAGCTTATGGTTTGAATTTGGGAATTACCTTGATTTCTGGGGAATGGTGTTTAGAAAGCTTTGGAAATTTTTTTTGCTGTTGCTCCATAACTTTAATTGCAGGTAAAAGGAGAAGAAAGAGAAGGAGCATGCTATATAAGAAAAGTTGCCCAAATTCTCGACCGTTGGATAAGATTTAAATGGATGGCTCGGATCTATGCGGGAAGGCCAAGAAGCGGGAAGTTTTATCTTTTGACATAGACGACTTGGAAAGTCAAGAGCATCAATTTGAATGGAGGGGGGCAAATGTTACTCCAAAAAATCCACCTTTCGACTGAGTCGAAAGGTCCATCAACAAAGACTAAGGAAGAGAAGCTCAAACCAAACCTTTCGAAGGAATCAAAGGGATGCGGTCATCATAGTTTAACAGCTTCAAAACCTTTCGAAGGAGTCGAAAGGTTCCATCTCACAATAATCAGGGTGTTCTTACCTTCCGAAGAAGATGAAGAAGTCAAAGCAAGAACTAGAAACCCCATGGTAACCTTTTCGAAAGCATAGCAAGCCTTTCGAACCGTTAAGACACGTCCAGGATACCTTTCGACAATGTCGAAAGGTTCTATGAAGAGGGCAACACTCAGAAGTCGGCAAAGAATGAAGGACAACATTGGAAGGAAGCACAACTCTCGACAACATTCAAGTGAAGAGCAACCTTCCGATAAGGTCGAAGGGTTCACAACAAAATATAGAAGGCAAACCCTTTGACAAAGTCGAAAGGTTCATGAAGGCATAAAGAAAAGCAGACCTTTCGACAATGACGAAAGATCCATAATGACATATGAGGAGCAAACCTTTCGACAAAGTCGAAAGGTTCACAGCTGCATATAAAAGGGAGACCTTCCGACCCGGTCGAGAGCATGGAGTCAAAAGGGGGACCGCCTGCATCTATAAATAAGACCCAAGTGGTCATGTTTTGGGGATCCGATTTCTCTGATTCTAATCTTGCATCTTCTTAATCAAAGCATTGCAACCCTAATTGGGTGATTTGGGAATTTAATAAAAATAGAGTTTTTCTTGGATAAAGCGGGAAGTCTTGAGTTTTTTTAATTACTTTGTTGTTTACTAAAATCTTTGTTGGATTAACTTCATTTTTCCAGGTTCAACTTCATCGAAAGGTTCTTGTCAACAAGGTCGACAACACTTCTGACTCTAACATCTACTACAACCTTCCGAAGCCATTAGCTTTGTGATCTAAAACTTTTGAAAAGGTCGACAGTTCTTTATGCTCCAACAATACTTGTAACCTTTTGAAGCTATAAACCAAGTGGTCTAACCTTACGACAAGGTCGAAATCTGTTCTCTAAATACAAATACCTGGACTCGTAAGGTTTAATCCAAAGGAGGTTATTCCCATACCTTTCGACAAAGTTGAAACCTACTTCATATAAATGACCAAACCTTTCGACAAGGTCGAAGTCTACTAAATATCCACTAAAGTGTTTGACTTCTTAATTCTACTCCAGGAAAGCTATCTCCCTAGCCTTTAACAAGATTGAAGCCTATCGTTTGAGGACTTAACTTAGGGAATCTTAACCTAGTCAAAAGGTAAACCTTAGTAAGAGACCTCAAACAAGCTCAACAAGGTCTGAAGGTTATTCCAGTCAAAGGCAAAACCTTTCGACAACGTCAAAAGGTCTGACTCAAGAATTATTCAAAAATAAAACCAAGTTGGAAGGCAATTCTTTAGAGTATCACACTCTTTGTTCAAGCAAGTCTATCCATCCTTCTTAGCATAACTTTGGGGTGTTGACAAGAAACCTTGTTAACAATTATATGATATTTTAACACTTCGCTTCATTGGCTATATTTTCTTATGTAAGTTGTTCTTACAGTTATCTCTATTGTGGTGTCATCTAAATTTTTTGATATATATCACATGTTATTTTTCTCATGATGATATATTATTTCGCTTTGAGTTATGCAAAATTTGTATTATTTTAGTTACTATGTTGGTATGAAAATTTAAAACAAAAAGAGTTTAATTTAATTGTTCTAGAAATTCGAATACAATGTCCCCAAGTGATAGCTCATCTGATTATTGCATTAGAGGCAATGAAGAGGTGCAAAGATCGATTCCTAACAATAACATTAAATCTGTTGCTTATTGTGGTGGTTTCCATGGCACTCACTTAGAAGTTTATATATTATCTGGATTGCCTGAGTATCAAGAAGAAAAAAGCTAAGCTATACAATGTTTATGATTTTAATAAATTTCTTGCATCATATTATGCTATATTTTTTAGAAAATATAAGGTTATAAGCCAATGGATTATTTATCTTGGATAATGTCAAAAATTGTATTGATGCGAATGTTGGAATATTGTTTTAAACCAAATTTAAATCACTCTTTCATTCTGGGCATAATTAACTTACACAAGTTATAGAACATTATTGTCATATTGAATGTGTAGATATTTAAATTTATGTTTTATAAAACATAAACTCATGTTGAACTTTTCATCTCTTAAATTAATATTTATGCTCAACAATATAATTGTTACGAAGTAAGGAATAATTAGGAGTTGCCATTACTAGTATTTTGCACAAATTCATTATTTTTTATAAAGGTTTGTAATACTTTGTCTTCTTTGTGATTACTTGAGCATATTCATTAACAAGTGTTTGTTAATAATGTTTAAGAAAAGACTAATCCAAACAAATTACAATCCAAAAACATATGCTTTCATCTTTATATAAATGGGAAGCACCGATAAATAAGTTATTTAGCGAATCTCATGTGCGTAGCATGGATTTACACTAGTATATAAATAAAACAAAATTACTTTTCAAATGAAGCCTGGAGAATGCACCTTGAATTATGAAGAATTTCTAAATTCTACAAATCGATCTTTAGATATGCAATTATCTAGAGATAACCACCTTTTTTCACTTTTGTTTTGTTTGATGTAACGACCCGCTATTTTGAACCGTTCAAATCGATAATCATCCACTCATGTCAGACTTGAATTGCTCAAAACAATAGATTGTTAATTTACATTTGGAAAAACTTAGCATATACAGTAAATAAAATCAATCATAGAATCACAAACACAAAGTAATTTGACAATAACCAGCGGAAATAGATAAATAGTAGTTCATAAAGCTATTATATAAACATTAGAGTTTAAAGTAAAATACAATAGATATCTGATACACAGACGTTACTAGTACAAATGTAAATGACAAGTCAGAACAATACAACTGGAATAAACTGAACTACCTGGAAAGCCGAATAGATAGAGACAGATCTTTAAGCAAAGCTCCAAACTCTAAAGGTGAGTCTCAGATGCTGTGACACTCAGTCTGACCCGAGCTTAAAGCAAAACACAAAACACTCGAGTCAGGATTAACATTCTTATACTAGTAAATTCAACTCAAGTGAAATGTCAACCGAAATACAAAATAACTTAAAGGATGTTTGGGATTCCCATCCTCTAAGGATCCGTTAAACTATCTACATACATAGTACAATACGCTACATAGATAATGTCTATAGTAAAGTAAACCATTAAAATTGCGTTAAGGTGTTACCCATATCCCCCTTAACACATTTTATATATTCTCATAGTATATACAGTACCGTAAGCTCCACCAAACCGGTGGTTTACCTAGAGGGCACTGCATAGGTACAGTACAAAACAAACTCGTAGAAGGCGCGATAAGGCATGTGACAAGGCACGCGAGGCAATGCCTAGGGTAGGATACTACCGTTTTTCGGATCCGGACTGGTGGTAACGCATAGCAGCTACTACCGCCCACCTCGAGACACACTCCCAAATCAAAGGTGCACTCAATCAAATCACAAAGTAATATAATGGTATCAAAGAAATGTGCCTGATAGGAGGAATGACCTCACTTGGCCCGTCATGGCTCCTGTTTTAGCTATATCAAGCTGACTCACGGGAGTCAGTGCTGCGTTAATACCTCATACAGAATCATGCCAAACCATCCTACTTCGTTCTGGAATCTCCACCACATACATAGTTGTTAAAGGCTTTCGGTATTGGCAGAGAGTATGACAATATCTGATCCTGGTCTCTTTAACAACCAAACGCTTATTTCACACTGTGGTTATTTCATTTCAAACGGTTCATACTTCATGTCAAAATATCATATTCTTTTCAAAAATCATATCACTTTCGAAATCGTATTCACTTTCGAAATCATAACTACAAAATAGTTTAAACCATCTTATTAAATATTTGCATTTAAATCCATTAAATCTAAATCATAACAGTTCCCACTTAAACAAATTGAATATTTAAAAGTAGTTTTTTATATATATTAAAATAGTTTATATTTAAAATAGGTTATAGATAAAATAGTTTTATGTTAAAAATAGCTTATATTAAAAGAGTTTATATCAAAAATAGTTCAAATTAGAATTGTTTCATCCAATTCCACAAATCGATTCAAATCAACTTTTGGTTTTAAAATTCAATTTAAATCAATCTCAGTTCATCAATTACAATTCAATTCAAATTCTCAATAAAACCATTTTTAATTTATATCGATTTTAAATACAGATTTGAACTACAAATTTAAACCATTTCAATTCAATAGGTTTCAAAGTTTAAATATTCAAACAATTCGTAATAACTCAATACGATAAATTTTCATTTATATTTCAAAATTCAACTTTAATTTCATTTAAATTTAAAAATATTCATTTTATCATTTTCATAAGCATTTAAATAAAATCCCAGATTACAAATTTAAATCAAAATTAAAATATTAAATATCTAACTTCAATTTATTTAATTCTGAAACATTCACTTAATCACTTTTTAATGAACATTTAAATAAAATCTTAAATTCAAACTTAAATCCAACTTAACTATACAGTTTCAATTTTTATTTCAATTTGAATATATTTATTTAATCACCTTACTCAAAATAAAGTTATAAAGTTATAAAATCATATCCTTAAAATCTCAAAATCAAGAAGTTCAAATCAATTCTTATTTATATCCAGTTCTTAAACAAATAATATTTCAAATCAATTTCAATTTATCTTTCCAACCATACTTTATTAAATTTATTGCAAAATCTATTTTAAAAATATTAGTATAATTCTATATAAATACTTAAAAATATTTTATATATTCAAATTAAATCAAATTTTATTAAATTAATTTTTTATTATTATATTTTGTTTTATGTTAAATTTTATTTTATATTAAATCTTATTTTATATTAAATCTTATTTTATATTAAATCTTATTTTATATATTTAAAAATAATAAAATTATAAGTAAACTCTTAAATTTTATATGTACAAAACTAACTTATTGATTTAAAATTTTCAAATATATAATTTTAAAAATCTAAATTTTACACATATACAAAAATAAAATTTATATATTATATTTTAAAAATCAATATTTATTAAAAATCCATATATTTCCTTTCAAACCCATAAAAATCATTTTAAAAAAAAATAGACCAACGGTGTCGGTATATAGTTTTCTATCCTATGGTCAAGTGATACAGATATTTATCATTTTAATCCTCAATTTAAATTTAATATTTACGGGTATATATTATTTCAACCCGCAATCCCAAAATTTCAAAATTAATAAAAATCGCTTGGGTTTATCATTTCAACCCATAACGATTTTTCCCTATTCTAAATTATCGTTCTGGTATGTATCATTTCAACCCATAAGGATTTCTAAACTAACAGGGAACTTGCAGAGTGAGAACAAATATGATAATAATATAACATATCAACAACATGCATATATCATCAGTAATAAATTTAAATATAATATATACAACAGGTTATGGTGTCATATGTCATAAGTAAACAATTACAGATAATGGCATATCATATTTAACAATTAAATAACTAACAATTCAAATTTAACAGCATATTTCAATCATCATTTCATTTGAATTAAATTTACAAAATGTAAGAATGTTAATCGTGAGTGATTGCTCACCTTTCGAGGCTAAAGGAAATGGACGTGTATACGAAGCAATAGACACAGATAAGCACGGATCAGGCAAAGCAAGAAGTTGTTGCGATACGAATCCGGACAATGGCAAAGCAAAGCGACTAGCTGCTGTAAGAGTTCGAAATTGATAAATCAATATTTATATGTATAATATAATATATATACATCTTGTTTCGTATAAATCAATACAAATCAATATTTAAATATTTTTAAATTAAACAATATAAATCGATACAAATCGATATATCATGCTGTATAGAATGACCATTTATAACAAAACATCCACCTCCAACAATTTAACTTCAATATTCTTAGAACAGATCAACAGAACCAGACTTTACTATATATATATCATACCCCTTAATATATACTTAAAACAATATTATATACTTAAACAACATACGAAAACAGCATGTAAAAGCTTATAAATATAATATGAAGTAAAAGTATATATATTATATACAATATGAAAGCGAGGTAGGTAGGGAAGACGTGCTCCTTGCATATATATTAGAACTGTGTATATATTTTTATATAAAAGAGGAGCTTTTTGATCGAAGGAAGTCAATGGGCAGTTGTGGAGGCCTGGCAGGGGAGCGGATCGGCAAGGCGAGGACAGAGCAATGGAATGGGATAGAGGATGAGGTTGAGAGTGAAGGAGAGGGTGGTCGTGTGGGTTCGGTTAGAGGATCTAGGCGAAGGGAAAGATGAGGCTGGCTCATGTGTGGCTTCGGCTGTGGTCGAATGGGGTGCTGGTCATCGGTGGTGACTTGGAGTAAGGGGGAGGCGGTCAAGGAGTGGTGGTCGCTGTCGTAGGGTTGTGGATAGAAGATGGAATACGGTGTTCGGTGGGAAGGTCGAGGAAGATGGGCTGGTCAAATGCGAAGGCGGGTCGGGTTGCTCTGGTAGAGGTGTGGAACGGCGGATGGTTGAGGCATGGAGGCAATTCAAGGGGAGATCGGCACGATGGAGTTTGAGGCTATGCTGTGGGGTGTTCGGATAAGGAGCACGGCGTTCGGTTGTTATTGGGTGGGAGGACGTTTGGCAGGTTGGTTTTGTACAAGCAGCAGGTTCAAGCATATATAAGCATGCTTCCGTAAAAAAAATTATTAGAAAAACGAAAATAAAGAAGAGGGCATGAGGATGGAAGATGCAGTGGGGAAGAATGAATTCGGCAAGAAAAGAGAGTGAGAGGAGAGGGGAAGGTGAACGAACAGGTGCAACTTTATAATATATATATAATTCTTTTTTTGAATGAACGAATCAAAACTCGAAGAAGAAAAGAGAATGAAAAGGCACAACGAACGGCTGTTTGATTTGAACCAATGGATAACAAAATAGACACAAGAAAGCCCAAAAGTTTAAAACGGGTAACGGTATGGCTAATCGTTTCATAGATTTCGCTGCGTATCGGACACTGAAATACAGAAATGAATATACTACTGAGATCTGCGCAATGAGATAAACAGAACGGTACACAAATATCAATGAAACGACCATCCTATCAAAAGTCGATATTCGCTACCAAACTGCTACTAATTTGCCGAAAATTAGATAAATGGAGCTATAACAGTCCAAATTTGGCGAAACGAATTATGACGTCTCACTCAGAAAACGATTTACATTTTTACTATAAAAAATATTCAGATTTCAAAAACGTTTTATTTTCATTAATTTAACCGATTCAAATTTAAATAAAATTACACTACAAAACATACTTATATATTTTCTGATGAAAATCTGACATTTGCTACGTTTAAATAGACGTACTCCAAATATCAAATTTTCATTGTTAAATTTAATTGTTTTATTTTCAAGAAAAATTCAATTAAGTACGTTATGAAAATAGTAAAATTTTCGGGTCGTTAAATTTGAATTTTGTTTTGAAATTTCTAGAACCTTCTCCCTATGGAAACTTCGACCTGGAGAAGAAAAGATAAGAATAAGAGAGGCTAAAATGACAGAGAGAAAATTTTATTAAAAGAGGAAATAAATGTGGCATTCAATATATGCTGATTCCTCTCCTTTTAATAAGATTTTCTTTTCATTTCAAAACAAAAACCCTTCTTATTCCTCAAAGTAAGGTCAGCTATTACATGGACTATTTTGGCTCCAAAGCATTTCAAAAACCAATTATTTTTATTCCCATTTATATTCAATTTAAATTTTCTATTGATATCGTATGTCGATACACACGCTTATAACTGTTATATATGCACTTTATTAAATACTCATGAAAATCAAACAAATCAAATAATTTTTTTGAACAATTAATATTTCATAAATATTAATTAATCTAATTTATTTAAAGCCCTTTTTAGTATTTATTCCATTTTAATCAAATTTAAACATTCTATAAATATCGTATATCAATACACGCGTTTATAACTTTTATATACGCACTTTACTAAATACAAATGGCATTCAAATAAATTAAATAGAAATAATAATTAATATTGATTAATTTAATTAATTTTCAAATGTTAAAAACAATTAAATTATGTGGTTCATTCAGAATCTTCATTATTTCGGTTGTGTAACTCATAGGTGTAAATTCAATCAGCGATTAATATTAAACAATTCAAATATTAATGTTCCCAAGTCACTTTAGTTAGTGGTGTGACATTTTAGCTGAATTTATCGCTTGTGTGTCTTTTGCTAAAATTCAGTTTTGTTTATTATAAAACTATATAACTTTGGACTATATCACTTTGACAATTATTTACTTCAATTCCCTTCGTCAAACCTATATCACTTTGGACTTATTTAATTTGGTAATGGTCAAAATTCCAATATCATCCATATTCAACTCTATAGTCTAAATACAAAGTCCTTTGTTCAATAATAACAATTAGTATTAACTGAATTACTTTGGCCAGAGATTATGACTTTAAGTTGACTTCATTTAACCGTGATATTAACCCTATATGACTAAGGAGATGAATCCTCTCTGGAATAGCAATTCACTTCCAATACTTCCACTCGACCCAACTATTGTAATTCGACGGACTTCGTGCCATGATTTGACTATAATTAAAGCGATGCTTTCATATTGAAGACTGACTGTATTTTTAAGTCAAGTAAACAGTGTAAATTAGTTAAATTGATATTTTTTATGCGACCTTAGTTATACTAATTAACAAAAAACTATCGAGAGAGTTATTCCATAGTTATCTAATAACTATAAGTACGTAACCCCTTGGTACCTCCAATAATCAAAAGTAATAGACTGCCCAATATTTGGAGAGCATTACGTACTCTAATCTCAATGGATGTATCGATATCCAGTCTGAATACATCTTGACTAGGAATATTTAAAATGGTATGTTTAATTTTATTGTGATAAATTACTCATGGTTACAACACTTTGCAATTACCATCACAAAACATACAATTTATGGATTTTTTTACTAAATATACTTTTAATTAAATTAATTAATTAACATAACACATTATGTCAAGTATACAATAGAAAGAAAACACTTTTTATTTTGAATAGGATTCGTTATCGAGTTAGATATATATAACGAATCACATAATTGCCCTAGGGCATACCCTTAACTCTATTAGAATTCGTAGTGGATGCAGGCAGTTCTGCCGAACCACTCTATATCTTTTGTCGTTTACCCATTGAATGCTCATTTTAGCTCTTAAACCGGATGATTGGCAAGTAACCTTTGCTTTTCCTAGTGCAATTCCGAAGTTGACGAAAAATACAATCAGTACCCTTCGTTTACTCTTTCATATTGCCTACATAATCCATCCTTCCCCATTCATTTTCAGTTTACTTTTTCCTCCTCCTCAATCCATCTTTGGCCACAAGTGATAGGATCTCCCCTATTTTCATTTCCCAACAAAATTTAAATCAATTAAATATATTTCAAAGGTTTGATGATCTTTTAGTTAGCTGCATTTCTTGAAGAGTACAAATTAGATATAAGGAGTTTCGGATTTAACATTCAAGGCCACAACCTTGAAAACTTCCAATCAATTTTGTGTGATATATATTTTCATCAATGTTTGTATACAAGAGTAGATTGATCCCTATTTATCATGAATTTACATGTATATTTGTTGTGTGCTTTTACAAGTATATATACATTTATTTAAATCAAAAAACTAATGTACATTTAAATAATATACGTATAACTTTCAACCATTTCAAAAATTAATTTAATTTTTAAATAATTTTAAATTAAATGTGACTTTAGTAATTATTAATATACAAATGTATATTTCATAAGCATTTTATAATATTTTCTTTTCGATAACAAGAGTGATACTTTGTTGAAGTAGAGCACTCATTATGATGTCTCGGGGGCTCGAACCCATAACCTCTAGAACCTTTTTCTAAAGCGCCATACCTCTAACCACATGAGATATAAGTCCTTGACAACATTATATATATGTATATATTCATATTTATTTTCAAAAAGAAAATTTTGTGTTTGTATATAAATATGTATATATAATCTTTTATAACCAATATACATGTTTAAAGGAAATATAATTTTTTTATAAATCCATGTAGATTTATAATTCAAATAATTGTTATAAACTCCATGTGGATTTTATAAAATAAAAAAATTATTTTCTTCACTAAATCGGCACGAATTTACCTAAAAAGTTATTATATTATTTTATAAAACTGATTCGGTTGAAATTTAGAAAAAAATTAAGCATGCATTATTTATATTATTTGTTAACTTTTATAAATAAATTTAAATTTAAATATAATATATTTTAAATGTTAAGAAAATATAATAATGAATATATTATTATATATGTGTGTATATATATATATTTCTAACATATTAGTATTTGAAATTTGAAAACAAACTTGAAATAGATTTTTAGATCTTGAGTGGAATTATAAATTGTAAACATTAATTTAATTTTTTTTGAATTTGTTAAATTTTAAATATATGTAATTAAATATATAAATGCATTATATATATGCGTGTGTGTATAATGACAAAATAAATCTTGAGAACAAATATGTATCTAAAGGGGCAAATGTGTCTGTTGGAGTGTAAATTCGAGCACGTATATATGGGTATAGTTAACTATGTACACATCTACATGTTGCACGTGTGCTATACATATATATGTGTGTAATTAATACACATAAACAATATATATTATATATAATAAGACCAAATCTTTGTTTAAACTAATTAAATAAAATGAATATTTTATTTAAAATTATTTAAATGTGATGTAAATTAATTTAGACTTCACAGCTCAACGAGATCTAAAAGTGGAAAATATTGAAATCCACCTATTTAACTCATTGCGTACTAGCCCAGTTCCATCACTTGTAGCACATATTTATCAAAAATAAGTATGTGACGTTGTCATAGTGATAGATAAAATATTTATTTAACTTCTAAAAGAAATATTAAGTGAAAATAAAACTTGAAAAGTTACATATCACATTGTCATTTTAATTATGCAAAAAAAAAATGTTTTTTGATACCTCGATTTTAGTTATAATAAAACATTTCAAAACATATTTAACAATTTCCAAAAAAGAATAATATTTCTAGTTAAAATATGGTATAATTTTTTTCATTGACTAATGTTAATCAAGACTATAGATAATTAAAAGGGAATTTTCGTGAAAGCACTCTCCTTAAGTTTTAGAATACATAGTCATCTTTCTTTAAAAACAAGTTTTAAAAAATCCTTATTTTTATGTTTTAAGATATTTGTAGAAAACTTTTCAAATACTTGTAAAGAACTGTCCAAATATTTGCAAAGAACTCAGCAAATATTTGCAAAGAAATCTGCATATATTGAAATTTTTGAACCGTAGGTATTTGTAGAGAAATTTACAAATATTTGCAAGATTTCCTATAAATATTTATAGAGAAATTTGCAAATATTTGTGGATTCTCTGGAAATATTTGCATTTTTTAAAAAGATTGGAAAAGAACTTTATGAAATTTGTTATGATTATAGAAACATTCGATTAATGTCTACGTTTAATTTTTGGAAAAAAACAAATTTTACTTTACTGAAATTAAAAATAGGGGTGTAATTTAAAACATGTTTATAGGAAGAGATTTTCACGTGCTAAATCTGAAAATAATAGGCAAAACCAAATTTCCACTAATTAAAATGTACCTTGTTTACAAAAACATACTCTCTAAAAGTATTTATTATTTTTCAACATTAGATAATACAAACATTCATCACTTATAATTAATTGTAATGTCATTCTTTATAAAATAAATCTTATTATTGCAATTAATCCACTCGATGTTCCTATTTTTAAAAAGAAAAATGTTATATATTTGTTATGATATACCGGTTTTAAAAAGAAAAAATAGCGTGTAAATTTTTTGTAATGAAATGCCAACTTTATAAAGAAAAGAATATGTACATATTTCTTTGTATTAAAATACTAGTTTTAGAAAGAAAGTAATTTTATGAAATTGAACATGTAAGAGAACTAAAATAATTTTGTATGTAATTGTGACAATTTTAAGTTATATGGACTTGAATGGAAAATTGGTTTTACCATTTTTGTCAATATGAATGTGATAAACGCATTGAATCGTTATTTTTCATGATTTATTAGATCAATTATTAAATATTTGTTGTTTTTATTTATTTAAAAAGTTTAAATATAAGATCACTTACTAAATTCAAATATATAAACTTGAATATAAAATGATATAATAAAACTAAGGATTAAGATTTTGATCAACTGATGGAAAAAAAGAAGTCATGCATTGAGAAATATATATGCAAGATCTTATATAAATACAACTACCATTCACATAGATCAATTTGTTTTTTGAATAACTAAATAGTTCTTTAACAAAATGCTATCATCAATGACACCAAAATTTTGGCTTTCGTATTGATGAGTGAAGGATGCAAGATTGATACTGTTGGATGTAGATTTCGATGTAGGGTCGACTGATTGTAGTTGAAGGAGGTAATTATGAGTGTAGTAGCAACGAAGTCCATTTAAAGCTAAAATTATGACAGATCAATAGCGTACTTACTTGTAGTGCACATTAGTTTGGGTTATTTACTTTTATGTATTTATACACATATGTATATCTATACAATTTAGGGTTATTCACCTTTAATGTTGATTATAATATCACACATTGTATTTATCTCATTTCTTACATAATGACACAAACATGTTATTGTCTAGATTTGATCTTTTATGACATTTACACGATACACATTGTCATTGAACGTATTATGTTCAATTATCAAATTCAACACAAACAAATAATAGTGGGCCACAAGTATTGCTTTACAGTTACAAGAGCAGGAGCAAGGAATCATGCATGATATAATTTGTTTTCTTGTTTTATGATATACCCAATTCAATTACAAGTTTTGGGACAGCTGTTAAAATCCTATTAGCAACTTGTAAAGGAAGATGGCCTATAAATGTACAATGCCTATTATTATTTAGGCATGCCTATTATGATTTAGGCAAGTAGAAAATGCTCGTATTCCTTTTTTCTTGTCTTTCGCACAATTCTCCTTTGTATTCTTCTATGAATCCTTCTTCCTCCTAGAGCTACTTCTTAAACATCATTATTACACATCAACATCTTAACGCAAACCATCTCACGATCATCTACAGTAAAATATCAAACAATGACTAATAATGTTGCTAAGATTATTTGGTTACAATCTCTTCTTCATGAACTTGCATAAATACCCTTTCTATACTAGTCTTATACAGTAATAACATTAGAGCTACCTATCTTAGTTGAATCGTACTTTTCATGCCCAAACCATATATATCAAAATTGGCTAACACTTCATTTGCGATCGCGTCATAACTAGGCTCTTAAATTTTTATCTCTTATCCACTCTGGATAACTTGCTAATGGATTTACCACCTTTAGTTGATTCAAGTTGAAAAACATGGGTTTTTAATCTCAACGTTCATGAACTTCAATTGCGATTGTAGGAGCATATTGAAATGCATGGAAATGATGTGGTTATTATCATTTTATAATATATTATCTTGTTCTCTTCTCCTACATTTCTTCTTATAATATAGTGCTGTAATCACAATTTATAACTGTTAAAATCAACCATAGTTATTAATGGCACAACACGCAAAGCCTCTCTGAAGTCTAGGCACATAGTGTGGCAAATAGCACGCGTCTTTTTAGTTTACTATGCATGTTTAGAATTTGTTTATAACAATTAATTTAAAAAATTCAATATAATTTATATATATTTTTTACTAAAACATATGTAACAAAGATTTTTGAGACATTTTGCAAAAAAACATCATCAAATATAATATCATCAGCATAGAATTTCAAGCATAACAGTCTTCAAAAGTCAAGATCCAAGATAATAGTACATATTAGCAATAAAATAGAAATCTAAACCAGATCCAACTATTATATTTTCTAAATTAATATATACATCATCAGATTCATATGCTTCAGCATCTTCCTCATTTTTCTCATTTAGATTTTTTTTCTTTACGAAGACGTAAAGGAACTTCAGTGTAACAACTATCCAGTTTCGACTTTCTGATTTAATGCAACTCACGAAGTGTAAAACCCAAAAACTGAAAATGATGTCTTGTTGTTGATTAATAATTGATAGCCAGGGTTAACAATTAATAGAATCTATCTATCTCTTTATGAATTCACAGCAAAAAGTAACAACATATAATATAGCCAAAATACCACTTTATTTCAAACTAATGGATTCAATGTATATACATAAGCCAAATACAATCAAATCCAATCCCAAACCAAATCCACATACACATATGTTCAATCAGGGTTAATGTCAGATGATTATTTATATACAAATTTATATACATAAGTAACATGTTCGTCATCCACACCATCCAGCGTCACCTGATACAGCAAATTAGTTCCCATTAGCCTATTGACAAAATAAAAAGGAAAAATATGGAAAGGGTTAAACTGTAGTTTGGTGAGTGATGTAAGTTAACTTTACTACATACATCAATCATTCCTAAATAATACTAAGACAATTATGATATACAAATCATACCTTAATACTTTTTCATCTGCATCAAACAAGTCAGTCAAACGATACAATAACATATAACTAACTCGTGAAACAAGGTCTTACTCAAATTAAGTTATAATGGATGATGATATGGTCTAACCATATACAAAGTCAAGCCTACCCTATAACATTAACACATAGCTGAATCATTGAAAGAACACAATTCCATGTACAGTTTATGGACTCATTCTGATACAACAATACGCACATCAGCATTTCAGTACCCACTGAGCAATCATGTTACCATGTTAAACAATAGAGATCTCAACATCATTAGTCAAACAAATCACAATTAAAATCGACTTGTATGTGTGTGTTTGTGTATACATATACATATACATACTTAACATTCCAATTCAATAAGGTCATAAATTCACTTCAAAATCAACACTTAAACGTCACTCAAAACCCAAGGGAAAAGCCTTGAAGCGATCAATGCAAAAACATATATGCAATACACATATACACAGACAGGTCACCAACCTACCTCTGCCACCGGTCGACCTATCATTTTCCTACCGATCGACTGGTGGTAGTCATTTCGACAGCGGCAAGGCTTCCGTTAATTTCCTGAAAGCTTTATTTTTTTAGTTTTTACTTTCCCTTTTCTTATTTGTTTCACATTCGATTTTAGATCCATTTTCTTTCACATTTTGGTTTGTTCCTCTACAACCTTTATACTTAATTTCATCCAAAGATTCATGTTGAAATTGTTCCAAAATTGCTTTAAAGTCAGCGATAAAACTAATTTCCGATTTTTATAATGCACACACACACAAAAACTTAAAAATATACATAAAAATATACATAAAAATCAGTGTAAATTAGAAATAAAAATCATATTATGACCTGAAACATCATTTTACATTTTACCAATATTTTTATTAACTTTTATACATATTTTTCCGATAACAAGAGTGATACTTTATCCAAGCAGAGCACTCATTATGATGTTTTAGGGGCTCGAAACCATGACCTTTAGAATCTTTATCTAAAGCATTATACCTCTAACACTTGAACTAGAGGTCCTTAACATATAATTTATATACATATTATATTCATATATTTCAATATAATTCATTTCATAGTGCAAAACACTGCTTTTCATATATCATCAAATATCATATAAAAAATCATATTAAATCTATTTTAATTCATATACATTCTCTGTAATGTATGAAAATCTCTGAAACCATTTCATAAAGTTTTTAAATGGTTTTAGCATAGTAATTTTAAAACATTTTATACATATATGTCCCAAATTCAATTCCAATGCCTCTCTTTACTTATATTCACACACACACACACACACATCTTATATATATTCGAAATTTTATCCTTTGGTTCACATTATTTATTATCATAAACATTAATATATAATCAATTATGCATTTCCATACAAATATTATCATCATGTCGCTAATATAAAATGCAACACTTTATTGTTTTGCCAAGCATTATTAAACCACCATTTCATATTGAATATACAAATCAAATTCCATTTTATTTCCATTACTCAATTTTTTCATAAGTTAGAAGGGAGGCTAATCTAGGTATCTTAGCCTGGCCCGGTCCAGGTCGATAGGTTCCAAGTCAGCTCGCAAGCCAACTACAGCTGGAGGCAGACGGACTAGGCTTCCTATGTATGATGACAACCTGAATCCATCCCAGGCCTACATCAGCTCTTCTGCTCAATTGCATGTCAAGCCTTCTGCTTGTGAAGCCTTCACGCGTAGCAACCTTAGTGACCAGCTTGCCCGTCAAGAAAAGGCGCAAACCCGGCTCGTGTTATCGACTCTCTCTGTCTCCGGCCTACTTGCAACCCGGCTTCAAGTCGGCCTGCTTGCTCAAGCATCTCTCCCTCAACTATCTTCCGATCGGCATAGCTTGAGACTATCTCAAGGGATATAGCTTCGATACCGCCACCTACAACCTGCACTCTGTCTCGTCTCATCTGGCTCGACGTGCCCTCGGCTCTCGCCAGTTCCTCATCCTCTTTACGGTCTCAACTGACCAGCTCGGCCATCGTCCCACCTAAGTATGCAGTAGTAAAGCTGCAAGAGATATAACTAGATGTACTTGTTTCTAACAAGAAGCTTGCTCCATTTTCTACAAGCATACTGCAAGTACAAGCGCATTTAATGCGAAGTATGGCAAAGCATGCCCTTGGTATAGTTTTCCTGTTGACCTTCATCTCAGCTATAAATTCCTTTCTTTCGCCATCTATCTCTCATCAAGTCCATTCAACTAGATCAATGGCTAAGTGTGCTTCATGCCTTTTTTGCAACACGATCTTAGCCGTTCAAGCATCGGTTCAATTGCTATAAGAACCTCATGCATGGCCACTTCCTAGAGGTTGGTTAGGCCTCCAATGGAGGGGACTCAGGTTGGTTGGCCCCTTGGTGGAGGGGACTCGGGTTGGTTAGGCCCTCGGTTGAAGGGACCCGGAAAAAGGTTGGAACCTATGATATGCCATACAAATCTCCTGATATAACAACTCCCTGAGATTAGTAGCTTCTTTAGTCTTAGGCGAATCATCTTTTCTTTCTCTCGTAATTTCTTGTAATTATAAGAGAGCTATATAGTTAGAGAACTTCATAGTGGTAGACAACTTCCTTGAACCACTTCACCGCTTGGGTCATTTACCTTTAAATGCTCTTTTCCCCTCATTTTCCATTATTAAGCCTAGTGATTAGCACAAAACCATTTCTCTTTATAACGCATTGTCATAACTCCGAGATTGATGAAAAATATCATTAATATTTTGACACTAGAAGTATGGCGAACCTCCGATCTTGTATTTTGCACCTTCTTATGCTAGCTCTTTTCACGTTTGGTGCCTTCCAACCAGCATCGATAATGGCAGCGGTGGACAGTGTTCCACAACCTCTTCCCGTCACTAAGAAGATTTCTTAACCGTACCAGTTTGGCAGCGTATCATGCGAAGTTGATGTGCTCGCCTTCTCATCTCCTCACATTGTTGCTACTATCAACCAAATTATAATGACCATGCATGCATCCTATGTTTGGGCCGCACCCAACTACTCATAGATCTACCTCAAGATTTAGACCATCCCAGTAAGCTCGCTTTATGGTAAAACTCAAGGGAAAGCCCCTAGCAACCTTGGCCGCTCCTCGAGCACCTCTGCACACAAATCCTAGAGATCTAACACTCATATTAATGCTCGGAGCAGCTCCATGGGTTGTTAAATAATGCTCCAATTCATCTTCGCCTTCAACGGCATCCGAAAAAGGCCAAACGCCCACCCGCATGTCTCAAGACGACCAGACTCCACCATCGGTATCTTTCCCTACCTTACTTATGAGCCTATAACCTGTTATGAAGAATGTTTCGAAGACCACTAAGCCTGGATCCTTCAGCACCTTCACCAAGACTATCCAACGAGGATGAATTATCATGTGTTAATTAGCTTGTTTGAGGACTGTCGACCTTTGACGCCTAGTGTTGTGCGAGCCGCCGCTCCTTTCCTGTCCAATCGGCTATCTACGAGGATGGATTACTAAGAATCCATTTCCTTGTCGGATACTGCCTGACTATCAAGCAAGATCGAATCACCGTGCATTCAATTTCTTGCCCGAAGACTACCTACTGCCCCATGGGTTTGGATGAGATGTCTTTCCCCTTCATGTTGGGGCACATCGACAGTTGGATATATGGCCACAACAGTTCGTACCCCTTGCCTGTGATGTCACCCGTCCTTTAAAAAGGATGGGACACTTATCAGGACCAGCGCCGTTACCCTCAGCGACGCCGATGTCCGACATCCGTAGTGTGCCTGCATAGAAATAAGTTGGGACCAACTCTTTATTACAACATGTCACCCTAGAGAATCTTCAAGCCCCTCGACGCTTAGGTTCAAGCAGGGACCACCTATCAGCTCCTTAGTGCATCTTGTCACTCTAGAGAAACTTCAAGCCTCCCGGTGCATGGGTTTGAGCCGGGATTTCTTCTAAACTCATTATTGTAGCATGTCATCCTGGAGTAATTTCAAGCCCCTTGGCGCTTAGGATTGTGCTGGGACCGTTTGTCAGCTCCTTATTGTAGCGTTTCACCTTGGCAAACCTTCAAACCCCTCAGCGCTTAGGTACGAGCCGGGACCATCTGCCAGCTCCATATTACAATAAGTCACCTAGGAAAACCTTCAAGCCCCTCAGTGTTAGGTTCGAATTGGGCCCGCTTATAGCTCTTTATTGCAGCGTATCACCCAAGTGAATATTCAAGCCCCTCGGCGCTTAGGTTCGAGCCAAGACTGTCTTTTAGCTTCTTATTGCAGCTTGTCAACCTAGACAAGCCACTCAGCGCTTAGGTTCATATCAGGACCGCCCAACAGTAGAGCTACGCATAGATAAGTTCACTTTTTCCATTTCTATCTGTTAAATTCTTATGCATGACATCGTCTGCCGCTCGTCTCACCATCATATCACACCCTTATGCATGAGTGTTCGAGCCAGCCATGCACCCCTGTTCAAGCCAGGACCTGCGGTTACCTAACGATAAGGCATGTGTCATTTAGGAGAACACTGGAGCCACCGTGCACTTTGGTTCGAGTCTGGCCCGTCCGCAACTCTACACATGATAGCTTTTTATCCAGGAGAACTCATGGACCAACATACGTTTCACTCTATACCAGTGGCACCGCCACTTGATATCTGCCAACACTTGGCTCTTATCCATGCCCGGGTTCGATGCGTCGCATAACAATATTACTACTTTGTATGTCTTAAACAAAAAACTTTTTCTACAAATAGTGCGGGAACTCCTCCCTGTCGCGTGTCGTTCGAGAAGACCTCGAACTACTCAGCTATGAAGTTCATGCTGGGAACTCCCATTAACAAAGTAGCACAATAAAGCTTAGCTTTAATTTGCCGGCCTCGGCATTCGATGAGCGATCGGGTTGCTCGATCAACGCTTGCTTCCAAATACATTGACCGGCCCAGCCTATCAGTCAAAATTTATTGGTCAACCCAGTGCAAGGGGCTTTCCTAGCTATCCTAGATATGATGTCCTATCAGCCATAGACAAATGATCAAAGCCAACTAGTTTCATCGATAACAAATTTTCAGCATAAAAGTTCTATTCTTATTCAGTTTGAAAGAGTGCGGTAGTACAACGCCTACCCCCTAGGCTTAAAAAGATTTTCAATCGCTAATTATTTGAAAATAAGAAAAGGAGAAAGGGAAGAAAAAGCACGTCAACGACGCTCTTTAGGCATGCCGATCAACGCTCTTGTCACCACTTAGATCGCACTCGGTTGCACCAATGGCACTCCCCCAACACTTTGAGCGATCATGAACTTGCTGAAGAAAACTGAGGGTGTTGCCATCTACAAAGCCTTCCGCATCGAATCTTGCAAGAGACCCTAAAAAGCTTTCAATAACCTCGTCAAGGAGCAGACCAAGGCTTCAGTGATGACAGAAGAAGCAAAGGCTACAACTACTATTCTTTTCAATAGAGCTCTAGAGCGGCCAAACCGATCAGAGGATAGGAATGTCAAAGCATCGTAGCAAGGAAACCCCATGGCTTCACCTGGTTCATTAGTCCGAGACTGATGAGCAATCACCATCGAAAAGATGGTCATAAAGTGCAACCATAGGTCCAAGCCAAAGGTAAGATCCATCTCAAGAAGCAGAAATCCAAGTAAACGATCTGAATTGCAATCGACAAACACGGTCCGCCACTCAAAGAGATGCCTCTTTCCTTTTAATCCCAATTAAATTTGATAAAAACCTAAGCGCTCAAGAGCACTGGGAAGAGAAGAGAAAGATAAAGTTATCGCTTTTTACCAATAGAAAACCATGTAAAGTTTGAGCTTGCTAAAGAAATTGCATGCCAATAGCGCCAAGGGTTCAGAGGAGAATAAGAGGGGTTATTTGTACACCTCTCCCTTTAATCGCTGCCATTATGATCAAAAAGAAAAAAATGATCTTAACCGTTTAAGAGTGATAATTGTTGTGTCACACTACACGCGTAGGTGAAATAACACATCCTTGCTACATCTCGAGAAGCACAACCACCGTCTACATCTCGAGTAAAGCATCAGGCCAGCCTACTTGCTCAATCATCTCTCACTCAACTATCTCTTGATCGCACAGCTTGAGACTGTCTCAAGGGTGGTTCGTTATCGATCCAGCTTCGGTGTAACGACTGAGGCTTTTTTAACCCTAAAAAATCGACACTAATACATCCACTATATTACATGCTAAGAAATCGAATGTCGGAAAACCTGATTGTTAGGGAAAAAGAAAGAAGATAAGAGAACTAAGCAACACAGAATCTCGTAGCGGAACGAATAATCTATAATATACAACAATCTTTACACAAAAGTCAAACTATAATATATGTATATACAAACATCAATCAGAGTATACTATCATATTTCAGCCTGGATAGTTATAACATCCTGTCCTTACAATTGCTGATAGATACAACAATGAATATAGTGGAAAATAACCATATACGTGCATACGTCTCTGGACCTCCAACTCGTTCCCTGGAGCTCTAAAGCATCCAAACTAATCTGTAATATGCTCGGTCTAACCCAAGCATTATAATAAAATAACATCCGAGTCAGTAGAAAACCAACGTGAGAAAACACACCCAACTGGATTTTAAAGTTACAGAAAACCTTTGAAATCAAAAGTATCTCGTAAGACCACGCCGCACATAAACACGTGGTCTCGAAAACTTTAAAATAACTTCAAAACAATATTAATATAATTAATAACTTCAAATAATATTAATATAAATAGATAATCTTTAAACCAAAATATTTCCAAAACCTAATTTCGGATTTAAAAATCA